>OY019131.1:99642515-100305615 GCA_955652365.1 Eristalinus aeneus
CAGCGTTGCGCAACCACGACCGACGTTAAGACTCGACAACGATTTGTGGATTGTGATCTGCGATCAACGAACAGTGAACAACGGACAGTGATCAACGGACAGCGATCTACTGATTGCGATCTACTGATTGCGATCTACGGACAGCGATCTACTGGCAGCGATCAACGGACAGCGATCAACGGACAGCGATCAACGGACAGCGATCAACGGAGAGCGATCAACAGACAGCGATCTACGGACAGCGATCTACGGACAGCGATCTACGGACAGCGATCTACGGACAGCGATCTACAGACAGCGATCCACGGGCAGCGATCCACGGGCAGCGATCTACTAACAGCGATCAACGGAATACGATCTACGGAATACAATCTACGATCTATGGACTAAGCGAAACTCGAGTGAGATTTCGAATGCAGCTAAATTCGTCTGAAAGAATGCAAATTAAAAGCGTAAATGAAAGTCAAAAACTAGAATCGAACAAGAAGGAATAAAAGATTCAACCGTCTGACTCATCTCTAAAGAAAATTAAATCTAGACGGAAAGACCTGTCATCTACAAGCAACTTTAACTATGTTCTGATGAAAGGGGGTTAATTTAAGGAATCTGTAAAATAATTGATAGAATAAAAGAAGTCTAGATGACGCCTGGAAGAAGGTATGAAGTGGGTTTGTAAAATGTTAATAAACGGGTAAAAAATGTGGCGAAGAAAGTATTTAATCTGTAAAAATGAATTCGCAAAAGATTCCTCATTTAGTTCCTCAAATGATTCCTCAAATGATTCCTCAAATGATTCTTCAACTGATTCCTCAAATGATTCCTCAAATGATTCCTCAAATGGTTCCTCAAATGATTCCTCAAATGATTCCTCAACTGATTCCTCAAATGATTCCTCAAATGATTCCTCAAATGATTCCTCAAATGATTCCTCAAATGATTCCTCAAATGATTCCTCAACTGATTCCTCAAATGATTCCTCAAATGATTCCTCAAATGATTCCTCAAATGATTCCTCAAATGATTTCTCAAATGATTCCTCAACTGATTCCTCAAATGATTCCTCAAATGATTCCTCAAATGATTCCTCAAATGATTCCTCAAATGATTCCTCAAATGATTCCTCAAATGATTCCTCAAATGATTCCTCAAATGATTCCTCAAATGATTCCCCAAATGATTCGTCATAAGAATCTTCAATTACTCACGTTCCGATCGCGACGCGCCCGCCCTGAAAAGAAAGAAGAAAACCTGAAAAGAGAAGAGCAAAGGCCTACCTAGCCTCAGGACACCTGTTCGGGTCCTGAGGGGTCCCCTACCTATCCTCAAAACACCTGTTTGGGTTCTGAGCGGTCCCCTGCCTAGCCTCAGAGGCAACTGTATGCTGCCTTGAGGGGGTTAGTAACAAAATATTTTTTGATTTGCTTAATTCTACACTTTGGTATGCATGACGCGTGAAGGACTATCTTTTTTTGTAAAATTAGCTTGAGGTAAGTAATGCAAAGAAGATAGAAAATTGAAAAGTTGCTTACATATTTTTAAGGCATGCATATGCCTTTTTGGATCAGCCTACCCTGCTTTCTGGACTCAGGCAATGTTGTTCTGCAAGCATTCTGGTCATCGGGAAAAAACAAAACACTTTTGGGCCCTTTCACTAACCCTACACACTTACACTGTTCAGGAGAAAATCTCGAGCAGGCTGCTTGTATCGATTTGCAAAACTGCATTCTGCTCCACGGACTCGGACTTTCAGCTCGGAAGGCGTCTTCAATCGTGGCTTTGCTCGCAAAAGTCAATTTCGTGCGAGTTTTGTTCGACTTTCGTTCGGTTTTCGTTTCGGCTTCATTCGAAATTCGATTAGCCTTTCACGTCGCGAGCTTAAAATCAGAATCGGGCGCGGGATCGGAAACGTAATCGCAATGGGAATCGGAACATGGATCGAAATCGGAACCTGGATCGAAATCGGAACCTGGATCGGAATCGGAATTTTAATCGGTATCGGACTTGAAGTCGGAACCGGAATCGCAATGAAAATTTGGATCGGAATAGCAATCGGAGTGGCAATCGTCATCGGAACCGTCTTCGGATTCCTCATCAGAATCGGAATCCGGATCAATATCAGAATCGGAACATTTCACGGCGTTCTACCCTGAAAAGAGAAATAAATAACATGATCCCTACCTAACCTCAGGGGCACCTGTTTGGGCCTCTGAACGGTCCCCTACCTAACTTCAGGGAAACCTGTTTGGCTCCCGAAGTCCTACAACAAGTCGCGAGCTAAACCTCTACAGACTTCACCACGCAGAGAGTGTCTTACCCCCGCCAAAAACCACGCACTTCACTTCACTTCACACTTTGTATAGAGGACAATCCCTCGACCGGCTGACGTATAGATTGATCCCCCCGGCGAGAATAAGAGCTTTCTGCGCAGCAAAGTCTGCAATTTCTAAGCCCTAAATCTTTACACAGACAAAAGTTTGACAGAAATGGGAGTTTGTTTTGAAATTAAATGAAAATTTCGCGTATTCAAAACTGCTCCTAGCTATCTCCCTTCTAACTCTCTAAACCTACTCAATGCGCGGTCTAAATAAAAAATGTGCAAAGATAGTGGAGTTTAAGTGAAACATCGATTGCAAGATGAAATTCATCTTTCTAATCCCTACCTAGCTATGCTAAGTGCCTATCTAGTCAACTCCTACTCTAAAGACTTGTCCCTGACTTAAGAAGGCCCTATCTATGCCTACCTCTTTGGCTGTCCAAAGATTTTATAAATTTGAAAGTTGGGAAATAAACCTGTCTATCCTGTCTAACCTAAAAGTTCTATCTTATATATCAATCGAGTTGTCCCGACGCGATATGCATGCATACCATGGCTTCAATTAAGTAGGATTTTTTAAAAAAAAGAAAATAACTATAGTCCTGACGTTTTCGAATCCGTCTGTACATTTTCTATCCCTAGCTTTCTCTAATCTAAAGTAAAGGCGAAAGGCAGAAGCTCCCTAAATGTATAAGTTAAGATTAAGTAGCGGGGTAAGTTAGAAATGCAAAACTTTTGCGAGACAATAAGCTTCTGCCTTTCAAATAAAAAATTTCAAAAAAAAAAAATAAATCAAGCTGCTTGCTTTTGTGTGACCGCTTGTGATCACTGTTGCACTGCTTGTGCTCCAACGCCTCCTCCTTCCACCTCACAACACACATTAGGGCCCAAACACAAATGCAAGATCTGTGGTAGGGTCGTTAGACCACTTTCAGCCTCCTCCCGGAGGGAAGAAGCCACCACACAAGCTTGCAATACACAACACACAACACACTTGCGGCTATCAGGCTCAATCCCCAGTCCTTCTATCTCTGTCTCTCACCATTCACGAATTCCACGTTTCCATACGACACTTAAACCGACAGCCGCGACCTGACATATTCACGAAGACGGGGAATTCAGATCGAAGCTGCGTAGCCAACATCAAAGTTCAGGCAAGAACCGAGTCCGAAATTGAGAGAGTCGATGACATTACCGAAACCTTTTGCGAATCAAAATTGAAGCAAAAACCGCAACCCGTCAGCCAATTTTAAAGCCAAAGCTGGAACCCGTAATCGAAATCGCAGGCACGGCCCATATCGAGGCTGTCACGAAGGTTAAACGCGACCCGAGAAGCCACTGGAGAACTCAACCGCGTCCGAAATTCGCCATGAAACCGATTCCTGCATCATTTGTTGGACATCATCCTCCCTAGCATAGAAGATTATTATAAAAATAGCAATGAAAAAAAGCAAGGCTCAAACACATCCATCATGCGGCGGATGCCACCGAACTGCCAAAAAATCTATTTTTAGTTCTGCGAGAGCAAGCGTCTCAGAAATGTTGAGCCCCCAAAAAAGCGAACATCTTGCCCATCATAACCTGAGGGCAGGTTCTTGTTCGCTGTCTACCCGCTTATCTAATCCTAAGAAGTCGTTCTCATCAACTTCAGCGAGTCTAGCAGCAATCAGGAAACTTCGGTGAATTGTAACTTCACACGAAGAGCTGAAAGCGCTAGGACACGCTTGAAGGAGAGAACTTCTGACTACAACTAACTACTCCGACACCTCAACAAACTTACCGTACGGGCGAGCCACTGCCTGCTGAACCTGTTCTAAGGATGGAAAAAACTACGGAGTAACCCAAACACCTCTAAAAAGCACGGAATACTTTCGAACTGCCATATGAATCGTTTATAGTTCGGAAAGTGCGTCGCGCTAGAAAGAGTGCGAGCCTCCCTACTCTAAGTGTAAGCCTAAGAGGAAGGAACAAACTACAGGGGAAAATCTACATGAAAACTCAAACTTCTCTAAGAAGCTTCGAGTGCCTTCGAACTGCCTCGGATTTAATTTATAGTTCTGAAAGCCGATTTTGAGTTCTTCTACTCTACTCTATGTCTTGTGTGAGCTCCAGATTGGTCATCGTCATGAGCTACTTCGGCGAGTGTAACTTGAAGCGAAGGCTTTGACAAACTTGGAGGAGAGCACTTCAACTACTAACGGCGAGGATGTTGTCTATCTTAATTCGATGCAAATCATCCTGCCGTTGTCTACTCTACTGGAAGGAAGTGCTCTTCGTCTCCAGCCCGTCCATTCGGCTGACGCCGTTGGCAGGCTTGGAGGAGAGCACGCCCAAAGACTACAAACGAACAGGCCTCTTCAACCCCGGCTTGTCATGCTTGATGAGAAGCTTCCCGACTACTTCTACGAACGAACAGGATGTTGTGTATCACGGTGCGATGCATATCATCCCGCCGTTGTCTACTCTACTTTGAAAGGACTGCGCCCTTCAACCCTGGCTTGGTAAGCTTGATGAGGGGCTTTCCGACTACTAATACTACGAACGAACAGGAAGATTGCTATCATCCTGCCGTTGCCTACTTAATTTCTAAGAGGAAAGCACCCTCAATCCCGGCTTGACCAGCTCGATGAAAGGCTGTCCAACTACAACTACGAACGAACGGGATGTTGTCTATCACAATGTGAAACTTGTCATCCTGCCGTTGCCTACTGTGTATCTAAGAGGGAAGCATTCTTCAATCCCGGCTTGACAAGCTTGATGAGAGGCCGTTCGAAAACTACGAACGAACAGGATGTTGGCATATCATCCTGCCGTTTTCTACTCTACAACTAAAAGAAGTGCCCTTCAACCCCAAGTTGTCGACCTTCTTAAATAAACTTCTTTGTAACGATCGCACGAAGAGCTCAATGCGGAAGCAAGCTTGGAGCTAGCAGCCACAAGATCGTACCCACACCACGAAACTAACTACTTCTAAATTAAGACGTCTCGGCTCGCCCGTCTCTTCGATGGAACAAAGCTGAAAGCAGAAGAAAAGAACCTGAAAAAATAAAACAAGCAAACCTGAAAGGGGGAAGGAAGTATTAAAGCCCTACCTAGCCACAGGACACCTCCATGTCCTGAGGGGGTTAATAATCTAAAGTCCGTAAGAAACCGCGTTCCCGAAATCATGCTAGCATGTAACGTTTCGACGCGAAAGTCATGACTCAAACGAAAGGATGCGGTATATGTGAGTATATGTGTGTAAATATGTATGGAAAAATAAATTTGAAATATATGTGTATGCAAGGCAAAAAAACCTATGTATCCTTACTTTACCAACTTTCAGCTTCCTCTGGTTGCCATTGATGGACCGCTTGTGGCCATTGATGCGCCGCTTGTGGCCATTGATGGGCCGCTTGTGGCCATTGATGTGCCGCTTGTGGCCATTGATGTGCCGCTTGTGGCCATTGATGTGCCGCTTGTGGCCATTGATGGGCCGCCTGTGGCCATTGATGGGCCGCTTATGGCCATTGATGGGCCGCTTGTGGCCATTGATGGGCCGCTTGTGGCCATTGATGGGCCGCTTATGGCCATTGATGGGCCGCTTGTGGCCATTGATGGGCCGCTTGTGGCCATTGATGGGCCGCTTGTGGCCATTGATGGGCCGCTTGTGGCCATTGATGGGCCGCTTGTGGCCATTGATGGGCCGCTTGTGGCCATTGATGGGCCGCTTGTGGCCATTGATGGACCGCTTGTGGCCATTGATGGGCCGCTTGTGGCCATTGATGGACCGCTTGTGGCCATTGATGGGCCGCTTGTGGCCATCGATGGACCGCTTATGGCCATTGATGGGCCGCTTGTGGCCATTGATGGGCCGCTTGTGGCCATTGATGGGCCGCTTGTGGCCATTGATGGGCCGCTTGTGGCCATTGATGGGCCGCTTGTGGTCATTGGTGGGCTACTGAAAGCCGTATGCGGATCCGTCCCACACCGACTCGACCCGTAATCTAAAGGTAGTGGAAACCTTATCGCTGCGAATGAAATAAGACTTCAATGGAAGTCCGCGCACACGTTGGTTGCCATTGTAGGGCGCTTGTGGCCCGTCTACCGTACCAACGCGTACCGGCCCGACCCGTAATCCAAAGGCAGTGGAGGCCTAATCGCTTCGAGGTGGAAGGGGTAAGACTTCAGTGGAAGTCTTCGCGATATGCATGTGCCGTACCGCATGATTATACCTGTCACCTGACAGTCAAATTTCGACCATTCTCAATCATGCATACCTTCATCATCGAGGGAAAGACAGGCATATCGTGCGACGGGTGTAAATGGATGCCAATTAAAGAATAAAATAATGTCTTGTGTAAGCTCCAGCTTGTTCATTGTCATGAGCTACTTCGGCGAGTGTAACTTGAAGCGAAGTCTTTGACAAACTTGGAGGAGAGCACTTCAACTACTAACGGCGAGGATGTTGTCTATCTTAATTCGATGCAAATCATCCTGCCGTTGTCTACTCTACTGGAAGGAAGTGCCCTTCGTCTCCAGTCCGTCCATTCGGCTGACGCCGTTGGCAGGCTTGGAGGAGAGCACGCCCAAAGACTACAAACGAACAGGCCTCTTCAACCCCGGCTTGTCATGCTTGATGAGAAGCTTCCCGACTACTTCTACGAACGAACAGGATGTTGTGTATCACGGTGCGATGCATATCATCCCGCCGTTGTCTACTCTACTTTCAAAGGACTGCGCCCTCCAACCCTGGCTTGGTAAGCTTGATGAGGGGCTTTCCGACTACTAATACTACGAACAAACAGGAAGATTGCTATCATCCTGCCGTTGCCTACTTAATTTCTAAGAGGAAAGCACCCTCAATCCCGGCTTGACCAGCTCGATGAAAGGCTGTCCAACTACAACTACGAACGAACGGGATGTTGTCTATCACAATGTGAAACTTGTCATCCTGCCGTTGCCTACTGTGTATCTAAGAGGGAAGCATTCTTCAATCCCGGCTTGACAAGCTTGATGAGAGGCCGTTCGAAAACTACGAACGAACAGGATGTTGGCATATCATCCTGCCGTTATCTACTCTACAGCTAAGAAGGAAGTGCCCTTCAACCCCGAATCATCATCCTTCTTTAATGAACTTCTATGTTACGGTCGCACGAAGAGCTCAATGCGTAGACAAGCTTTGCGCCACCCGCCACAAGACCGCGAGTATATAAGCAAACTAAAACCTTAACTAATCAAAGGCCGCTTGTGGCCCGTGTACCGACGCGTACCGGCCCGACCCGTAATCCAGAGGCAGTGGAGGCCTAATCGCTTCGAGGGGGGAGGGAAAAGGCTTCAACGGAAGTCCACGTTGGTATGCATGTGTCGTACCGGATGCTTACATCCGTTGCATGACCAGGATATGTCGACTATTCGCAACCATGCATATGAAAATCATCGAAGGGAAAAGGGATATCGATCGACGGGTTGAAACGCTTGTGGCATATGTAGGGCACTTGTGGCCCGTGTACCAAGCCGACGCGTACCGACCCGACCCGTAATCCAAAGGCAGTGGAGGCCTAATCGTTTCGAAGGGTTGGGAGGGAGAGACTTAAATGGAATATCGTTCGACGGGTGGAAACGGAAGGCAACCAAAAAAAAAAATTTCAAAAAATCAAGAGTGCAAGTACCCGACGACGGAAGACGGGGCAGTGCATACGACTGTGCAACAGCATCACTGTCATACAACCACCCACAGCGGAACATGTCGCTCTACATCGACCATGTCACCCACCACCCACTTGAACATGACCCCATCATAAGATAACAACATGTGGCACAAGGTGTCTGGATGTCTCCACATGCACCGACGATCATGTCATCCAGCAACAATCATGACGCCTGCATCCAACCTTCAACATGCTGCATGAGATGTATCAAGGAGGGCGAGGATTGTCGCCAACAGGAACCAACAGCATGTCCCCCACATGCAGCATCACAGCATCACCCCTGTTGCAAGCATTCATCCCTCAACATGTTGCATAAGATGTTGCAGCATCGATGACCCCAGCATCACCCCTGTTGCAAGCATTCGGCCCTCAACATGTTGCAGGCAAGGCTGAGGATCACTTGCACCTGGGTACACTAGTACGCAAGAGAGTGAGAGAAAAAATGCGTAGACGCGGATAAAACCCCCGAAGTGCACTCCACGACGACTGGCGACAGACTAAACTCGCTCCCACGCCTATCCCTCCTTATATACCCTCGCTCCGACTCCCCCGCTCAATTTTAATTTTTTTAATATTTTTTCTCTTTTCTCTTATTTTTTCGATTTTTCTCATCAGATTTTTGCTATTTCTTGATATTTTTGACCATTTTTAACAATTTTTGGGTGATTTTCGAAATTTTATGGATTTCTGGGATGTGGGGGGCTGTTGCGGAAAGGTGCGCAGCCACTTTTGAAGGCAAGTTCCATGTGCGCCATAATGTGATTTTTGGAGATTTTTGTGATTTTTGATGCATTTTGGAAAATTTTGAAAGGATTCTTGGGCAAATTTCACAGTCGTGCCTTCGAACAATTTAATTGGGCATCACGGTACATCTTCTACGGAATTTCCTTTTCACTGGTAGGACCAAATAATTGAGGTCTTTAACACTGCAAAGCTGGCTCAAAGTTATCTGAGAGACTTCAAAATGTCGCCATGACAATGCCTTCAATTTTCAGCTTAAGGACATCCGACTAAAAGACTTCACTGTCCTGCAGACCCTTCAATTCATAGATTTTCGTTATTTCATCAAAACAACGCCCCATCCTGTCAGCTTTAGAAACTCCTCTCCTTTGCTGTTTTTTCTAGACTCCTCTGTCAAGAAAATTTCTTCGTTGTGTCGTTCCTCGCTAAATCGAACCCTTCTGCAAGTAATTCTCAAAATTTTCGAACTCCGTAGAAAGTTACCTAAAAGAGCCGTCAACCATCAGCTTGGAGGTATGTCCGGGATGTCAATTTGCAGCTAAACGATGCTGAAATATGAACAGCGCTCTATTTTCAGACATCTTGGAGCCCCTTCAAAATTGATCCAATCTCACCTTAGTCACTGATCTCTCCCCACCCCAGTCGACAAACTCACCCTCTCCGAACGCTGATTCCCTAAATCCCTTTCCCAGGCAATACACACTCCCCAAAGACAGAAACCTGTCAAATGGTGCTCTCCCCACCGTCTCACACCTTTTATCGCCCAGCGCCCGCATCTAATGGCATTCAAAAGTGACGAAACTAGAAAACAAACTGTCAACAGGACGAGTTATTAAATATTTCCGAGAGGCACAACTCGGCTCCCTCCTCGAACACAGGCGACGCAGGCACCCTCCCCACGGCGGTGGCAGCACATCACCTATCCGTGGCACATCGTGGTTTGGGTGGAATTAATTTTCTCCAAGATTTACGATGATAAATGAACAAGAGCGTTTACTAAAAGAAAGTGGGGAAAGCGAAGCAATTAAAAATGGCATAAATCAAGTGAACAAAATCCACTTAGAGGGCCCCGGCCGATTAAAGGGGTTCCGCCGCTGCGGGCTCTCCGAAGAGGCGTCCGTCCTCAAGGATCTTGGCGTTGCACAAGAGGGATGTGGATGGGTGTGAGGCGGTGGCTAAAAATAGGACTTTCTCTCAAATCCAGGGACGTGCATCCTTGTGGATTGAATTTCACTGAACCAGGCACCCCGGTCACAGACAGGTCACCGCTGCCTGTGCCTGTGGAATGCTTTGTCATCGTCAATCTGAATGACGTCCGACGAAATGGAGTTTTCTATGCACATCCAGCAGAGACAGAAGATTTCTTTGGGAATGCCCTGCGGGGCGGCCCGGCTGTGAGTCTAAAATTAGAGCACCCCATGTGCCGGCAGCCGATTGAAGGAGACAAGTCGGCGAAACTGCTTGCAAATATCGCTTCTTCCCGTCTCATAGTAATCGGCCCCGTCATCGGCAGAGATAGTCGGCTATAGCCGTGAGTTGACTCAGCATCGTCGTTTGTCGTTTGTCGTTCGCCGTTTGCCGCCACCACCAGCCAGAGTCAATGGACAAACGACGACACATGTTTCGAGTTTTGAGAAGCTATAAAATTTCTAATTTCACACGCCGACGCCGGCTGCCGCTAGACGCTCAATCAGAAGCCAACGGGGAGGGGACTAGCGCCCGCTGCAGGTTGTTGCGTTTAAGCGATACGCGCGGAGGAATTTCTAATTGCATGCGCGCAGGATCCATTTATTTGAAGTAAATCTTCGAGATGACAACATTATGGCGCACAAGGAATTTTTGCAACCATTTGTGGAGAAATGGCAGAAATGCGGATGTGCGTGGAATGTTTGCAGACACAAGGGAATTCCGTAGCGCCAGGGCTGTAAAGCTTCTTCGGCTGGGAAATTCCCGGAGCCCAAGCGCCAAGCGTGCGCGCTACCTGTACACCGCACAGATTTATCGCGTACTTTTCCCAGTTTATTGCTCTGGTTTTTTTCATGCACGCTCGGACTCGCTTTGTGCGTTTTATTGCCGGGAATAATTATTATCGGCGATGGCTGGATGTTGAAAAATCCACAATTAGCGTCCGGGAAGTTTACTTACGCACGCCGATGAATGAATGGGGTGACCTTATTTAATGTGTTCAAGGAAACGAAAGGGAATCTGAAGCTATGGCCGAAAGGAGTGAAGTTGTTGGTGGCAGAAGAAATAAGCAGAAGAGTGGTGAATTTTCAAAGGGAAGCTTGAAATCTACTGTCGAATCCAGCAAACTGAAGCAAGATTTTCTGAAAATGAACTGTCCATGAGGAAACTTTGTTGCGGCCGCCTTGGTGTTGTGGGTAGAATGCGACAGTCAGACGCCAAATTTCCAGGTTGGATTCCCGGCTGAACAGCTCGTATTTTTTACGGCACCACCTCAAACTTCGCCGTTCGGAGTTGGTAAAAAACTGTAGGTACCTTCTGCTCGTGAGAAAACAGTAACGAGTTTATAAATAGAAAGGGAGTTTGAAACTCGTGGGCAAGTGATGAAAGAAATCAAGTTGTTGGAGAAAGAAGAAAAAACTGAAACACGCAGAAAAGTGGTTAATTTCTGAAAGGCACCTTAAAATCCGCCAAACTCTTTTGAATTTCACAAACTGAGACAAAGTTCTTCTGAAAATTAATTGTCAACAACGAACAAAGCCTCCTTTTTAAATAGTTTTTGACGCTGTTGACGCTCTCTCCTGAGAAGACAGAGAGGCTTGAGAAGCTTGAGAAGCTTGAGAATGTTGTAAGATTGGGACTTGGCTTGAGTGGAATAATTTGGACGCAGCTATGAATCGTGCGCTTCTCTCTTTTTATCTGCAGAGATACCCGTTTCTGAGTTGTTCCGTGCTGAAAACAGCTTTGTGCGGTCAACATTGATTTGCCGTCGTTCTCCGCAGTCCTTCTTTGCAGTCCTTCTCCGACGTCCTTCTTCGCCGTTCTTCTCCGCCGTCCTTCTCCGCCGTCCTTCTCCGCCGTCCTTCTCCGCAATCCTTCTTTGCCGTCCTTCTCCGCCGTCCTTCTTCGCCGTCCTTCTCCGCCATCCTTCTCCGCCATCCTTCTCCGCCATCCTTCTCCGCCATCCTTCTTTGCCGTCGTTCTCCGCCGTCCTTCTTCGCCGTCCTTCTCCGCCATCCTTCTCCCCATCCTTCTTTGCCACCCTTCTTCGCCGTCCTTCTTCGCGGTCCTTCTTCGCCGTCCTTCTTCGCCGTCCTTCTCCGCCGTCCTTCTCCGCCGTCCTCCTCCGCCATCCTTCTTTGCCGTCGTTCTCCGCCGTCGTTCTCCGCCGTCCTTCTTCGCCGTCCTTCTTCGCCGTCCTTCTTCGCCGTCCTTCTTCGCCATCCTTCTTTGCCGTCCTTCTCCGCCGTCCTTCTCCGCCATCCTTCTTTGCCGTCGTTCTCCTCCATCCTTCTCCTCCATCCTTCTCCGCCGTCCTTCTTCGCCGTCCTTCTTTGCCGTCCTTCTCCGCCGTCCTTCTCCACCATCCTTCTTTGCCGTCGTTCTCCGCCGTCCTTCTTCGCCGTCCTTCTCCGCCGTCCTTCTCCGCCATCCTTCTCCGCCGTCCTTTCTCCGCCATCCTTTTTTGCCGTCGTTCTCCGCCATCCTTTTTTGCCGTCGTTCTCCGCCGTCCCTCTCCGCCGTCCTTCTCCGTGTTCTTTTTCCCCCTTCTTTGCGGTCCTTCTCCGCCGTCCTTCTCTCCATCCTTCTTTGCCACTCTTCTTTGCCTTCCTTCTCCGCCGTCCTTCTTCGCCATCCTTCTCCGCCGTCCTCTATGAAACCTTTCTTTCTTGGATGCTTCTACAATTTGAATCATTCCACTGATTCTTCAAGACAACGAGACAATGTCAGTTCATCCATTGTTGTAAACTTGTAAAGTGTTCTTCAGCGAGACAACGTTATGAACTTTTACAGAATTGCACTTAAAAACCTTGTCTTCTGCAAGAACTTCCTTAACAACTTCTAGTCAAGAGAACCCCTCAGAAACGTCTCTGCTTCTGTGTGTTGCCAATTAGCGAATGATCTGTCGGCCAGACAGCCACAACCATGTCGTGAAACCTTCTTTCAAAAATTGCCCTAATACTCTGCCAGAACGTTCATTCTACGTCGACACAACACCTCGGAGGAGTCTCTCTCTCTTCCGCTCTAAATGTCTGTATCCAATTTGAAGGTAGTCCCACTGCTGTGTTGCATTCAATTAGAAACTTGCATTTGATTCCACTTTTCAAGAACTGCATTAAATCATGAATGGAATTGTGAACTCACTTCCTACTCGAAATTTGTAAGCCTTCTGCTAGTCCTTTGAATGGAGAGCCAAATTGTCTGTAGTCAGTACTAAAATTTTATCGAAATTCCTTGTCATTATGTTGTCCTTTTATATTTAAGGACCCAAATATCGGCTTCTCCAATTCATCATACGTCATCTTCTTCTTCTTTTTCTTCTTCTTCTTCTTCTTCTTCTTCTTCTTGTGCTTGTGGCGCTACAGCCCGGAGTGAACCTGGGCCTCAACCAACACACCCTTCCAGTCAGCACGATCTTTCGCCTGCTGCCTCCAGTTGCGCACACCAAGTTGGTTGAGGTTTTCTCGACTTCTGTGTACTATCTCACCTCAAACCGCACTCTGCTGCGTTTCCCCATGGTTCGCATTTGCAGACTTTTCGAGCCGGATCAGTAGGCTCTGTACGATCCACATTTATATGCCATCTTAAGTTTTGCATTTGAAGACGCTTGATCAGGCACATGAAGTCGTAGAGGCCATAAAGTTCGTCTTTCTAGCTTCTTCTTCTTCTTCTTGTGGCACTGAAGTCCGGGGTGGACTTGGGTCTTAACCAACACGCCCCTCCAGCCTGCATGATCTTCCACCAGCTGCCTCCAGTTGCGCATTCCAAGTTGATTGTGGTCCTTCTCCACTTGTGTGCGCCACCATAGCCTAGGCCGTCCTCTGTTGCGTTGTCCCAACGCCTCAGATCTGAAGACTTTTCATGCCGGAGCATTGGTGTCCATACTCTCTAAGCGGACTAGCCATATTAAGCGATGTATGCGAAGACGCTTGGCCGTGCGCATGTCGCTGTACAGCCCATAGAGTTCGTCGTCAAATCTTCTCCTTTAAATGCCATTAACGCAAACGTGACCAAAAATCACACGCAAAACTTTTCTCTAAGGCTAAGATCTTCCTCATTCGCTTTTAGTACCGTCCAGGCTTCTAAGCCATTAAGTAGGACTGGGATGACCACGTTGTTGCATAACACATCACTCAACAGTTCCCTGGACATATAGAGGGCGCCACTGACAAAAACAAAATAATATTAAATAAATAATTTTTGCTAGTGGCGTCCCCTATATGTTCCGGGACTTATTGACTGATCTGTTAAACTAAGTTTTGTCCTTCGAAAGAGGGCTTTGTTACTCAATTGCCGCCTGAGGCCAAAGAAACAGCAAGATTGAATCTACGCCTACGCCTACGTGTTGTTCTCCCTATTTACCGCGGGGCCGAGGCAGACGAACTCCTTGACTACCTCGAAGTTTCTGCTGCCTATAGTGACGCTCTGCCCGAGATGTCGATGTTGTGTGTCCTTCCTTGACGACAGCATGTACTTTGTTTTGCCCTCATTAACCACCAGACCCATTTTAGCCGCTTCCACTTCAATGCCAGCAAACGCGTAACTCACAAGTTTCTAAATTCAAACACCTAAGAATCGCCTTCCTTCTTTTCACCTTAAGGCCATCATTCAAAATCAATGCAAATGTTGTTGGTTTGACTGAGTCGTAACCTTGAGACCAACAACGCCATCCGATGTTTGTCACTTTTTGTCGCCTACCCACCTTTTATCTCATTCCGAAACAATTTGTGTCCAAAAATAGGCTCGGACGTGAGCCCTCCAAACGGAAGGCGCATCCTAAGCAAACACATCCCTCGTCCTCATCTCCACTCCCATTCAGTCCCTTAATCGGATTGCAAGCGTGAAGTTCCAAATCCGACTGACTTAGCGCCTCATCCTTTGAACCAACCAACCATTAAGAGAGGCGCTAGAAATCACAAAACTTCACACATATCGCACGTCCCCTGGGCCTCAGGTCTCGGGTTCTTTGGAAGGAAATAAAAATTAGCATTAGGAGCGCTCTATTCAGTGCATTGTTGAGCCCGGGTCCATTGTCTCTGCTGCCGGCCTGGAAATTCAGGATTTTCTCAAAGGAACTCATATGGGATGCGCGTTGGTTTCCCCACATATGTTTTCGATTGCACTCGCTGTGCGAGTGTCCGTCGGGGCGGAGAGTCCTTGCGCTGCCATAAAACCCGACGGAGATATTCGCACGTGGTGGTCGGTCGGCTGGGATGCGGAGTGCATCGCAATGCATCAGCATAGCGCCGGATTTCAGTGTTGCATCACAGCAGGACGTGGATTCTGTCTGGCCATCGGAGGAACTTGTAGCCCCGGTCAGGCAAGAGTGCACCCAACATCGGTGCACTAATGAGCAGGAGTCGATTGGGTCTTGCCAAAAGTCTGCACATCTGCGATCCAAAAATAGCGCTGCCTTCTCAACAGCCGCCGCCGCCGCCGACTCATTGATTGATTCCAATCCAGCACGCAACTGTTCTGCCAGGGTCAGCAAGAAAATGTGTCATCAGGGGGACGACATGGCTCGTCTCGTGCGCTTCCACTTGAGGCGACGCTGGATGGAGCGTACCCACCCCCCGGCCGCCATCGCCATAATCTGGCGCTCTTCAGAAGCTCATAATTTATCTCGTAATTACAGTTAACGCCGAGTGGTGGAGCGGCACGCCTGAGGCGGGATTGAGTGCGCTCGCCTTCCGCTCGGATTCGGTTGCTCCTCCGTTGAAATTCAATACACTATCTGTTTTGAATTAGTGACGCCATGTTCCCAGCTCTTGGATCTGACAGAGAACACCATTTGCACTGTCAGTCTGTCCGCTCGGGCCACTCGGGCCGTTCGGGCCCCCATCCCTTTGTGCGCACTCGGATTCGCCTCGCGCGAAGCAGTTGGATACGCCGGATGATATAATGTGACAATAAAATGAAACGGCAGCGCTGCCGTTTGCCCAACTTCGTCGTGATCTTCACATTTGGGGCGCTGCGCGTCTCTTTCTCTCGCGGCTGCCTTGGGCCGCCGATGAACTAATGAAAGATGAAAAGAGATCGGTTGGCGGTGGCAGTCGCCATTTTCTGTTCTTTTATTTACAAACAAGTGTGTTTTTCGCTTTTCATCGTTTCACATCCTCTGCCGTTGTCTTGGCTCTCGGTCGGCCCACTTGACTTGGCCTTTGTTCGGTCGGGGTTTCTGTGTTTGGGAGACGACAACGGAAAATATGCCCTGGCGCGAAACTTTTCCATTCTCTGCCTCTGTGCGGGTTTTTTGGACTTATTTCGGGGTGTTGTTGTTTTTTAATTAATTTTTGAAGGAGTCCGTTGGTTTTGGACAGAAGTCGATTATGATGTGTGGAAGAACTAATCGTCTGCGAGGAACGGGAGTGCGGAGAAGATGGTGTGCGTTTGGATTTATGTAGGGGTGGTAATCGGGAGGAAGATGATGTTTAGATGAACTCGCAAATGGTCGATTTGAGAATGATTTTCGAAAGCAGGCGATTAGTTGCTCGTCAGTGTCCCTGTTTTCAATGACGAAAGCCTCTCGATGATGTTCGTTCAAGGCCTTGGGACATCAATTCGTTTTGCTGAGTTGGACTGCATTTGCCCCTCTTAGTTGCTTCTGAAAATCCCCTTCACACCAACCTCACAGTCACTAAAACCCTGCCATCTCTCATCTCAGGTCCTTGTTGGCCCTCATGGAATCTTGGTGTGTTTCTCTGCTTTCGGTGCGCCGGCAACCATCGCAACCTCTGTGTACATATATCTCGCGTGCAATCCATAAATCTCGACACTTGGACGCCCGAACAGGTGATATCGCTCCAACAGATGATCAACTGCCGTACTCGGGCAGTCAACGAGGCGCAGTTGCCGGACGGCTTCCGTCGTCCACAAACCGACACCGCTCTGGAGAGCTGCTTTGGAAAGTTGCTTTGGAGAGCTGTTCTGGAGAAGCTGCTCTGGAGAGATTTATTGGTGCCAAATACGAGCACAAAAAGTACTTAGCGCGTGAGTGGGCGCCACCGTCGTCCCCAAAGATCGACTGGGCAAAGGAGATCGATAAGGAGTTTGAGCGGCAGAAGCGCAAGAATAAAGCCGCCTAGGCCAGCTCTGCCGGATATTCACGAGCATGGCTCTAGAGCTATGTTGGTTGAAGCATAAACTAAGCCTCTACCCTTCAACGTGATGCGACTCAAAAAGTTTAGACCAAGCAATCCAAGACAAGTCCTTGGAGCCCCATGTTCCCTCACTTGCCTTTGCACCCTTTAAGCAGAGACAAGTGAGTTAAAACGTCCCTGCACTCTTTGAGTTAAGGATCCTGAGCCTCCAGGACACTGGAAGGTATGTTTTCCGCTACCAAACTTTTTCTTGCCTAAATTTACACCTTGGGCTCCATCGTTTGTATGCGGCTTGAAAGGGAGTTGCTCTGATCTGTGCCTCATGCAAACAGACACGAATTACTGTCGACGTTGCAGTTGGTTTTACGTTCACCTTCATATGTACAGAGAAGCTAGAACGTGTCCCCACATCCTTGGATTCATCCTCTTGAAAGTCAGGCTTTCCTATGTTCGTTGACTTTATGAAGCAACTTCTGTGGTCGAAGAACTTATTGCAGTGCGGCCTGTTTTTGATGTTGAGCACAGAAACTCGAACACAGACAAACCAAAGCTACTGTTGCTGGTCCCAGTTGCAAGGCAGCTGAATTTTAGTTACAGGGAGCAGTTGCACGGACTGTCAAGGCTGAAATATGGAACCGGCTCCGGCAATCAAAGCCATGGCCGATGAGTGAAATCTCAGCATCGATTGCCCGGTCAACAAGAAAGGAGATCCCTTTGACTGCGCCAATTACCGAGGGATTAGTCTTCTTCGCATCGCATACAAGATCCTCTCTGCCGTTTTGTGTGAGCATCTGAAACCCTTTGTCCATAACCTAATGGGGGCCAATCAGTGTGGTTTCAGGCCATGGAAGTCCACGATCGACCTACAGCAGATCCTGGAAAAGACCCAAGAAGTGCAAATCGACACTCACCACCTATTTGTCGATTATTTGACAGCGTGCATAGAGGCGGGCTATACAGTACCATGTCTAGTTTTAGCATTCCGACCAAACTCGTCAGGTTGTGTAGGATACCGATGGAGAACTCTAGCTGCTCCGTCAAAGTCGGTAACGAACTCATGGAGACCTTCAATGTCAAAAAAGGTATTAGACAAGGCGACGCACGTCGTATGACTCATTCAACATCATTTTCGAGAAGATCGTGCGTAACTCACAAGTCAACACCAGAGGCACGATCTTCCAAAAGTCAGCTCAGTTGTTAGCCTAGGCTGACGACGTTGACGCGATTGGATGAGCACAGCGAGCCGTCAATGAGGGGTTTGCTGGCATTGAAGCGGAAGCGGCTTAAATGGGTCTGGTAGTTAATGAGGGCAAAACGAAGTGCAAGGGAGGACACACAATTCGCACTTGGCAGCGGAAACTTCGGGGTAGTCAGGAAAACGCAACAGAGGACGGACTAGGCCAAGGTGGCGCACACAAGTAGAGAAGAACTTCAACCAACTCAAAGTGTGCAACTGGAGACAGCTGGCGAAAGATCGTGCTGACTGGAGAGGCACGTTGGTTGAGGCCCAGATCCACCCCGGACCATAGGGCCACAAGAAGAAGAAGAAGACGAAGAAGAAAAATAAGAAGAAGAAGAAGAAGAAGAAGAATAGGAAGAAGGAGAAGAAGAAGGGAAGAAGAAGAAGAAGGAGAAGAAGAATAAAAAGAAGAAGAAGAAGATTGGGGAGAAGAATAAGAAGAAGAAGATTGGAAAGAAGAAGAAGTAGAAGAAGAAGAAGTTTAAGAGCCTGGTAGAATGGCTAAGTGGTTGTGTCTACCTTCTCACTTGCCTCCGAGTCCTTGTAACATTGACTGGCTGAATGGCATGTGATCCCTAACGATCTCCAATCGAACGTGTTCTTGTTACTTGTAGTCGGAGTAAGATTGGGCAGCACTGAGATTGAAGAGGATTCAAGTTAAATCTCTTTCCCACTGTACGTTCACACGCGTCATAGAAACATTTTCTGACTGTGTTCCAACATTCGAAGGTGCCTGACTATCCCAATGTGTCCAGCTTCTCAAAAATTCTTTGCCGTACAAGTACATCTTGTTCCCTCGAGGAATGGGCCAAATTACACAATTTTCCAACAGTCCAGCAAGCCAATATTCTGAGCTGCTTGACTGTCTCAACGTATCCAGCTTTTCAAAAGGTCTCTTCCCCACAGTACATGATCCCGTCAACGACTTGGAGAGCTGTATCCTTGTGACGAGGCAGGCTAGAAAGGATTCATTCATTCTGTAAAAGTCTCTGCCGAGCTGTACATGATCCACGAGGGATGGGCGTCACCGCAAAATGGATTCAAAGATGCCTCGTTCCACAAACAAGTCCACCAATGCTACGAGAGTGGTTCGACTGATCGCAAACCGTGATCCTCATCAACTTGATGAGCTTGATAGCTTGGATTGTCTTGCAAGCTGTAACCATTTAACAAATCTTCTGCAGCTCTGCTGCAAGCTTTGGGTAAATTAAGGAAAAATCTCCCCTCTCGCACCTTTAAAACTCCCGAAAAATTCCTCCTGAAAATCCCAGTGATTTCCCGCGAACCGCGTAGCTCTTCATAAATCCCCGACAGTAGCATCGACGACGCTTCCTCGGAATAACCGCAATTAAAACCAAAAAGAGAGAAAAACCCTCTCCCTCCTATCAGGTATCGGCCAGGCGCGGCTGTTTTTGTCAAGCCGCAGATTAATGTGTGGTGGCGATGCAGTCCCCGCCAACACCATCGCAATCGTTGCCATTTCCAATCCAAAACGGAAGTCATTTGGCCGAACATAAACTCCCTGCACTCCCAGCGACGATGCGAGCAGGCTTGATGCTGGGGTTGCAGCCGCGGCGTCGTTTCTTGGAAAACATAAACCACCATCGCACAGCCGTCATCTTGTGAATCCCAGGACCCAGAAAATTGGAGCACAAGACAACAACGACGATGCTGACGGTGGTGGTGATGGAGGAGGAGAAAAAAAAATCGTCACAAAATCATAAATCAACACCGGATGCGCTGCTGGGAGACTGAAGGCTGGCTGGCCCTCGCTCCCTCCGCTTGGGGCCGCGCCTGCATTACTTCATTTTGTCCTCCATCGAAGGAGAGAAAGACACACAGTCCGCTGGGAACCGAAGGAGACGCTCAAATGGGTCGTGAAGCACGACAAGGAAAAAGCTCGAGTCGAGTACGGTGGTGCTACATATATATTTCTTTTAAATAGAATAATAGTTATCAACATATACACAGATAGAAAAACAGATGCAGAAGTTTTGAGTCGACGCGTCGTCTCGTCGCTGGTCCCGGTCCCGTCCGTCGTCCGTCCGCGGTCTTGGCGTAAAATTAAATTACTTAACCTAAATGGAAATGCGAGTTGGAAGATACTTTGGTCAGCTGCGTCATCGGCGGGGTGGCGCAGCGCGTCGCGGCTTCTACGACTTGTTGTGGGCGTCGCCCTCCATTCGCCAGACGCCGAAGAGGTAGCTTAGCTTCTCCGGTGGGATGATGGGGCCGGTCCGCCTGCCCTTGGAGTCGTCGTTGAGGACGGACGCGCCGACGGCAAAGCCGCCCAGGTTGCCCGTGTTGCCCTGCGTCACGCCGTGGTTGTCCAGGGCCTTCAGCAGGCTGATTTCGCTCGTCGATAGAACTCGGCACAGGAAGTCGATATATCTGTGGAGAGAGAAAAGTGGAGGACTGGGTTAGGCGGGCCGTCAGAGGTGGGAGTGGTGTGGGGGGTGTCTACCTTGTGGCTAATTTCAACGTTTGGATTTTGCTGAGTTTATCGCTGGGCAGCGTCGGAATGATCTGTTGCAGGGCTTTGAAGGCGTCGTTCAGGCTCTGGGTGCGCTGGCGTTCCCGCACGTTCGCCATCACCCGCTGGTTCTGGAACTCCTCGGCGTCTTCCAGTTTGCTGGACTTTCGTTTTGTCCGCCGGCGGGGCTTGCGGAACTTTGAGGGGTCGCCGCCGCCCGCCCCTGCCATCTGCTGGAGGTCCTCTTCGTTGTGGTACATGTACGCCGACTGCCGGTACTCCATCTCGTCCCGGTCCGAGCTGGAGTAGGTGCTCCCGTTGAGGGAGTTCGTCTGCT
Source organism: Eristalinus aeneus (assembly GCA_955652365.1). Classification (NCBI taxonomy): domain Eukaryota; kingdom Metazoa; phylum Arthropoda; class Insecta; order Diptera; family Syrphidae; genus Eristalinus; species Eristalinus aeneus. The sequence continues at coordinate 99,663,596 of OY019131.1, forward strand.
CGTAGTCGAAGATGGCCTGTGGCTGTGTTGCCGCCGCGGCCGCGTTCATCTGGCCTTGGGCCATGCCGTGCGGCACCATCTCGGACGGGTGGTGGAATGGTTGGTACTTGAAGTTGTCCTGGCTGGTCTCGCAGATGTCCTCGTCGTTGCCGCTGTACTGGTTGAACCCTGGCGACACGTTGTTCGGCTGCCCGGCTACCTCGTCCACCGTCGTCGGCAGGTACTCCACGAAGAACTTCCCGTTGGCGGTGGCAGGATTCTGTCGCGGAATGTGGTGGTAGTGCTCGCCGTCGGTGTACATCAGCGACTTCTTGCTGTCGTGCAGCATGTCCGGGCTGCAGTCGAAGTCCTGCCGCCGCTTGCCGTTCTCGTTCATGAAGTGGTGCAAGTCGTTGCTGTTGTATACTCCATTGTTGTTGTTGTTATTGTTGTTGTTGCTGGCGCTGTTTGAATTTGGATTTACGTCGCCCTTGAGCGGTGGGGTGCCGTTGGGGGTGCTGTTGGTCGAGCTGAGGATCTCGTTGCTCGGAATGTTGTAGTCCGTGTCTGGTTCGTGGTCCATGGGGCCAGCGGCCGACGCCGCCTGTGCGTATCCATGTGCCGCTGAGTATCCCTGCATGGACTGCTGCTGGTGCATGTGGAGGTAGCTCTGGTCGACCTGGATGATCTTGATCACGTTCTGGTTAAGGTTCATTATGTTCTCACTGTTTTGGTGGTGGCTCAGGGGCTTGTAGCTTATGTCGAGTAGCACTTTCGGTGAAGCAGACCGCACGGACATTGCTCACTCAAAACACTGATTCTTTCAGAAGGCCGCTTCTTTGGTTTGTTTTGCGCAATTTGTTTTTCTTTCTTTTTTCCCTTCGATTTCAGACACTTTTGTTCGTTTAAAGTCGGAATGCGATTTGTTTGGCGATTCACTCAAAAACTTCTCCGCACGCTATACGAAATGTTCATCATCACCGAACGAAACGATTCATACTGATCTCGGTTATCCTTGTGCGCATCCTCAAAATAGCCCAGCTGCGCATCTTATGTGCAAGCTCGCGTCGGCGTACGAGCTAATTACCCGCGGGTGCGAGTGAGATGGCGGCAGCGTGATGTCATGGTGGTTGTGATCGTGCCCACCGCTCGCCGCCGTGCACCAGAAAGAGACACACAGCAGGGTGAGTTGGTGTGCTGCGCGCCAATCAGGGAGCGTCGCGTTGGAGCGAGGGAGATGGCGACAGAGGCTGTTGCGCGAGCTTTGTTGTTCCGTGTGTTTTGGATTGGCGGAGGGGACGGTGACGGTTGACCTCTTGTTTTGGGAGCGGAGTTGGTGGGAATTTCTTTTCTTCTTTTTTTCTGGTTGAGTTGATGGACGGACTTTGTTTGCAGATCCGGGGAACTCCGCGTCATTTGGATTTAATTGATCTTCGCCAGCTAATAGGGAATGGCGGACTGCTGATGGCTGCTGGGGAATTTTTATGCAATAAGGAATTTTCTGGTGTCGATCAAGGCCAGGAGGAGTTTTTGCGTCGCGTCCTTGATTTTGTGCGCTGATGGAGATTTTTGATTTCCGCGATCAAAAATGGAAGACGATTTTTAAACTCTTGAAGAACGTTATTTGCGGCCTGATGATGATGGGAGACTCTTTGGATCTTCAAAAGGGAGTGGAAGTGCGGCCATTTTTGAAGTTTACGCTACGCGTTGACAAAGAAGTGAAGAAATGTGTCTACATTTGATGACCAGCAGAAAATTGATGGCATCTTTTGCGACTGTGCAGCCGTTTCTCAGTCACCATCCATTCATTATTCGCAACCAGGATGTTTTTGTTTCTATGATCAACCGCTTTATTGAACATTGAGAGACAACAAACTTGAAACACTACCGCTCTTCTGCTACCCACCTTGACATTAGGACTGCCCACAAAATTTCTAGAAAGTATTCCTACGTATTCATGTTTTGTGTTCGAACACGTTCTTGTTGCTTGGAGCCGGAATACGCCAGCACTGCGATTTGAGGGAATTCAGGTTAAGTGTCTTTTCCAGTGTACACGTACCCACACGAATGAGTCATCCAACAGTTGGAGTACCAAGTGATCGAACGTGACCGTGATTCTCAACAACCTTAAGAGCTGTAATCTGCTGACAGGTCTCCAACGGTGTGGCTTGTGTTGACAAGTTAGAAAGGATTCAGCCGATCTTTGCAATATCCGACACAAGTCTTACAACTCTGCTGCAAGCTTTGAAAATCCTTTGAAGCAAAAAAATTCCTCTTGAAAATCTCAGTGATTTCCCTATTCATATTTAGGGCTTACGCTCTAGCCACTGACTGTCAGTAAAACATGAAAACTGCAGGAGGAACAGAAGTTTAAAACGGGCAATCTTGTGGGTCCCCTAAGGAAAATCAGATCAATACCCGATTGAGGCTAGTTCTGTTTATGATCAGGGAACTCTGCGTTGGTTGGTTGGGAAACGATGGACAGAGGACTGGCCTGTAAGCCTATAAAATTTAGATCCTACCAATAGACAGTTTCTCTCTGCGATTTTTGGTCCTGTTTGCGTTGATGGCATCTGGAGGAGAAGATTCAACCACGAACTGTATGGGCTGTACGGCGGCATGAGCCTAGTCAAGCGTCTACGGATACAACGCTTAAGGTGGCTAGGCCATGTAGAGCGCATGGGCAGCACTGCTCCGGCCCGAAGAGTTTTCGAATCCGAACCACAGGGACAACGCAACAGAGGACGTCCTAGACTGAGATCCAACTTGGAGTGCGCAATTGGAGACAGCTGGCAAGAGATCGTGCTGGCTGAAGAGGCATGTTGGTTGATGCCTAGGTCCACTCCGGACTGTAGTACCATCCGAAGAAGAAGAATAGACAGATAGAGCTGAAAGCGTCAAAGATTGTTTAAACGATTTGAAAGTGCTGGAATGCAAGTCATTTCGGACAGTCTCGCTGCATTTAAAGTCCTGTCGGATAGCTTTGCAAAACTTCCGAGTAATCAGTTTTGCGAAACTTGACAATTTTCGGGAGTGAAGGAGATTCACAGTTCATAACGCATTCCGATCAGCTAGAAGCATACTTTAGAGAATGGATACCCTTGAGTGTTGCCAACAGCTTGACGAAAATGGTGTCGTAACAGAACGCAAGTTATGGAGTCCAAGAAACGATCTAGGTACCCTTGACGCGTGAACTGACGCATTTTTTCACCATCTCAGAGTAGACAATTGTGACCGCCGTGGCATAGTGGGTGGACTGCGACATTCCCTCGCAGAAGGCCTAGGTTCGGTTCATGCCTCAAAACCTCGAATTTTTCACAGCACCACCTTTGACAACACTCAAAGAGTAATACTGTCTAAGAAAAAGCTACTCAAACTTCGCCGTTCGGAGTCAGCAATAAACTGTAGTTCCCTTCTTCTCGTGAGTGAACGTTAGCTCGTACAAACCGAGTAGTTGATGAGGAAGCTAGGCCATGGTCCCCCTGTGGATTGTTGGGCTATACAATTATTAGAGTAGTCGAGTCTGATACTAAGCTATGCATTTCTGACGGAAAAAAACGTGACCATTCTAAAGGACTTCAAATGTTTCTCAAGCCATCCTCTAAAACATTCAGACAACTGCAGAGTCCGTAGGTGGACGGAAGTTTAAAATTGATTGTAAAGTCCGTAGAATGGGAGTGGTTCCAAGGCGCGGATCAATTTATCACCAGGTGCATCAATAAGTTCATTTTGCTCACAGCAGGCTTCTGTCTCAACCTTGTATCCGCCGGATTGCTGTTTTACCCCAGTCTTCGAATCTGAGCAAACAGAGGACGGCTTGGGCTAAGGTGGCGTAGAAAAGTGGAGCCATTGGGACAACGCAACAGAGGAGGGCCTGCACTAAGTGCGGAACTGGAGGCAGCTGGCGAAAGAGCGTGCTGCGCTTGCTGGCGTTGAAGTGGAAGCGGCTAAAATAGGTCTGGTGGTTAATGAGGGCAAGACAAAGTACATGGTGTCATCAAGAAAGGACACACAACATCGACGTCTTGGACAGAGCGTCACACAGGTGGGAAAAGGTCGTGCTGGCTGGAGAGGCATGTTGATTGAGGCTTAGAGCCACTACGAACTGTAGCGCCACAATAAGAACAAGAAAAAAAGAAGAAGCATCAAATAGTTCAATTCCCACAGTCGCACAGCCTCTTCAATGTCTTAATGTTTGGCGTCAACGATACATCTTAAAAGTCGTGCTCTCCTATGTGTCAAATAGTTGTTTTTACTGTTGGGTGGTGGCCAAGTGGTAAGAGGGCTCGATTCTTGTCCTTGGAGCATCTTATTTCTTGTCTTTTGAAAGTTCGTCAAACAGTACGATCTCCGCAAACATGTGTTGGGTTCTTTGATTGAAGTAATTCCTTTTTAGTTTCCGAATACGTTACCAAAATTTTCCTCTGTCTTGCTATCGTTCGCTTGTGTCCCGAAGTATGGATTTGGTGTACTCCTCGGATGACTTGTTCACATTGAACGTTTTGCTGTGTAACCACCTCTCTTTCTCCTTGTGAAAGGCACTCATACAATGGCCAAGACGGTTCGCTGAGTAATAATAAATAATAATAATTGTTGGCGCGACAGTCCACAGGGGGACCAGGGCCTAGCTTCCTCATCAACTATTCGTGTTGTACGCGCTACTGTTCTCTCACGAGTAGAAGGGACCTACAGTTTCTTTCCGACTCCGAACGGCGAAGTTTGAGAAGCTTTCTTAGACAGTTAGTGTTGTCAGCAGCTCGAAAGAGGTGGTGGCGTGAAAAATTCGAGGTGTTTAGCCGGAAATCGAACCTAGACCCTTCAGCGTGTGAGCGTCGCACTCTACACACTATGCCACGGAGTTTAGAGGCTCGTTCTTCAGCCGCACCACACGAGAAATGCTCTTTCAAGCCCAATTTTCCCCAACATTGCAATCCCCAGGCATTTGAAACCAATGTGCACCGGCACCTCCTTTCCCTTTCTTCCTCTTACTTCGGCCCGTGGTGTAACTTAATTCTGGTCACTTAGGGATAACAGACAATCCCTCAAGCGCACGCCTGTTATAAAAAGAAGTGAGTTCGAAGGAAAATATGATCGCCCTTGGTTCACCCTCAGAAATCCATTACTTCAAATAAAACATATCCTTTTGGGCTCTTTAGCGACATCTTCACTCTAATTCGCTTCATATCCTGGCTCATTTTGATTCTCCCTGTCCAATACGACACAACATTTTTCTTCTTTACTAAGCGCTCTCTTTGGGTGTCCTATAACTTGTGTCTGTTTAGTCAACCTCCTTCCATGTTGACTGCTGTCCCTCTGGGCAGTTCGTTGAACTTTCAATTCCCTCAAAACTCCTTTCCCAATTTGAGACGAAAATTCAATCTACCCAAACCTCTCCATAATCCTCACACCGGATGCTAGTAATTTCCAGGATGTAGGTATTTATTCAAGCGAAAATACCCGGATAAGCTGACATACATATAGCCAGCGTGGCGCGGGTTTTCCTCGCGCGATCGCGAAATACCCGCAATAATGACTAATTATGCAGATGCCTCGGTGTCTCCGCGTCGTCTCCTCGTCTCCGAGAGTTTCCGATTTTCCTCCTCGCAGTCTCGAGACGCCTCCTGCAAGCTACCTGCCGTTTGTGTGCTGATTGAGTTTAATTAATGGAATCGCTCGCCCCTGTGTGCGACGCGGCGGAATCCCCGTGTTCTGGCAGTTTTTTGGGTTTTCTGGTTGGGCTTGCCCTAAGGGCCGTGCGATGTGTGCCGTCTGCGTGTCTGATGGATTCGCCTGCAACAGCGGCACCACTGCAACACTGTTGCGCCAACATAATTGAGTTGCCAACGGATTTATTGCCGCCACGGCCGACGCAACATTGTATGCAAGTGGAGGCCCGTAAAAATTCGCAATAAACCGTCACAGTAACACTTTCATCTTTCCCGTGACAGATTCGGTTCTCAATTTGCCTGCGCACTGTCGCCCTAGTCGCAAGTCTCGCTGGCGGTTGGTGCGCTTGTTGTCGCCGTTGTCTGGACTGGGTTACGCGCAATTAATTGCGAAGCAGGAAATAGTTTTTATGTGCGAAAAACATAAGCAGTGTGGACAGAGAAACGGGCGATGTTGTGCCATGGTGGGAAATCTTTTCTTTGTTTCTTTGTGCGGTGTCTGGGGGCGGGACTAAGATTTCACTGCCGTGCTGCTTGAGAGAAATGGTTCAAGTACACACTTAAACGAATGAAGCAGTGGAGGCTGTAGCGAAACCTCATAGATGGCGGGGAGTTCGCAGCGGTGACCACAACCGTTGACGGAATATCGTAAATGCGGGGGAAAACGATATCGATGTGTTTTTAAAGGATGGTGTGCCAGAGAAGGAGGCTTGGTATCGGCAACACACCGTGTGTTGCAGCAAGCTAATGGCGTTTTTGATGCGTCACAAGGGCAGGGGAAAATGAAAGGGTTTAAGGCGGCAACTTGGGACAAATTGTGTCCATGCTACGAAGCACAAAGTTGAAGACTGGAGTAAGCTTGCTCTGTGTGACCTCAAAATTTGATTCGAAGCCACAATCAGACAATAATTTCTGGGTTTGTTGCAAAGGGAGCAGCACAGGTAAATAGTGCACAACGCAGACCTTGGCAGCATTCTGGCTTTACTTCCATTTTTGAAGAAATGTCCAGAAACTCGACAAAAAGATCGAGACAGCAAGCAGTCGGATAGCTTAACAAATTCCCTACTAAACGTATTGGTCATTCGCCTGCACAAAACGTTCCTGACAAATGTCCAGGATGCGTCTCTTGGCAATAGTGGTGCCTCTGACTGCTCCAATAAAAGTCAGAAAGTCTATTAGCGCCCAAGTCTGGTTCAGTTTAAGTTCCCCGCAACAGCTAGTTTGATGAGCAAGAGAGATTGATGTCTCTGCCGCTGTATCAGCTTCCATCGTCTGTGGCTGGTGACGGTGATCCTGGAATAAGCTCCCAGTCCACCATCACGCAACCACTGTTGCACTATCATCAGAGGTGAAGCCACACAAGGCAGCACCCAGTGAGATGACGAGTGCGGACGTTGTCTGAACTCAGTGACGACCTTAAACGCCATTACATAACCAACAGACTTCTTGACGATGTCAGAACGAGGCGTGCCTCAAAGCATGACCTGAAAGAGAGGCTAAAGCTGATATAGCAGACCTGCAATTCAGCGTCAAATGAGGACCCAACACCAGAGATGCCTCTGTTTGTGAAGTCGCGCTGTCCTCAGCGCGATGTCTGCCGCCTTCCTCCTCCGTTTAAGCAGGCCGAAAGCAAACCTTGCATGCGACATACGCCTGAAGGTGTGAAGAAGAATTTATACAGTGCTCCTTTACTCAATTTGACAATTGTTCATCCACAAGTGGAAGGGACCCATAGTTTGTTGCGAACTCCACTCGTCACATCTCAAGTTTCACTCTAGTCCTCCAACTCACTTCACACAATTTGTCAGCTTTTCAGTCAATGCACAAGATCTCCCTAGCCTTCCACTTCCACTTCCAACTCAGACCCCAAACCATCAGCTCGTCAGGAAACCATTGGAATGCAGATCGAATTTCAGCCTCCAGCCAAATTAAGTCAGTAAGTCCGCACAGCCCACAGTGCCCACCTTCGTGCAGCACAAACAACACTCATTCCCATCCACGAGCCTAATTTGCAGTGAAAGCCACCTCGCTGCACACGGGTCAGCCTACCCTCATCCCAACGTCAATTGTAATCCCGTTCAATCAAACGACCGCCATAAAACCCAACTTCCTACCCACATCGCCTGGCCAGTCCCCCGGTCCGCAGAACACATCAAATACATCTCAATGCGGCTCAAATAGAACATCATGCATTGATTACCAGGCCCCCGGACTACTGCCGGCGTCCTCGCCACAGCCTCCCGTCCTGCGCCCAGCGGAACACCATAAACTAAGTGGCCATCTAAATAAAGACAAGAAAAATTATGCTTCCATTTGTACACTCATTGAAGCCCACAGAAATCCAGTCGAGTACGACGACGAAAGCGTCGTCGACTGTGCGGCGCAGTGAGCAGCATGGAGCAGCAACGCTGTCGACGGCTCCCAAACTAGGTGCGGCGTTCTCACATCCCTGCCGGCTGCAGTTGGTACCGCTAGTGTCCAATTTTTCGCATTAAATCGGTCGACTGCAGTCGCAGTTGATGGACTCGCACCGGCAAGTGAGAATGCGTGCATCAAGAGTTGCTGGTACGCGCTGCTAATGCGCGCCGCTGCTCTCCAGAAGCACCTCGGACCTGTCCACCGCTGGGCAGGCTCTCCGCTGCGCACGGCGAGCATGTCATCGGCACAATAATAATAACAAATGACAAATTTCAATCCCATCTGTAATTTGGTTAATGCAATCGATTGGCGCTGCTTCGGCGGCGACGTCGACGACGACCACGTCCGCCAGAGGACGAGGAGCCCGACGCGGACAACTGCAATGATGATGACAACGACGCGGAGAGTACGAGCAAGATAAATGCAAACATTACCCGGCCAACACGGTAGCGAGCCGGGATTATTTATCAAGCGGCGGACATGCGTCTGGCATATTTGTGTTTATGCGCCTCGCTCCTCAAATCGGGACGGACGAGGCGGAAAATGTGCTTTCCACAACGAGATTGGACTGTAATGAGGCTGTCCGGCGATCAGTCGGCGGCCAGATGGACACTTGGCCGCGATACGGGATCGTGAGAGGCAGCCTGACCAACTGGTCACAAGCCTTATAAACTGACTGGCGCTTGTCGCCACCGAATGTCCCATCAGTGAGAGGGGATGGGAGTCGCTATTCGCAGCTCACGCCTAAGTGCGCTCTCGCCCATCCAAAATATCGAACTGAGCAGCGGCCGAGTCCGGTCCACGCGCAACGTACCCCTCCTGCAGTTATGAAGGATACAAATTGACGGACATTATCCGACGAGTGTAAAGTGTCCGACGCGAGCATTGGGCCACGAAATGAAGTGCTCATTGGTGACCGCGACGACGACGACACGGAGCAGCGGCAACACCGTGACGTGCACCCAGCATCTGGGTATGTTGGCGAGAGGTTTATTGATCGCGGGCATTTCTCACCGCGGATTACACTGCGCACCGCGCTGGCCTATTCATCAGCGAATGCTAATGTCAACCCTCAGCTGGGTGCACAGTAGCCGCCACAAGCCCAGAACCAGATTCTGTGCGGAGGCTCTTCCCGCACCGCCGCAGCCCCATGCGAGGTACACGAGATATAAATCAGTGACACCCCGGCCTGCGGACCGGAGCCGCTGTTGTTTCCACGGCTGTCTGCCCTCCTTACCGCCGTCAGTGCCGCTGACTAATTTACAATAATCTCGTTTCAGCTCTCGGCCCCCTTCAAGCAGCCCCCCTCGACCCGCCCGTCCCCCCGAGGACTCCTGCACTAATAACATTAGAGTTATTAGTACGAGTGCTTGTCGGCGATAAATAACTTTAGTCGCTGCGACTTGGGCTGGGGCCGGTCGACGGAAGCCAGGCGGGGCGCGCCTGGCCAGGTCTTGGACCAAGACAAGTGTTTAACAAAATCTCAAACGAAACGATCTATCTCGCCGGCGATACAATGTTCGCGCGGAGTGGCATTAATTAATTCGCCGAAACGATAACGTGCGTGATGTGGGGCGAGGCGAGCGTTGCACACAGTCGCCGTCGTCGCTGGGGTCGTTGTTGACGTTACAGTCGGAGTGCCACGTTGTCGAAGAACTAATTGCTGCGGAAATGCTGCGTCGACACTGTGGATTGGTATGTGTCGAGTGTCGTTCTGGAGGAAGTCCTTGGACTAGAAACCGTGTGCTGCTTGGAGTTTCAGGTGACAGCTGGTCTGCTGGGGGAGTGAACGATGAAATGGGGGGCATAGGCTAGAAGAGTTGCGGTTCAGTGTCAAAGGAGACCATTGAATAGAGTCCTGGAGTCTCACGTAAGATTGAGATGTTACTCCCGTCTGAGCTTAAGTTCAATAGCGAGGTCTGCTACGAGGTCTGTTTGGTGTGTCTTAGAGAATGGTTGTTCGCAACAACGGAAGTCATTTGTGCATTAGGAAACATAATTCCTTGTTAGTCAAGCAAGGACAACGGTTGCTCAAGAACAAGGACTTGCTCAAGAATAAGGACTTGCTCAAGAGGACTTGCTCAAGAACAAGGACTTGCTCAGAAACAAGGACTTGCTCACGAACAAGGACTTGCTTAAGAACAAGGACTTGCCCAAGAACAACGACTTGCTCAAGAACAAGGACTTTCTCACGAACAAGGACTTGCTCAAGAACAACGACTTGATCAAGAACAAGGACTTGCTCAGAAACAAGGACTTGTTCACGAACAAGGACTTGCTTAAGAACAAGGACTTGCCCAAGAACAACGACTTGCTCAAGAACAAGGACTTTCTCACGAACAAGGACTTGCTCAAGAAGAAGAACTTGCTCAAGAACAAGGACTTGCTCAGAAACAAGGACTTGCTCACGAACAAGGACTTGATTAAGAACAAGGACTTGCCCAAGAACAACGACTTGCTCAAGAACAAGGACTTGCTCAAGAACAAGGACTTGCTCAAGAACAAGGACTTGCTCAAGAACAAGGACTTGCTCAAGAACAAGGACTTTTTTAAGAACAAGGACTTGCTTACGAACAAGGACTTGCTCAAGAACAAGGACTTGCTCAAGAACAAGGACTTGCTCAAGAACAAGGACTTTTTTAAGAACAAGGACTTGCTTACGAACAAGGACTTGCTCAAGAACAAGGACTTGATCAAGGAGTTGCTCAAGAATAAAGACTCCAGGGAATATGGACGAGTTTGAAGGGCAATTTCATCCATTTTCGAAGCCAGTCACTGGTATCACAGAGAGGTTCACTTCGAATTGGGGATTGTTTTATTCGTCGGAACGTCATCAGTCGGAACACTGTGATGGAGCCTATTCGGGAAAAGTGAAGTGTATTTTCCCACCCGCTGCACCGAAACGCCATCTTTCCGCAGCTGTGTAATATTAGATCTTGGGTTGTTCTTTCTTTGCTACAATTTGCGGTGGACTTGGGCCGCAATCAACTTCCCTCTTCTGTCAGTTGCCTCAGATTGCACACTCCAAGTTGGTTAAGGTCCTTCTCCACTTGGGTGCGCCACTTGCGCCTAGGCCGTCTTCTGTTGCGTTGTCCCAATGGCTCAAATTCGAAAACTTTACGGGTCGGAACAGTGGTGCTTATGCGCTCTGCATGGCCTAACCATCTTAAGCGTTGTATCCAAAGACGCTTGATCCGCCCAACTAGGTCGTCTCCAGAAGCTTTAAATAGTTCTGCGGGTAGCCCGTCCGCTGCAGCAGCTTTGTTCGGCTTTAGCTTTGATATTGCTTCTCTTCACTTCGTCTGAGTTGGGGGGACGGAGTTTTTGTCCACCATCGTCCAGATGGAGTAAAACATTCTGCCTGACAGCGGAATTTGGGCCGTCATTTCCGTTAAAGAGTATACAGATATGATTCTTTCAGATTCTCCACATCAACATAATAACCACAGGGGGACCAAGTCCTAGCTTGCTCATCAACTACTCGTGTTGTGAGCGCTACTGTTCTCTCACGAGTAGAAGGGACACACAATTTTTGCCGACTCCGAACGGCGAAGTTTGAGAAGTTTCTTAGACAGTTATTACTCTATTCGTTTTGTCAGCAGCTCAAAAGAGGTGGTGCCGTGAAAAATTCGAAAAATTGTTGTTGAGCTGGGATTCGAACCTACACCCTTCGGCGTGTGAGCGTCGCACTCTACCCACTACACCACGGCCGCCACATCAACATGGTGATTGTTATATTCGTTGGAACATCATCAGCCGGATCAGTGTGATAGAGCTTATTCGAGCAAAGCAGAGTGAAATTATTATTTCCCGCGTGCTTTTCTCTGGAACTCGCAGCATTCAAATAAAGATTTTGTGTTCTTCATCTTTGTGTGCTGCTACAGTTCGGGGTGCACGTGAGCCTCAGCCAACTTGCCTCTTCAGTCAGTTGCCTCAGATTGCGCACTCCAAGTTTGTTGAGGTCCTTCTCCACTTGTACGCGAGTTAAGAGAACACCACCATACCCAACAACAACAACAACAGCAAAGTGAATCTTCAGCAATCGAACACCAAGAAACCAAACAACAGCAGCAGCAGCAGAATAGTGCGTTGTCAAAAGTACGGTACTTTTCCGCTAGAAAGTAATCCGATATGTAATTTCAAAGGTGATCGCCACGAAATTGACTTACCAGCGTCTGCTAAACTTCCGACAACCGATCACCAATAAAGAAGGAATAAAATTTGATTTTATTTTACTCGAACCGCGTCTTTAAATTATAATTCGCGCTACCTTAGCGCAGGCTGTCCTCTGTTGCGTTGTCCTCATGGCTCCACTTGTGCGCGCTACCTTAGCGCAGGCTGTCCTCTGTTGCATTGACCCAATGGTTCCACTTGAGCGCGGTACCTTAGCGCAGGCTGTCCTCTGTTGCGTGGTCCCAATGGCTCCACTTGTGGGCGCTACCTTAGCGCAGGCTGTCCTCTGTTGCGTGGTCTCAATGGCTCCACTTGTGCGCGCTACCTTAGCGCAGGCTGTCCTCTCTTGCGTTGTCCCAATGGCTCCACTTGAGCGCGCTACCTTAGCGCAGGCTGTCCTCTGTTGCGTTGTCCCAATGGCTCCAATTGTGCGCGCTTTTTAGAAGTGGATAGGTGTGGCAGCATCGACACCACAATCTGGTCTTGGACAAGGAAGGTTCATCTTCTTCAGTGACTTTTTAGGAGTGGACAGGAGTAGCCGAATCGACACCACAAAACGAAGATTCATTCTTGGAAGATTTCGCTCATACTGAACATTTTTATTTACAAGAACTTCGTTTCCTAAATGGAGATTTGATTGACTTCTTTCTTTTGAATGTGACGTCTGGAAAACGAACTCTAAAACGTTGCTGCTTTGTCGCTGATTGTTGCCAAGAGGTACCTCGTGTTCTATAGCGTCTATTCCTGAATACCACACACACCTCTCAGGACCTTTTCCTTCTGTTTCTTTGTTACAAATATTCTCCCATGCTCCCCTAAGAAGATGAGGATCGATTATTCACCGAAGAACCTATGAAAGCGGCTAAATTTTAAATTTGATTGCTTTTCGAATTAAAGCACTGATTTGTTTTCTTTTTCTTCTTGTTGCGGCGTTACAGCCCAGGGTAGACCTGGGTCTCAGCCAACATACAATTTGAGCCAGCAATATCTTTCGTCAGCTGACTCCAATGGCGCACTGCAACTGGTTGAGGTCCTTCTGCACTTGTGTGCGCTACCTAAGTCTAGGACGTCGTCTGTTGCGTTGTGGCGTTACAGCTCATTGTAGACCTGGGCCTCAGCCAACATGCCTTTTGAGCCAGCACGATCTTTCGTCAGCTGACTCCAATGGCGCACTGCAACTGGTTGAGGTCCTTCTGCACTTGTGTGCGCCACCTAAGTCTAGGACGTCGTCTGTTGCGTTGTACTAATGGTGCAAATTTGAAGACTTTTCGGTCCGGAGCAGTGCTGTCCATACGCTCTACATGGCCTAGCCATATTGGAGCGTTGTATGCGAAGACGCTTGACCAGGCGCATGTCGCTGTACAGTCCATAGAGTTCGTTGTTGAATCTTCCCTCCCAGTTGCCATCAACACAAACAGGACCAAAAATCGCACGCAAAACTTTTCACTCGAACAGACTAAGGGCTTCTGCATCCGCCTTTGGGAACGTCCTGATTTCCGCGCCATAGAGTAGGACGGTGACGTCAGGAAACCTACAAATTCATCTTTTACTTCAATGCACACCCAATATTATTTTGCATAAATAGATTTTGTTAGTGGCGCCCTCTATATGTCCTGGGACTTATTGAGTGATATGCTGTGCATAGGAGTTTGATTGTTGTATTAGACGGCGCAACAGAAGACCAGAGGGTAGGCGTCTAATTGTTCTTTTACAAGTCCTATGAGGACTTCAGTTTTCTGGCAACTTTCTGGCAATTTGAAGAGCTAAAATGCGAGTGTTGATATTACTCCACAGAGGCAATGCCATGAAAAGAAAATGCATGGTTTCTAAACCAGGAATCCACAACTGGGACCTTTGGGGTGTGAGTGCCGCACTTATCCTCTTCTCCACGTCGTACAGGAGAACGGTCGCTATATCGACCTCCACAAGTGAAAAATCTCCAAACAAGTAATCCCCGAAATTCCACTTCCCATCGTCCGGAGCACCATCGACAGTTGTGTCCATACGGCAGTCTGTAATCCCCTCCCTTGGTTACAGCCCAATTTCGATTGGGTGCATGGTTAGGTGAAATTTCTCTCGTCCTCATTGTGACGGATGGGAATTTTCGGAGTCTCTTCCAAAGCCTGGGGATTTTGTGCTGGAGTACCTCCGGGGACACACTCACACGATGACATACCCATGGGGGGAGTACACCACACACCAGCCGATCAATAAAATCACAGTCACTTATTTCAAATCGAATTTTTATTTAAAAGCAGACAAAATTGAATAAATATGTTGTTTGTGTAAATGATTTTTTTTTGTTTTTTTTTTCTTCTGTTTTCTTTTTGCATTTAACAAGTCATTCTCTGCATGTACCTCCTACTCAGTTAGCACCATTCAATTGGAAAAGAAATATAAATTATCTACACAGTGGTATTTTTCTGTTTTTTGTTTCAAAGTGTTTTTTGTTTTGTTTTGATTTGTTTTGTAAATGGAATGCTTGTGTGGAAGAAATGTAAAATTGAAGTAATAAAACTTAGTACCCATAAGTTCGAACTCTCTCTCTCCCTCTCTCTCGCTCGTTCTTCCTTTCACTTTCTCTCTTTCTTTGCTCTCAGATTTCAACTACAAACAAAAAATGTATTTACAATAAAAAACAAAAAATTCGCTAAATTACATCTAAGAATGAAATTATTGCAAAAACTCAAAAAATAAAAAAAATTAAATTACAAAAAAACCTCTTATGCAGCGTAATAAATAGTGGTAAATAATAAAATCTGGGATTTTCTGGATTGGAATCTTTGTTTTTTTTTTGTGTGTGTGTATTTTGCCACGTAGCTCTAGCGTTGCTAGGGTTTCGTTATGCGGTAAATCTTATGCTACGAAAATAAAAGAATGAATAAATGTATGTATCTACTGGTTTTCAGAGTTCTGATGTAATGCCATAGTGGTACGCAACTGCTTGACGCAGTGACGCTAAAAAGAGAATTAAATAAATAAAAATATAAAATATACAATAAAGTTTTTTCTTCTTTAAAAAAAAAAGTGGTTTTACTGGCCTCCTAATGAGATTTTCGTTCCTAATCTACGCTCGCTATGGTTATGATTTGTATAAAAAAATATACACACAGCCCGTGGTGGGCTGCGTGTGCGTACGAACTAAGTGTGTTCTAAGCTAAGACCTATCCTGTAATAACTGTTCTTTTGTTTCTTGTTAACTGGCTATAGTATACTGGCAATTAAGTTCCGTTTTCGTATAAAAATGATTTATAAGGTGTGTATCCTACATGTGTAATATCATTGCCACGCCCCCCACTGTAGCTTCCTCTCCCTCCTTGTCGGTATCCATTTGGCTGGCACTACTGGCTTGCATTACATTGCGTTTGAGCGCGCACGGGGCAGACTCAGGTGACCCGGGGCGCTGGAAAACATTTTGCTAACTAAAATAAATAAGACAGGCGATCGCAGATCTGGATCGCCGCTGAAGTGAGAGAGCTGATAGACGCTGAATAGACGCATTAGACGAAGACGCGAAGATGCAGCCTGCGCTGCTGCGATGAAGCAGATGCAAATGAGTGATGTGACGTCGGTTGTTGTTGGCTGGCTGGTTGGCTGGCTTGGTTGGTTGGCTTGTTGTGATTGGTGTCAGTGTCGTCGCATGTGCAGTGAGAGATGATCCGAGCGGCTGAACGATCGTGTGCAAAGTTTACATCGGAACGGCTTCACGCCGGTGTGCTTGCGGAAGTGTCGAGTAAGCTCGTCGGAGCGGGCGAAACGCCATATGCACCCCTCCCATGTGCACACGTACGGCTTCTCGCCTGCAAATAAAAAAGAAAACCCCTGTCAGCTGCTGGAAGTGAAGGACGCCGACGGCAGACGCTCTTTCTTACCTGTGTGAGTCCTTTTGTGAGCCTTGAGATGGGAACTTTTTGTGTAGACCTTATCACAACCCTCGGTGTCGCATTTGTGCACCTTGCGGTTCTTGGAGAGATCGCCGCCGTTGGCGCTGGAATCGTCCGCCCGGCTGAAGGCACCGCTGCCCAACATCCCGCCGCCGCCGACGATGCTGCTGAAGGCGCTCTTGCGGTTGCCGCAGGCGCTCCCCGTTGACGATGTGAACGAGTTGTATGATGGATTCAGTGCTTGCGACGCGGCCGCCATCACCTTCCACGGCGACGATGAGGCCGACGACGATGATCCCGAGGAGGGGGCCGCCGCCGCTGAGCTTAATCTACTAATGGCAGGATTCGTAGTGGGACTACTGTTGCTGTAGCTCCGCGACGACACCGGGGTGATGGAGAGCGCCGACGGTATGGCCGCTGATCGTGATGAGATCGGTGGTGGTCGTTCTGGGTATTTGTACGGATTCTTGAAGAGACTCAGAAGGCTGAACTTTCGGTCGTAGTCCTGAAAGAGCGACCGGGAGGCAGCTGCGGCAGCGGCCGCCGCCGCCGTCGATGATGTCAGCGACGAGGAGCCGCTGTTGTAGCCGCCGCCATAGTGATTGTTGTTCGCATAGCTGATGCTGTTGTTGTTCGTCTCGTCCTTGAAGCGGCGGTAGGTGAAGAGGAACGGCGTGGCCGCCAGCAGGGGAGGGATGGGGCGCTTCGATGTGGCCGACGACGCGGAAGAGAACGCCGACGACGATGTCGGTGAGTAGCTGCTGTGCAGCGCTGATGTCGATGACGTGAACGACGACGCCGACGCCGATGATTTGTGATGAACATGGTGGTGATGAGATCCTGCAACGAGAGAAGCAAACAAGAGCGCGTTAAGGTGACGTCTTAATGGGGCAACATACAGGCTCCCCCAGCCAGCCGCACAGTACAGTCCATGCGGGGCCAATGCCAGTGGCTGAGAGCATTTAAATCAATCGCAATAAATCGTCATATGATTAGTTGAAGGGGGAGGGGGCACTCAGATACTCAGAAATAAATTATATTCCGCTTGTGGTTCCTGCGCCACGAACGGGCTCTCGAGTTACATGCACACAGACGCCCGGTCCGAGATTGAGAGCTGCGGGGCGAATGCGCACTCCATTAGGCCGCAGCCGCTGCCACCTCCAACGCCGCTACTGCCACCGCAGCCGACAGCTAGACACGTACGGAGTAAATTAAATGTGAACTGGCAGCACCAGGACTGCGGAGTGCAGACGTGGTGCACACCTAGCTCTTTATGTACCTGTTGGCAGATTCGAGATAACCCTTTAAAATATGAGAGCATTTAGATGCCAGATGCGCACGCTTTCGGTTCCATTGTCGCCACACGGAGCGAGGAGGGTGACGATTTAGGCCCCGTGGGGGGGCCAGAACCACGACGGCGACGATGGTCGCAGCATCCCGTGGACGGCGGTGCGGCGGCCAAGTGCCGGTCATCTATTAAACTCACACTTTCGGATGCGAGAGAGATGAAAATCAATTTACTGTACAGAGGTGTACCGTAACAGGCACACACACATTCGGAGAGTCTACGCTGCTGCACAGCAGGCTAGCTGACCGTTTAATTAACCAAATTCTCACATCTCGCCTCCTTGCGAGGGGTGGCGGCTGACTGGCTGACTGGCTGCCTGCCATTCGCGGGGCGCGGAGGCAGATAATGGCGCGCGCATTTTATGATTGTAATTGGAAAGCAGCACTCTCTGTGTTAATAGTCCAATAAATATCATCAGCCGATTGGCCAGGTGTTGCTGCTGCTGCGGCCAAGTGGCTGCTGGATTACACACTTTGCCGGGAGGAGGCGGTGACTGCGCGGGCAGGAGAAATGATGCGTCGTTGCTGCGCGCCATCCGACCTTAATCCCTTCCCGACAGGGATCAGGAGATTCTTATCCGCTGACGCTGATCATCCAGAAGGCATCCCGGCGGCGCAACAAGCGCAAGCCGCCTGAGATATCCGCTTAATTGCGGGACGTTACGCGATGGGAATCGAAGCAGTGATTCATTAGCCGACATGTTGTGATCTCGGATGGATCTCCGTCCCCGCAGCAAATTAATCATAAAATCAATAGAGAGCCACGGGTTGCCACAAGGATAATTGCAATTATCAATTCGAGCCATTCGCTGCTGACGGCTGCGAGTCAGTTGCACAGTGCTGCTGCTGCTGATCCGTGTGCAGATTAATCAGAGTGCTTACACACATGCGAACGACGCGACGTGGTGCCCCGAAGAGATGAGCCAATGATTTGTGTGCGCAAGCAGACCACGGCACGGAGCTGTGAACTAGCGAAAAAGTATCGCGGTAGCGTGCGTGAAGCACCTCCAATAGGTGGATCTAATTTGCGCGCGATTCGGGTGTTGCAGCGCGCAGAACCCGTGGCGATGGTGCAAATTATGAAATGATTGAATCAGCCTCAATAGGCGACGGCGGTGGCGGAGGCTGAGAAAATTGATTTAGACGCCCCCCGTCGCGCTGCGCCGCGGCATCTGCTGACTGAAGCGATGTGAGGAAAACTTTCAATTGAGGCGGTGAGTGATGAGACTGCTTGTCCCCAGCTGTGTCAACCGAGGGTCACTGCACTCGCCCGGATTTGAATGAAAGACGGGGAAGAGCGCCGCTAATTTGAATTGATTGGCCACCGATATGTCACCGGCGAGGATTCTCATTGTTTTCACATTCCACGAGCTGATTAATCTCGCGCCACGAGTCCGTCCACAAGGCGACGAATTTGGGAAAAGAACTCCATGAATATTCATCGGGGCTGGGAGTCGGGTAATTCCACTTTTTTCTGGGGCATTGTGGGGAATCAATCAAGTTCGGGGGGAAAATGTGGGAATGGAGTTGGGCTGGAGAAACTCACGGGAAAGTGGGAAGGAAGGGGGCAAAAAGGAATTTCGGTAATTTCTGGCAGTGATTGGGATTATCAAGTTTCATGCCTATCGGGTAACTAAGTCGACCGCAATGGGAAAATAATTCTTCGATTTTCTGAACTTTTCTGAACTAATTTTGTTTACAATCTAAGCAAAAGTTGGAAGTTTGTAGTTATCAGATGTTTGCAGAACGCTCGGGACAAAGAGAACTGAAAGGGCATGATGGAAACAAATTTCGGAGCATTTCTGAACAATATTTTTAAAAGTCTGTGAACTTGGGAACTGTATTCCTAAGTATTTAGTGTAAGATTTTTGTAATTTTTGATCTTTTTGTGAATTTCTAAACTTTTCTAAACAAGTTTTTTTTAGCCTAAAGCGAGGCAGACTTTAGGGTATGCTACGTTCTAGCAGGTGATGTGAAGGAAGGGGTGGTTAGTTTTCGGGGAGGGAAGCCCTTACCTTTCTAAACAGTTTTTTTTAAGACAGTGACGTGTTCTAGTTTTTGAGGAGAAGACAAAGTTGTCGTCTAACCACTAACAGTCACTTTCCAGCACCTTACCAGCTGCTGTCGCTTCCTGAAGCTCCATCAATGCACCTGCTGCACGGATGTCAGTTACTTTCCCACCACTCTCGAGTGTCATGTGTCTGCCCACACTGTCTGACCAGTCACGGTATGCTGCGATGGACAATAAACGTTCACTACCCAACTCCAGCCACCACTAGGCACTGGTCAGTCACTGCTAAGGAGGAGGGTGTCCCACGTCCAAGAGCGGGAGTCTAAATATAGGTCACTTGGCAACCACGGCGACCAGACAAACGCGGACGTGGACCCACCACAGCTCCAGGAGCCAGGCAGCACTGCTTTACGACACCAATATCCGCCGCAATAAATTTTGCGCCGTACACACGCGGCGCTCGCAGCTGTTGCCCCATGAAAGCTTGCACAATCCGCGACGGCGGCGGTCAATGGGCCAATTTGTAGAACTAATTGTGAATCTGAATCAAAACATCGTTAAGCCGCTGAAAAAAGGCCTACAGCGCAGCCGCCAGTAACCGCCAGTTGCCACATCGTATCGCGCTAAATTGAAGCATCACGTATGCATCCCAATTGACAGGCGAAGGAGGGAGCCAGCGCCAGTCGGAGCGGCAAAAGTGAATGTTGTTGTCGCGTCCTGATTGTGAGATGCCACCGCTGCCGCCGAGCTTCACGGATCTAAGATGTCAAGCTCTCTAATAAATGACCATCGGCACAAACGCCGCCGCTGCCGGCACAGCAACAGCCCTCACAGCTCACGCCGCGACATAAACACAAGACCACCGTGGGGTCTGGGATGGTACGGCACAGCCTAGAGCGGGAGAGCGCCGACCAACAGCCGCTCCACGCCAGCAGCACCGCAGCGCGGCATTAGCATTGCAAAACTAATCGACGGCAATTATAATTATTACAATTGCGTTTACATTTTATTGCGAGCGTATCCGCAGTGGCCCCGCAGTTGGCTGGGTGGCTGGGTGGCTGGATGGATAATTAAAATTCATTTGGGGGAGGGGAGCCATAAAACGGATGCATGTCGTCGGCCACCAGCCAATCGGGTGGCAAGCGCGCCGATAATCTCTCGAATTTGCATGCGAATTGCTTGAAGTTGTCACACAGCCACAAAGTCACACCAGCGAGCGCTGCGAGTGCAAGTCCAAGTGAGTGTGCACCGAAGACCAAAAGTCACACCGAAAAGTGTCAGCAGCGGCGGCGGCGGTGGAGGCGCGTTCGCCGGGTTCTCGCGCTCGCGCCAAGTGCGGCGGTGTCAAAGAATATTTATGGCGATTGCTCGCCCGATCACGATATAGATTTCGATGATATTTTGTAATGTCACAATTAGAACAGGCTGCCGAGGAGGGAGACGGGGGGCTCGCCGGCTGCACGATATTTAGCCTCTCGGCTGCGACATACTCGCCGGGAGACGATGTTTTGCCATGAGTGAGCGCGCCTGAAATTGAGATGTCCCTGTGCGACGACAACGACGACGCGGGGTTTTGTGCGAGACATGAAATGGCACCAGGGACTGCGGTAGGACGGGTTGCAGCTGCCGGGGCAATGGCGGCGGCAGCACAGTAGCAAGTACACCGCCAATGGCGCACGTTTAAATGGCGAGCAAAAGGACGACATTCACGTCGTGAAGAGTACCGGGGGGTGTCGTTAGAATTTCGATAATGAGCGGAAGGTGTGCTGTGGATTGTGGCA
Source organism: Eristalinus aeneus (assembly GCA_955652365.1). Lineage (NCBI taxonomy): Eukaryota > Metazoa > Arthropoda > Insecta > Diptera > Syrphidae > Eristalinus > Eristalinus aeneus. The sequence goes on from OY019131.1 coordinate 99,684,855, forward strand.
ACAATTTCGTTTCACTGAGTTAGTGAGACGCGTCAAAAGTCAATCGAGATGGAACTGGGTTCACAATGTGTGTGAAGGCAGTTCCACATAATTGCGAATGAAGCTTCTTTGACAATCAGTTTCACACTCCCGCCCCTAGGTTCGCATTCAGACTCCTTTCTTTGAAAGTAGCTTCAATAGGTGCAGGACTAGAGTGTTGCTGAGTTGGGTGGTGCTTCAATTGGCACTTCGGCAGGTGCCGTGACTTGAAATGACGGCGGTGACATGACGGGTTTCGATTGCTGCTCCAACTTTGACAAAATTCTTGAATGACCAGTGCAATAATTGTTGCCTTTACTTTGACTAGGAAAGATCTTTCGAATTCTTCGAATGACTTTTTGGCGTGTGCTTGGTGCTGCTAACTGCTGCTTCAACTGATTCTCGGATTGCTGCACCGCCTGATCCTCTTCTGATCCCCTTGGATTGCTGCACCACATGTTCCTCTTCTGATCCTCTTCCAGCTTCTGTCCAATAGTTCAACTGCGCTTCGACAGAACATTTGGCTATCCGTTCACCTCATGCATCCTCCAATGTCCCGCACAAGTCGCGACCACAGCTTCAATTTGACTGCATCTTCCACAAACCATCATCAAAAGTGTGAACAAAACTCAAAAGCCATCCGTCGACAATCACTTCTCCGCCTCCCCATACGGCCATGACCAACTTGAGCTCATTGTTGCCCTCCACACAAGATAGAGTCGTTACAGTGAGAGGAAATCGATCGATCGATATCCGAGCCATCCAATTTGACAGGCAATTGTGCGCGTCAACAGCTCCTCACGGTCCCCATTGAACCGACCACACAGCTAGCCGACACGCAGCTGCGCACACCGACACCCACCCAGATCATCTCTTTCGCCCCCAAACCAAACCAAATCCAAAGCCAAATCGAAACGTCGATAAGTGACGACAAAGAGGAGACGAGGCGGGACGAAGAGAGTCGAGATGAGAGATGAGCCACCCAAAGCAGACGCAGCAGACACCTGCCTTTCACTTTACGTGCTGGCCGTCATTTAATCAGCAATCGGCAACAAGCGCGCGGGATAGCACACTGATCGAACAACTGCCAGAGAGAGAGAGAGAGGAGAAATTCACGTTGCTTCCACTACGCACACACTCGCAAGCGGAGAATTAAGCGGGACCGGGCAACGCACTTAATGCCCGTTTGGTGTGATTATAACGCATTAATAAGTTTTACTTTCAAATAAATTATCCATGAAGATGAAGCACGATTCGCATCCCATTCGAAAGCCATTTGAGGTGGAGCACAGCCGCAGAGAGTGGCGCACGGCGAAGAAGAAGGCGACGGCGACGGCGACGGCGAAGACGATCACAGCGATTTATTCGCCAACTTGCCATTTGTAATTTTCACTCAGCAATTGCTTCAATCAACAACGCGCACCGGCTGGCGGAGTGCTCCGCACGCACGATGCGAGAGATTGTGTCTCCGGACGTCGGGCTGCAGCGCAATAAAACTCTGGCTGGCCATTAAGAGTGTAAGACGCGTCTAGGAAAAGTGATAATCGCCCAAAAGCCGGGCGCTGGTGCGTGCGCGTCTCCTAAAGCCCGGGCTAAAATGTAACCACTCATGTCCATATTTAATAATTTTACGAGCCGATGATGATTTTTATGGCACCTACGGCAGATGCCGCGCGTAACATTGTTGTTCGCTGCGAACGCGCTGCATTGAAAGATAATCGCATTAATTAAAGTAATAGTACGGTGGTGTGCGCGAGCATGATGGAGAGGCGAACGGATGCGTTACTCTGTGGAATGCTGCGCGTTCCTGGGACGGCGGTGGTATTCCTAAGGGGAACGTACGCGTTCCTGCGGTAACACGCGATGAACGACGGCTGGAAGACTGGGCCGGTGCATAATGGCAACAGAATCGCCTTTCCGTTTAGCGGGGTCAGGACTAGCTGTCGATGTGGAAGTTTGATCTTGCACATGCAAGGGCTTGGGACGGATTTGTTGGCCAGAGGGGAGATTCTGCACTTTCCAGGGCACTGGTGTGAGGCAGCTCAACCTTTGAAGATCGACATGAGACCACTCGATAGTCCCGGGACTCATAGGGGGCGCCACTAACAACAACACATTTAATAATTTCTGAGATTCAGTCCGCGACTCCAACGAAAGTGCCATGCCTGCCAGATTTGAATATTAACTGATCGCTCAATAAGTCCAGAGACATAAAGGGGGCGCCACTAACTAATAAATTGATATTAAATTAATACATTTTGTTAGTGTAGTTGTTGTTGAGTGATCAGTTAATGCTAAAAGCTGGCTGGCATGGGACTTTGGTTGACGTTTTGGACTGAATCCCTTCGAGAAGCCTCTTTGAGGCTTCGTCTGTAGGTTCGATTGAACTTCTGCCTGAAGTGAATTTTGCTCAGACCGATCCATCAATGGTTGGTTCGACTGCTGCTTCGTTTCCTGCATCGAATGCTGTGTGACCGGCCGAAGGTTTTGTCTTTCGAATGTGTTTTCTCCGAGACTGCCCAATTTCCTAGCGCTTAGATAAGGGCGTTGATGGGCGCCGCGACTACTGCTCCGACGACTGCTCGATCCCTTCTTCGGTTCCTTCTGGCTCAAATAGTACTTTATCGGAAGATTTCTCGACTGTCCTTCGACTTCGCCTTTTGCTACCATCCACGTCAGTTGTGCCTCGGCTTCTGATTTGATACGTCTTTCGACTTTTTCTTCAGTCGGGCTGTGCTTTGTCTTCGGCTTCAATGGGGGGCTCTACTGCTCGGACTAGCATGAAGCCTTGACCTGCTTTTTGGTTGTTTCTCTGTCTACTGCTTGGACTATATCTGCGAGTCGTTGCTCGGCTGGAGCCTTGGCTGGTTCTTGGGTCATTTCTTTGTCTACTGCTAGGACTATACCTGCCACCGTCTGCTCATCTGGAGCCTTGGCCTGTTCTTTGGTTGTTTCTCTGTCTACTGCTTGGGCAACATCTGGGACCCTCAACTAGGGTGGAGCTTTAGCTGGTTCTCTGGTTGCTTTTTTGCCTACTGCTTGGACAACAGCTGGGACCGTCTACCCGGCTGAAGCCTTGGCTGGTTCTTGGGTCATTTCTTTGTCTACTGCTAGGACTATACCTGCCACCGTCTGCTCATCTGGAGCCTTGGCCTGTTCTTTGGTTTATTCTCTGTCTACTGCTTTGGCAACATCTGGGACCCTCAACTAAGGTGGAGCTTTGGCTGGTTCTCTGGTTGCTTCTTTGTCTACTGCTCGGACTACATCTGGGACGCTCTACCCTTGGCTGGTTCTTGGGTCGTTTTTTTGTCTACTGCTTGGACTTTACCTGCCACCCTCTGCTCAGATGGAGCCCTGGCTGGTCCTCTGTTTGTTTCTTTGCCTACTGCTTGGACTACAGCTTTGACCCTCTACTCGGCTGGAGCCTTCGCTGGTTCTTGGGTCGTTTCTTGTCTACTGCTCGGATTATACCTGCCACCCACTGCTCGACTAGAGCTTTGGCTGGTTCCCTGGTTGCTTCTTTGCCTACTGCTCGGACTACATCTGGGACCCTCTATCCGGCTGGAGTCTTGGCTGGTTCTTAGGTCGTTTCTTTGTCTACTGCTCGGACTTTACCTGCCACCCTCTGCTCAGATGGAGCCTTGGCTGGTCCTCTGTTTGTTTCTTTGCCTACTGCTTAGACTACAGCTGGGACCCTCTACCCGGATGGAGCATTGGCTGGTTCTTTGGTTGTTTCTTTGTCTACTGGACTTGGACTATATCTGCGAGTCGTTGCTCGGCTGAAGCCTTGGCTGGTTCTTTGGTTGGTGCTTTGATTATTGCATTCATCGATGTTCCGCTTGATGCTTTGACTGACCACTCAAAAAAGACTTCTTTCCATCCTCCAGCGCATGCCCAGCCCTCCATCCACATCAACGGCTCCACTCTACACACATCATGATTTTGTGTTGGTCGCCTGTCAAATTTGCCAAACAACTCGCCTGCCTTCTGGCAGCAAAACACCAACCACCGAGCACAGGAACATTCTGAAAATGCTCTTGGCACGTCCACGACCCACAACTCCACCACAAAGTGAATGCTCACGAGGCAGGAAACCGACTCAAAGCCGAAGTCTGTCACAACCACAAGAGAAACATCGCTTCTCCAGCTCACCTCAGGAATGCGGTGCCTTCGGTGTCGGCAGCAGCGGCGAACTTATGCAACCGGCCCTCCCCCCATTCGCCCCCAACCTCGTTCGAGCATAATCGCTTTTTAATTGTTCTCCTATCTATCAGTTTCCCATTTGAATTGCAAAAAAACTCCGAAACGAAGGCCCACAGGGTGATCCCTGTTTCAGAATGAAGACCACTCACTCGGGCAAGTCCGCACCACTTACTCCAGAAATTGATGAGCAGCGATTCGTCGCCATCATCATCATCATCGCCGTCTCCCGATTCGCAGGCGCAGGCACGACGACGCGACCGGCCGTCTTGTCTAATCTAAACAACGACTAATTGCCACATTTACTGGGACTTTGAATAGGCGCTTTCGCAATTAACTCCAATAACGAGTCTATGATAAACTTGGTAATTAATTGTGCTTAACCGGTGTGTCTGTTGATCTGGTGCACCGCCGGGGCCTGCACGCGCCTATGTGTGTGTGTGAGTGTGTGTGTGTGTGGAGGAGCAGGCCTATGGAGCTGCCGGTGATCTGCGGCCGTTGCTGGCTAGCTGTGACTGGCATGTCTGTATTAGCCCCAGAGGTGTGCCCGCCAGCGGCTTGAACGTCATTTGTTTTGTGCAAAAATGTACGCGCGGAGGCCGTTCTCAAACACACACTCAATCGGGCCGAAAATGTGAACTGCGCTGCAGTGGCGATGGGAGAGATTACAGTGGGGGGTTGCAGAAGGGGACACTTTGAAGAAACTGTCAGTTCTGGAGAAAGAAGGAGGAAGAAGAGCGGACTACGAATCGGTTGTGAGAGAGGATTTTTTTGTCATGGGTCCACTGAAGGCGGGTGATTGAGGCCAGGTTTGCTTAGGTTGCGTAACTGGCGATTGAACAGGGGGAACATGATTGTTCTTAACTTGTAGGCAGTCAAAGGTGACAAAGGGCTCTTTCCGTACACCTTCCAGGCAGTTTTATAGTTTCAAAGAGCGCCGCGCACAAATTACTACATGAATGCTAAAAGGCGGGCAGTAGAGAAAGTGAAAGAAAATGTCTGTCTGTGAAGGAGTTCCTGTCTTCAGTGAGCGCAGTAAGGAAAGCCATGACAAATGTCTCAGTCTCTTGAAGATGCAGGCTGGAAGACGCGGCCAAGTCTGTGAAGGAGTTCCTGTCTTCAGTGAGCGCAGTAGGGAAAGCGACGTCAAATGTCTTGATCTCTAGTAAGGGCAGGCGGGAAGACGCGGCCAATCCTGGGAAGGAGTTCCTCTCTTCAGTCAGCACAGTAGGGAAAGCGACGAGAAATGCCTCGGTCTCTAGCAAGAGCAGGTGGCAAGACGTGGCGCAGGCTGAATTCTATCTTCAGCGAGTATTGTAAGATGATAGAAACGCTCCCTACACCATTTGGACGCCGATCTCTGAAAAGCTTTTCTAAGACCCCCAAACAAGGTTTCCCTTCCACTGTGATTCAGAATTTTAAGGGTCTCTTGTACGCCCCTGTTATCCATCCTCCTTTCCTCTCCCTCGACTATGACTCTTAATTTGTGGAGTTTTTCGATTACCAAGAATTCTAGTCCGCCACTGTGCGCCGCCTCTGTCGTCTGTCACCAAAGCTCAGCATTCGTCCCCCCAATTCCCGCCCGCAAATGATCCACAGCAGCGCTGCAGAAAATCATTTCTCATTTGAGCGGAAAATCATTTCAAGGCACTGCTGCAGCCACGGTGGCGGCGTCCGGGACGAACACTCGGCCGCCACCACCGCACTGGGCGCGCATATTATTATTAAGCGAACCAACTGTAAAGCGGGCCTCTGCTCCGCACACATCGCCTCTACAATTACTTCATTATCTTAAATGGCTTTTATTGCCAACAACAACTCCGCGGATGACGGAAAACGGCAATGGCAACCGGTGCCGGGGCACCCAGCGCCAGAAACGCCAGAAACGGCAACAGCTACATGCGACTGACGCGGCAACTGCGACTGGGACGGCGACGGCGACAGCGACAGCGACGTCCAAGTGCAAACACTCACATCCGATTCCCCAGCTTCGCATGTACTTGCGAAAGGCGTTAAAATTCATTATGGTGATCTCGGGAGTACAACTCTCGGGGACGTTGTGTCTCCAGTCTCCGCCATCAACGGTGCCGCCACCGCCATTCACTTGTGCTCTTGAGTGGCAGCACCGTGCGGCAGACTGGAGGTACTCGTCGCAGCAGCCGCGCACTTCCATAAGGCATGGCTCGGCGGCCGGGGTTTCTCGTTTTGGCAAAGTCCTGCTTCGCGGTCGATTACACTGCGCCGCAAGAGTAGCCGCCGCATCTTGGTGACCTCTCCGCCTCTCCGCCTGCCCCGCCGACCGCACGGGCGGAACTAGGCAAACAAAAGCGCCCGTGTTTGTTTGTCTGCTGCGCGCGCACACGGCTCCGCGCTGCAGCGCGCTCCTCGTTTATGAGCGGCAGATAATTATTGCAATTATATCCACTAAATTTGGAGTACGGCAGCGGCGGTGGGTATGCGTGCTGGAGCTGGAGAGTGAAGGTCTGTTGCACAATAGACGAGGCGCGCATTCGAATCTGCTCGCAGAGGATGCGGCTTGCTGCTGCGGCGATGCGAATGATGGAATGATGATGATGGTGATGGTGGTGGCGGTGGTACGCGCGCAGCACGAAGTGAGAGTGTTGGCGGAGTGCGCGACTGCTCCTCGGTTTTGGGGCCGCCTAATGAAAATCGAAAGGAGGAAGAGCGCAAGCGAGCGTCTACCCAGCCGGCTACTTATTGCCGAAATGCGCCGCAGCGGCGATGGGTGTAACCCAACATCACAGGGAGATAATGAGACCGTGCGCGTGATCGTGATTCATGTGCCGTTGGCGCACGGGAGGAGGAGTAAGGGAGGACGGGCGCATCATGCGGCTGGATGCACCTGCACCGTGCTGCGGATGATGTTGTGCAGAATGGAAAGGTATCGGTGTTGTTGGCCTGTCACCGTGTTTTGCTTTCTGATGGAAAGCAATCAGCGGCGGTAATTCGTGAGGTGGATGAGGAGCGTGTGCATGACTTGAATTAAATGCTCGGCTGGCAGAAAGTTTGATTGCACACACACGCCACGGAGTGTCTCGCTCGCCTCGTGCGCGGATGGGTGCATCAGTGGAAATGAATTTCTCACAAGTCAGCCGACAAGTGGTTGGGTTGGAGCGCTACACACCCGGCTGGGCTTATCCTTGATCTTCCACTCCGAGCGGCTAGAGATGACGGATGACATGACCTGCAGGAGGTTGGCCAGTGACACTTTGGCAGGAATGCAGAAGATCGATCGGGATTTGCGCACTGGGTCAGCAAGTTCCCATGGTGCACACCACCACCAGAGAGCGAGCCTCAACGCGCAGCAACGGACAATTTGTCTCCCTCGTATATATGGAGTGGTCAACGCAGTTTCGTAGGCAGACCTCATTCCATTTTCGTCGGGCTCCCCGAGATCTGCGCAACCATACCGGGAGCGCGATACAAGTGCCTCCTCGCGGCCATTCAGCTGCCAGGCGATCTCTGACGGGCGCGCGATCGCCCTACATGCACACTCTCACACCAGATCTAGATCCAGTCCACATTCGTGCTAATGAAATTTATGTTCGCATTGAAATGGGATACATTCTAGGTGCCGCCGCCGCCGCCGTTTCCCACACACAAACGACGTCCGCAAGCGATCGGATTTTCCCAGGAAAATCCCCGAATCCCAAAATGGAATCCGATCGGCCAACTGCGATCAACCGAGACTCTCTCGGTCAGGAATTAAGTTTTATTGCACCTGTACAGCAATTGGGATTAATCTAGATATGGGCACACTCCGACCTGCTTAAGGCGATCCCGCTGATCGCGCCACCGATCGCCGAACGATCGCAGTGACACCGCCGATAAATTTAAATTAATTTCGCACTTGCAGCAGCGGACAAGCGGACATCAGTCAGTAGCCTTTGTGGCACGACTGAGCCCTCTTCGGCACTGACTTACGCAATAATCCCTGCTCGGCCCAAAGCTGGACCAAGCACCAGCGATGATGCCGCCGACGAGGTGACTGTGTTTTTCTGCTGCTACATCCAGTGCGTCGCCCCGCTGCGCCACTGGTAAGTCCTCTCAATTTGGCTGTCGGAGTTTTTAAATGCCATCTAATAATGGTCACCCATGGAATTCTCTTGCCTATTTGGCCGGCGGAGTGATTTTCGCCTTTTTTCAGTGCCGAGCGGCCGATCCTGCGCAGCCTTGTGCTCCCCATGGCCGCTCTCTGTGCGGTGTCTCGTGTAGTTTTGCGTGATTTCAGTGATATCTCCTTGAATGCATTGGGCTACACATTGGCAAGATAATTGCTCCGCACTGTGCTCGGCGGGTCTCGGTTCCCAGGTCCCGGTGCCCAGTGCTGAGAGTGTCTTTCGGTCTCGTCTCTCGGTCGTTGTTGTCGCGGCGCGGCTCCTCTTCGACTATTCGAGGTGTGAAAAGGCATTTCTGGGCAACATTTTTCTGTTGTTGTCTTGCGCCCGGCGATCGTGTACCGAGCTCTGTGTAAGTATGCCAGGGGCCACTGCGGCGACGACGAGTTGAGCTTTTTCGAGATGCGCCTACGTATATGGCGGACGGATGGTCGGCCGCTAGTTGCTGTGCCTATGTCCATATATTGCCCGACCGGACGGTATACAGTTTTGTGTCTCTGCACTTTGTTACAAATTTTATGCGCATTTGTTAGATGTCAATCGTGTCTCGACGAGGGTGCACGGACTGGTGGGGACGGGGCGGTCGACGTCGTTTTTGTTGTGCGCCTGGACCCATCGGTGCGGCCTGTCTTGCCATAGGTGACGATTGTGTGGTGCCGACCCAGCAAATTATCGACGCGGAGTTCCTAAACTAAATGAGATTTTCCGCATTTTTCGGCAAAGTGTAAAAGATGACAGCGCTGCGCCTGGGAAGGCGAGCACGTTTATCATCGAGCGAGACAAGTTTTGCCAGCGGTGCCAGGCTGTGGTGCTGGTTGGGAGATGATGGTGATGAGGCGCGGTTCTTGCAGTGTGTGTGAAGTGAATGGCTGCGATGGATTGGGAGTCGCCGCGAGTTATGTGACGGGAGGTTTCTTTGGCGTCGCTGCGGAGACAGGATGGAGTCGGTGAGTGGTGGGTCTGTGTAGAAGACGGAATGTCTTCCAATTTGGCTTGGCGTCATAAGCACGAGGAAAACCTGTTTAGTAATCAGGGAAAGCCCTGTAGAGGAAGATGGCAGCCGGTCCTTCATATCTTCAGCGCCTTCTCATTGCAAACAGCAGCCTTCCCCTTAACGTCTGCTAACTTAGAGCAATCTGGAGCCTTTCACATACCCGCTGAAGCACTGGTCTGCTCTGTGGCACCAAAGAGAAAGGACGACGCTCTCAATTTAAAACGACATCGTCAACATCCAACAGCCTACTTCTTCCTCAATTTGCAAGCCCATCGAATTACCATTACTCGTCCCCGGATCTTTTCAATTAGAAATCCCCCCTGCGACGATCGCCCCATTAGAAAGTAATCTCAGCGCGGAGCACATTCCGCACATTGGTCGCGGACAAATTGAATTCCAGATGAAAGGATCCCTCCTTCAAGGAAGTCTCTGCGCCGCCGACTTTAGTTCCTCATTACGATCAGTTTATTGCATCCCATCATCACCTGGCGCGCTAATTAAAAGCAGCGCGCTGCCCGCAAACTCTCATTAATCGATTTCGCTCTGCTCAAATTTTCATTGTTTCCTCGTTGCTCCTGCCGCCGCAGGGAATTGACAATTAATTGCTCCCTCCTCGGAGACAGAAGCAGCAGCCGCAACATAAACGTCGTTATCTAGGGAAGACATATCGCGGAATCATCTCTGACCGGAGATATAATTCAAGCTGGCCACTGAAATAAATTAGACGGGGCAGAGAGCGGAGAGGGTGCAAGAGTCGCACAGATGTCTGAGATTGAATGGACCCGACGAGGTCTTTTGTTTCTCTGCGCTGAAGTGACAATTAATCCTTGCCTGGCCCTCAGCCACGGCAGCCTCGACAGTCCCGACAGCCCGATAGACCGACAGCCCCGACATCGACAGCAACCAGCGCAAGACAAACGACGACGACGACGGGGCATTCCGCTGGGGATCGATTTGCTCAACAACACTGATTCCTTGTTTCAGAGCCCGGTCAGCAGCGGCGGCGGCTGCAGCAGGGCGCACTCGATAGGAATCTATACAGAGAGGAGGATTCCTCTTCCGTACTCAGTCGCGTCTTCGCGATTTTTTTTTCGCCACCACATAGCGCCTCTGTCGCGCACACCGTCTCGGGAATGGCAAACATCGACATCGTCAGCAATTTGTGACGACGTTGATTGGTTTTTATGATCATTCCAATGACTAATAAAAACCGCGGCAGGAGAGCTTCCAACTCGGGGCAGCCAGGCGCTCAGTCCAAGTGGCAGTGGCACCGCCACTTGAAAGTTAATTCAACTCGCGCAGGTATTCCTACTAATCAGTTGTAATTGCGATTCCATTGGGGCCGAGTTGGATCGCCTAGTCAATCAGTCCGTGCAGCTCCCTCCCCCTGCACATGTCGCTGTGGCAGAAGTGAGAAGCAATCCATAAACTTTGGAAAGTCATTAGCCGCAGTCACAGCCGAGTTGTGATCGGGCTTCAAGCCCGGAAGGTACGCATGCCATACGCAACATCGCAGCCGGCCAGGCGCACCGTGGAAACGCTGCAACAGTCGATAAATTAGAGGCGGACTCGTGTGCAGCTCATAAAAGTCGACCGGCCCAGGGCATATTAATGAATGCGCCATGATGGCCTTGAGGGACCGCGCGCTACCGCCACCGCCAGCCCTCACCCGCCAGTCGACCGCGGTCCGCAGCCCATTGTTAGCGGCGACGACGACGCCTGATTAATATGCATTCGCAATCGAATTGAAAAATGGCACTTTAGCCGTGCGCAGGCCCGCGATGATAAATCTGCAGCGCTCTGCAAGCGTATGCAAATAAAGCGATCCCCCGGTTAGAAAGCCATCCAACACCAGCTCGAGCGCACCATCGGCAGTCAGCAACACCAGCAACGCACCGAGATCAGGATCAGCTACCAGGCAGCATCGCCGTCGCCACAGCCAACTCAGCCGAAAGGAATTAGGGAAAGGAGGCGTTCGCGTTGCATGCACCTTTGAGTTATCGAATTTTAATTTGGTCATAACTCAATCAGCCCACTCCGTGGCACTCTCTGCAATCACACACAGCCGCGCGGAGCCACACACGCCTGTGCGGGGACTGCGGATTGCGGATCCGTGGAGCGGAGTGCATCATCAATTGTCGGAAGAGAAATCAATATTTTACGTGACTTACGTGCGCGCGACGGTCTCTCCTGCTCGCTCTCGCGCGCTCGCTCTCCGCGGAGCTCACCGTGTGATTTATTACGCAGCGCGCACATGGCCGTGTTTTGCAAGCGTTTGCAGGCTCTGCGTCCGCGAGCGCGTCCGGACTCCGAGTTTCGAAATTGAATTAGGGGAATCGAACTTTCTAATATTGGGGTGCTGATGGAAGAAGAAGACTGCTCGTCGGAGACAAATTGCTGGTTGGCGCGCGTGCAACACTTTCCAGCGGACGCTCAGTCGAGGTGTGAACTGGAGCCACGGCACGCACAATGTGATTCATGTGACGGGTGAGGCGTGTTTGTGAGCTGTGCAAGCCAACGGAGATGCGAGGATGTCGACGAGGGTCTGGCTGTGGGCATAGGCCGGATACGCCTGAGGGGAAGTCAAATGCGTTAACCTTGCGAACGCGCAGCCGGGCAGAGTGGGCGTGTGTGTGGGAATCTTTGGAAGAGCCAGAGAGGCGCATGATGCGAGAGAGGACCATATTCGACGTGGAGGAGCTTAGCCTTCACCCGAAGGCTGCTTGCTGCCAACAAAGCGAATAAGGAAATTCAGTTGTAGGCTCTCGAGAGGGGGATATAAGATGCGATAGACTGAAGGTGGTGCGGAGTCGTCAGGACTTTGGCGCAGAAGTTCGGCTGCGCACTACATATCATCGATTGTACCTTCTCACAGTCTTAGTCTAGAACTCCAAGCCCTAGAACATGAGCCACACACTGCATGCTGCCACGCTGAACAACTCATTCCAAACATCCGACACACCGAACGGTCGCTAACCGACAGGGAAAAACAATAAAGAGCCGCCCAACCCACAGCCTTCAGCGCATCTGACACCAAGTGCGACCTCCCGTCTCATTTCCATTCCCAGAATTCCGACCAATATGCGCCGCGGCACCCATTCCGGCGAACAACCTGCGTCGTCCAACGACCACACATGACACATCATCGCTCCTTCACAGGAGGCGGAGGAAGATGTGGAAGATGGAGAAGATGGAGAAGATTTTCCAACGAAAGTGCACTTCATCTCGGCACAAAGTGACTGTGATAGCGGCAGCGGCTGCTTCTCACACCCATATCTCTCTCGATGTCTGCGCCGAGGAGTTCATCTCTCTTCACGCGACCTACATTCGAAGCGATGTACCCACCCTCGTCCCTCTCGCCGCCGCCCCGAGGCATCCTAGATCCACACGACCAATCGAAATGAAACAATCAAAACGCCGCTGGGAGACACGGCAATCGTAGCTGTAGAGACCCACCCAGCCCCCTACATCCAAATCGTGGGAAACCGCTCAACCGCTCCAGAAACACAGAGACCCCTCCGCCACAACAGCACCACCACCACAATCACACAGATCTCTAACGTCGCCCGCCATCGCCATCGCTGTGTGAGCCCTCTGGGGACACACGAAGGAGGAATACCCATCGTCGCATGCAGATCTCCGGCTCTGGCTCTCGCTCTGGCTTCGGTCCTCCGCGGCTGACTGCTGCCACCGCCAGGCGACTTTAGCCAAAAGTTCAGCTTACATTACATCGGAGACATCGATCTGCCGGCCCGATATCGATTTGTTAAACATGTCTCTTTGGGTTTTCAGCAAGATCCAGCCGCGATACTGCGCTCCCAGACACACCGGCCGCGGACCAGTGGGGAAATTTATTATCAGCGGCGGCGATGCTCTCCCTCGCGTTCGCGAAATCGATCAGCTCAGATGCATAAATTTGTAGCTAATCAACCCATAGGTGGTCAGATGTCAAGCCAGAATTAAAATATCCCCCGGGGCGGCGCGAGGGTGAGTTGCTCCGCCAATCGCGCCAATCGATCGACATACACTCGGATTGGCGTGGACTCCGTAAGACTCTGACTCTGGCGGCGGCGGAGCACCGAGGTCTCTCTTTAATGGGATTCCATGAATGCTACAAAAGGCTTAATTAATTGTGCGAAGTCGTACACGGCGGCGGCGGACCGTCCGGGGCGGCCCCGAAGTTTGCGATTCGAGTTCGGATTCGAAAACAGATGTTGGCCACTGATTGCTTTGAACCTTGTCTCTTGTCTGCTCCGACGTCGCGTCGTCACCGGTGCAGCGCTGGTTTGGTGGTGTGATGCCGCACAGCCGTGACCATGAGAAATTCTCTGGTCCGGCGCGGGGGAGAACAATTGCGGTACAACCGCCTATCGGCCGCAACGCATCTGCGGAGGTGGTGGAGTGGGGGCGGCAGCGGCGGTAGGCTCTTAATTAAATTTGCGAAATCCCACCGCAGCGCCCATGTGTGTACGGCGGCGTAGCCCAGATGGTGAATGAACTGCTGCGGTGACTCTACGGGTTTCATGGAGTGTGATTCCTTTATCTCGGCCAGCTATCTCCGGAGTTGCGCGCACACTTGCGGAAACGTATGGGCAATTGAAGGCCCACCGTCGCCACCACCATCACCTTCGGTCGAGGCCCAAGAAGCGCACACAGCCGCACAGTGAAAAAGGGGGGCAACAGAGCCGCGCGTTGGTGGCGCGTTATGATGCGCACATTAGCTCATGCGATTTGTTGCCTTTGTTCACGTTGCATGTGGCATGCGTAAATCGCTGTACGTGCGCGCAATTGAATTTTAATGAAGATTCCACCTCCCGCCGGTGGCCGTTCGTATCCAGCGCGCGCTTCATACAATCACTTTTTTGCGCTGCTCGCTGTTGCTGCTGCACTGGTGCTTTGCTCCGCCCCGATCATGATGGAGCGACGGGGGAAAATTTTCAAACTTCTCTGCCCCTCTGCCGCGGTGGCAGCGGCGGTGACGGTGGAAAATCAGATTTAATTGTGCGCGCGGGAAACATCGATTCACAGTCCCGCTGCCACCTCCTCGAGACGTGTGTGAGCGCGCGCCCTCTCCACAGATGCCTGGTCATGTTGTAGCGCGCTATGGTTGGTGGACCGATAAATCGTGCTGAAGGTGAACTTTTCGCGTCGTCCTCTCAAAAGCAAGATGCACCGCGCACACAACATTCACATCGCAATAATGGGCCACGGCTAGGCGGCTCTCTGAATGTGGCTGCGGTTCGGGCCCAGGTTCGGGCGCAGACCTGGCCAGGCGCAGCAGCAGGGTGTAGCATAATAGTTCCTCTTCTCTTAACGGATTTTGCACGCTCTGTATAGCAGGCGGTGGTGGCACTAGGTCCCCCCCCACCCAACGACACCGCCACCACCGACGCCGCAGCAGTCGTGTGCATGGGATACAATTTGCGCCATCAGTTCTCATGACGGTGCTGCTGCTGCCGCTGCTGCATGGTGGATCCTCTGCAATTTCTTGGTCTTTCACTCTCGTTCGCACTGAATGGTGGAGACTCTGTTGGTTTTTCAGCATTTTTTGATCGTCTGCGGTCGGCGGGAGTAGTTTCACTTGTTGACTTTGCTGAATGATAGTGGAAATCAGCGACGTAGGGCCATAGCAGTGAGACACGAATTTTGGCCACAACAAAACTCTAGACAGACCTTTATGAACGGACCCGAAATTCACGGTTGCTGGACAGAGTTTCGAATTTGGCCTAAAATTACCAAATATCCAACGGAAGTTAAGAAAATTCTCAAAGATAGCCTAAATTGTCAATGCTCCAAATGTGGGCCCAAACTTGCAATCGTCCTGTGAAGACAAACCCTGCGCCCAGTTGCCAACACAGCCTTTAATCACAATTTTCTAAATAAGGCCCGAAATTCACGCTTGCCTATGCGAAGACCAAATTTTGAATGAGGCTTAAAATTCCTAGATATCCAACGAAAGTTCCGAAAATTCGCATTGATCTCAAAGATGGCCTAAATTGTCAATGCTCCAAATGTGGGCCCAAACTTGCAGTTGCCCTGTGAAGCCAAACCCCTTAATGAGGCCCGAAATTCACACTTGCTTATAGGAGGACAAAATTTCGAATTAAGCGTAAATTTCCCAGGTATCCAACGGAAGTTCCAAAAATTCGCATTTCTCGCAAAGATGGCCCAAATTATCAATTCTCTCGTCGCACAGCTCCAAATTCATAGTTTTCTAAACGAGACTCAAAATTCGGAGCCGTTCAAATGAGGCCCAAAACTGGCAATTGCTCGAAAAAATTCCGGACGTTGGGGTTCTTCAAATGAGGCCTTAAATTGGAAGTCTCGAAATTTATCACTTTTCAATCAGATTCCAAAACTCGTAGATTAAGGAGATCGTCAATGCTGTTTTATTCAGTGCACTATGTCCCACATTCTTCCACACCACACTCTCCCACTCCACACTCTCCCCCTTCACACTCTATCAGTGTCTGAGAACCAATATACCTCACCACAGAGTGGCCATCAAAACATCACAACGACGACGCTGCCGATTATGTCAAGTGGCGAGCATAAAATCGATTTGATTAGGTTTTTATGAAGCCTCTCCCAGCTACCGTTTTGACCCAGCGTGGCCTCAGCCACGTCGAGGAATTAAAATAAACGCAGATCGGGCAGATCCGTCGCCCATAAACCCGGGACTTGATTTACTCCACCAGCCAGTTGCTGATGTGATCGTAGGTCGTCCTAATGTTTGCTCTGTAAGCTGATACACCGTCACTCACTCAAACGGGACCGTAAAACTCTCCTAATGAGCTTTTATATCTCGAGCTGATTAAGTGCCGTCCGGCGCTTGTTTCAGAGTTCGTTGCGGGGAAAGTCTAGCGCTCAGCTGCAGTCTTCGTCGACGCCCCTCGCTGGCAGAAAAACCATCTCATCTGGGTGCTAACACAAAACCCATTCGTTTTGTGCTATTTTAGCCCAAAAACTAATCTTTTTCCCATACCCGGCGCGGAGTCGAAAAGTCTTGTGCGGCGGCCGCGCGGCGTGGTTCCCATGGGATAGATCGCAGCGCGATTCACGACGCTGCTGGGTGGGTATACACCCCATCCGTCGACGACTGAGCAAATAATGCAAATCGACGCAAATAAACCCTGGAAACGGCGACGGCGTCGGGCGGCTCGGCACGATGACGACGGCGATGAATCCAACACCACCACGGAGCTCAGCGTGTACACACCACTAACGAAAGTCAAGATTATGGTTATGTGCGCGATGAAGGTGATCGTGTACTCGATTGGGTATTACCGGTTCGCGTAAACCTCCACCGCAGCGCCGGAGACTGGGAAGAAGGAACTAGAGAAGCGCGTTCGTGACGCTGATCTTCCCCACACCACGCCACCGCCGTTGTGATGACCAATGTTCTCACAATGTTCGACACGAGATGCCGAGAGGGGGCAGCGGCGGCGACTACGCTCTCCACAGATCCATCGTCATGCGTTGTAACAGGATGCGCACGAGCACGTTCGCAGTGCCCTACATACAATTAAGGCTTATATCGGTGGGTTTACAAGCCTCCAAGCGATCGTTTGATGCACAAAGTGACACCTTTCTAATCGGACCGGTCCGCTGCTGCACCACCGACACCATCGCCGCCGCAGGCACACCGTGGGAAAATCGAAAATTTTCCCAATAAGCGCTGGAAAATCCGCGCAACCAACTTCGCGGCTGGGGCAGCAGTCGCTGCAACAACAGCAGCAGCAGCAGCCGCAGCTTGTCTGCTGCGCGAGCGGTGGCTCTGTGCGCAACCGCAAACCAATTATTTTTTATCGATCCGCTTCCAGGGTCTGCGGACGTCGCCGCGGACAGTAGGCAAATGATATTTACTTTTCTGCATCATTACGCGCGCGACGCGGGCCCGCAACTTGAATGCAATCATCGCACCGATCACGTTCGGAGATCCACTTTATCAGGACAGGACAGCTGGTCGCTGGCTGGAGCCCGCAAGATGACAAGTTCACCCACAATCATAACCGTTCGACTGGATTCCTGGCAGACAGCTGCGGCGATGCACCGATCCACGGCGCAGCCAATCCACTCAGGATCAGACGCGCACTGGGGGCGTGCTTAGATCATGCAAACATTCGATTTATTGACACATTTATTGCGTTTGCAGCTTAATGTCCGCACACACATGAGGATCGCGCTCCTGGCCGTCCGTCTGTCTGCCTTGTTACGGCTGCTGCACCAACGCAGCGCAATTATTCACTACGGTGCACATGGAAATGAGGAGCGCGACGCGCCGCTTGCGCATTCAGTTTGGGAGCACACGAGTCAAGCGGTACAACCCGCCAAGATGCGATCTTTATGACGGACACACAGTGGGCACAGCAACACCGGCAGTCCGTGGCCGCAACGCGCCGCCAGCCGGCCAAGGCGGGGACTTAACCTCTGCAGTGTGTGTGCACTGTGCCGGGAGATGATGTTTGCTCTTCGTCGGACGGCGGCAGTGGCGGTGGCGGTGGTGCATCGAGCCGACTAATGAGCCTTGTAAAGTTTACAAGTGCTGTGTACCTGCAATTAGCCGCTGAACGTGGCCGTGGGGATGCTTCTAAAAATTCTGCATTCGCCCGAAGGCGCGAGGGCGCCTCAGCATCATTAGCGAATTCAGGTGCGCGCGGTGATTTGTACCCGCAGCCATTGGGGCACGGCGCGCAGAGGCTCGGTTGCGTGAACAAATGTGCTGTGTGGCGGTGCGGAAACGAGCTCCCATTGAAACGAGATGCGTGGCCAGTGGTGGAATTACGTCGATTTCCGGTGGAGAGTGCGGACGGTTGCCTCATTTGGCAACTTGCTCCGACTGCACTCGTTTGGCTTCTGGGTGGTGGCCACTTGCGTCAATCCACTTGCACTGTCAACTACTGGACAGTTTTATAGACTCACACCCACGCTCGAGCGGGCGACTGCCGCAGTCGTAAATAAGCGAATAATAAGTGTCCGCACGGCATGTCCAAATGGTCGATAAATCAATCGCCGACGGCTGCTCGCCTCATAACCGACACGCCACGCCACGACTGACTGGCAAACGCGAGAAAACCCCCGTGGATTGATTTGTGAGAGAATTAGTCCCAATTTCACACGCCTTCGGGCCCGCGCTGGATGCCGACTTTAATTTACACCCGGCGGGGGTGATGTAGGTCGTCCTCGTCGTCGCCGTCGTTTCTTACATCTTTGCGTGTGACCCCGTGCACTACACAAAACTGTAACCCATAGGACACGCATGACTCCGTCATTACTTTGAGCTGTCAATCTTGTTCGCACCTCATTCCGGGCAGACAATGCGGGCCACAGCGAGCTGCCCCCAAAATTGTGTCTAAATGCCTAACAATCCGACAATTTTCACACTTCAGAGTAATTTTGTGCGCGTCAGCTTTCATTGTGTTGTGCCACCACACGCCAGCCGGAGTCCGGGATCGGATCTGTCAAACATTTCAAACCTGCTTTCAACGCCTCCTCCTCCTCCTCCGCATACACACGCCCGTTCAGATGGGCAGGCAGGCAAGCAGGGAGCGACAGAGCGACAAGTAATCGGACAGCAGATGGACATGGATGGACAGACTAACAGACAGACAGACAAACGGGCAAACAATCGAAGGCTGCCGCTGAACGGGAGACAGAGATGCGGCGAGCCAGATAAGCGCACCAACGCTCGGCCACAATGCGCTGAAATGTAAGCGAGCGATAACACCGCACAAAGCCACGCAAAGCCTGGCGGGTCATTCAACAACAGCCAGCCAGCGCATCGCACCGCACCTGCCGTCACTGGATATTGTGCTGTCACTTGCGTCCATTTCGGCCGCAGACACAGCAGCCACGCCGCGAGAGAGAGCGAAACTCTGAAGCGAAGACGACCGCAAAGCAGGCGAAAGAATAATCGATCAATTTGTCGGTCCTGAATCAGGGGCACGGTCATAACACGGAGATGACGTTTATCGTGAGACGTTAAGTGGACGAATTATGACAGATTTCATGCGCGTTCGCAGCGGTGCCTGGAAGTCAGTTGATGCAGATCCCACAATTAGCGCCATTTAGCGAGCGGTTGGAGGGTCTGCCTACATGGGCGTTGATTGGTGGAATGGGCGACGGGCTGCTTTGCCGTTGTTAGTGCGTTGGAACCGCGACACTTGTGAGTTGGTCCTTCGAGCCGGAGCTGATGGGGATGCGGTTGTTTTCTGTTCTGTTCTGGCGATTTGTTGGCAGCGTTGTTTTCCCTCGAAGATTGAATGGTGGACTTGGTGCTCTGTCAACGTAAAGGCCTTCAATTCTATTGCTTGTATAAGTCGATGTCGGCCATTGTTAGTGCGATGGAGCCACGAGACTTGTGAGTTGGTCCTTTGAGCCAGAGCTGATGGGACTGCGGTTGTTGTCTGTCTCTCTGACGACTTGTTGGCAGTATGGTGTTCTCTCATGGACTTGCTCTGTCCGCGTGAAACTCTTCACATCTGTTGTGTATTTTGGCAGCGTTGGGTTCCTTCGAGGACTTGGTGTTGGACTTGGCGCTCTGTCTACGTGAAGGGCAAAATGAAAAACTTGCTGCCAACTCGATGCGTTTCTCGTTAATCTTGTCCAACGTGCCTTCTATCAGGACTTGATAAAACATCTACGCTCGAAGTTAGAAGTCAAAAACCCTTTCAATCATGAAAATGTATTTCCCACCGTCGAACACCCGATACAATTGGCGTCATTACAACAAGAGTGAGAACAACAGAACCTCGAGACGAACCCCAGACCGATCGCGAGATATCCATCACGGTTGAGCCGGTCGTGGCCAAATGGCCAAGCCCCGGCTAATAAGATGACTGGATACTTCCAAGTGGAAAATTCATCAATTAACACAATCAGCCCCCCAGGGTTCGACTGGACACCGCGCTGCGTCGCCGTGCACGGCAACGACCCGAGTGGGTCTGCGGAAACCGAAAAATCGCCATGGGGTGAAGTTCCATCTGCGGCGCAGCGGTGGCGCGCTCGCAAACAAAGAATTTGCACTCGGCCCGGTTCTCATCATGACGAGGAGAAAACACCCAGCGCGC
This sequence comes from Eristalinus aeneus, assembly GCA_955652365.1. Taxonomy (NCBI): domain Eukaryota; kingdom Metazoa; phylum Arthropoda; class Insecta; order Diptera; family Syrphidae; genus Eristalinus; species Eristalinus aeneus. The sequence continues at coordinate 99,705,275 of OY019131.1, forward strand.
GCCTTTGTCTGCACAATGGCGTCGTCGCCGACTGCGTTGGCAACACCCAACCCAGCTCCAACTCTCCCTCGTCTGCATGTCTCAATTTCAATTAATCACCTCCCCGGCAACGACCACGCCCGATTCATCTTCCCAACCTCAACGCGGCGGCGATCCCCACCTCAGTCGCTTTTGTTGGCTACTGGCGACGAGGTGTGCAAAGATCCGGCGCAGTCGGGGGCCTGTGGGGGCACTGAATGCCGTCCAAAAACAGGGTGTGCTGCTTCCTTAATTGAAACAGAACACTCTAACCAAGTCGACTGCGGTGGCGGCAACGACAACGCAAACGACAGCGGCGTTTGGCTTCACACCCTTGCCACTCAGATGACTGGCACGATGACGGAGTGAGTGCTCGGAGTGCGCGCGCGGTTTCTGTCAAGCCTTTCTGCGCCAAGGCAAACCCATGTCAATGCATCTTCAGCTCCACCGGTGGCATGCACCGCGCCACACCACTACCCACCCATGACAGGTGTGATATTTCTGCGCATGCATGCAGCACTTCATCGCCGCCGCGGCCACCCTCGCCAGCCGGAGGATCCATCAATCAAAGCTCATTAAAACGAACAACCGCAAAGGAATTACCGTCACATCTCGAGTGACGCAAGACTCCTCTCAACGCCGTCGTCGTTGTCGTCGCATTCGTCGTCGTCCTAGGCACCGCTGTCGGCAGACGGCTGAGCAAGTCGAGAGCAACCCATTCCATGTATCAATTTCCATTCGGGACCACCGACCGACCGTCGGCGGCGGGAACGAGCGGCCAAGAGGAATTTACATGTTCATCAAGGTTGCACACCTCTTCACATTAAAATTCAACTCGACGACGACATCGACTGAACGGGAAGAGAAGAAACAGCACCAGCGGCACCGGCGGCACCAGAAAGCCTACGAAGCGCGAGCACAGATGCAGATGCCGAGAGACCTTTGAGATCAATCAGAGCAGATAATGGAGGCTTATGTTAGACGGGCGCAAATGTAGATCGGCGATCCACTTCGCGACGATTGATTGACGATCATTCAGAATTCCTGGCCTGTTACACTTTTAATTTCTCTATTGGTTCCAGCTGCAGCGCTCTCAGCGGGCCAATGCCAGGCCGTCCGGCGGCGGCACTCGCGTCGATCTCTTATCTCTGATTGCACCTGAAGAACAGTGAAACGCGGCAAAGCGTCGATTCTAGTGCATGTCCGCACCACCACCGCCGCCACGGCCGCCAATTACACACAGTGCTAGGTGAGGAGAACTGCAACCGTTATATCGGTCGGACGCTGTCCTTGCTGCTGCTGGCTTCGTCGTCGAGATAAAAGCAATTGTGCCGGCTGCGGCACGATCCGTCAGTCAAAATTTGCCTGTGCCTGTGACTGTGACTGTGGCAGTGTCTGCGCTGTGTGATGATTACGTAATTTTGAAAAATTTGTAACATATGTCGCGCGGTGGTCTCTTAGTTGTCCTGCGGTTCTTTGGTGGTGGCGACAGAAACAATCGCGTAATTGATCCGAGCAGCAAGCAGCGAGCAACAAGCACCAGACCACCACCGCAACTACCGGCGGCGGATGGATGGACGCCGCTGGAGAACGGATAGACGGAACGACGGATGTAAAGAAGCCAAGACAGCAGCGGCAACGATGAACTGTTCCGTCCGTGTGTCCCCTTGTCGGGGATCTGAGGTGACCTCGTTTTTCGGTTGGACCGCTTGAGTTATTGTCTCTTCGGATAGTCAACATAAATAGATTCTGTTCGTTTTTGCGCGGCGCACGGATGTGTGCGGTGTGTTTTCCTTCAATTGGCCATTTCTGCCATTTTATCCATTTCAACCATTTGGTCCGCGTTTGGGCAATCGCCGGTGCTGGCACAGCAGCCAGAGGCAACATGGAGCACAGCAGCCAGCAGCCAGCAGCAGCTCGTCGAGGAGTTATCGAAATTTGACGATCGCCACCACTGCTCTCTGGCACAACGTGAGAAAATTACACGCCACGCGCACGGGGCCCGGAGAGCTCTCACATTTGGATTCCAATTTAGGAGATTTGGGGTTCTTTTGTGCGATCGCGGAGTGCATTATTTTGACTTGTATCGGAATCTGAAACACATCCACTGCGCACGCTGACGTTGCCGGGGGAAGCATGAGTTATGCCCGGCTGTCGCTCATGAAGTTGAACACCTGAATGGTGGCGGCGGAGAGCTCTGCGATCTGATTGGCTTTCTTGTTCCGTTTGCAACCGGAGTTGTAAATACTCGGGTAATGGCTATTTATGAGGTGAGTGCTGGGCAATTTTCGATGCCTCCGAAGTGCTGGCAAGATCAGTGATCGGTTTGTGTGGCGAGAGATCGAGGTGCGTTCCGCAGACAAAGTCCGAGCAAGATTGGCGATCTTGTTTGAAGAAGAAGGTCGATGTTGCGGGATACTCCGAAACGCTTGAGTCGACCTGAGGGGAATTTTGGTTACTTGACAAGATCGGTGTTTGGTTGGGTAAATGAGAAACCAACGTGCATTGACATGGCTGCAGCCAGCTTTGGAGGCTGGTGGATATCAGACACCTCTTTCATCAATGGTCTCGGCTATCACTCCATTCGATGCCTGTCTACAACATTCCCAAGCTCTCCTGTGCACCCTTCTGATAACCTAGAAGCCCAAAGATCATCATCATTTTGCATAGTGGCAACGATCAGTGATCTTGGGAAGATCGGTGATCAGTTTTTGTGACCCCTCTGATAACCTAGAAAATCGAAGATCATCATCATCTTGCATAGTGGCAACGATCAGTGATCTTGGGAAGATCGGTGATCAGTTTTTATGACCCCTCTGATAACCTAGAAAATCAAAGATCATCATCATCTTGCATAGTGGCAACGATCAGTGATCTTGGGAAGATCGGTGATTAGTCTGTGTGGCCGGAGGTCGGAGTGCGTTCCGCAGACAAAGTCCGAGCAAGATTGGCGATCTTATTTGAAGAAGAAGGTCGATGTTGCGGGCACTCTGAAACGCTTGAGTCGACCTGAGGGGAATTTTGGGTACTTGACAAGATCGGTGTTTGGTTGGTTTACTGGGAGACCGACATAAGGTTTTTATATGGCTGCAGGCAACTCTGGAACCCTGGTAGGACAAGTGATCGTGGCTAACAGATGAATTTGTCTATAAGGACACCTCTTTGATGACTGATCTTTTCGATCACTCCACTCAAAGCCTGCCTGTGGCATTTCCCAGCCCTAGGCACGGACATAGCTCACCCGTGTACCCTTCTGATAACCTAGAAGGTCAAAGATCATCATCATCAGCGATCTGTGATCGTTAGGATAAGCCCAGCTCTGACACAATCAGCGATCTCCTCCGTAGCTGCAGAAGTCGAACTGCTAAGAACAGATATCTCGCCTGAAATGGGTGCGTTCCACAGGAATGCCTTTAAACGACATCAAGATTGACAATTGCCAATGGGACCTGACGGGTAAGTGGTTCTGCTCCACCTGGGCAGAAGGGAAAAAATGTCGAACTCGTGCAGGACAAACCAAACCCACACATGACAGCTATTGACGTGCCACAGCCACAGTTTCATTCAAAAAACCCCTTTAAGCCACAAATTCAAATTCAAAGGCAATCAATTGAAGCACCCGGACGCACATATGATCCACGATATTGTGCACCTTGGAAATCACGTTCAAACGTCACAATGCGGTAAGAGAGAGAAGTAGTCTCCTCCCTCTACAGCAAGCACAGAGGTTCTGAGTAAGTATCGAGGAATCCCACCGCCGCCGGCACCAGCACCATCTTCCCAGCTTTAGAAATGCCGCTCACGTCCTTCCATTAGAAGGTCCAGTTCTAACTGCCTGTGCCCGTGCTGCGTCAAACAGAACGCGCATGTAATGCCATCAATTGCCATAGAATGACAACAAACGCTCGCGACAGTGTCTATCTTCTTTGGCCAGACATGCGAACCGCGCGCTTGTGCTCGCAATGTGCCTGAGACGGTGCCAGTGCCTTGTGGGATCTGCCTTCTGATCTATTCTCTGTGTGTGCAGTGCACCTCTTTCATAGGTGGGGTGTCCAGTCACTGCATAACTTCTCGATCGCGGTTAATTACATTTAATTGAATGTGACGCATGCGTACCAGCGCTGGAATTTATCTCATTGGTGGAGTCTCTCTCTCTCTCGCTCTCGCCATTAAGCGAAGATAATTACGAGTACTAATTGAGATTACACGGTACTCGCGACCAGCAGTGCTTTAGTGGCGTATCATCACATCCCAAATTCCGCCGGTAGTCCGTGCTCGGAAATCCAGATTTAATCGCGCATCCATCTGGGCGCGATGCTGTCCTCTCTTGCCTCCTGCACCAAGTGAATTGGCGACGGTATCTGGGAGGGCACAGCACGCGGACTGAGCGAAGTCACGTTGTGGCGGTGACGGTGGCGATCATAATCACTGGTGATCGGTGGCGATTGGCGATCAACTGCCACGGGGTTTTTGTTAGCGACATGCCAAAAAATGTCTCATCATGAGTGCGATGAGTCAGTGAACGTGCTTGTCTGCCGTGCGACGCTCCACCGCGTGGCCACTCGTCTACGGCTGGCTGTGGAGCGGGTATTTTTGGCAGCGACAGATGTTGATGTTGGTGACAGTGTAGAGGTGTGATCCTCTATTGAGCGGAAAGTTGTTAACTAATCGTCGTTGACGACAGCGCGGTGATCGACGAAATTGGTTAGTTGGTCAGGTTTTTAGACTGGACTGGTTAGCACCGTAGTCACGGGCCTATTGGAAGAGACAGATCCCTAAAGCAGGAGACCCAGGCAACCTCGGGGTCATTCTCCGTCTCCCAAATGTGGCGTGATACATCTTCGCAAAAATTCGCAGTAAGAGTTATGCAACACGGCCATGCCGTGCGCATTGACCCACCATCGCGACTTACCCAGATTCCGCATCAAAATGCCACGCTCTTGCCACCAGCACCGACGCGGACAAGACCATCTGCATCTGGAAGAGCGGCCGCATCCCATCCGGAGGCGGGTGCGGGCGCAGGGACACACGGCGGACACCAGCACGCCAGAGCTGCGTTCGCATTTGCGTGATCAGCAAACAAATTGAAAATGACTTAACCGCATTCGGATTGGAACAATCCTTTTAGCCAAATATGTAAGCGCATTACAAAACGCGAGCCTGCAGCGGCTACAAGCCGGCACACATGTCCATTCCCACATAAACTCCCCAGGTAGGTGCGCGCGCGCTCGCGATCGCGTACAATTGCCGGACAACAGGCGAGCACACACCGAACACACCGAACACACCGAACACACTGAACACGCCGAACACAGCCCGGGATGGTATTTAGCTGCCAGAAATTAGTATTAACCCAAATGTGCCACCAGAAGTGGTGTGTTTTGGTTTCATTTGACCAAAGATGGCTTAAGGTGGCGACGAGGTGGTGGGTGCCTCCGAACAAAATCAGAGCTGCACACCGAAGAGCAAATATGGTTGGACGGCTGGTTCGGCCATAATTAAGGAGAAGTCAGAAGTCGTGGCAACAACGTCCGCACACAGCAGCTGCAGCGCCGCACAAAAATCAATCTGCGGACACGCTGGTCCGCGCTTCCACCGGCGGGAGGAAGCAGCGCTCCGGCTGCCGGACGCCGGACAATATAAATAGTTTAACCTCGGACTGTGTTCAATGCCCACATAGGGGGAGCGTTAACAACGCCGTCCCGAAGACAACCAAAAAAAGACCGCCAACAACTTTGCACCGCTGCCGCGCTCCAGTTTGCACAAGTTCTTATGAATTTTTATTGATCTCAAGTAGATCTCCCAGGCAGTTGCCGCTACCGCCACCGCCGCCGTAACAGATGGGGAGCCAAAGTGGCTCCACATGGCCAGCCTACCTACGTTTATGGCGCATTGTTATTGCGCGGGTGCAATCGCTTAAAACACCACCATCAAGTCGAGAGCCTGGGCCGCTAAAAAAGAGAAAGGCACGAGCACCTCTCCACTTAGGCACGATAGCTCCACGCCGGCCGATTTGGTCTTGTTTTTGTCGATTTCTCGGCGGCGGGAGAGGCGCGCATCGGCAACACTGTTGCAAGGCACTCTAGCCAGCGGAGTCTATCAAGCTGAAGCCCTCCACTTCGATGGCAATCGACAAATTCGCACACAATTTGGTGAATCAATAATTGAAACGCGTGGAGGCGGCTACGGCAACGACTACGCCGCAACGTCCCTCAGGGCAGCTTTCGTGCAAGACACGCCACAGTGTTTCTTCACACGCAATTCACCCGCCGCGACGACATCTCACTTTCGGTGAACGCGCACCTCGTCGCGCCGACGCCGCGCGACGCCATAAGCTTACGACCGGATAGGGGGGAGAGACCTATGTGTGGTAATTTAGTTTATTTGGCGCTTGCCAAACAAACACACACTCGGCGCAAGACGACACAGCACGAATGTCCCGTGATGCATGAACCCTATTAACAGCTCATCAAATGGAACTCACTTGTCAATTCTACCTCTGTCTCGGAAGGTGGCGGCGGCGACGGCAGGGAAGCCGGTGCGGCGCAGCGAGTCGTAGCTGCGTCTACCGCTGTTGTGTAAATCGAGTGATGAAAGTCGTAAAACGCGTTGAAGCGCGGTGCGGACGCGAAAGTGTGGAAATTCGATGTCGCGAGAGGGAAAATCCTGAAAGCAAGAGGGGTGTACGCAAGTTTTTTGCAAGTTTCCATCAGTCCTGAAAGCAAAAGGGAATTGAGCAAGGTTTTTGCAAGTTTTTGGCGTCGCTTGGAACGGAGTTGATGTTCAAATGGGACGAAGGGACGTGAGGGGAGAAGCTACATCGCCAGACGACACTCGAGATCTGAAGGAGTTTCAAACAGGTAGGAAACTGTGCAAGGTTTTGACGGATTTTGGTGGGTTTTGGACAAGCCTTTCTTCAACTTTGTCCCGGATTTGCATCCAAGTGGGACAATGGATCCCAGACAGGGTTCTGAACGGTCAAACATCTCTTCAAGAAACTGCAGGAAGTTTAGTTTTTGTGCAACGTCACCGCGTTTATAATCCAAATGACAATTGACATGTTTCCGCTAAGTCTTTGTTCAACTTTGCCACTAATTTGGCATCCAAGTGGGATGATGGATTCGAGACGGCGCCCTGAACGGTCAGACGGTGCTCTGAATCGTCAGACGGTGTTCTGAACGGTCACACGGCGCGCTGAATGGTCAGACGGCTCTCTGAACGGTCAGACGGTGCTTTGAACCGTCAAACGGTGCTCTGAATGGTCAGACGGTGTTCTGAACAGTCAGACGGTTCTCTGAACGGTCAGACAGTGCTTTGAAGGGTCGGACGGTACTCTGAACGGTCAGACGGCGCTCTGAACGGTCAGACGGCGCCCTGAATGGTCAGACGGCGCTCTGAACGGTCAGACGGCGCCCTGAATGGTCAGACGGCGCTCTGAACGGTCAGACGGCGCTCTGAACGGTCAGACGGCGCTCTGAACGGTCAGACGGCGCCCTGAACGGTCAGGCGGCGCTCTGAACGGCCAGACGGCGCTCTGAACGGTCAGACGGCGCTCTGAACGGTCAGACAGCGCTCTGAACGGTCAGACGGCTCATAAAGAAAATGAAGGAAGGTTCTTGGTGGCAGGGGGGATGTCGGGCTCCTCACCTGTAGCTGCTTCAAACATGGCCCTAAATCCTCATCTATAGCTCCAAAATTTGAGGGAAATCTTAAAGATCTCAGTACGCCACAGCCTGTTCGTCCAATTCTTAAGGGAATTTGGTTCCTAGCTTTAGTCCCTAAGCTGTGCTGCTGAGGAGTTTACTCCTTATGCAACGTCCTCGCGTCTATAATCCAAGCGGCAGATGCTTCTTAGTGCCCTATGATTCTGCAACTATCAATCTGCGTCACGAAGTACGCAGCCTTGTCGTCCAATTTTTAAAGAATCGGCTTCCCAGTTTTAGCCCCTACGCTTTGCTGGTGAACGGTTTACTCCTTGTGCAACGTCTTCGTGCCTTCTTAGCGTCCTACGACTCTGTCACTATCATTCCCCATCACGAAGTTCATTCCGGAAGTGGTTGCGAGAGCAGCACCTTCCCACACCTGACCACGGACAACCGGATCTAGCGGAGAACAAGTCAATTTCCATGGATTGACTTGAGAGCACCCTCCCACCGACAGATCCAATCCACAGCCGCACCGGCGACCGGCGGCCATTTCAGGGGAATGTTCTAACAGCCAAGCGGTTTCAGTCTGTCCAGTCGCACCGCCTGTCGCTCGTCCAACAGTTGCCGCGTTATCATTGCAGAAGGCGAACGTGTTTTAATTGCAGCCCCCTACAATCTTTTGCTCTTAAGCGAACACATGCAGGTCATGTCTGCTTAACAACGCTTACAGCGCGAAGGTTACTTCGAAATCAAATTATTTTATGAGCCACAACTCGGGCAGGCGCCGGGCATGGGGACGGAGCGCCGCCGCACTCTGGTGATATAGAAGAACACTTAAGATTTACATATTCGCTCTTCGATCCGAGTTCCAAGAGCCAAGACCAGGATGCGAGTTAAATTTATTACGGATCTTACTGTAATTGGATTCGAACATAAAATCACGGAACGCAACTGACCTTTAGCGATGAACTGACGAAAGCAGGTAATCAGCGCAGTGCTGTGGGCTTAATGGAGATGTCGACGGAGAGAGGCCGCAGCGACGACGGCGGCGACTTCGCATCCGATTTGCATTCTAATTCCGCTGATGAATGTGGCGACCTTCAGGAGGTGTTACATGGCGCAGACGCAATTCGTCAACTTGGAGGCGGGGTTGTTTGGGTGGGTGGAGGGGTGAGACGTTGGAGTTGGGGAGCAGCAGTTGTGGGAAATGTTGGAAATATTTTAGGAAGGCCTTCTTTGGTTCGAGAGCAGGTGTGGCCGTCGGCACTAAGCCACTGAGGGACAGAATTTTTTCTAAAACTCGAATGCCTAGGTCCATCGAAGATAGTTATATAGGACGTGTCATATGCCGACGGACTCTTATAGGCAGCTCTCGATTGACAGGGCGAGAGATTGCTGACACCTTGTGCACGCGCACACGCTCCCGCGCTTGTTGGAGCGTGAGATTGTGGGCGCGTGTCCCTTTTGGCCACTTCGGATAAGAAGAGTTTCTCTGCCATCACTCACTACTACTGACTCTGAAAAGAATTTTCAAATTTCAAAGATTCCAATTTCCAAAATAATTTCCAAGCTCCTGGCGCAGAGTTAGGATAGCCTTCATACCAAGAATTGGTATAGGGGTTACTCTCTCGCCAAAAACTTCAGGCCGTACTTTCTTCATGCTTGAAAGCCTGAAGACTGGTCAACCCGTGGACTGGTCAACAAGCCTTGCGGTTACACCATCCATCATCAGATGCCACATGCTTACCGGAGCGGAACATCTTGCGAGACTGCGCTTCAAAGCCTCATAGGCGGAATTGAAAGTGCACTTGACAGGAAAGAATACGCACTGGGCATGTTCATCGACGTTGAACTTGCTTTCGACAATGCGACTTTTGATGGAATGTGCAACGTGGCCAGAGAACGCGGCGTGAACACGGCGTGGACACGGCGTGGACACGGCGTAGAAGAATCATTGGTGTTGTGGATCGAAGCACTGCTGATGAATAGAACCACGATCCCGTAGGAGGAGAGTGATCAGTTTGTCATGTCGGGAGATATACAGAGGCTGCCTCCAAGGTGGAGTCCTGTTGGTTGACTCACGGCTTTCTGCCTTAAATTGATCCAAAAGCCGTACTGATTACCGGGCCATGTCTTGCGGCCGTTTGTGCAAGCAGGCAGGCGGTTCCTGACATGATCGATGACTGGTGTACTAGGAATAGGCTTTCAGACAATCCTCCTAAAACCGAGGTTGTTTTCTTAACGAAAAGGAGGAATCTGACTGCTTACAGGTGTCACTATTCCACTTTCCAATGAAGCCAAATATTTAGGTGTTCTCCTTCTTCTTGTGGCTCTACAGTCCGGGGTGGCCCTGGGTGTTATGTTGAATAAAAGTGGTCGCCGTGGCGTAGTGGGTAGAGTGCGACGCTCACACACCGAAGGTCTAGGTACGATTTCCGGGTGAACACCTCGAATTTTTCACGGCATCACCTCTATCGAGCTGTTGACAACACTCAAAGAGCAATCACTGTCTAAGAACACACTTCCCAAACTTCGCTGTTAGGAGTCGGTATAAAACTGTGGGTTTCTTCTACTCGTGAGAGAACAGTAGCGCGCACAACACGAGTAGTTGGTGATCAAGCTAGGCCCTGGTCTCGCGTGAACTGTCGCGCCACACAATTAATTATTAATCCTGGATAAGAAACTTCTTTGGAGAAAACACTTTGAGACAAAAACCCTCAAGGCGCTGTCAGTCTTCTGGCAGTGGAACGATCCGTGCGAAGGTTGCCTTTTATATTTCGGGATTGGGCAACCCTAGTGCTGCAATCTGGCAACTGCCAGCTCTATCGTAAAGTTTGACATTTTGAGGTTCTACGTACTTAGAACGCTTTGACATACGAGTGCTGTTTATGTTGTTTACAGTAACTTAAAAGATTCATCTCGCCCAAAACATGGAATTAAATCGTGAAAATTATCGTGGGATTATTTTTTACAACTTTCGACATGGGTTAACTCAACAAATTTTAATTCAATTTTTGGCGATGAAGCTCCATCAAGGACCAGTGTTTATCGATGGTATGGTGAATTCAACCGAACATCAGTTGTTGTTCCAGAAACCATTGATGCTGTGCCCCAACTGATATTGCAAGATCGTCATGTGACCTATCGTGAGATTGAGACAATCTGAGACATTAGTGGGACCAGCATACATTCAATATTGCATGAACATTTGACCGTCAAAAAAATTTGTTCGCGTTGGATCCCACACAATTTGTCAATCAAAAAAAGGCTCGTGTCGATTGGTCGAAAGAAATGCTCCAAAAATACGATCGCGGTGCTTCGAAACACGTCTATGTTATCGTGGCAGCTGATGAATCGTGGATTTACGCGTATGAGCCCGAAGGCCCAGCAGCCGACTGTATGGGTGTTTAAAAATGAGCCAAATCCAACAAAAGTTGCTCACGCCCCAAGCACTTCCAAGCAAATGGTCGCCTGTTTTTCGGAAAATCTGGACATGTCGCAACCGTACCACTAGAACAACGCAGAACAGTCAATTCTGAGTGGTACACAACCATTTGTTTGCCAGTTGTCTTCCAAGAAATTAGGAAAACAAACCGCCAAAGATGGATCACTCTTCACCACGGCGATGCGAGCTCTCACACATCGGCTCAAACAACTACATTTTTGAGCACTCAAAACATCGATTTGATGAGTCATCCGCTGTAAAGTCCTGACTTGGCACCGAATGATTTCTTTTTATTTCCGCACGTAAAAAATAAAATTAAAGGTCAACGTTTTTCGGCACCTGAAGAAGCGGTTGATGCGTTCAGAATGCATGTTTTGGAGATACCTCAATCAGAGTGGCAAAAGTGCTTCGACAATTGGTTCAAACGCATGCAAAAGTGTATAGGTCTTAATGGGGAATAGTTTGAAAAACAATAAAGCCATTTCGACGATTAATATTTGTTTTTGTTTTCCAATCCCGAAATACCAATAAAAAAAAAATGACAAATAAAAGGCAACCCTCGTATGGATCTATACGGCAATGATAAGACCTCTTCTCTCACATGCATCAGTCGTTTGGTGGAACAAGCTTTCGCGCAAATGCGTGACTGCTGCGTTCACTAAGCTCCAAAGAACAGCATGTCTCGGTTGCACAGGGGCTTTCCTTAGCACGCCTGGCTCTGGTTTTGATGCACAATCTCCCTCCTCTTGATATACTCTTGACATCATAGGATTGACAATCAGGGACATCTCTGGCTTAAAAGGAATAGTCTTTGGTTTGATGATCTACCGCATTGCATCTGCTATGGGAGTAGCCTCATAGACATGCCGTCTGATGCGGGGTCAGCAATGATCCAGCTGCGTCGCTTGTACAAAGTCGACTTTCCCTGTGTCCAGGACTGGCTCTTGGCAGAAACTGTACTGAGAAGGGAATGTAGTCGGATTTTCACGGCCGGGTCCAAAACGACCGAGGGATCTGGAGCTGAACCTTCGTGGAAGACGACAACATTAGATTTCCCACCTCCTTAGGTAATTTCGCGTCGGCCTTCCAGACGGAAGCGCTTGGAATCCTTAAGGTCACTACCTGATACATCCCTCGAAAAGTTCCTTGGCATATAGAGGGCGCCACTTACAAAACATAATAAATATTAAATAATTATATTTTTTTTTACAATTCTTAATAATTTTATTTTTACTTAATATTAATTTTTTTGTTGTTAGTGGCGCCCCCTATATGCCAAGGAACTTTTCGAGGGATGTAATAGGTAGTGGCCATAAGGATTGCAAACGCTTCGGTGATTGAGTTTTGAATGTTATATTGTGAAGAATTGGTAAAAAGGGGAAAGTATTTGCGTCTGTAGAGACAGCCAAGCTGAGCTGATGGCCTAAGTCATTCCTTTAACCAGTTCCAAGGCAGTGCAGGAATGTAAGTCTTCCTTAAGTTTGGTCTTCTTCTTCTTCTTGTGGCGCTACAGACCGGTGTGGACCAGCTCCTCAAACGACATGCCTCTCCAGCCAGCACGATCTTTTCCTATCTGCCTCCAGTTGCGCACTCCAAGTTGGGCGAGGTCCTTCTTCACTTGTGTGCACCTTCTTCTTCTTATGGCGCTGCAGTCCGGGGTGGACCTGGGCCTCAACCAACATGCCTCTCCAGACGGCACGATCTTTCGCCAGCTGTCTCCAGTTGCGCATTCCCAGTTGGGTGAGTTCCTTCTCCACTTGTGTGCACCTTCTTCTTCTTCTTGTGGCGCTACAGTCCTGGGTGGACCTGGGCCTCAACCAGCATGCCTCTCCAGCCAGCACGATCTTTCGACAGCTGTCTCCAGTTGAGCACTCCAATTTGGTTGAGGTCCTTCTCCACTTGTGTGCGCCACTTTAGTCTATGTCGTCCTCTGTTGCGTTGTCCCAATGGCACGGATTCAACGACTTTTCAAGCCGGAGCAGTGGTGTCCATACGCTCTACATGGCCTGGCCATCTTAAGCGTTGTATCCGTAGACGCATGACCAGGCGCTTGCCGCAGTACAGCCCATAAAGTTCGTCGTTAAATCTTCTCCTCCAGATGCCATCAACGCAAACAGGACCAAAAATCGCACGCAAAACTTTTCTCTAGAAAAGACTAAGGGCTTCTTCATTCGCCTTCGCTAACGTAACTTCTGTGCACCACCTTGCCTTAATTTGGTCGGCGGACTGAATTCGGTAAGACTTGTCTTGGTCCCGGGACATCACGGGAAACGAGACTGCCAATGAACTAGCTTGGCAAGGTTCAAAAGAGGCATTCGTAGGGGTCGAACCCACCTTGGGACTACCTGCATCCTTGGGTAGGGCCTCCGTCGGCGGTTGGGTTTCCCAACAGCACAACCAGAGGTGGCGTGACTCTCCAGGATGCAGGATGACCAAATGCATCAACGAGAAATCTGTGGCTTTTCTGCTATCTCTAGAAACACAGAAATTAGTGCAGACGACTTATCGGCGTACCAACGGCACACTTCACCTCCGCTAAGGACCTAAGTAGGCTTGGGCTTAGTGTTGGCACCCTTTGCGGCGCCTGTGGAGAAGATCAAGACATTTCAGAGCACGTTCTGTGTCAATGTCCATCCCAATGTCCTCCCTCCTAATATTCCACTTTGTTTAACAGTATCAGTTGGCGGCTGTTTGGCGCTTATGTGGTGGGAGCTGAAAACCTAAGTGCTTCATCACAGAGGCGCCTCCTTGTCTTTCTCCGGAAACCAAGGAAACACATGAAATGAAGGTTACTGCCTGATAGGACAACGGACCAGTCTTTGAGTCTGAGCGCCCCAATGCAGTGCATACCAGCCTCCAAACAAAAAGATTTCTGCGTTGCTTTGTAGCTTTCGTGAAGAGTTTCCGCGCCTCAGAAATCCAAAAATAGTCGAAAAGCTCCAAAGAAAACGAAGGCTGTCCTAAGATTGGACCCAAGATGGACACCGTCACTTAGGATTTACAACGGCTGCGCGGGCAGATGTAAGGATAACGAGAGGTGCTTCCGAACTGAGAGAAGGAAACAACAACATTTGGAAAGTCGACGTCAAGGCTTCAGCCAAGCTCCCGTTCGTCTGTGGGAACCACAAGACGGGAAAAAAAACTGTCACAGCCACCTGGAGCCAGCAGCCAAACACATTTGTCATTCGTCAAATACGTCCATGTGTCAAAGTTGGACATAAACACATGCAAACTCACATTTCCCATTCACCGCGGCTGTCAGAAGTTGCATAAATTCGCGAGAATCCGTAAGCTCCGACTTGGCATCGAATTTCATTCGATTTTCCCAATTTTTTGCGGCGTCTATTCATAAGGCTGCAAAGCGGATTCCAAGAGAGTCCAAAAATAACTCCCCGTTACCCGATCCATTCGTCAAACTGTAGTGGACCGACCGCCGCGGGCGGTGAATACCTGCGCGTCGGCTAGATGAATTCCATGAAGCGGCGTGCGGCCACCAAAAATATCGCATATCGGCTGGCAATCGGTGGATCTTCGCTTCAAGCCACGACGATGGGTAGATGATGTCGCTCTGACGAAACACGCTCTGCTCCCAAATGGGAACAACATGCTCTATTGATTATGATTTGAAAGGTGGATCCCGTTAACGTGTCATCGGGCCGGCGTCGCGGCGTGCCCCTCCGCCGTCAAGGAATTCAGATGGAGACAACATGTCTCCCCATGTGAAGCATCTGCCTGCCTCTGGTATCATCTCCATCCATTCACTGACGTTGACTACGAAGCAGCAGAAGCAGCCGCGCAGCGTTGGTGGTGGCGGGGAACCACGACGATTGTGGTTGTGTGATGAAGGTGGCGGTGGCGATGGCGGTGGCGGCTGTGGCGCGTCTTCCTCTTGTTCATCTTCATCTGCCAGTTACGGATGCTGGCACAAAACAATTTTGAATGCGATCACGAACTTGACCTTTCACATAACCCACAGCAGGCGAAGCGCGCAGGAGAAGTTGTCGAGGCTGCACCAGCACCAGCACCAGCACCACCAGCACCAGACTCGGAAGGATGATGGGATGCGACCAGGGGTCTTCGGGTGTCTTCTTCGGTTCGTCGTCGATGTGAAGCATAAGCGGCAGCGGATCGGATGATGGTTTCGGTTGGTGCCCCAAGCTCCAATGCATGATGGGTTTGGTACGCTACCCACTTCCATTCTTCCCTAACCTCCGACACATTTAAATGATGACAATTCGTCGTCATCGCCGTCGCCGTCGCCGACATTGGAGGAGTGCAGTTTTTTGGCGATTCGGGTGGCGGCAGTCGTCCCATGCGGCTGGCAAAGGTTAAGTCTGAAAAAAGCTGCGCGGGAGACCGTCATCTCTCAATCGTGGACGTCGCCATCGTCGTCGTCGCTCCATCTCCATCTCTGCCTGTCGTCGGTGGCTTCACCTTTATTTATGAGCCGGAATGGGATCTCTCATAAATCACTCGGGAAATCATCCCGAAAACTGTGAGAACCAAACCGAGGCATACGATGCACGCCTCTAGGCATATCACAATTAGTTAGCCGCGCCGAGCCTTCCCAGCCATCCCAGCCGCACACTGGCTCCTTCTAGGGACGCCCGGTAATTTATTTTGTCCAAATCCGAGAGAGTGCTCCGCGAGCGACTTGTAGCACTGCATCGGAAAACGCCTGACAACTAGGTCCGATAATCGCTGTTGACAATCTCCCCTGGTCGGGAAACGCCAGTGCACCGGTGCAGCAGCAGGAGCGGCGCGCACCATCTCCATATCTATAACTCACTTTAAGAGCGGGCATTAAACGCGGACACGGGTAGAACATGATGTCCAAGCACCGCAATAAAATTTATTTTCAAATTAAATTCAGTCTAAGAGGGCCCGCGCCGCACACACACACCGTTCGCTCTGCGGCCCACTTGACCACTTGCCGTCAGCAGGAGGAGTCGTTGAATCTCGGCACACAACACAGCGGCAGACAATCGCGCTGCTTCATCTCGCAGAGCGGAGCGTTTGGCGTTAGCTGCTCGGATGCATCATCAAAAGCGGCAGCAGCCGCTGGAAGCGCCTCTCATAGAACATCGCACGAAGATCGCGCGACGGCGATGGTGATGGCAACTACGAGAAAAGCAGTTCAAGAGGCGGCCTCCTTTGAACTGGGTGCACATGCAGCATGTACGCTTTCGTCTCCTCCGTCCTCGAGCCGGTCTCGGCTAACATCGCCGTATATCGCCGCTTAGTTGATCTGATTTACCATCCAACTGATCGCATCTTTTGGAGCGTCTTGTCTCGTCGTCTTGTCGGCAAACGGCACCGCAGAAATGAAATATCAACGCGTGTCGAGTCATACTTGCATGTGCGCAGGCGCGCAGTCGCACAGACACCCCGGACTGCGGCGGCGAGGCGTTCGCTTGATTGATTCGCCGCCGCCGCGATCGCGCGAATGATCTCGTGTAGAGTGGACAGGCGGACACGGCGGCGGTGAATTTGGGTCAAGAGAGAAGCTCCGAAATAAAAGGTCAGCGCGGCGGCAGAAGGCTAATTAATACGTCCAGAGGCGTGTCGATAAATTAAGCGGTGTCCTCCTCTCGCTAAGCACCTCCGGTCACGATCGGCTTCACGATCATCGGCCGCCATCAGCACCTAAAATCGGTGCCGATCGATGGCCACGACAGACGGCAAGCGGCGAACGGCGTTAACGCATCTCGGCCTTGTTGGCGGCTTCGGGTGGAGAAGGAGTCGATGCTGCGCTGCCAAGGCGAAATGTCAACTCGGTGGAATGCCCCCTGGGGGCGAGGCAATTTAATTCAGAAACACGAACAAATCGCGTGTCTGGAGGACGCAATCGTCTTGACAAATGCGGCGCTAATTTGGAAGAGAAAGATGTTAAGCAGCGGTCACGGACGGGCGGCGGTCGGAGCAGTGTGTCTCTCAGGAGGGAACACCCATCCCACAGAGGCGCACCCATCCCCCGAGGTGTCGAGATGTCAATCAGTTCGAATTAACGAGCACTCCAACCAACAGGAAGCCCAGTTTTAGACACTGCCATACGCGCGCCGCCCCCCGTCGCCGTCCATTATCGCGGCTGCAGCGTCACAATGATTAATCCAATCGATTAACCACACGGGCACGGATATTAATCAGTCTTTTGTCTGCAGCTGGAGTCCGCCGAGGCGGCTGCATACGCACGCGCACCTAATCAACCCGAGCGCCGTGTGGAGAGCCAGAACATTCTCAAGGAGGCCCCACAATCGATGGAGTGCGCTAGCAAAAGAGAAAGGCAAACCAGATCAACTGCATATTTCGCACCGGTGCCGCGCCGCTGCCACCGATGGAAAACCCACCGCCATCGCCACATCGCCACATCGCCACATCGCACAGAGGCGCATACCTACCCGGTGTAGGACAAGTGAAAGACACTCAGTGTGACACAAAAGTCGCCAGCGCGCCCGCCTGCCGCCGGGGAATCAAAAACAAGTCACGACCATATGACCAAACCCACATTTCGTCTTGAAGAAGATTTTTTGCTGGTGCTGCTGCTACTTCGGGAGAAGCAGCCGCTGCCATCGACAGCGGCGGCGGCACCGCAGCCATCGTCACCACCGAAATGTCAGTTTAAATCGTCGCTCCTGATAATTACGCTGACAGTTGGCTCTGCCAATGTGCCACCGATCGCAACACAGCCTAGGTTAGGCGCGTCGACAGTTCGTTCTTCGCCACCGCCGATGACGACGGTGAAGACGAGGACGTCGCCACGATCATCATCGGTGGCGGCAGCGGCGGCGGTGGCAGGCAGCACAGCGGCCCCACGATGAGAGCCCAACTTGGGGTGACGCCTGAATCGTCAGTGGCCGCGACATTTGGCGACAACAATTACGTGAAGATTCGCAACAGGAGTTCGGAGTAGAGCACCGGGAAAGGGAATTAATGCAGAGACGAGACGCCGCGCCGCGCCAGCAATTATAACCTCCTTGTGTCCACTGGGAATCATCGCGCTGTCGTTCTCAGTGTGGCGATACCTGCCTACCTACCTGCCAGCCTATCTGCTTAGCTGGCCGGCTGCGCGACTGCCAGACCTCCCGCTCGCCCGTGCGGCCATACGGCCGCCTAGCTGATTGCCCGCCAGCCAGGCAGTTCGTTGTCGTCTTCCTAGTAAACGAGGTCTACATTCTCCCCCCATATCGGCAAATCGAATCGATCCAATGGACACCACCGACTGGTGTCTTCTTTTGCTCCCAGCCATGTACGACATGCGGAGAATCATCTCGAATGTAAATTTATGGCACGCACGCATGCGCTTCACGCATAGTTCGCTGAAAAACTGCCCACTGGCCGCGCAGCACGCATAATGTGCGCGGTGCGCGCCTGCGTACGCAATGCAAGGGAGCGAGGATAATTAAAGCGTTTCGTCTGCACATGCAAAACGATGGCGGCACAACGGTGCTCTTGCGCAGACAGGTCACTCTGCGCGGTAGCTTCCGCGAACTGTGCTGCAGTGCGCTGCGCAATCTGCGCAAGACAACAGTAATTGCCCTCTATTGAGGCATGGCCCAGCCACTGGTTGCACCGCAAATAAGGACTTATGCTCTTGTTAACCGCGTGCGACCCGCAATCCGACCGAGTTCAGCTGCTCACCCGGCTACCTCGAGTGGAACCCACAAATCACCCCGCTAAACAGGGGCCCGTAATTAAAATGGCGCGCCCCTCTTCTCGCCGACGACGGACGCGACGCGACGATACGAAAGCAATCTCCGGCAGTCCGTGGCCATGTGTGGCGTTGGCGGCGGCCGACTAGCTCTCCTCAAAAATGCATGTCCGTCTATGTATGTAAAGCATGTTGCTGGGATTTTTTCGCCATGCCTGGCCAGAGCGGGCCGCTCGCGCTGCGCTTATGAATCAAAGAAGCCCCAATCCGGCCATTAGAAGTGCACTGCCGCTCGGGTACACTTGCGCGTCATTTAATTAGTGCACGGTACGTGGCTATGTGGAGCGCTCGTGCTCTTGCTCTTGTCCGAGTTGAAAGTTTCTAAAGGTCCCACTGGCGGCGACTGTCTGCAGGAGACGGCCGCCCATGCCTTATGTCTTCATCGGCCGTGAGAGGTTGCCTGTGACTGACTCGGGCTCTCATGTGCCGCCGCCGCCGCCGCCGCCGCCGCCGCCGCCGCCGCCACCGCCACCGCCGAGGAAACAGTCATAATGATTAGCTGCTCTCTAATGATCCGCCTGCCCGACAAATGGACGATAATGGCGGTAAATCGTTTTCGTGGCCAATTAGCCCCGTGGCCAGTTACACAGTGAGCCACGGCTAGCCGCCTAGCTGGCCGGGCGTTTGCATGTCGAGCTGAACTTCTCGTCGAAACGCGGATTTTAATTAATTACCGCGATCCAATTGGGGGCCAATTACGGAAAAGCGTTTATTGGTTTTCGCTTGGCCGTGAGCGGGTCGGGGGCTGCACCGGGGGGAGAGCGGGAGAGCGCGACAGAGAAGATTGCAGTTAGATACCGTCGAGCCCTCCCTTTTTGGCCGAGAAAATTAATGGGTCCGAGGTTGTTTTCGGAAATACGGTGCAGCTTGGCGTGAGAGATGAACGGGCTGATGATAGCTCAAACCTACATAGCCAGTGGGGAGACGGCGAGGGCCGTGGCAGAGGTGGCGCTGCGGAATAATTAGGCTTGACGACCATGGGAAGCAGCGGTGCTTTGCGAGCAACGGGTGACTGCGGACAGTTTGAGTGTGGAATGCGGTGAAGTTGGGGCGTGGGGACTGTTTCGAAAATTCTTCTTATTCATTGACGATGATGCGGAGGGATCTACTTAAAGGGGTAGAGCTCAAAGCCACTACCACACGCTAGATTGGCATTCAAAATATGTCAGAGCCCACTTTGTGCCACATACAAACACTCAAGCGAATGCGACAAACTTTGAATCTGCTTCTGACGCGGGCGACCACTTCGGTTGTGATCTGCAACCGGCACCAACAGCTTGTCATGCAGCACATCAAACAAGCACTCGCGTCTTGCTGTCCACTGAGAAGAAACTTACCCCTTGGTGATCGCAGGCTAAGATCCACTGGTTCCACTTGCACTGGAGGGCCCTCTGCCTGCAAATACAGAGAAAGAGAGAACAGAATTAATTAAACCATCAAAACCAGGAAACGAGCAAACAAACACCCGCCACCAGTCTAGCCTCTTCCTGGCCAAGGTCAGGCGTCACTTTTCCGAATGAAACAACCGTTTAACACATTTGCCTACAGGTGACCGCAAGTAAATTGCATAAGGGTCGACCTAAGGCAAGCCTGGCCGACTGCCTGCCTGAGTGGCTGGCTAGTTGGCTGGCGATGGCCCTGAGAGTGCGCCGGCGGCGATGCCGCAGCGGTTCCAGTAAAGTGAGTTATTAACCAGTTCCCGTGCGCAGATATTAATTACTCTCGAAGTTTGCAACTGTCGCTCGCGTATGGTCAGCGGCGTCGTCGACAACGTCGCCGACGACAACGAGGTTGTTGTCGCTGTCGCTGGCGAACAAATCCGATGCAAAGTGATGCAAATTAAATGCAACGGCTGCAGCGGTGCCGAACGGTGCAGAACGGCGCGGCGGCCGGCGCTTGGCAGTGGCATACTGACTCGATCTGGACCGGCCGGGGCAACAACCACCCCATACGGCGCGCGCCAGCGAAACAACGACTTGTGGGCGAAGCTGGAAATTAAGAGCACGCTGACTGCTGCCTTGACTCTGCGCGCAGCCCAGATTTTGATAAATGACAGCGAGGTCCTCCAAGGAGGCTGGCCATCGATTGCTACTCTAATTTAGCCAGTGGTTGCATTAATCAAGAATCAGTAGCCGGGCCGACGTGGATTGTATGGCTTCTTGTTGTGGGTGCTCTCTGGCTGCCCGCGAGGGTGTGAGCGGTGGTCACCTGCGCCAGTGGCACCTCAGGAGGCACCCGGTGCTGTAAGAACTTAATTGCAAAGCGAATTATTCCAACCGGAAGCTTTTGCCAGTGTAAGCTGATACTTAACTGGTTTACAGGTGCTCACATGTCTGCAGGTGACAGTGGCGGGTGGCCGACGCGGACGGCCTGGCCGGCATTACACCGATGGTCGCGTACAATGTTTCATGCAAACGAGGTGAGCCAAAGCGCACACAATCATCGCACGTGTGCATTAGGACACCAGCCCCGACACCCCATTCACCGAGAATGTTGCACACACCAGTGCCCCGATGCGGCGCGAGTCAGTTCCGCATTTGGCAGGGCGGTCCCCCGCGTGCTACGTGCGATGTGCAACGTGTGGCGTTTATGACGAATCAAGCGAAACACAATTCCCATGTGTGCAGCGGCCGAAAAGCCTTCAGCTGGGATTAAGATGTCTGTTGCTGGACATAATCCGCTCGTTGGTCGTGCTAATCCAACGCAACCGGCCACAACCTCATAACTGGGTGCACCGCCACGCCACACCACCACCGCCGCCGACCGCAGTAGCCATGGCGAACAACAGACAGCTGCCTGCCTGACTCCCGGGCCAGGCCACGAAGGCGGTGGCTGCGGTGGTGAGTTCCAAAGCGGCTTGGCTACACAGGCGGCGGTGGAGGTGGTGCTGGTGTTGGCGGTGGCGGTGGCACGAGCGCTAAATTGGGTTGGTGTCGATCGATGTCAACCTAATTTCTGGGCACCCTAATCAGAGTGGAACAGCGCAGCGACAACATCGATACCGACATCGACAACGACAGCGATAGCGCGACGGCGGCTACGCCGCGAACGTGCGATCTATTCATGTGAAAACAGGCAACTTAAGTCACTCGGAATCATTGTCAACACGAGTTATTACCACGGTTTGCACGGTTCGACAATCCATTGTGTGCTGGCTGTGTGGCGGCGGCGGCAGTGGCGATGAGACACACCCACGACCTTGATGGGATGGAGAGTGACACTAGCGGTGGCTCTAGCTGCGGCTCTGTTGCTGTGTGTGCGGCGGAAAGCCCGCTGCTTCTGCTGCTACGTGCACGTGAGTGACTTGTGCTTTTGTTCGGCGTTCTACCGCGCCACCGCCGCCCTGATGTTTTTTTTTTTGGTTTCCGTTGAATTGCGTTTCGCTTCATTTGGCGGGTGATTTGAGAACTTTCGCGAATGCTTGCTGCTGCTTGCCCGGAATGGCAGTGTGACAGAGGAGCTGACAAGTTGGATTTTCATTGCAGATCCCCACAAGCAACTAGCGATCGTAGACTTAAAGTACTTGAAATGAGAAAAGGACGCCATCGCAGATCTTGAAAAAAGGACTTCTGAGTTCTGCTGTCAAGGTGAAGGGCGAAATGATGGGAAATTCGCTCGGGCGTTAAAAGCCATTCCAGTTACCAGGTTTCAAGATCAGTGATCCTGTTGCGTAAGTCCTTCATCGCTGCTGCTTTGAGGATTTGGCCGAGGCTTTGGCGGGTTATTTGAGAATTTTCGCGAATGCTTGCTGCTGTATTGGGACAGAGGCGCTGACTGCAGTTCCACACCAGCCACAGGCGATCGTACTTGAAACGAAGAAAGGACTCGATCACCGATCTTGAGAAGGCAATTTATCGATGACTTCTACTTCTAAGCTGACGGTGTAAGCGGGGAAATTCGCTCGCGCGTTTGAAGTCATTTCAGTGACCAACTTGCAAGATCAGTGATCCTGTTGCGTAATTCCGTACTCGCCGCTTCTTTGAGGATTTGGCCAAGGCTGCTTGTTTGTCTTTCTGCGTGATCATTGGAATGCCCCCTAACAGCAACGCTCCATCGTTGACATCAGTCAGAAGCGAAATTTGTGCCGTATGACAACCATCACAGCCGGAGACGGCCGAAGAAGTACCAGATGTCTGTTTGAGGTGATCAGCTCCGTCCCCACCGACCCAGCGAGTGTTCAGACATTTGTCAGCATTTCTCTTCTGCGCAGCTGCAGATCACAGATGAAATTCCATGTCACCAAACCAACCATCCAGCATCGCACAGTTCGTGGGAACCGTCATCATTTCGCGCGACTTCACGATTTCGCAACGAAATCGACTGGCAGCCGCCTGTCAAAGTTCACTGCCCCCAGTCACCCGCCAAAGTCCAGAGCCGCGGAGATTCCCGATCGCATTCGCAGTGAATTGCATTCAATCGAGTTCAGCTGTCAGCCGCCATCAGCCATCACCGGCGGCGAAGGCTCCTCTCACAGGCCAGCAGCAGCGCGACAAACACAACAGAAAAAAAGAAACAAACGGCCCCCAAAGCCTTAATTGCATTCCGACGGGGATATAAGTCCGCGCGCCGGCAACACAATCAATTCAATTTAGAATCTAATAAAGTGGAAAATTACCACACCTTCTTGGCTGGTTGATGGTGACGATGGCTGTTGCAGTGGCGGCGCTGGTGGTGGCGGCGGTGGGAAGGGGGCAACGGCCAAGACCAGAAGGCCGTCTATCGTATGTGGCACGTTCGCGCAATTTTCTTACAATTATCTGCCCCAGCCCGCATTCTCTTTCTCTCGTGCCGGTGGACAATAAATACCGTCGAGGCATTAAGCTCCCGTGCAAGCACTTCCGCAGGATCATTCGCGGCCGACATAAATTTCCACCTAAATGCCTTCGCAAGGGTTTTTCTCGCGTGTCCGTGTGTGTGTGGGCCGGGTGCCGCCGCGGATGCAGAGGAGATGAAGGCAAAAAGCCACCGAAGGCAGCCTCTGCTCTAGGCATTGTCAAGTGATTTACCAGCCAGCGGTGTCGTTCGCTGTCAATTACACTCCCGGTGACCAGATTTCCACACCGCAGCACATTATCTATTCAATAAAATACCCTTTTGTGCGCGCGAGTGCAGTGAGTTTGTCACTCTCTCCCTGAGTCCCTGGCACACTCCGCAGCACACCACATGCCAACAGGTATATCTGGCGGAGCACCATCATCGACGAGCAGCAGCAAGAGCCGCAGCAGCAGCAGATAGACTCACAGCCCCGTGATAGACTCAGTCGCACTTATTACCACACATTTACGTGGATCGTGACAACTAGCAGGTGAAGGAATTACCATATGACATGCAACACAACAGCAGCAGCAGCAGCCGAGTAGCCGAGTAGCCGAGTGCAGAGAGAGAGAGCTCCTCAGTTCACCGGATCGACTCCGCCATCATCATCGCAGGCGCACCACCTCTGCACCGGCGGCAGCCCCCGAGACGGAGCGTAGCCCGTAATCGCATTTAACGCTAAATGGAAAATTTATTGCGGGCTTTATTTATTGACTTTTAACGGCAAATGATAGACTGAATGGTTTCTGACTTAATTGCTTCACTGGGTACTTAAGTGGCCCGAAACGTGGCCCAAACAGACACCGCAGCTGAGCAAAAACCCGCGCATAGACCACCGCGGCTGCGTTGCGTTGGGAGGGGGCGGGAAGTCGCGGCGGGAACTGTTCTCAGAGCTCACTCCGGCAAGGACACGCACGGACGACGAGTGAACGACAACGCCGACCAAGACGACCAAGACGGCTGATGTCCGTGTCGGTGCTGTTGGCGGCGGTGGTGGTATTGGCTCACGGCATTACTCAAAAATTACGGAATTGGATCTAATTGAGTTTGTTTAACCACATGTTATTCCGCCTGACTGGCTGGCTGGCTGGATGGTTGGCTGAAAGCCGGTCCGGGCTGCCGCCGCCGTCGGTGGAGTCCAAAGAGTTTCCCAGAGCACGCACGCAAGGTAGAAACCGAACTCCAGCCGTCTATGGCGTCTTTGACGTTGTTGTCGTTGTCGACGTTGTCGACGTCGTCGACGATTTGGGAGGTAAGCCCCTTTGGAGCACCTGAAGCTATAAAGCTCTTGACAGTGCTTTGTTGTTGACATACCTTAACGATTCTGGGGAGGCTTTAGAGTGCTGGCCAAAGTGAATGGGAAAACCGCGCGCGCTCCGTTATTGGGTCAATGTTTATTTTCGCGGATAATTAAGCGAATGCCAGAGACATTCGTGGTGGCGCCTGCTTGAGATGTCAATTGTTGATGTGCCTGGCATGTCTCTCCGACAGATATGGAGACTATGCGGCGGTTGAGTTGTTCCGAGGTGAGGTTGTGGAGGATTTGCGGTCAGAGAATAGAAACGAAGAGGTGGAAAGGAAGCTTGGGCATAAAGAGGGATCTGAATGGGGCTCCTGAACTCATGGAGTTCATTCAGAAGTTCCACGTCAAATTAATGTCGAAGTGCATGGATCTGTGATCTTCTTGGAAACTTTAGTTTTCAACACTCAACTGGCGAATTTCCAGAAAATTTGTTGAGAACTGTTGGAGATCCAACTGCACGATCAGCGATCTTGTGGCAGAAATCCTCTTTCAAATGCTGGATGCTGGGAGTTTGGAAGGAAGCTTTGGCTTGGGGGAAAATCGAAATGAGGCGCCTGAATACAAGGAGTTCATTCAGAAACTTTACTTCGAAGACGTCGAATGATCAGTGATCTTGTGATCGTGTGTCTATCTATTGAGAAACCAAATGAAACACCAAACTGGCGCTTTTCTAGTAAATTTGTTGAGAATTGTTAGAAATTCAACTGCACGATTGGCTATCCTGTTTCAGAAATCTTCTTTCAAACGCTGGATGCTGGGAGTTTGTGAGCAAGCTTGGACACATGGAGAAAAACGAAATGAGGGGCCTGAACCGAAGGCATCATTTTGGTGAGTCCGCCTCAAATAAAAGTTGAAGCGCATGATCAGTGATCTTGTTGCAGCAAGTGATCGTGTGATATTGTGACAGTCCACGAAGACCCTGCGGTTGAATTGAGAACCCGAAGGGCCCACCAAACTGGCACCTTTTCAGCACATTTATTGAGAACTGTTGGGGATCTGACTGCACGATCAGCGAACTTGTTGCAGAAATCCTCATTCAAATACTGAATGCTGGAACTTTGGATAAAGCTCGGGCATAGGCGGAAAAATGAAATGAGGCGTCTAAATCCAAGGAGTTCATTCAGAAATTTCACATCAAATAGACGTCAAAGAGCTTGACCAGTGATCTTGTTGGTGCAAGTGATCGTGTGACTATTTACTAAGGCTGTGCAGTTAAGTTGAGAAACTGGAGAGCCCACCATTTGTTGAGAGCTGTTGGAGATAAAACTGCACAATTAGCGATCTTGTTGCAGAAATCCTCTTTCAAAAATCAGATGCGGTTCTGGAGAAAATGGATGGTGGAAGATGAAAAGGAAGCTTGGGCGTAAGAGGAAAATAAAATGAGGTGCCTTAACTCAAGGAGTAGTATTGGAAGTTCCACGTCAAAACGCATGATCAGTGATCTTGGTGGAGCAAGTGATCGTGTGGCACTCCACGAAGTCCCTGCGGTCAAGTTGAGAAGCCCAAGGGCCTAACAAACTGACGCTTTTCAGCATATTTGCTGACGATCAGTGACCCTCTTTCAAAGTTCACAAGAACTTTGCGTCAAGAGCAGAGAAATGTACAAATGAGAGTCTTAAATCGAAACACCTTCACTGAGCTCGGAGAATAAGCACCGTTCAAAGGTGTAAGCCAAAAACGATTGCAAAATACCGTGGAAGAGAAGATCTTGTTGCATTCTCTTTGATCACCTCAAGCCCCTCTCTTTCCATTGCCACCAAATCCACACGCCTAATGCCATCACCATCGCGCGGCGACCTCCAACACGAGGTCAACGCCGACGATCATCACCTTCTCTCGAGTGACAAGCACATCTGCCGATCGTAATCAAAGAAAAACACAACTCAACTCCTCAGCCACACACAAGCTCACCTCGATTAAGGTTAAATGATCAGGTAATCGATTATATCACGCAAAACCTCTCGAATTTTTCGCCTCCCCTCCCCCCGCCCCCTATCAGCTAAACCAGTCGACCCATCGTCGACCTCTACCACCACCACCACCACCACCAGTCAGCCGGCCATTCCCACGTAACCTCCTTTCCCTGTTGTTTACACTCGATATCGCCGCAGCACAAAGCCCCAATTTGATCCGCGCTTGATCCCCCGAACGACTGTCAAGCAAACCATTTATCACGCACACTCTGAATGAGGGCCCGATTAATGCTCCGCCACGACACGATCCGCCTTTCATTTGCACGCCGATCGAATTAATTAACCGATCCTCGCCCCATTGCGTCCCGATCCGAGCCGATTTATTAGCTCCGATTGCCCCCGCCGATAAGCGCGTCGTCTGTCGCTCGACTGCTCTCCGAGTGGGACAAGCATGCGAGCTGCTAAGCTAAAAGCCCCAATAAACTACCGCCGCCGAGGAGGAAGTGCACACGCGCTTCGCTGTCGCAACTGCATGCGGAATCGACGGATCACTAATCGGTGACAGGCCCACTTTATCAGCTTCGCGGAGAACTTTCGGAAACGCCGCCGTCACCACCACCATCACGCTCGACCCTCGAAAAGAGAAAAAAATGCGTTCCAGTGGCTGTGAAAGTCCCGTGCGTCGTCGGGCGTCGTGCGAAGCCATTAAGGTGGTGGCGGAGCGCGCTAATGACTTAATTATGTTCCGGCAGAGACAAATCGAGGAAGCACCGACTAGGGCCGCCGTAATTCAATCATAACGCTCGCTGTGCGTGAGCTTCGGTGCACAGGTGCTCGTGCACGCCCAACACGACGACGCTCGATCTGAGGTAATCGATCTGGCCCAGCGCTGTCCCCGTCACCAGCGCCACCACCGCTGCCTCAGCAACAGCAACATGTAAACAAACCCATTTCGAGAGTGGACTGACCGTGTGCGTCGTGGAGCAGCGGGGCACGTTTCCTAGTGCACCTCCATCCGGCGCGCTTTGATTGAGCCTCGCCTCTCTAAGCTGTCACCGCTCTCGTCAGTTCGGCATCGCTGTCACCGCAATTATAGTTCTGTGCGGGGACTGCGGTGCGCGGCGAAAAGGTCGAGAGATCGAAGGGTGTAGCCTTGTTACGTTTAACGATCACATCGCAACGAGCGCGGCGGCCAGGCGGTGTGAAATTTTTTCAGTTTTTCCCGTTCGTGGTTCGTCAGATTCTATGTGCAGCCGACTGTCAAGCTTTTGGCACAGTAATTAACTAATTAAGGTGCCGGGAGGTTCTCGGAGAGGTTACGACGCGCCTGCAAGGCTACCTAATGGGTGGTCTTGGCAGCCTCGGCTAATGGCGTCGTAAAAAGTGAGCAGTAATTGATATTTTCGGAGCGCTGAAGGGCCCTGCGCTGCACTGGGAAGAAGAAGGTGTGTGCCGCTAAGCGGGTCAGAGTTCTCAGCTGCCGATGTGATGTCGCCACAAACGCTGACACGCCGCGGTGGGGTGAATTTGAGTTTGAGTGGCAGCTGGGCTGGAATTGAGAAATGACGGAGTTTCATTGACATTTGGGCCAAGTGGGTCGTTGGTAGAGTTTCGGAGTGACAAACGATGGAGGAGGCGGGTGGAGTGGATTTTGTGTGGCAGATACTTGGTGTCTTCCAGAAGCTTCTACGGCTTGTGCACAGGGAGTTAAACTACTTTTTAATAATTCGAGGGTTTCCGAGTTGACCTCTGGAGACCGATTGACCATTCAGGGATTAGGAGTCCTCTAAGAACATTTTTCACATTCACACGCCTTTCCGACGCTTGTGCAGACAAACTTGAGCTTCACTTTTGCCTGGACTGCTTTACGCCCTTGGGCCCTATTGGATTACAGGACCGGGTTTTGGCGAGGTCTTAGGTTAGGGCTTCCACCGACAGTGGGATGAATTTTCTTCGAATTTCGGCAGGAGCACAAAGAAGTTTTCGAAAAGCCTTGTTCCAAGGAACACAAGGTCTCAGGATAGGGCTTCTACCGACAGTGGGATGAATTTTCTTCGAATTTCGGCAGGAGCACAAAGAAGTCTTCCAAAAACCTCGTTCGAAGGGACACAAGGTCTTAGGACTTCGTTCCAGGGGACACAAGGTCTCAGGCTAGCTACCGGTCATGGCTTCCACTGACAGTGGGATGAATTCTCTTCGAATTTCGGCAGGAGCACAAAGAAGTTTTCGAAAAGCCTCGTTCCAAGGAACACAAGGTCTCAGGATAGGGCTTCTACCGACAGTGGGATGAATTTTCTTCAAATTTCGGCAGGAGCACAAAGAAGTTTTCGAAAAGCCTTGTTCCAAGGAACACAAGGTCTCAGGATAGGGCTTCTACCGACAGTGGGATGAATTTTCTTCGAATTTCGGCAGGAGCACAAAGAAGTCTTCCAAAAACCTCGTTCGAAGGGACACAAGGTCTTAGGACTTCGTTCCAGGGGACACAAGGTCTCAGGCTAGCTACCGGTCATGGCTTCCACTGACAGTGGGATGAATTCTCTTCGAATTTCGGCAGGAGCACAAAGAAGTTTTCGAAAAGCCTCGTTCCAAGGAACACAAGGTCTCAGGATAGGGCTTCTACCGACAGTGGGATGAATTTTCTTCAAATTTCGGCAGAAGCACAAAGAAGTCTTCCAAAAGCCTCGTTCGAAGGGACACAAGGTCTTAGGACTTCGTTCCAGGGGACACAAGGTCTCAGGCTAGCTACCGGTCATGGCTTCCACTGACAGTGGGATGAATTCTCTTCGAATTTCGGCAGGAGCACAAAGAAGTTTTCGAAAAGCCTTGTTCCAAGGAACACAAGGTCTCAGGATAGGGCTTCTACCGACAGTGGGATGAATTTTCTTCGAATTTCGGCAGGAGCACAAAGAAGTCTTCCAAAAACCTCGTTCGAAGGGACACAAGGTCTTAGGACTTCGTTCCAGGGGACACAAGGTCTCAGGCTAGCTACCGGTCATGGCTTCCACTGACAGTGGGATGAATTCTCTTCGAATTTCGGCAGGAGCACAAAGAAGTTTTCGAAAAGCCTCGTTCCAAGGAACACAAGGTCTCAGGATAGGGCTTCTACCGACAGTGGGATGAATTTTCTTCGAATTTCGGCAGGAGCACAAAGAAGTCTTCCAAAAGCCTCGTTCGAAGGGACACAAGGTCTTAGGACTTCGTTCCAGGGGACACAAGGTCTCAGGCTAGGGCTTCCACCGACAGTGGGATGGATTTTCTTCAAATTTTGGCAGAAGCACAAAGAAGTCTTCCAAAAGCCTCGTTTCAAGGGATACCACAGTTTGCAGCAAGTGCGTGAAGCATTCACAGCTTTCCTGACAAAGTCCCTGGTCCATCTGTCGTGTATTTCCCGTTCGATGCCTGCCCATTGCGGCGCCTTATGGTCGTTCAACTTCTCCACACCGCCACTCCACGGCTTCAGCTCCCCTCGCCGGACACATGTTGCCGATGTTGCTGGTGTGTTGCTCATAAATTTATTAACAGCACCGAGGGATTATTAATTTCGCATCACGGCGGCCTAATAGAGCTGCTTGTCGCTGCACAAGAGAGGATGCTCTTCGGGTTCGCAGATTGGAGGCCACGAGGGGAGCAGTGCCCACAATATGGCACACGCAATACCGTGTTTGCTTGTAGTCCCATTTTAAAGGCCACTGCCTTATCGATTGGGATAAATCTTCGCGGTTGCGGCCGCGGCAAGGTCTCTCCCCTGACACCCGTTCGGGTACGCAGCACCAGCATCTGCGGCTCCGCCACCGGCCGGGCCACGGCTACTGCAATTTATTCAAGAAAAATGATCGCTTATTATTCATTTATTCAGCTCTCTTATAAAATCGATTTGTTACTTTTTAAACGGCGCGCGGTGGATGTGGCTGCGGGGAGGGCGGTCGTATCGGAACGCGCTTAAGATACAACAGATACTGAAGCGATACGGCAGTGAATAGTTGTTACTTCTGCTGGTGCGGCTGCCGGTGGATGGTGGATGGTGTGGATGCTGCAGCGGCGGAGATGTTGTCGTTGTGTCGGATTATGAAGAGATTGCCGCGTGGTCGTGTTTCCTTTTCCTTGTGATTTCTGATCTTCCGCAGTGCTGGTGCTGCTGCTGCGGCCGGCGGAGTGATCAACTATCTCCGAGCACCTGTCTGTGTGTGTGTGGAGTGGTGTGTGCGGCCGTGTTGCAACGCACCAGGTGAGCAGAGGCAGCTACCGGTCATGGATGCGATGGTGGCCGGAGTCACACAAATTGATCTCTAAGTGATTGGAAATTAGTCCGAGGGGTTGGACGAGCACAGCCTAACTGCGGCGGCTGTGCCTGCACTGCTTGCCAAGCAGCCCACCGTTAGCAGCCAACAACGACGACAACGACGGCCACTGTGGTGTGTGTTCCGTGCAAAAAGCGGGCGAAAAAGCGGCGAACCCGGTGGAATCCATTACTATGTACGACAACGGGCGAGTATTTATAAATCACTCAGTACGCGATCTCCGAGTGATTGGCGAGATATCACGACTATTTGTCTGGCATTTGTTATTAGAAACCCGCCGCTTGAGAGTCGACCGCCACCGCTGCTGCCGGAGTGCGGAGCGGCTGTAGTGGCTGTAGCGGCTGTAGCGGTGGTGCGTTTGCGCGCAGCCCGATCGATCCTCCTTCTTGCGCTGCGACTGGCTGCCGGTTATTTCGTATGCGACGTGGTCATTGGTGACAACTTATCGGAGATTAATTTGCACTAGGCCTGGCCGTGCATCGACGCACGATGAACGATCGGTCCGTGATGGGCGACACGGAGAAAGAGAGAGAGATGCTCCGCCGCGGTGCTGCGAAGCGCGATAATTGAGTGAGCGGTTCGGCGGAGTGTGGAATCTGGTTTTTCTTGTGGACAAATCCTGGCTGCGGTGATTAAATCAACACGTCCGAGGGTAATGTGCAATAAAAGACCGATTCCTTTAAATTAGATTAATTGATTGGCCTCGGTTCGGGTGACGGTGGTGACGGTGCGATGCGGTGACCGTGCTGGCGCCGACCGGTGCTGACAGGTGGATTCGCATCTCTAATCATCGCGTTTACTTGTCAGGTGCCCTGTTTCTGGTGATCGGTGAAGAGGGGGAAAAGAAGCAGGATCACGCGGAAACAGAAACTTGCGGTTGGGGTACCTCTCCTCGGCGGGGCAGGTAATTTTCGCGCTTGCGCGGGGGATGTATGAATGTGACATATGGTCCTCGGTGTGTAGACTCTTCCACCTCCCCGCACAAGGTACACGCCAGCACAAAGTCGTTACCCACTCTCTCTCACTAGCCGTGTTTAATCCTCGCCCGCTGTCTTCGCAGTCGACCCGCCGCCACCGCCGAACCGCTCTGTGTAGGAGGAGGCAAAGGCAGTCGGTTGAGAACAGATTGGAGTGTACCATGTGCACGTTGTTGCAGAGGATGGCAAACAGAAACGAACGAAAAAAACGACAAACGGATAGTTTAGCCGAAATCGTGATCGCTCAGTCTCAGGCCCGGTTCAAGGTGAGACGGAGAGATGATAGCAGTGTGTCTACAGCGTGTATCTACCGGTGTTATTTTGCACTGCACACCACACCGCCGCCGCGTCGTCGCTGAAGAGCAATGAAAAAAAAAAATAAACAGTCCCAAGCCCCGGTCGGTCCGGGCCTGAGCAGCAGAGCACAGTGCACAGGAGAGGAGAACATTGTAGGCACAACACTGAGATACAACGGCGCGCATTCACTTGGACAGAGATTAACGTGAATGTTTCGATGTTCGGTCGTTTTGTCATGCTGGCGTTCTTCACAATTGTAAATTTGTTTTGCGATATTTTCACCTGGGACGCCCTACTGCGGTCTGTTAAGAAACGAAAACTAAGCAGAAGACAACGGCGGAGCGACACAGCGACAATGGCCACGATAACGATGCTGGTGATGGTGGTGGTGGTGGTGTGAGGTTGACTTGTGGTCGTGCTGGTGGTGGTGGTGGTGCTTGGGCGGATGCTCATTGTGGTCTACGCTTGCTCCTCCACTACTAGGCTGCCTGTGATTAATTTTTCGCGAGGCACTTGAAAGATTCAGATGAGAGTGCGCGCCTCTGAGTGTGGATGGCACTGAGGAGGCGATGGGTTGGAGATAGCGAACTCCGCGCGAGCGATTGGGTATCAAGTCGAGTCGGAGAATTTTGTCAGGAAGATGGCATTTCATTGGGAGAACAATTTTTTTTTCCAACTAAGGCACCTGAATTCCAGGAGCAATCCATGACTGACATGTAAACCTGGAAAACCTGACTCATGACAACACAAGCAAACATCCTCATCCTTAATGAGACCTTTCCGCTGTTTCATAGGAGGAGACACTAAAATTTGGCTTAGGTGGCTCCTAAGCAAATCTTTCGAGGCGCTGAAGTGGCTCCACCAGCAGGTCTTTCAAGGCATCTTTGGCGGAGACGGAACTTGCGTTGAAACCTCGCTTTCACACGAGTTTCCACCTCAAATTGAGAATGTTCAGCGAATATAGCCCAAGCTACGGTACAAGCTGCCGCCGCCGGAATTACCGCATCGCCCGAAATAATCGCCGACCGTCGTCTGCCACCCGCCGCTCTTCCACTCGCCGACAGTCTGTGATGAATGTGACAGCACCAGCGTGCGCCTTTCACGCTGTCGGTCGGTTATAAGCTGTCAAAATACGCATTTCAGCGAGCGTCTTAACGATCGTCAACGCTTTTTAATTAGAATACCTAATCACGGAGCAGGTCTTCTCTGCTCGGCTTCGGCTTCGGCTGCGGCGACGCCAATTAGCGGGCGCCTTGACTCCGGCTGGCCGACTCTACAAATCCATCCAATGACCCCTTTTATTGCCAACAGGTCAGGTGTCGAATTGATTAAAGACGCACAGCACGGGCATAGGTTGTGGCGGCGAATTTTTCGAAATCCACTGATTACCTCGATTGGAGATCGCCGCCGCGGAGTGAAGCCTAATTAAGACGAGCCGTGCGCCCGTCTAAATCCATCGATTTCGTCATTGAGGCGTGATTAATGGCACTCGGCCTTGAACCCTTAATTGCTGACGGACAGGCCGCCGCCGAAGACCGCGCAGGGAGGGAGAGGCAGTAGCACCACATCCGACAGGAATTCCCCAGAGAAAACCACGCCAAACTGAACCTCCCTAATCGTGGAACGTGGGACGTTGACCTCTAACCTATTGACGGCGCCGCCTCGCCTCGCGTCCATCTGCTTCTCGCTCGGGAGAAGAGCCGTCGGCAATGTGCCTTTCACACACCAGCACGCCACACTCCGAGCGGAATATAAACAATTGACGACGATCTGGAAAGGTTCAGCAAAGCGTCGAGGGGGTCAACAGTCGTTGGCGCCGAGTGTCGTTCGTTTGCAATGGGCACCAGCACCCGAGCAAAACTGCATCTCGCGGGCCTCTGGCGCGCAGAAATGCGTACCACCTGGCGGTGGTTTGTCGAAAATGCCAATCAATGTGTG
Source organism: Eristalinus aeneus (assembly GCA_955652365.1). Lineage (NCBI taxonomy): Eukaryota > Metazoa > Arthropoda > Insecta > Diptera > Syrphidae > Eristalinus > Eristalinus aeneus. Next base: position 99,739,633 of record OY019131.1, read on the forward strand.
CGATGGAAATTCAGCCGCTCGGCAGTCACTTCTTTGCTGGAATACATCTCCCCTCTCTCGCGCCGCACGGCGTCCCTGCGACCATCTCTCTCTTCTGTGCCTGTACGCGAATTGGGCAACTTTCATTTGTATTCCGCGGAGCGATATGCCCGCTGCATCGGACCAGTCCATCAAGACTCCTCTAGAGTGCAGTTAAAGTGTACTTTGGGACTGGACTGGAGAGGACCACACGTCGGCCGCCAAATTGGAGATTCAGCAGCAGCCCCACCACCACCACCACCGGAGACAGGCCACTGGCCCGGTGAGCATTTCTAATTTAAACATTGCTTTGGCTTGTAACCGCTGACAGGTTTGGAATTCGTTGATCTGTTTATGTCCAACGGGTGTGCTATTAATAATAACGTCGGCGCATGTGTGCTCCCTTCCAGCCGGCCGCTGACTGACGCTGACTGGTGGCGGCGGCGGCGGCTGCAAAACCAGAGATACTGGCCGATTCGAGTTTATCACTCGGGAATGTGATTAGAGCGCAACCAAATATGTGGCCAACACAACACAACGGTCAGCGAGCAAGCTGCCAGCCGGTGGTGAGCTGTGTGTGAACACCCGTTGGAGAAACCCGTTCGCGTCCATCCCGCCGGGGATTCAGAATTGCCGCGCACAGATGTGCACGCCGCGCGACGTTGATCTACGCAAAGCACCGGCAGCCCGAACAGGGTTGAGGATCTCTGCACTCGGCCGACAGAGGTGGTGTTGGAGTGCTTATCAAGGCGTCAGCCCCTGACTGACAGACCAAGAAGAAGGCTGAAATTCGCGGGCTAGTCAAATTGTCTGGCGGTACTCACCTCCTTGGCTGGCAGAGGGTCTGGTCCAAGTCCATTCTGAAAAAAGAAGACGAACATGTTTCCATTAGACTTGTGAATGTGAAAGGGAGTGGCAGGGAGAAGGGGGTTGACGGGAGAGGAGGTGGTTCAAGATGGCAGCAAAGTACAAGAAAGGCAGATGTTGCGAAAAATTGTTGAATTTGTTTGATAAGATTCAGTCTCGAATGGGATTTGGTAGTAGAAGCTAAACAGAATGGGACTGAATGAGGAGTCACGCAGAAAAGAAAACAGGGTTGTAGAAGCTTAACAGAATGGGACTAGATGGGGAAGCACGCAGAAAAGAAGGAAAGGTTGTAGAAGCTAAACAGAAGAGGACTGAATGGGAAAGCAAGCACAAAAGAAGGGAAGGTTGTAGAAGCTAAACAGAATGGGACTGAATAGGGTAGCACGCAGAAAAGAAGGAAAGGTTGTAGAAGCTAGACAGAATGGGACTGAATAGGGAAACTGGCAGAAAGAACGAAAGGCTGTAGAAGCTAAACAGAATGGGACTGAATGAGGAGTCACGCAGAAAAGAAAACAGGGTTGTAGAAGCTTAACAGAATGGGACTGAATGTGGAAGCACGCTGTAGAAGCTTAACAGAATGGGACTGAATAGGACAGCACGCAGAAGAGAAAGAAAGGTTGTAGAAGCTAAACATAGCGGGACTGAATGTTCAAAAACGCAGAAAAGAAGAAAATTATGAAAGAAGAAAGGTCTTACGTTAAATCTTAATGGACGTTTTCTCGGATCTAAAATAAACAGAAAAGGAATGAATGGCGGCAGAGAAAGCTTCACCAACCAGAGTAAATGAGAAAGCAAGATATGTCCAAATTTACCCAGAAACTCATAAATCTGTATATCAAGGATCACAGTTTATGGTGACATCTGATTAAAGGAGATTACTTGGCCTGCTTTAAAGGCTTGGGAAGTAGAAAAAAGGTTTTTTTCCTCAAGGGAATCGTGGGGAATCGCAATCAGGCATTGTTGTGAATGGAATTATAATAAACAAAGATCCAAGAAGCCAAGTGCCAAGTGCCTCCCGATTCAGGTTTCAAAGTACACTTCCGGCCAAGGTTTTTAAAAATATTTGGCATCCTTTGTGGGAGCGAAAATGGAACAGACAACTTGGAAGCAGTGATACATCAGACAAGTCAACACCAGAGGCACGATCTTCCAGAAGTCAGTTCAATTGTTAGCTTACGCTGATGACATTGACGTGATTGGACGAACACAGCGAGCCGTCAATGAGGCGTTTGCTGGCATTGAAGCGGAAGCGGCTAAAATGGGTCTTGCGGTAAATGAGGGCAAAACGAAGTACATGCTGTCATCAAGGAAAGATACACAAAATCGACGTCTCGGACGGAGCGTCACACTAGGCAGAAACTTCGAGGTAGTTAAGGACTTCGTCTACCTCGGCTCCGCGGTAAACAGGGACAACAACATCAGTACCGAAATCAAACGCAGAATCACTCTTGCCAACCGCTGTTTCTTTGGGCTCAAGAGGCAATTGAGTAATAAAGCCCTCTCTCGAAGGACTAAGCTCGCTTTATATAACAGCTTGATCATCCCCGTCCTACTATATGGCGCAGAATCTTAGACGTTAGTAAAGGCGGATGAGGAAGCCCTTAGTCTTTTCGAGAGAAAAGTTTTGCGTGCGATTTTTGGTCCTGTTTGCGTTGATGGCATCTGGAGGAGAAGATTTAATGACGAACTCTATGGGCTGTACAGCGACATGCGCCTGGTTAAGCGTCTACGGATACAACGCTTAAGATGGCTAGGCCATGTAGAGCGTATGGACACACAAGTGGGGAAGGACCTCAAGTGGAGAAGGACCTCAACCAACTTGGAGTGCGCAACTGCAGACAGCTGGCAAAAGATCGTGCTGGAGAGGCATGTTGGTTGAGGCCCAGGTCCACCCCGGACTGTAGCGCCACAAGAAGAAGAAGCAGAAGATACATCAGACAGTTTGGCAAAGAAAGACATGCCGGAAAACAAGAAATTGCTGGCCCTCCTGGTACTACCCACTGCATGGGAGATGACGCAATGTATCAGATGGAAGAGCAAGTAGAAGCATTAAGGAATGAATGCTGAAAAATATTGAAATGAAGCTCAAGCTTGTCTCTCAAAAGACGGTGTGTGGGTAGTGTGAATAAATTTATCCAAATTTAAAGAGAACTGCATTCTAGAGGTTTCCCATGGCAGACTATCTCCGATCCATGTTCAATTTAAGGGAAAGTCAAGAAGGTGTTCTCAAAACAGAAAGTCGATGGCTTAAGACACAAGATGTTAACTCCTCAAAGCTGATGATGGACAATCATCCAAAGTACGTCCGCCCCTTTCTCGATGGTAGCTCCCTCTTATCTCAAATTTACGTTACCCGCTGATACCCTTGACTAAACAGCATTCACTTGTCTCCGCCTCCCGGTTGCAATTCCTTTCACTCTCTCCCCCAAGGATTACACAACAAATCGCCATCAAATCAGAGTCTAGCCCCGGCTTCCACTCGTTAGAAGAAAAATCAATTTGAAGCCGCCCAAGTTGGGGGCCCCCAGTGCCCGCTCGTAAAACGATCACAATTACGCCGGACTGGAAAATGTGTGTGACGCTGCCGGGTAGGGGGAAGAAGACTTTAATTGGCTCACGGTGTTGTTCAATCTCAAGACGGAGCACGTTCATCATTACCAAAGAAGACTGACGAACTTAGCGACTGGCTACACCGAAAAACTCATTCGGTGGGGCTTGGGGGAGGGAAGCGAGCTCAGAAAATGATAAATGAGTGAGCGAGCGAATGCGCGAATTGTTGGTTACTTTTACAGCACTTAAGCCCAGGGGGAGGAGGGGCAGTGGAGGCCTCATACCCACCGGTAAGTGGTTTGAAGCGATTTCTAATTGGGCAGCACCTCCGAAGACACACCGTTAGCTTGATTTAATTACACGCGGCGAGTATGTTTTTGATCCTGCAGCAGCAAAAACACGACACTCCGTGCAGGAGTGTGTTGCAACTCGATTCCCTTTCCATGTCCTTCAATCAATTAATTGACACTTCTCTAGAGATCGCAGCCAAAATCTGCGACCCCCTGGAGACGTGTGCTGGTCGCGCGTTCCAGTTTCTCCAGAGCGGCCGCCAATAATTTGAGCCCAAAACCAATAAATGAGATTCATGCTGAGAGATCTCCGCGCAAAAAGCGACCAAACTGAACCACTGCAGATCGCGATCCCAAAAAGCGAGCCTTACCAAATTGGGGGGACAGACCGCGAGCACTTGTCGGTTGGTGCTGCTGTGAACTGGAACGCAGAGCGTTGTGTGTGGCTGACCGGAGTGAGCACTCAGTGCTGCGCTGCACGGCCGCTGCCGCTGCCGCCTCTATTGTTTTATGGAGCGCAATGAAAGGTGGCAATAAAGAGTTCGTTCGCAATAAACCAAAACCACCACCTGCAGGCCACTGCTCTCTTCTTTAGCTCCCGCTCCAAATTTAATTGTTTACTTAAGGCGACGCTGTCTCTGTTGGCCTCTATTGGTCTCACCGTTGACGACGAGGTTTGTGTGTGCGCTGCGCGTCGTGTGTGTCACACGGCAGCAGCGAGATTATTAAACTGTCACCGCAACGACAACGACGACAACGACGACGACGGCGATGTACAGTAGCCACCGATGTGGTCGGCTGCGGCCGATAGTGATGCTTTTATTGGACTCACGCTTATTAGCATCGCAGTGACACCAATTAAAATTCGTTTATCACGACCCGGGCTGTGTGGAGCGTACGAGGCGAATCCGGAGCCAAATCCGAATCCGGTTGGTGGCGTCGTGCGGCAGTTGTGACCGGCCAGAGTGGTTGAGAGCGAGGAATGTCTGCCGAGATCAATCAATCAGCGGCCGTGATTGATGATCAAGTGTTTCTGGGTTGATAGGAGAGCGGGACTCGCTTGTCGGTGCACTTGTGTGGCTGTGGCGGCAGGTTCGTCTTTTCTGGGAGAAGGCTGTAATGACCGAATCTGGATTGACACTGTGCATGTGACCCAGATGTCGTAGTGCTCAGCGACAGATTTACGCTCAAAATGTCGTGTCCTGTTGAAGACTGTTTGTCCGAGGTGGATGGATACGTTCCTCAGGCTTGGACAGAAACCTCAATCAACTGCTTCATCCAACGAGGCCATACAGAGTGTGGCGGCTTATGGCTGGCAAGTCCTTCGAGAAAAATTTAAATTCAACTCGCATTTCCTTCGAGTCTACAAAAGTTCGTATGCCCGATGAGGACGCACATTTTGCGCTCGATGCGGCAGTGCCAGCGAGACTTCCGTTCGAACAGACTGCGGAGGACTTTGAGTTAGAAGGCTTCGAGATTTTCTGTAACCCGCTGGAAGAGTCCTCGTGCTCGACGAGGCTTTGGAAGATTGTTTGAATGACCCGGTTGAGGAATTTTTGCTGGAAGAGTCCTCGTGCTCGACGTGGCTTTGGAATATTTTTTGACTGACCAGGTTGGGGAATTTTTGGTGGAAGAGACCTCGTACTCGACGAGGCTTGGAATATTTTTTGATTGAGCAGGTTGGGGAATTTTTGCTGAAAGAGTCCGCGTGCTCGACGAGGCTATGGAAGAGTTTTTGGTTGCCCAGGTTAGAGAGTTTTTGCTGAAAGAGCTCTCGTGCTCGACGAGGCTTTAGAAGATTTCGATTGAGCAAGTTTCGCGTTCAACGAGGCAACAAAAGCTTTGATGCTCATAGAAAACAGAGAAGCACAATGAGTTTTGATGTGTCTGCGTGCTTGTCGAAGCCCGTGCCAAGTTGGCCAAACGATCCTTCTTCTCCGGCTTGAGAAGTCTTTTTGTCAAGAGTCAGACTAACTTGCACTGGTCTAAGCTCTGTGTCATAGTAGGTGTTCAAGAAGGTTCTAGAAAGCTCTGTGCACTTTGAAACAGCCAAAGTCACTGTTTTTGAAAACTCTCCCAGGTGGGACTGTTATGAATGAGGGCACATTATGTCAATTGCCCAAAAGCACGCCCTAGCTTTAAACCACTTCTGTCCCACCTCGTGCCTCAAGCATCAAGTGACGCGTGCATCATTCACCCACCGGCCGGTACGCGCTGCCCATAACCTGGTTTGTTCCCGCCAAATATAGTCTTCCCGCCTCTTCCGCCTCATGGAGCCAGTGCTCTCGGCTCGTGCACGATGCCCGCCAGCGTCGCTCCGCTTTACCTAGTGGGAGTGTGTCTTTTTCGTTTTTTGTGCCGACACAACTTGTTATGTATGCGCGCCTGCGCACGCATGTTTTCCCCCATTTTACCATAAAATAATAATTTTCCCATTTTCCCCTGATGATCCTTCGTTAATTTGATGTGTTTTGCAACCGCCCGACGCGGCCGGTAGGCCGGCAGGCCGAGCAAAGTGATTTACGAGCACGGCGACGCATTCTGAATTTTAATTTAGCGTCGTGTGGCCCGGCAGCTCGCCGCTGGTGACATTTATGTCCTCTCCGCGCGGGTTGCCATTTGTGTTTGATTTTAATTGACGACAGCGATGGGGCTTGCGACGACTGCTGATGGCGATGATAATGGTCAGCCTCTCGATACGGCGGGGAATGCAATTTTGGCGTTAAAAAGCGAATTCCCTGCTGCCACTCGGAATGCCCACGGACAGGCGGACGGACAGAGGTGCAAACAAAGAATTTCATAATGAAACGTATCCGCTGCGGCACGATGCGGGGGAAGCCACATCTAGTCAGTGACCAAGGAATTCCAAATCAATCACCGCCGCCACAGTCGTTGTGTTTGCCTTGTGGTGGACTGAGGGACTGGCGAACTGGAGAACTGGTGGACAGAGGAACCTTCGGACTTGTGGGCTCATTTAGCCTCGCAAATCGCAGCAGCCGCAGCCTCCGACGCTCCATTTGGTCAGTGAGCAGTCGCGGTCCCTGCCACAGATGCTGTGGCTGACTGACTGGTTGGCTGGATGCTTGGTGCTCCTGCTGGTGGTGCTTTGTGTGTTTTACAAATGTTTTTCGCTGATGGAGGTATAAATGACTGCTTTCCGCCTGGACTTTGTCGTTTGTCGTGACAGTTGCGGCATACTTGCGGTCGGCCACGATCCTAAGCGTTTTTTGGCCTCCAAGGTGATAGATTTGTAATTGGCAGCGGCTTTCTTTCGCCGGGTTGCTGGGAAATGGGATTCCAACGCGCGCTCGTTAATCATCCTCTCGCGCGCCGTAGTGTAAAAGAAGTCCTCCAGAAACCCACTGGAGTTGCTTTCAATTAAGTCCAGACGCCATTGCAGCCGCATGGGGGGTGCACTGCGCACACTTGTGCGCCCGCCACTCAAGAGCCATCCCACGAAATTGCTGGGTAAATAAATAAATATGCGAGAGCTGCGGAGGAGGGGGGACACGGCGGCGGTAAGGAGTGACTTATGACTCTTCAAACTATCCTTCAGTGTGATCAGATAATGGGCTCATCTCATGATCACCATCAGCAGCGGGCCGTCCGCAGCCGCGCCATTGAAAGACAGGTAGTAGTTTGGAGTGCACTCGTCGGCGTTGTGCACAGTCATCGGGTTGGGCGGCTGTTGGGTTTGGCTGCCGCTTCTGTGTGGGGAGATGCTTCAGCGGTGAAGATGATGTGTGTTTAGATAGGACTGCTTTGTGGGCCCATTACAGCTGCGATTGGAACTGGACTGTCGAAAATCTGACGAGCAACTGTGAACTCTGTGAAGACCCTTCGCCCTTCACTGGAATTCAAAGTGTTTCCGTGGCACGTCTGTCGTCGCAAATTGATTGATGGCCTGCGACGATGATACCTGTCATTAGCTGCGGGCCCCTAATGATCGCAGCCGAGTCCACGTCCAGTGGCTCGCAGAGGTATCTAATGAACTCGACCACGACCAATATGGCACACATGACACCAACACCGTATATCCTGGGCCGAGAACAAGGTGCCGGTCGCGCAGACAGATAGGCAGCAAATTAAGCACAGCCAACCAGCCATCTAGTCGGAAGGCCAAATGACGGCCAGGCATCTACAAGCCAAATTGACATCCTACAGCGGTCGCAGCGGCTGCTGCGGCAGCAGCAGGCATGTACACGCACCGGGATGATGATTGAGTGAACGACAATCCTTTGGCAGCCACCAAATGCGGTGCGAACAGAAGGCGATGGTAGAGTCGGAGCCAGAGTCGGCCAGAAACGGCAGCCGCAGCAACGTCGTCGATGACAGTAAGACCGCTAAGAGCGCGAGATTTATGAGATCTTAAAGATTTATTGGCCTTACGGATTCAGTTACAATCGAGATGATAAATTGCCAATGAGTTCAATGACGATTCCGATGCGGTTTGTACGCGCTGTCTGGCGGCAGTTGGTTCTGGCTCGTCCCGTCCAGCACACACATGGACATTAGCCGGGCTGTCTGCTCACTGTCATGTTGCACTGCGGACGCAGATGAAGTGCAGGTCCAGGGGCTGTCAGGCCAGACGGGGCGATCTGCATGCCGGACACGCTGACAAGTGTGTGTCCCGGGACGCACAACGCAACCACTTGCGTTGACCCTCCTCATTGGCACATGATGGGCGGGTGGGTGGTATCTGTGACGGACTCGACACTTAATTTTCGTCTGTTTCCCTTCAACTATCAACTGTCAACCGGGCTGCCACCACCCAGGAGGAGGAGCAGTTGCAGCAGCACCGCCAGACGTGCGCCAGGAGACAGAAGGAGGAGGATATGCAAGGCACACTGCATGAGCCGTCGCGCAGCGTCCAACGCCTGATTTGAATATGAAAATGTGATCGCGCAACTATGCGGCGGAGCGTGTTGGTGTTGGCTGCACCGCACGAACTCGACGGCGGACCCCAGGTGAGAAAAACAGGTACGCTATGGGCTATGCGCGCAGTGCGACTGTTCGCGTCGGATCGCGTTTTATGATTTATGACTGTACACCTCTAGTTTTCGCGCTGCCGTTGCTGCTGCTGCTGTTGCTATTGCTGTTGCTGCAGTGGGTACATGGAAATACGGCCTCGACTTGCGGCAGGCAACGAGGAGTGGATGTACGCCGCCATCACCATCGCCATCGCCATCGCCACCGCTGCTGCCGCGGCACACAGATTTGCCTATACAAATGGCCCGGCATCGAGAGTTGGGTGATTTGTTGTGGTCCTGCGGCCGAGACAGTGTCTGAGGGGACCCTCGGGTTGTTCGCGCGATAGCTCGCAAATTTGATTTGATTTGTGATAGATTGAGTGTCATTACTTCTTTTCTTGACACGAAAACTTTGACACCTCGGCGATCACGGCGGCTGCTGCTGCTGCAGCGCGGACTGCGCTGAGACTGCGCAGCTCAGCTCACGGCACGTCAAATGTGTGTGCCCTCCATTTCCATATTAGGCGGTCTCTCGCGTGGTTGCGATTGTTCTCAAACTGATGGCGGTCACATGGCGCATATATCACACTCACAGCGGAGCGGAGAATGCATTCACACCGATGGACGGCTGGTCGGATGGATTTGGACTGCCAATTCGGGAGAGAGAGAGCTGTGGAGCCCGCCGCGAACGCTGCGATTTGGTGCTAACGAGTGCAGTAATTAAATTAATGAAGGGGACTTGCCATGGCCAAGTTATTCGCGCGGCACAGCCAGCAAGCCATTCTCTCTCGGACGTGTGTGTTCCTTTTGCAGCGGCGGCGGCGGTGTCGTCTAGCCTGATGCCCATGATCGAGCGGAGAGCCGTAAACTAAGGGCATGAATGAACGAGAGGCTTTTTTACGATGCGCGAGTACCTTGGCGCTTTGGACGGTTGGGCAATGTGTCCCGAGCTGCAGCCGGATCCAGGACTGGGTCGGATGGAGGCATAAATTACTCATGAATGGACTTCTGTCAATCGGCGGTGCTTGCGAAACGGTTTGTGAAAGTTCGCTCAGGACCTGGAGGGTGTGCAGTGGAATTCCGGGCAGCTGTGGAATGATTGATGGCATGCCACAAATGCACTCGCTTCCAGCTTCCTTATGACATGCTATCAGGCACAATCTCCGTCGGATGGCCAATCAAATTGAATCTGTATTAAGTGCCGATCCGCACTCCCATCTGAATCGAAATCCAAATCCAAATTGAATCGCCACAAAATCCCGTACGCCAATCTCATTCCCGCGGGACCATAAAATCTCCCATTTCCATTTCTATTCAAATTGCAGCGCTGCCTCCAACAATGTTGAAGAGGCTTTTAATTAAGCCTTACTCCACATTTATAAGGCCATAAACGCGCGCGATCCCCATCCGGCGCGTCGTTGTGCCATCGCTTTGCAATCACTTTGCGATCATTTTGCCGTCGCTGCGACGACTTCTCTTCATGTGAGAATCCCGTCGGCAAAACCTATGGAATTCCCCGTCGACTGCGGCGCGCACTGCTGAGGAGCATGAAGCACCCCTGTGAAATGCCTTAATCGCATATCGGCCGGACCCTACTGATGGGCGTAGGTGTGGGCTATCTTCTCGCGCTCGATCGTGCAGTGTATGAAAAGCGGACTGCCAATTTTCGAAGGTGGACCGGATTCACTCGCTGCATACGTCCGGCACTCTAATTGGCCATCATAAATTCAGATTCTGTGTTCCAAATTGATCTGATAGATTCTAGTTGATCCAGCCGCGGCCTCCATCTCTTCTCGAGTGGACGACGGAGGTGCACATCGTGCAGCGGCGCACACTTGATGCTTCGCCCGTGCCGCTGTTGATTCATTTTATGTCAGAGCTGCTCTTCCCACTCTGCCAGATAGGATTGCCACTTAGTGTATGTGTGTGTGTTTGGGGATCTTTAGTGCAATTTCTTGTCTAGCTAATGCGGAGAGAAATTATCCCGTATCTTATTAGCATGTATTTATGAGAGATACTCGGGGTGCTGTTATGCCTACGGGGGCCTTGCAACGATTTGTCTTTTAGATGCTGCGGATGGGTGGGGAGGGAGCGGCAGGGTGGTTGGGTGTGTAATTGAATGCGGGAAGCTTTTCAATTGAGGATTATTGCGAGTGTGTCATATTTTTGTTGGCGTTGTTGGCACCGCGTGGAGGATGATCCCATTTGTGATTCTTTCGTGGTTTGTCCTCAAACATTAGTTGGTTGGAAACATTTTAGAGCCTTCTGAGAACCTGCTTTTACCTAAAAATTGCTGTTCAAAATTTGGTACGAATTTCATTTTAAATTTTTGAAGACACTATCGAGCGTGTCTAATATTTGTTCAAAACATGTCCAAAAGTCAAGTCAAAAGTTGTTCCAAATTGTTAACACAAAACTTAGATTTTCTTATACTCCGAACAGATCAGAAATTTGGTCAAAATTTGTTCCAAATTCTCAAACAAATCTAAGTTGTTTGTAGACTCTGAATAGATCCGAAATTTGGTCAAAATTGAAAGTACTCGGATTTTTGTAGACTCTGAATAGATCCAATATTTGCTCAAAATTTGTTCCAAATTCTGAAAGACATAGATTTTCTCAGACTCCGCAATTGATCAAAAATTTGGTCAAAATTTTTTCCAAATGCTTAAAGTACTAAGATTTTTTTAGACTCTGAATAGGCCAGAAATTTGGTAAAAATTTGTTCAAAATTCTCAAAGTACTCAGATTTTTGTAAACTCTGAATAAATCCAAAATTTGGTCAAAATTTTTTCCAAATTCTCAAACAACTTATGTTTTCCTAGACTCCGCAAGTGATCAAAAATTTGGTCAAAATTTGTTCCAAATTCTCAAACAACATAGATTTTCTAAGACTCCGTAATTGATCAGAAATTTGTTCTAAATTTGTTCCAAATTCTCAAACAACTTAGATTTTCTTAGACTCCGCAATTGATCAGAAATTTGGTCAAAATTTGTTCCAAATTCTCAAACAACATAGATTTTCTAAGACTCCGTAATTGATCAGAAATTTGTTCTAAATTTGTTCCAAATTCTGAAACAACTTAGATTTTCTTAGACTCCGCAATTGATCAGAAATTTTTTCAAAATTTGTTCCAAATTCTCAAACAACATAGATTTTCTTAGACTCCGTAATTGATCAGAAATTTGGTCAAAATTTGTTCCAAATTCTTAAATAGCTTAGATTTGTTTGGACTCCGCAATAGATCAGATATTTGTTCGAAACTTGTCCGAAATTTAGGACACATTTTTCGAAAAGTTTCTTAGAATTTGTGGTGCCAAGATTTTGTACTTGCTTTAAGTTGATCGAAATTTAGTCACACAAAATATTTGACGATTCTGGTCGCTTTTCGATAAAATTTTCCAGAGTTATTTTCGAAGCCATTTCACAACTTATTCAACATTTCCTCAAACAGTCCACAACTTAAACAATTTTCTCCCAAAAACCGATAAATTTCGTCAAAGAATGTTGAATGCCCAAAACTCGTCCAAATTTCATTCAAAATTGGCCCGAATTTAGTCTGTCCTCCTCCGCCAATACCGAGAGTTATTAGCCACCTCACCCGCAGCTCGAATGGATTGCTCAGCTGCTTCAAGTTTCTCTCGTTCTGTCATCTGTCTATCTAACATCTGGGGCGATGTCCTTGTCAAGCTGAAGAGCCATCTCGTCTCGCTCTTGCCCATCTATCAAAATCTGAAGCTTCATTGTCCATCTTGAGACTCTCAAATTGGGTGGCTCTGCAGGCCCACCTTCGTCTGTGGCGAAATCACTTCACAGTCTTCTCGTGCGGATCAAAGCGAGCGCTGCTTCGGCGCTGATTACTCAACCTTCACATCCGCATTGTCGAAGATGTTCCCACCCAGCCCGGAAAAAACAAACACCACCACAAGCAAACCCCATTGAATAGGAGACCTTCCCTCGCCAGAAGTGTCGTCGTCCCGCCCCCTCACCGCCGCAACGTTTCTGCGCCATCTGCTGGACCCAATCAATTACGAAACAATTAATCTATTTGCATTCAACTTAGCCGCTGAATTCGCGCAGCAATTCACTCGCCCAATGACACATTCGTTTTTCGAAAGTACAATAGACCGACGGCGGCGCGGCACACCGGCGTGGCGGTCCACCCATCCCAAGCGATGATGATGATCGCCACCGATTTATCGCTTCAATGGCACCGACCAACCGACCAAGCGACCAACCGGCCAACCGACCTTAGTCTCTCGTAGTGTGTGGGGTGTGGGGGTTCTTGTCTTTGTTTTGTTTTGTTTCTAATTTTTTGGGTTTGGAAGACTCAAGTGCTTTTTCGCGGCTAGTCACGTTTTGACAATTTACGGTGTACAGCCGCCTCATCAACAATCTATTAAGTACTGCCCCAAGAGGTCCTCGATGTCTACCTACACGACGACGGCGACGGGCCCGAAGACGACGACGACCAAGCCGACCCGATGAAGAAAAGGAACACAGCGCACAATAAGACAAACACAAGAGACTAAACGCTTCGTGGCCTTCGCCGCATTTAGCGTTTTTGAATCGCCTTCAGCCTCCTCCTCCTCCTCCTGCCCGCCACTTGAGGGCAGCAGTCCACGGGCATCAGGCAGCAGTTCCCAGCCACCTTTGGGGAGGGTGGCAGAAGGGAGTGAAAGAAAAAGACGAGTTTTTGGAGGATAAGAGACATAGGAGACCGCCCCACGGCACTGGCACTGGCACTGGTCGCCTCCTCGGCGGATGCTCCTATTAGACTCCAAACACGATGGAGATGAGGAAGGCGATATTGATCGCAAACAGATGAACCACTGGAACACTGCAACAAACACACGAGTCATTTGTAGTGATTACTCAAAGGGAGATGGACTTCGCTGCACGTCGACGGGACCAACGACAACATACCCACCACCGTGAGACACTCATCAGTGCCGCTGTAAACTCACCGCGGCCGCTTGCCCGAGATAGCGATCTCTTCTCGGAATGCACTCGAAGCACGGGCTTCTCCTGCTGTTGCCGAACACATGTGTGCCCGTCCACTTGTTGGGCGGGAGATGAATCAATTTTGTCACCAAACTCCAATCGGTCTGGGAGGACCCCCCATCCGAGGATGACGACGACGTCGACGCTTGTGACATGAAAGCGGATAATTAACGGTCGTTTAATGAATTTATGGCCAATTAAGAGCCAACATATCTGTCTGCCCTTTCGCGGTGACTAGACGCACCGCCGCCGCCACCGACACCACCACCACCACCACCAGCACCACAACCACCGCCATCGCCATCGCCATCTCTCCTTTGCCTCCGCCGCTGCTGTTGTGGCACTCTCTCGATTTATGACCGCCGCGCTACACCTGCAGCATGTATTTACACGACTCCCTGTCCTGGTTTAGCGGCGATGGTGACGGTGACGCGGCGAAACAAGAACCAATCCAAAGTTATGTCCTGGTTGCATAAACACACACTGGACGATGGCAGCGGTTGTTGCGGCATCAGTGGCGGCTTCGTCTGTGGCGGCAATGTCAGCGCAAAGTCGACGATTTCGGTTATGACGAAGTTAGCGGCAGCAGTCCGCGGCTCTCGTTGGCCAAATGAATGCGGGCAATAGAAAAGCCGAAATTATGACCGAGTTATGGCCGATGGCGCAGTGAAATATGCTAATGCGGCCGCAGATGACAGCGGCTGCATATATCACTTTTCCGAGCGAAGACGCCGATGATGAGGCTGGCGACGGCAACGCCGTCCAACCGGTGGGCAGCGGTGCGAATCGCCGACTTGCTCCCATTACAAACTAACAGTTTTAATTGCATTTCGGCTATTAATGGTGGATCGAGTTAGTTTTACGCGTGGCTTAACTGCCACCGGCGTTGATGGGCCCCCCGCGCAAGTGGGATGCCATCACTGGCATGCCGTAAAGCCGGCGAGAGTCTCTCCTTAATTAGAAAAAACTCAGTCGGCCTTATCGCAAAAGTGCATTTTATGGCAGTTTGCCATAAACTTAAGCAATGCTGCTGCTGCCGCACTTCCCACGTCCGCTACCGGTGGTGTTGGTCGTGGCCACGTATAGAAAGTTTCGATTGCCCGAATTGCCCGAGAATAAGTGCCGGGACACTTTTCAACCGGAAAAAGCGCAGCCATCCCGCGACGGTGATACTTTGTGTGGTGAGTGGTGAGCGAGTTTTATGAGAACTTTTATGTCGCCGAGGCTCGGAAGGGTGAAGACAAAGAATCTAATCGTTTGTGATTTGCTTTGCAGCGGCGGCGCGATTCGCCAGTACGTGTGAAGCGACGGCAGTTGGATGGATGGAGTTGTGATTCAGGTTTGTCAAGCGATAAAGAGGCGTGTCTTGGAGTTTATCGGCTTTATATGACATCTGAGCGGCGCTTCTGATCAGGAATGGATTTGTTTACGAGCATTTAAGGACGCGATGATCGCTTCCGTAATGACCGCTCAACCGAAGTCTTAGTTGATGGCAGAAAGATGGACAGAATTAAAGGAAAAATATTCGGCCATATATAATATTTGACTGTCCACGACAAGTCCAACCAGATAACTTCAAAACAACATTTATTGATCCAAAATCTCTATAAAATGTGCCTTCATTCATTTTGTTCAGACTACCTCCAGAGACTGTCCTCAAATTGGCCAGAGTTTGTAGAAGAGTGGTGCGAAATTTTCGGAGTTCTTTTTCGAGCATATTCTATGACTTCCAAAAATGGCCCAAAAGTCATCCAAAATCTGGTGGCTGAATGAGTTCAGTGGTGTTCCGAACTTTCCTACACCAGGATTGTCAAAATATAAGTTAAAACCAATCCAACTAGATAACTTTAGCCAAACATTTTTGAATCCAAAATCGCAGCCTTAACTTGGTCAAAGTTTGTGTAAAATTTGTGCTAGTGATCCAAAATCTCTATAAAAATTGCCTCACTTTCAATTTGTTTAGAATATTTCCAAAGATTGTCCTAAATCCGACCAGAATTTGTGGAAGAGTAGTGCAATATTTTTGGAGTTCTTTTTGGAGCATATTCTATGACTTCAAAAAGTTGTCCGAAAGTGATCCAAGTCTGTTGGCAGTCTAACGAAAGCTGAAGGAGTGCAAAGATGGTCCGAAGTAGGCGTTAACTTTTCAAAGGCAGGATTGTCAAAATTTTGTCCAAAATGAGTACAAGTTAAAAACGATCCAACAAGATAACTTCAACACAACATTTTCGATCCAAAATCTCTTTTGACTTTAACTATGTTCGTTTTGTTCAGAATACCGCCCAAGATTGCCATAAATTTGGCCAGAGTACGTCGAAGATTTGTGAAAGTCATTTTTGGAGCGTATTCTGTGACTTCAAAAAATTGTCCAAAAGTAATCCAAAATTTGTTGGCAGTCTTGATTTTGTCCACAAAGTAAGCAAGTCAAAAACGATTTCACTAAATTTTTATAGAGTATGTCGAAGATTTGTGCAAAATCTTTTTGGAGCGTTTCCATGACTTCAGGAAGTTGTTCAAAAGTGATCCAAATTCTGTTGGCTGTCTAATGAAAGCTCAAGGGGTGCAGCGATGGTCCGAATGTGTAGAAATTTTTCTAAGCCAAGATTGTCAGAATATTGTCCAAAAGGAGTACAAGTCAGAAACAATCCAACTAGATAACTTTAATCAAAAATTTGTTGATTCAAAATCAGTGCAAAACTTGCCTAAATTTGGTCAGATGTTGTCGAAGATTCATGCAAGGGTGGTCCAAAGCCTGTCGACAATCTACCTAATGGTCAACGAATGTAGCGTTGATCCGCGGTGTGCACAATATTTTTCCAAGCTAAAATTGTCAGAAAATTGTCCCAAATTCTTGTAATTTGTAAACTTTCATTCTGAAATCAGGAATCTGTCCAAAATTGGAAATAGTACTTCAGAAGGGGACGTCTCCTTTTTTCTACACTGGCTGGAAGTTTTCTCAGAAGGATTTGGAGCGAGAATGGTTCAAAATTTGGTCCAAAGCAATGCAAAAGTTTTCAGCATGTTTGTACCGAATGTCAAATGGAATTGCCGTTTGTTTTGAACAAAATATAAACTGTACTTAAAATTATGAAACAAAACTTTAACCGTTTTACAATGTCGAAAAGGGTCTAAATTTTGACTGTGCCAAATTCTTTGACCAAAGCGATTATTAATTTTTGTGATGAGATCTAAGGAAATTGGCTGAAAGGCCTGACACTTGGTGCTCATAGTAGAAGCATTGTTCGTACAAATGTCAAAATGTCAAAAATTCGATTGAAAAAAGCCATTAAAAGTGAATTTTGAAACTTACCATGAAAACCATTAAATAGTAAGACAGCAAACGAAATTTTGATCGCCTCCTGCTGTCGCGAGTAGCGCAATCGCATTCAAAACAGTCCGTTCATATGCCCAGCGCATCACTACAAAGCACTGCACCACTGCCGATCCGTCGAGATGGACACGCTCTCTGGGAATGTGAGATCCTCAGGGGCAATGGCACGTGCGTGTGTACTCCCTCAGCGTATATTCAACCGGAAATTGAAATCGATCAAAACGCACAAACAAACAGAACGCGACACGCAAAACACTGCAACACGGAAGAGCTTTATCTTCGGCGTGAGAGCGTCCCCGTTGACACTTTTCGCACAATTTGTTGGAATACGACGAGAAATTTTAATAAAAGCAAAAACAAATTTAAGAGGGTGGCGCACACTTTAACCACGAATCGCACTTTCGATTGGGAAGACGGGGGTTGAATGGGCACAGAGCAGCTGTCGGGAACACCAGAAAAACCGCAATCGAAACCGAACGGAATCAAAATAATTGTCATCAACACAATGTAAGACGACGCGGGGAGCAACTGCTGCTGATGACGATGCTGATAAAACTTATCACACAAGGCGTACGGCTTTTATCTTTATCTTGTCGCTAGAAGCCGCAAAGTGCTACAAGCAGCGCACATACCAGACGGAGCAAGAGCGGAGAATTCCTCAGCGGCAGTCAGTAAGTCAGCGAGACAGCAGCAAGTGCCCTTTCGACTGGGAGGCAGCAGGCTGGCGGTTGACGGTTGCACGATGGCAACGATGGTGCTGGTGCTGGAGCTGTCAGCGGTGGTTGATGGTGGTGGTGGTGATGTTGTGAGGGAGATAAACTGGGGGATCGTCGCATAGTCCGGTTCACGGGTGTAATGACATAACAAGCGCACGCGATCGGCGATTCTTTCTTCCTCCTCACACACAGACGGAAGGGGGACGCACATGCAAATCGGGAACAATTTAATTATCCGCGGGCGGGAACTGGCATAAATCTAATTCCAGACTGAGGGATGGTCACCATGTGACAGGTAGTGCTGCATATCCGGCACTTGAGTGCGCCGAGCGTTGAGTGGAGACAACAGACGACAGTCGCGGGGCCGCGCTGACATTAGTCCAATTGAAAATATCCGGGCTGTGGTGAGGGCTGACTTAGATGCCGTATCCACACCCCAGCGATGAAAGTTTTGCGCGTCGCGCCACAACACAGCACTTGTGGGTGACCTTTACGATCCACAATCCCACCGCACACAGATACCATAGACGGAAACACGCGAACTTACTGTTCACACACGCAGCAGTCAGTCACACGCGCACCTGTCAGATCAAAACTGATGCGGCACAGGTGTCAAAATAGTCCACAACATCACACACGGTTTGCTTAACCTCTCTCTCTCTCGCTCTTTGTCAGTGAGTTGCTCCCCTTCTACCCTTCTACGCTCCATTCACACTGCCAGTCGGCGTGCGTTCAAGTGCAACGATGACAGTAACGGAAGAAAAAAACGAAATACACCGTAAACAAGCCTCACAGCCGCTCGTCATCCCGTTCTCTGAGTCATGCCCACCGCCGCCGCTGCCGCTGCTGCGATAACACACACACGCCCAGGTTCACACGCGCGTACGGCAACACAGTTCGCTGGTGTGGTCAAAAGCAAGCAAAAAATGAATAAAACCCAATTCAGCGCAAAAAATAAAAATAAACAAATCCGAAAGGAGCCGATGAGAAGATGAGCGCGGAAGGCAGCACACAACCAAAACACACCAAAAGACGAACAAAACTAAGCGAGAAACGAAGCAGGGCAAAAAATAGCGCAACAAAATCGAACAAGAAATCAAAGAGCGAACGCCGAACGCACGTTATGCCGCCTCACGGGACAGCTCAGTACTGGCTCTACCCGGGTTCCGGCCGAAGTTGTCTACCCCCAGTCGAGTTTTATCTTTCAGCCTGCACACCGCAGCAGTGCTGTTAGCCATCCATCGGGCCAAGCAGCCAAGCAGCCAGCCAACTAGCCGACCAGCCAGTCAGCCAACAAGCGCGGCCAACCAACAAACAGTCACCCAACACTCAGCGCGAACCTCACGAGAGATTGTTTACCTACATTCCCCGCACGCTGGTGATGGTGCTGCTGGTGGTGGAGGCACCTCATACCACACCACATCCTCACCCACCACCAACATCACCAGCACCCAGCACCCATTGCCACAGAGCTATAATCACTGTCATCATCATCATCGCCATCGCCACCATCATCATCGTTGCCAGCAACGGCAACGGCAACAGCGACAGCAACAACGGCAACTGCAACACACATCAACACCAACACCACCAGCAGGGCAAGGCACCGAAGTGTCGTGTCGACCGGAGCAGTGATTTAAGAGAGCCAGCGATGTGGAGCGAGAGCGTGGAGAGGGAAACTGGGAAACTGGTTGAACCCCCTAAAGTTGGCTCTCTTTTGGCGCCGTTGTTGGCGTTGTCGTACCGGTCGCCGTGGAGAGATAACAGTAAACAAAATGTTTTCGGCGCCTACCCACGTGTGACTGAAAGAGAGAGTGTGACAGATGGTGGGAGAGAGAAAAGCTTTCGGAAAGCTCTTCGGAACTCTTCCTTGTAACAGGTGGAGGGCGGAAGAGAGCTGGAATAAGGGTGGAAGTAGCCGACGGCAACCTTACTGCGGTAAAGGTGAAGCTTAAGGACGTCCAGGCGGCTGACCTGGTTTGGAGCGTAATTTGTAAACTGTGGGAAGAATTAAAGGAGAAGTTATAAAGGGCCTACGTTCAGAAAGGCAATTCGCGGTGTGGCAAGATGTCGTTCATTCAGGGCGCCTTCTGCAGATTTTTAAAGATGAACGAACGTTGGCTTGAGGAAAAAAATTCTCGTAGTCTCGTCTTTCACCCCCTAGGCGTCATGTTCTCTTATGCGCTTGACGGGCTTCTGACTTCTATGGATTCTGACTTCTGCGACTTCTGACTTCTTCGGCTTTTGACTTCTTCGGCTTCTGACTTCTTCGGCTTTTGACTTCTTCGGCTTCTGACTTATTCGGTTTCTGACTTCTTCGGCTTCTGACTTCTTCGGCTTCTGACTTCTTCGGCTTTTGACTTCTTCGGCTTCTGACTTCTTCGGCTTTTGACTTCTTCGGCTTCTGACTTCTTCGGCTTCTGACTTCTTCGGCTTCTGACTTCTTCGGCTTCTGACTTCTTCGGTTTCTGACTTCTTCGGCTTTTGACTTCTGCGGCTTTTGACTTCTTCGGCTTCTGACTTCTTCGGCTTTTGACTTCTTCGGCTTCTGACTTCTTCGGTTTCTGACTTCTTCGGTTTCTGACTTCTTCGGCTTCTGACTTCTTCAGCTTCTGACTTCTTCGGTTTCTGACTTCTTCGGCTTTTGACTTCTTCGGCTTTTGACTTTTCCGGCTTCTGACTTCTTCGGATTCTGACTTCTTCGGCTTCTGACTTCTCCGGCTTCTGACTTCTTCGACTTCTGACTTCTTCAGCTTCTGATTTCTTCGGCTTTTGACTTCTTCGGCTTCTGACTTCTGCGGTTTCTAATTCCAGCAGCTTTAGACTTTTGCGGTTTCTGACTTTTGAGGTTTCCTGGGAAGATTGCGTATGGGTCGACCAGCTTTTTGACTTCCAGACCAGCAACCCCTTATGGTAAGAGCTCCTCAAGTCGCATTCCCCTGTCTGTAGTGCCGCCGCTCACTTCCTTCGATCACTTGGTGCGACTAGGCAAAAGTCCTAGACTGCACCCAAACTGATGCCACATCACTGTTCCCTAGACGACATAGCTTATGTGTCGCCCGAACACTAGTGTCCCTTTCTTCTCACCTCTTATTCACCGTTACTTTGTTTCAGCTGCTGTCTACGAGACGGCCGAAGTTTAAAAGCCAACTTTCCCGCTGCCAATCGTTCCCAATCGAAACTCTTACTTCTCAAGGTTGCACACACGCGCTCTCACTCCCTATCGCTCCCTCTTACTTTCGATCACTTTCGGGACCTGCCACGGCAACAAATTAGGCGACCTTCCCACGCATTCACCTCGCCACCACCTGAACCCCAAGTGAAATCTGCTCCTTTCGACCAGACCATATCCATCACCACTCCAATCCACCACCATCTCTGCGGCAGCGGCCACAGCTCTTAACCCACATCGCGCACACACTGTCCCCACATCCCCGACAGATCGCCGAGCCCGATCCAATCCAATCCGATTCCAAACATCCATCACGAGCAGAGGAAAAGTCAATGTGATTAGTCACGACCTTTTATGGAATCCACCACGACGACGACGTCGACGATGGCCGTCGTTTGCATGGATGGGCCGTTGTCGCTGCTGCGTGCTTCAGGTCGACGAGTGCTTCCCCTCGACTTTCCACGTTGATCGGGGATCCTTAGGTTTTCGGTCTATTTGCGTACCGTCGGTGCTGTTGGTGCTGTTGGTGCTGTTGGTGCTGTCGCCGTGGTCGTTTCCATGTAAATCAGTAGCCATCATCTCGAAGCGACGACGACTTGGACATGGTCAGAATGGTTCCCATAACCCATTTCCACGTCGCTCTCTAGCGCGCGCGCGCAAACGTCACTGGGAGCACCGTCCCTCACACCAAGGGGGTGGGGACGGGAGGCCCAAACAAATGCAGACACTCGCCAGGGAATAGCCACCAATTGAAGGCGCACACCGATGCTGGTCGTCCGTTCGTCTCCACAGAACACGAAGCGAGAGCGATTTAATTGATTGATAACGTCATTTTGCTGCGGTGGCGTAGATACCGGTGCGCGACTGCATCTTGTCAGATGTAATGGCTGGCAGGTTGATCTCTGTCTAGCGCTGCTCCACGATTTTGTCGCCGCATCCAACTGTGGGGACACGAAATCAATTTCGCATCTCACCAAATACCGAACGCAGCCCACCGCAGCACCGCCACCCCTCACCGCTATCAGCATCACACCGCCACAGCCGCCGCTGCCACCGCCACCACCACCATCATCATCAACGTGATCATCGTTTCCGTCGTCGCATGTGGGAGAGATGATGTTGCAGCGCGGCGGCGCATACCACTTGATCCAATTTCGTGAGGCGATCTCCGCTTTAGGATCTGCCTGGCAAAAACTCGTTCACATTCGCGTTCGCGCTCGCGTTCGTGATTTTCAGTTTTCCCCTACTGGCTGCCGCAGGACGATGACGACGTTGACGACGGTCGCCGCAGCCGCGTCCGCGCTGGTGGCACAGAAAGACTTAAATTTTAATTGAAGCGGAGCAGCACTTTGGTGGTTCCCACGCCTGATCGGGTAGCAGCGGCACAAGCAGCAGCAACCGTGTGCTCCAGCGCGTGTGTGAGTGCCGCTGCACGGCCAGTTGTAATGAAGTTATGAATCGTGGGCCACTGCAGCGCAGCAGTGGTGCTTGCAGACCATGTGGGAAGATGAGAGGTACCACATAAATCTTTTCGCAGTTGGAGGAGGGAGAAGAGGGGCTTGACGCAGTTGCTGGCAACAAGTCGCTTAATTCGAGACCTTTGACTCGCCGGCAGGCGGTGGGAGGTGTTGTACAAAGTTTCTAATTGCGAGACTCAACCGCGGAGTCCTCTTTGAGACGTTGCTTGGTCCTGGATGGCTCAGTTATTCAAAGGCGGCGGACATGTTTAGCTCCCTCTGGAGTCTAGTCGCTGTCACCCTACCCCCCTCCCACCCAATTCAAATGAAAGTTAATTGGACGACGGAAAAGTTTGCGCTCTTGTGGAGAAAGTTCGTCCTTTTGATCGTAACTTAAATCTGGGTAAAAGTGGATTTGGATGTTGCAGTCATTAGACACAATTAGAATGCACGTTCCCCTGGAGCCATCCTACGGGGGAAGAGGGGGCCAGGGCAATAGTCGAGTGAATGTAAACAAGAATTTTAAGAGGGGCAGACTAAGAGAAACGCGTTCTCTGAGTCTCCACGACGAAGAGATGCGAAGAGTGGCAGAGAGAGAGCTTTGCATTGGGAAGAGGGAATTTTCGACTTGTTTCGGAAGTATACTTTTAGGTGGTGGGAGTGCTTTTGGGGATGGGGTAGCGAAAACATGGAGTGGGTACTTGGGAGCTGGTTAACAATGGGGAGACAAAACTTACTCAAGGTGGGTCCCACTCAGAGTTTCTAGAGAAACTTCCAACTGAGCTTTCTAAACAGGTCCAGTGCGGTTGGAGTAGCATCGCAAGTCAACTTCAGCAGACGTCTGAAATGATACAAAACAAAGAGGATGAGTTTGAGACTAGAATCTTAGGCCAACAAAATTGCAAAAATATTCGCAAGTACAAGGAAACAAAGAGCTTTAAAGAAAGACAACATCGTGCTCAAGACAGTGGCTAAAAACACAGTCGACAGCTATACACCACGGAAGGACATTCAAACATACAAGATCCTACAGTCCACCGACAGTCCACAGGGGGCCAGGGGCCACCAGAGCCTAGCTTGCTCATCAACTACTTGTGTTGTGCGCGCTACTGTTCTCTCACGAGTAGAAGAGACTTACAGTTTTTTTGCCTACTCCGGACGGCGAAGTTTGAGAAGCTTTTACTTAGAAAGTTATTACCCTTTGAGTGTTGTCAGCAGCTCGAAAGAGGTGGTGCCGTGAAAAATTCGAGGTATTCAGGTGGGAATCGAGCCTAGCCCCTTCGGCGTGTGAGCGTCGAACTCTACCCACTACGCCACGGCGGCCACAAAACGTTTGCTCCTGGCTAAAAAATCCGATATGCCGATGTCCCAGGTATGACGTTCCAGTAAAATCCTTTTCAAGGAAGCCAACATCACGGCGCACGCAGTACAAATGCGTGTTCAGATAGAGAAGATCATTCGGAAGATCGACAAGATCGTTAACTACATGAACACGATCCCAGCCCAGCAAGACAAAACCAAACAAAACTCTACAACCGAACAGGAAGACAGTGCAACCCTGGGCTGTATTCCAAGTGAAATCGTAGCGTCAGCTGTAACTTCACCCTATTTGTAAACCCACACAACCACGCCTTCGCCAAACAATCAGTCGTTAAAGTTTCGTGGCCGTCAAACTAGCACGAACGTGGAACTTTTACAAGCGTAAGCACTCAAGGGCCTCAAATTTACACGACCGGTAAACCTAAACGATCGTTAAACCTTCATGAGTTAAAACTTAGGTGATTACCAAACATGAACATTCGTGAATCCAACGCGGTCGTCAAACCGTTTATCGCTTAACTGACGTCATCCTCGAACTAGCTCGGGAGTCACATGTCTGTTCGGTATCACTGCTCGCCCTGCACTGCTCCAAATCTGGTGCTTGTCAACTGATCTTCGGAAGTACGAACAGGTGGTAGCTAGACTGAAAAAAGTTCTGATCTCTTTGGAAGCTTACGCTGCGTCAAGAATGATCCTTCAACGCATATGACGGGACAAGCGAATTTAGACGATCGGGAAGTAAACTTGCGCAATCACCAAAATAAGACAGACTTCTCTCGATGACCCTTTAACAAGGAAATTTAGACGATCTGCCAGAGAACAGATCGTGATCGTATGATCGTGTGAGAGGCTTCTTCCGAAGACCCAGTAACAAGCAAATTTCGACGATCGGAGGTGAAATGTGACAGACTTCTTTCGATGACCCGGGAACAAGGAAACTTAGCCGATCGGTTCACAATCGTCCCAATGCCACAGAACAGACCGCAATCGTGTGATCGTGTGACAGGCTTCTTCCGAAGACCCAGGAACAAGCAAATTTCGACGATCGGTGAGTGAACTTCCGCAATCGCCAAATTGCGACAGACTTCTTTCGATGACTCAGGAACAAGGAAATTTAAACGATCTGTGACCAGATGCCGCAGACATGTTGTGATGATCGAAGTTTTCATGAATTTACAAGATCACTAAGTCAAAATGCCAAAATGCCAAAATGCGACAGACTTTTTTCAAGCCCTTCGCCTATCAGGCTGAATTTGAATGAAAGCCTCACTATCTCCCAATGAACACGATCATCACCCGATCACACGATTGCGATCTGTTCTCCTTGCCCCTCCTCTCGGCCAGACAAACACCCTTTCGAAACGAGAAGCGGCCAACACCCTCTGACATCAAATGAAAGCGCGATCGATTTGAATATTCCTCAGAAAGTTTGCAACGTCTTCGTGTTTCGGATTCTCTCCGATGCAGCTGCCCAGCCGATAACAGCCCACGTCAAGGGTTTCCAAAGAGACCTTGTGAATTGACGCACGTTTCGAATGAGGCTGCGGCACAAGCTCGTTTGAAATTCGCGTGAATAACCGATCAGACGTGGGATTCACTGAAACGTCTGGTTTTAGTATGCGGCACACGCTCGTTAGCAGAAATCCAGTGAACAGCGTCTTGGAAGTTTTCACTAATCACCAACTTCAGCGGAAGTCCGTCCGTTCGCGCAAGTAGCCAGAAATCCTATCACACGACACGCCAGAGATAAGCGCCCACGTGAGAGGGGTAAACCCAAACAGTGGGAAATCTATTTTTCATACGTCACCGCACCGCCACAGTTTCCAACGCAGCCAGCCCATATATCAGCGGCCCGAGGCGAGTGGAGTGGTGTGAAGTGCAACGTTATGACCCACTCGACTGGGGACAGTTTTTATTGCGATCATCCGTCTGGTTATGCTAATCCCCGGCGGTTCGACACGGGCATGGGGCCGGGGGTTGATTGCAATCGCTGTCAGGCGGGGAGAGTGATGAGTGCGATTATATGAGTTCACTGATAGGTGAGGAGGGAGACAGTCAACCCCGTCCCCGCACAACAAATGGCCAACTTTCCTCCAGTGGTCACCTCACTTTGTTTGTCAGTCGGTGAAAGATGAAAAACCAGCAGCACCAGCTCTGACCATAAAGTTATTCCCAAATCCAATTCGCACAACAAAATGTTCACCTTCCGCATGGCAGGGCCATTCCCTCGCCACAAGCCACAAATACACTGGGTACACTCCGTGTGGCGCACCGAATGGGGGAAACCCTGCATGCAAGAGTTTCTAAACGTTTTTCCCTGTACCCTGTACCCTGTACGGGCACCTCCGGCACACCGACTCACTGTCGTTCCAGAGAAGAACAAAACGCAAACAGAATTAAGACCGACAGAAGTGAGCGCCACCAGACTACCTCGCCACTGCAACCGCTGCTTATAACAGTGGTCCGGCGCCATCCCGATGTCCAGGTATGACGCTGCAGGAATTCGAAATCACGGAACAGGGGGAAGCTACACCCGGCAGTGCTCCCGATGCCCGGTGGAAATGTGCAAGGATGCGAGTGAAGTCGGATATCGAGGGCATTCATCATCGACCGACGGAGGGTAAGGGCGCTGCAGCTCCCTTCGCTCCTTCTGCGGGAATTTATTAGTTCGCCAAATTTATTCTCGGATTAACTTCACCTTCGCATCGGAGGTGCTGCGGAGGATACAGCCAACAACACGCCGCAGGCATCAGCAGCAGCAAACTCTTATCGCGCACCCCCACCAGCCCCCAGTAAGCCCGTAATTAATTAAGTGCTCCGGAAATCAGAATATTTCACGAGACGGCAAAAAAATACACAAACATCTATAAAATAATTTATCCGATCCATTTGAGGGGGAATTTCTGTTTGCTTCGCGCGATATTCTTTATCGCGTCGATGGTCGATTAATTACGGATTTGCCAGCAATCTCGGATTTGTGTGGCAAATCAATCGGATGCCTCGTGCCAGCGGGCAGGTGCACGCCACTCGATGGTATCGTCGCCGGGGATTTGTGTCTTTGATTGGGCGACTGGGGAAATTGAAGGCCCCTGACGGTGCCAGCAATGACCTCAAGGCCTCTCAGCGAAAATCAGTGCAGCGGCACCACCGCCACAGCCAAGAAAAAAAATTTCCCATTCATTGCACTTGATTCGGTTAAGTAGGCCAAGATCAGCAGAATGCATGAACCAGTGGCTCAGAATTGGAGGGGGTTGCGCCCTGGCCTGGCCACTGGAGGACGGGCGATTGCTCGTTTCGAATGTTTGAATTTTTCAGCAGCCTATGCCACGGCTGGTGTGTGTCTGATTGCGAGGGGAATCGATTCCTCATGTTCTCCGACGAAAGTGCAGCCCGGTTGGATGGCGCTGCGCTCCGGACCGAACGAATTGGGGACTGTCGTGCCGTGAACTAGATTAAAAGGAGAGATTGGCAAACAATTTGTCAAATAGATTGGCCGGGGAGAAGGTTGCCCGATGGCAGATGTCACCGACGAGTGGTCAAGGTGCGGAATTAAATTTTGAAGAAATTTGATGGCGCTCTGTTGGTTGGCTGGATTGTTTGCTAAATTTGACTGTGAAGGGATGGGGTTTTGGAGGATGGTTTGGGGAGGGTGATGAGGGTGATGAGGGTGGGAGGTTGGGGGGGAAAAGTTTTTAGATTGCGAGTGGAATTGCAACACAAACACAGACTCTTTCATCCTCATGGAAGGCCAAAAGGTTTTCTCTTAGTCAGTGAAGAGGACGCAGCTGTTGTTGCCATCTTTCGTTTGACCTGGCTGTGCTCTCTGTCGGTTGGATATTGGAGGATGGTTGAGGGAGGGGAGAGCTGTTTGATTTTGTGTGGAATGGAAACACAGACACCGAACCTTCCTCATAAAGGCCATTGTTCTCGATCGAAAAGGTTTCCTCTCAGATGGCTGCTGTTGCCATCTTTTGCTAGACCCAGCCCCTGCCTTGATCAGACTTCAGCGAAGTCAGATTCTTCTATGTCTCAAATTTCATCCTCGGGTGGACCCTGCCCCTGTTGAAACCCAAATATGTGCGATTTCAGTCGCCATTCAATTGATGTGTGCTCTGACTCATTCAGAAACCTTTTCCCCCAAGAAAAAAGCCACAACCTAAGTCGAATTTTGTCTGTTTTCATGAAACTATCCCCTCGTTGACACAGTTCGCAATTTTCGTTTGTAAACAAATCGTATTTTTAACTCAAGCAATGTGGCATCTAAAAAAAGCCACCACTCGAGAAAACATATTTTTCTGGCTTGTTTCCACCTGTTTGGTGACGTAATTATTTCGCTTTCCTTAGAAGCGCTCGCTTCTCCTCTCAAAGCACCTCCGCCAGATGCCAGCAAAAGTTCAGACAAACACGACTCGAATAAGTTTTCATCTCGATGGCACTTTGAAGACGTCACCACACCGACTAGCAGATGTCACTTCCGAACAGTGGCACACACCGCAGTCTTCTTGATCACCGGCAGAGGTAGAGGACTTGTAGTGTGACAATGAAGTGCGCATCGTGAATATGAATATGAGATAAACCCGATTAAATACGCTCGTTGTTCTTGTTTACCTGCAGACGCTGGCAGTGCTCATGCAGGGTAGAGTGCTCGGCGGAAACAAACAAAACAGCTGAAAACCTGTTTAAAGTTGAGGCGGTTGAGGAAAGAGTTCACTTGGGTTTTACTTTCAAGGCACTGAGAGAGTAAGCGAATGAGGCGGTGTGCTAGAACCTGTTTATCTGGGGCAGGTGGTTTTGAAATCTTCCGCTGAGACCTCGGATTTATTGTTGTCTTCGGTCTGAGATGGGAATTTGTAGCAGAAGTGGGTTTGGAGAGAAGAACATATGTTATGTGGCTTGCAACGGAGGCGGAGTTGGTAGGGAATTCAAAGTTTTAGGGGAATAATCACTTTTTAGAGAAATTGCTGACTGGCTTTGATGGCTGGCAGTAGACACAAAGTCTTTGTACAAGAGGTGCTGTAAAACAAGATGACTAACCAAATTCTGTGGGTAGCGAGGGCTACACTCCACATGTGACCAAGTCCCTGCCTGTCTGCTGCCTAACATTTGTCTTCTGTAAGTTCATTGTCGACTTGAGACGACCAACGTGGTCGTTGAGGCTTGTCATAGAAAATAAAGAGAAGACCTGGTGCCGCTGCTTCGTAAGTTATAGTCTTCCTTTTAAGTGGAGCTCGAAAATGGGCAGAAGGAGCTATAGGAGCTCTGAAATGTGACTCACAAAAGTGCCTAGAATTCCTCAATCTTCTATGCCAACTCTCAACGACTGTGCACAAGTGTATACGTTTTTTATTCCAGTTGGTGTATGATCGTTGCATTGGGACACCACAACAGAGGACAGCCTGCGCTAAGGTAGCGCGCACAAGTGGAGCCATGTTGACAACGTAACCAAGAACGGCCTAGACTAAGGTACCGCGCACAAGTGGAGAAGGACCTCAACCAACTTTGAGCGCGCACTGAAGGTAGTTGGCGTATGATCGTTGCATTGGGACACCCCAACAGAGGACAGCCTGCGCTAAGGTAGCGCGCACAAGTGGAGCCATGTTGACAACGTAACCAAGAACGGCCTAGACTAAGGTACCGCGCACAAGTGGAGAAGGACCTCAACCAACTTTGAGCGCGCACTGAAGGTAGTTGGCGTATGATCGTTGCATTGGGACACCACAACAGAGGACCGCCTGCGCTAAGGTAGCGCGCACAAGTGGAGCCATTGGAACAACGCAACAGAGGACGGCCTAGACTAAGGTACCGCGCACAAGTGGAGCCATTGGGACAACGCAACGGAGACCGGCTTAGGCTAAGGTGGCGCACACAAGTGGAGAAGGCCCTCAACCAACTTAGAGCGCATAGCTTGAGGCAGCTAGCGAAAGATTGTGCTGGCTGGAGAGGCATGTTGGTTGAGGCCAAGGTCCACAAAAAGAAGAAGAAGGTCGCAGACTCCCCAATCATACACTCATTTGGAAATGTGGTGGATCTTTGATCCCAAACGATTGAAACTGCTCATTGTGCTTCAACGAGCATACAGTCGGAGCTGTCGATTGATTTGCCAGAGGAGGTTAATGAAATTTGAACCCAACTCTGTTGTCAGCGAAACTTTCTTCTGAACAGCTGGACGCAGATCCAACTTTAGTAAAAGAAGTCTGCTACCACATGACAGTGTCCCCCAGTTCTCGTCTCCATCAGAAACTTGGACAGCATCATGTAGCAGAGATGATTTACTTGACATTATTGTCTTAAACTTCACTCCCTCTCACTCACTAGGGCATTGATGTGGACTCAAATTTCCATCTCGGAATGTCCAGAGCACTGAAATTTGTTGCAACTCCTGACGCTGATGCCAATACCATGCCGAATGTCCCTCCTGGCTGATGACAAAATTGAATTACTCCTCTGAATGGCACACTTATCTTGCGCCCTTGCCACTCTCATCTCCATTCAATTGGAAATCCTCGATGATATCCACCCAATCGGCAGCAAGCATCAGCCGAGCTGAAGTGCATCCAACACACCATGCACAAATACATCCTGCTCGGGAGATACTTCCTTTCACAAATCACCGCATCCAAATGTAAACAGCAACACCCCGTCCCCTAAATCTTACACGCTTTGACGCTCGCCGTTCGGCATATCTTTCTATCTTGACAAATAAGAACAAAACCGTTTCGCTGTAATCCTAAACCACCCTAATCACCTCACAGGCAAAGGGCAGAGCAGTGTACACCTCCTTGCTGGCTTCCTCACAAACTCTTCTCCGTCTCTTTCGTTTGCACTTTCATGCTCTTTCTTCGCTTTTATCCCTCATTTGCAAAGACCAGTAGACAGTCGGAACATCCGTGCGGAGCAGGGCAACCAAAAATTGTGTCCACCGCCATCCATGCCATAAACAACAAACCAAGCGCATAAACGACGCTCAGTCATCCCATGATGACAACGGCACGACGAAAACGACGACGACAACCGCGGCGATGCGAAGACCGGGAAGAGGCCTGATGGAAGTGGGTATCCCATAATCGTAATCATCATCATCATCGGAATCATCATCAGCAGCATCGTCGACATCGTCGCCGTCTTCCTGCCCAACCTACCTCAATGATCAGAACAACCAGACCTCGCCCTCGCCCTCGCCCTCGCCCTCGCCACCACCCTGCCACCTTCCGTAACGTACCGGTATTATGATGAGCTACATGTTTTGATAGCATTGAAATCAAGAGCACGTTTTTATGTTGGCCTAGGTTCGGGTCGGTCGGACTCTTGTTTACACGCTCGCTGACCCCCTCCGCGGCGCGTACCTGTTGTGTGTCGGAACGGACGGAGGAAACCTGCGCATTGCCGTCAGTGTGCACATCGCCTTCCCGAACGCACTCACTTCCTTCTCCATTCAACAAGCACAGCGCCGTCGAGCTGCTTCCCCCGCAACATGTTGCCGCAACACCGACCAGTGCTTCGTGGCTGCTGCTGCTGCCGTTGGCACGGTGGAGCAGTCCGCTCAGTGATTGCTTGTCCTCCACGTCGAACGGCAGTGTAGTGTGTGATGTTGAGATGCGACACTCGTTTGGCGCGACGTATTTCTAGACACTTTTGTTTTCGTATTTTCTTTTGATATAAACGATTGCCAATTCCCGTTCGGCAGTCAGTCAACGTTGGAACGCTGTTACACTCGCATGCAAGTGAATGCAGATCCGCTGCACCGCGCGCTCGCTGAATCTCGGTAATCGTGGTCTGCTCCCGTCTTATGTGCCTCAGTGTCTTTCTCGTGCTCCACCACGCTCTGTGCATTGCATTCAATTAAACTCAATTTACGGTGCGTTAAGTCTTGCGCTCGTGTGAGTGGTGATCTTGAGGTGAGCTACCGTTCGTCTTCGCCAGCCACTAGTGAAAATTTTCAAACCAAAAGACACACGAAAAATCAAACGCGTGCTGCTGTGTGCTTTCTTTTCTCTCTGTGAATTTATTTATATCTAGTGCATGCGGTGTAAAAATAAATTGCACCACACTGTCTCGTCCGTCGTCCGCCTTTGGCCGTTGGCAGTTGGCAGTTGGGAGTTTGTCGCCCGCGACCGTGTGCGTTTACACAAGCGATGTAAATTAATATTCAAATGCCATCGTCTACCGTTTTGATATCAGCGATTGCCTGCCTCCGTCAAGTGCCGCCGTCGCAGCCGTCGCAGCCGTCTCTCTCTCTCTCTCTGGTTCGCGTCTGCTTGTTGTGTGTATCGGACCTGCCCTCCTCCCATTCATATTTGAAACGCGTAGAAGCTCCACAATTGAAATGTTTACCCAAATGATATTTCTCAAATCGTAAACAAATGCCATCCAGTTGTGGAGAGTGTAGCGTCCGCCTGCCTGCGCTCTCTTGAGAGTCGACACGCCGACGAGAATGACGATCGCAGATTGTGCACACGGTGAACAGCCGAAGTTTCAGTCAGTCACTCCGGCCGCAAACCGGTCTTGGCGGAGTCGAATGTTTGACTTCGGCTTCAGTGTATCGTGCGACTTGCCCAATTAACTGAGTGAACTAGTTGTTCGGAACCAGATTTTGTTGTTTTGTCGATCGGTTCGTTCCTCCTTGATAAAGGGGGCTTGAGTGCTCGGCAATAGAAAGGTGTTTTCAAATTAAAACAAACATCATATGCCAAGGAGCGATGGATTGTGTGAGATATGCCTTGCAACCAGGACTGGCAGGGGCGTGAAGAGAAGTGAAGAGACTGAGTCACAAATGATGCGATTTTGGTTTTGTTCAAAAAGCTCAAAATTTTGATGAATGTATGTTCAAATCAATTTCGTCGTCTTTTGTTTCACTCCGGCAAAAGTGAATTCTAGGTCCAGGTCCAGCCCGGACTGTAGCGCCACAAGTAGAAGAAAGAGAATTCTAGAAAGGCCTAAAAAGTGAAAGCTGGAGAAGACATTTGGGTCTCCAATGGTTCAAAAGGTGTTCTAAAATTCAAGAGCGGAAGCATATAAGGTTGTCAAATATCTCCCTTCCGCCTTCTTGTCTTTTGAATTTTCCGGCTATGTTCAAGGCACTACAGGCCTCGTATCTGGCAATCCTGTACTGTAACATTTTTCATGAAACATTAAATGAAGAGCAAAAAAGCGAAAGGGGGATATTTGGTAACCTTATATTTCTGAATGGAATACGTTTCCTTTCTCGAATCAAAGTTCTGACAGATGGCCCAAATTTTGCAGTGCGTCTAGGCTGTTAAAAGTGGTTGACAATTGAGACTCAATGTTGAAATTGTCATTAAATTTGCCCAATGTGTCTCACCCAATATCCAATTTGCTCAAAAGATTTCCTAAAATTTAAGGTCTGAAACATATTTCTGAATGGAACACATTTCCTATCTTGTACCAAATTTTTGGCAAAATGCCTAAATTTTTCAGTGTGGCTAAGCTGTCAGAAAGTGTCAGAAAGTCATTAAATGTGTCCAATATGTTCCATTCTCCAATTTTCCAATTTGTCAAATTTTTCATTCCAGGATCAAATTTTGGAAAAGGCCTAAATTTTGCAGCCATCATGCAAAACTTATGTATCCTTTCACAAGTTTTCTTATTCAGTCTGTTAGATTGAATGCTTGTCCATAGAATAGTAGATAAGTGGGATTAACTTTGAACGTGCATTTTAACGAAACTTTTTGAACGTAAGATGATATGATTAAAAATTTGTACAAAGCTTGTCTACATTTTGTCTTTGAAATCTTGGAGGTAATATGTTCAAGCTTCTCATTTGGCTTGGGCGTCCAGGTTTTCTGAAAAAGTCTCCGAACGTCGGAGGCTTGACAATCAACCACTGACATTGTGACTTCTCATCCTAAATTTTGAACTATTAGCTATCAAAATTCTGAGCAAAATTTGCGCTCAGGACGGTTCCTCGTGAACTCGTCAACTTTCTAGAAGGGTTCCGCAAACAAGTTCGAAAATCTTTTCTGTGATAGTAAAAGGAGTCCGAAAAGCGACAAAATCACATCCAAAATGTCCAAATTGAACAATTAGACTCAACAATACACTTGATAATACTTCGACTTAAGGCCTGCTGCAACTTGAGTTTGAACTCAAGAATCGATTGCCTCACATCCTAAACGCCATGGCGGCACTTGGGAAGAGAGCTACACTTCGACCTAAGACCTGCTTTGGTTTGAGCTTGAACTCAAGAATTGATTGCCTCACATCCTAAACGCCATGGCGGCACTTGGCAAGAGAGCTACACTTCGACCTAAGACCTGCTATGGCTTGAGCTTGAACTCAAGAATCGATTGCCTCACATCCCAAACGCCATGGCGGCGCTTGGCAAGAGAGCTACACTTCGACCTTAGACCTGCTATGGCTTAAGCTTGAACTCAAGAATCGATTGCCTCACATCCTAAACGCTATGGCGGCACTTGGCAAGAGAGCTACACTTCGACTTAAGGCCTGCTTTGGTTTGAGCTTAAACTCAGGATTCAGTCCTAAACGCCATGGCATTGCAAACGCTTAGGAGATGTGATTTGATGTGAAATAAAGCTTCAAAAGGCGTCTCGCCTGCCATCTAAATTGGCTTCGTCTTTAGCTTGAGTTTCCACACTAAAGCCATAAGCTTTAAGCCCCTGGGCTTGAAATAGCGCGAAGGGCAACAGGGGACTATGGCCTTGCTTGCTTGTCAACTACTCATGTTGTGCGCGCTTCTGATTCCTCACGAGTAGAAGAAACCTACAGTTTTTTTCGGATTCCGGGCGGCGAAGTTTGAGAAGCTTTTTTTTAGACAGTATTACTCTTTGAGTGTTGTCACCAGATCGATGTGCAGCTGCGAACTGTACCTAGACCTTCGGCGTGTGAGTGTCGCGCTCAACCTACTACGCCACGGTGGCCACAATAGACACTCGATAAGAGGTCTTAAATGCAGTGTAAGTCCTAAACTTGCGTTCGCATCTTGAAACCCTTTTCTTTGACTTTTCTGACTTGAAAGTGCTTCGAACTGAGCCCTTCCTGGTATAAAGTCTCCATCGCTTGTAAGATTGGAGACGAAAGTGTTCTGAATCTGTTCCAAACTGACTAGAAACTGGCCTGTAATTGAAAATGTATGCACTTTCTATCAACCTCTTCACACACGCGGCACAAACTGAAAAAATGTTCTGCTGAATTGAATGAACAACCAGACTCAACAACGGACACGGAGGTCTTAAATGCAGTGCAAGCCAAAATTGCTTTCAAATTTCGAAACCCTTTCCTTCGCCTCTCTGACTTGAAAGTGCTTCGAACTGAACACGTTCTGGTGTAAAGCCTCAAATGTGTCCACAAACTGTTCCAAAACGCATTAAAAAAAGCTGACTAGAAAGTGTCCAGACATTTAAAAGTTATGTACCTGCTAAGAACCTCTTCACGTCGTTCAATTAAATCGGCCACAAGCGGAAACATCTCGCGTTAAAACTGATGTACGACCAATACGCGCCAGAGATAACTTTCAAAACGCACTTTCTACCATTTTCACAGACAAAACTGATCAAAAAAGCCGCAGAACCTGGCTCTTCCAACGAATTCGAGTATGAACAGACTCTTTTCAATTAGTCAGAAAATTAGATGAGCTTATTAATTAAGTCGTGACGGGGAAGTGCGTTTTCTGGGAACTTTCACGATTCACGAAATGTGATTTCCTCGATAACTACGCCAGTTTATCGGTTGTTTTCTCGAAAATACTCCAAAGTCCCCCAGCCACACAAGTCTCTACCAAATCCCCTGCACAGCAAGTCTTCCCAGCCCGACGGTCCCGGTCACAGTCGGTCACAGCCCCCACCGTTCACCAAATGCACACACTGATTAACAAGATTTGCCAAGAATCAAGCTCCAGTGTGGCGGCGGCATCGCCGACGTCAACGGTTCAACGTACGTCTCGAATGCACCAACCGCACCTCTCTCCCACTCTGCCGCAGTGGCATTGTTTGCCGGTCGCCTCACATTTCAACCGCGACATCAGTGCAGTCGCAGTTAAGTTCCATCGTTGCGCCATCAGTAGGAGAGAAACCGGTTGACCCAGCATCTCAAGACAACAAAACCCGAGCCCCCTCGACAGTGTGTCGGATGCGAGTACATATGTGGCGTAGGTACGCGTGGTCCCCTAACGACCAAAAAAATCAAGCAGGAGGTGTGTCCCGTCTTCCTGTCTCTTGTGTTTCTTGTGTTTCGGTTTTCCCTGGTTTTCCTCGTTTTCTTTGGTGTTTCATTTTTTTCTGGTATTTTTGAGCGAGGCGTTTTTTTGGGGCTCGTGCGCTACAGGCAACGAAAGACCTTGCAAAACAAGTCAATGATCCCCAATCAAGTTTATGTGTTACGAGACTTGCGAGAATCCCCTCAGAGCAATGGGGTAATCCATAAAGTTTACCATTCCCTTTTTGCTTCGTCCTTTCGGGTGCCGTGCCTCACTCCGAGGAGTTGATGAGGACAAGTGTTACTCGACGCTCTCTCTCTCTCGTTCGGTGTAGAGCCCCAAATATCCTTAAGGTGTTTGGTCGCGATTTATCTTGATTATCAGAGTCTTCTAAATACGCGGATTACAACAGCGAGAGCAGGAGAGATTAAACACTGACACACCGGCGGGGAAGGGGCTGTTGTAAGGTGCGGAAGCGCTTATTATCTCTGACGACTGGTTCCCCGCCTTACTCAGAAAGAGACGAATTGCTGGGGGATTTTTGGGGAGGAAAACATCAGTTCTGCTTGTTCTCTGTTTATCTGATAACAAATACGATGCTATCAGGTGACGCGCTGACGTCCTCGTCGTCGCTGTTGTACAGATAGTGCGCGGCTTTTCTTGGTTGGCATTGCAAAACATGCAATGGCACTCCCCGTCACGTGTGGCAATTTGAATGAACTCCGTGCCCCCTCCACGCATCACATCCCAACTACCTGCCATCATTCGGGGGTCTAATTAAACGTTAACTTTTCCACGAATGGATGATGTACTCACATAATCCCCCCGAGAGCCCCCACCGCCGGCCCCAGATCACGGCAAACAGACGGGCGTGTGGGAGCAGTTTAAAAATTCTTGATGTGTGTAGCTCCAACAGATGTACCCGGTTAAAGTTGGAGCGGAGGCACTCATAAACTTTGATTGGCGAAATTAACGTTTAATGCGAGCTGATAAGAGCGGAGATCTTTTCTCGTGTTGCGACTGTTTTTGGCGGTTGTGGCTTCCTTTCCCAGGTATAGCGGGTAGGAATTCATGACTCTCTGCAGTCGTTAATCCATGATTAATTCCCCTCTTCAGAGATTGATCCCGATTCGAAGATGATGGGGTTGGCGATAAAAAGTTATTTTTAAGCGAGTCCGGAGGGTGGCTTGTTGTGTCACGAGGCACCACGTGAGCGTCCCTCTTTCTAATCGTGGCTCATTACAATCCGAATCCGCCCTCAAAATGCGGTCACAAAAAGTCAATTATGCGGTATTTATTATGCAATAATTGCCTCCACCAAATCTCGCTGGTTAGAGTCTCATTAAATGAAAGCCTTTCCACTTAAGCGGAGAGGAGCGGAGCGATTAATACGTTTTCGACATCACAACAATGCCAGACACACAGCCATCAGGACTAAGTTTTGTGTCTCCTCTGCCAACCCACCCCTGGGCCCATCCAGCAACCTAAAATTCGGAGCTCACCTAAATGGTCTTTCAAAGGAGGGACCGGCTCTTCGCTGAGCAGGAACTAGTCGGGTTAGGCACGCAACCAACTCATTGTTGGGAGAGATGGGATGTGTGCTACAATAGCAACACGTGATCAAAATTTCTTATACGACCACCGCGTTTGCTTGGCCTCTGGTGGACCGAAGCGGGAGGGGGTGGAGGTGGGTCACGAGTGCTCTCTCTTGACTCCTAATTTCGGGAACAAGGAAGAACACGGACCGGAACAGCACTAATATCGGATCACAGGATGACTTTTAACGCCTAAGCTTGTGTGCAGGGGTGTGTGTGTGTGTGCTTGAAAGGACACACACAAAAGGTTTAATGGTGTTACCTTTATTGGATTGACATTAAGAGACGTTGAGTGGATGTGGGCTGCGCGGCAAAGACGACGACGACGACGGTTGGTTGGGACAGCACACAGCAGCACCAGCAGAAGCAGTAAATTTGATTGGTCCCCTCGCCCTTTTTTGCGAGATCTAGGATATAATTTGCAGATCACACACAAGGACACGATTCTCGCTTGAAATTGAATTTTGTTTTATTGTCACTCACGTATGTGCGTTTGAAATGATTTCAGCCCTCGCCCGCGTTGGTCGCCCTCAAATTAAAGTACCGCGCGCATAAAACAATTGAGACACTCCACTGATTGTTGTGGGCCGGTGTGTGCACTCTCGCACCAGCATACGAGGCCATTTCAATTTTTCAAACAGAAAACTTCAAGTGGGCAAACAAAGAAACCCACTTACAGAGTGGAACTGAATCGAAGTGCAAGTGCATATCATCAACGGTTGTGAAGCAACGACATGGGACCCTCCAGGGGATTTCTACTGGCCGCAGCGCTAGTCATTGGTGAGTCTTAATTTTCATATTTCGCATTTACTCGTAGTTGTGTGTTTCGTGTTTGTTTTGCAGCGCTCCGGGGCAGGTTTTGAATGGTCAAGTAGTTATGGCTGGGGTTCAAGTAAAGTGCAACATTTGCAGTTTTTCTCCATATCAGTTTTGTGCAATTATGAACAGGGTGCCAATTATCGCAACAAGGTAACACACCGAAGCAAGTCGCGGCAAGGTTTGGAAGTGTGAAAAATAAAGTTTTACTTCTGGCTTTTGCAACGATGAAGGCTTAAAAAAAGGTCTAAATCCTGACTTCGAGGTCTGAATCCAAATTCTTTAACAGAGATAGAAGTATTGTATCGACATTCATCATTTTTCACAGCCTTCAAGAAAGCATAAATTCTGATTATTTCTCTTTTCTGATCACTAAAATTTACGAAATCCGACCTAAATTTTCGTCACATGTTTAAAATGTGTTTACTTTGTCTAAAAATCGAAAATTCAAACCTTAATTCGAACTGCGACTATTCCAAATTCTTTAACAGCGATAGGAGCGTTGTATTAGCACTCATCATTTTGTACAGACTTTAAAACATAAGGAATTCAGCCTCGTCTTCGATCCCAACGCTCATTTGCAATGACATTCCAGTTGTCAGCTTTTTGGACAAAGCTAATCTGCTTGCTGCGCACTTTGCAGCTAGCTCAACGCTGCCAGATAGCACTGGGCCCCCTCTGTACTTGAGAGCGTAAATTTCTCCATGGGCAAATGCACTTTCGCACTCGTACAGTAGCAAGAGTACTTAAAGATCTAAACATACACAAATCCGCTGGCCCGGATGGTACACCCCCTGTTCTTCTGAAGAGGTGTTCTTCTACGTAAGTTTTTCCATCTGTCCTACTCTTCCGGGGTCTTTCCGAGTAAGTGGAAAACTGCATTTGTCCAGCCCGTCCCTAAAAAGGGCGAATCCTCGTCACCCACCTCTTACCGACCCATAGCACTAACGTCCCTTCTTTCCAAGGTCATGGCAACGCAGATAAACCTTGAGCTTATGAAATATCTTGAGTCCCGGAAGCTTCTTAATGACCGGCAGTACGGCTTCCTAAGCAACCGTTCCACTGGTGATCTGATGGCATATCTCACTGAAAAGTCGAACCAATCTATGCACAATGTAGGAGAAAGCAAGATTGTTTCGCTTGATATTTCAAAGGCATTTGACAGGGTCTGGTATCAGGCTCTCTTGTCGAAAATGCGTGCTTTTGGGATCGATGAGTCTCTTCTTCAATGGAATATAAATTACCTTTCGAATCGTTCAATACAAGTCGTTTTGGATGGGTTCAAGTCTGATATTCACCTTATTAATGATGGTGTTCCCCAGGGCTCTGTTTTGTCTCCAATACTCTTCCTCATCTTTACAAATGATCTCTTATCTGCTACTTCTAATCCTATTTATTCTTTCGCTGATGACAGTACCCTCAGCTTTCGATATTCGTTCCTTGGCTCACGTCCTTTCACTTCGGCCATAGACTCGGAACGGCAGCGTATGTTAAGCACATCAAATTCTGACCTTGACAGCATAATTGATTGGGGAAATAAGAATAGAATGGAATTTAATGCTCCCAAAACCCAGTACTGTCTACTGTCGTTAAAGCGATCACAAAATAATTAGCTGTTATCCATGAACAGCACTTGCGTTGTTGAAACCGAAAGACTTTCCATCCTCGGTATGTGTATCAACCCAACAATTAGTTGGAACGATCACATATTTGAGGTCGCCAAAAATGCTGCAAAATGTCTAGGCTTCCTTAAACGAAGCAAGAAGTACTTCACCCTCTCTGATCAGGCTACAATATACAAGGCCTATATACGCCCAAAACTAGAGAATAACGCTCCTCAAATGCTTCTAAGACCTCCCTGCCCCTGCTGGATAGAATTCAAAAGCGAGTGATAAAACTTATAGGTGACAGTAATATTGCGAAGCCAATTGACTCGTTAGAACACCGACGTAATGTCGCGTCGTTGTCACTCTTTTATCGCTATGCTCAGATGAATTAGACCGTTGCATTCCTCCCCTTCAAGAATTCACGCGCAATACACGCCTCGCTAGGAATGTCCACCAATTCACCCCCAAACCCTCTTTCGGACTTACAGTCGAATTCAGAGACTCGTTCTTTAGCCGCACTACACGAATCTGGAATGCTCTTCCCAGGTCGATTTTTCCTCCTCATTACAATCCACAGGCATTTAAAACCAATGTGCATCGGTACTTCCTCTCCCTCTCTTCCACTATACCGTCGGCACGTGCTGTGACTTGATCCGGTCACTTAAGGGTACTCGCAACCCCTTTTGCACGCGTCAATTATAAAAAAAGCCTAAATTCTGATCAATCATCTTGTCTGGTTACTTATTTCGAAAAATAAATAAATAAAAAATCTGACCTAAGTTTGTTGTATCAGCATGTATCATTTTATACAGACTTTAAAAAAGCCTGAATTCTGATCATTCGTCTCTTCTGATCCCTCATTTCGACAAATAACTAAAATGGACGAAATGCGACCTAAATTTTTTTTGTATGTTCAAAATTGTGTA
Source organism: Eristalinus aeneus (assembly GCA_955652365.1). Taxonomy (NCBI): domain Eukaryota; kingdom Metazoa; phylum Arthropoda; class Insecta; order Diptera; family Syrphidae; genus Eristalinus; species Eristalinus aeneus. The sequence goes on from OY019131.1 coordinate 99,780,439, forward strand.
TCCTTTGCCTAAAATTTAAAACGTTGAAAGGCCTTAATTCGAACTGTGACTGTTCCAAATTCTTTAACAGAGGTAAGAGCGATGTGTTTGCACTCATGATGTTGTACAGACTTTAAAAAAGCCTAAATTCTGATAATTCATCTTTTCTGATCACTTATTTCGAAAAATATGTAAGATGAACAAAATCTGATCTGCAACAATAAGAATGTTGTAGGGCATAAAATTCAAACTGCGACTGTTCCAAATTCTTTAACGAAAATAGTGTTGTAAGCTAGCTTAGCCTAAATTCTGATATTTCATCTTTTCCGGTCACTCATTTCGACAAATAACTAAAATTTACGAAAACCGAACTAAATTTTGCTTGCATGTTCAAAATTGTGTATCCTTTGTCTAAAATTTGAAAACTAAGACTGTTGGCCTAAATTTGTAAAATGTTTCAAAATTTGTTTCTTTCTTGAGCTATCCGTCCAAACAAAAACAGTTCTCTTGTGAAAGTTGTGAGAAAAATGTTCCAAAAAGAGGTCCACTTATTTCGCTCTAAGAAATGATCAGATATAAGACCTCAACTCCTTTTCTTCTAGTTCGACAGTGACCAGAAATTGAAAGCAGGCACAAACCACACCAAGGCAAAGCAAATTGAACTCTCACCTCTCCAACCGCCCCCTAAGCTAGACCAGATTTAATGAAATTTTTTTATTAATACCCGTGCCAGAGACTACCACATCACAATGACCAGTGAATTTCATAAAGATTGACAGAGTTTCCTACCAGCCATGACAGCAGGTAAAATATACCTCCCTTGCAGAATCATGGGAAAGGATATGATTTTTTGTTCGCCCTCAAAAGAAGCCCCCATGGGGTAGGGGGAGGCTATAAAACCCAAAAAAGAGCCTGGTCAGCATGGGAATGCACCCAAGTGGAATTATCTCTCTCTCCCTCCCGCCCGACACTCACACAATCGAGCCATTCACGGCTAACGAGAGACAGGACCAACGATTCAAATGTAAATTTAGAGTGGAGGGAAAAAGAAGAGCAATGACGACACAAAACGCCACCGAGTTCATGTGAGCGAGGAACTCCCGAAAGGTTCATGTATGACTTTGGTGATGAATGCCTGTCCTGGGCTCGCATTCCTGCTCGTCGGCACTGACCAACATTCGCCAGAGGAAAGCAATTTTAACAATTTTTGTTTAATTTAAATTTTAATTTCGTTGAACGAGCCGCCACCGTCGTCGTAGCTGCATGCCGCCTTTTGCACTCCGTCCAAAGATTTATCCCGGCCGTTTTTCGTTTTTTTAATAAGCGATAAAAAATTATGCGCAAGGGAGCAACAAAATGATGGGTTATCCTTTTTCAACTCTCCTCTCTGTCCACTTGGCCACAGGCCTTCGTACACTCTGTCCCCTCTGTCCCTTCTCCGTTGCCCCTTTGTTCCCACGGTTGAACTCAAACAAACCGGCTGCCGGCAATCGAGATGATTTGCTGGCAATTTCCCACCATCGCGTCTCGTTTTCAGTGTCGGCGCAAAATTAAATAATTTCCTTAACAATTTAAATTTTAACTTTTATTCTTTACCGCATGGGAGCGCGCCGATCTTTTAATCATTATCCTTCTTCTGGCCTCCGAAACTGATGGATTCTCTCTCGAGCTTTCAATCTCTTCTTCCTCACAGTCAGTCGTTTTTTTTGCCGCCACCACCACCACCACCACTAACCGTTCCCCAGATGATGTGTTTTGTTAACATTATGAAAATGAATCATTTTATCATTAATTTTATTTGAATTCTGCTTTACACCCATTGCACACACCCTCGCGCCGACCTCCGACCGGAGGAGGAAATGAAAAAATCCCTCAAAATATGGTCCTTCGAGCCGGAACAACGCCATTCGCGTCTAAAGATTCATGTCGAGAGGTTCATTTTCGAGTGAATCCCCTTCATCTGAGACCCAGAAAGACGAATGTTGAGAACAACAACAACGGCGTGTACTCTAGATCATCAATGAATTGTTGATGATAGAAAAATGTCTAATTAGTTAATTTATATTAAAAATTATGACTTTCGAGAGGATACGCGTCGAAATTGTCCCTCGGGTGGCTGAGTTTAGGAGTCATCCGACCGAGCGTCTTCGTCTGAAAGATGATGATGAAAGCGGATGTCGAAGGGGTGGTGGAGGGAGGCCAGAGAAAGAGTGGCAAGAGGTAGGGACAGGGAATGAAACGTGACATTGTTGTCACACATTTGGGGCGATAAATTATAAAATCCTTTGGCTCCGTCGCTCCCCCTTTTAATTTCCCCAACCGCCACACACAAGAAATCTGCACCAGAAATGTGGTAATTAATGGAAAATTGCTTCATTATTTATGCAAAGATATTGTGGATCCTTGCAATGAATTAATTTACTCAACAGCGTCATGGAAATACCTTGATGGCCAAAGTTTATGCTCTCGCTTGCTAAGCGACCGAGGACTGGTCGACGAGCACGGCATGGACGGTAGGCTGCTGTAGTCTTCATAAACGTCCCTACCGCCACCGCTCTCGTCGCTGTTGTCGCTGTCTTCGTCCACCAGTCATGACCCAAACCTGAGCTGTGGCAGCGGGGCAACGTAACTCACCCCACCACCACTCCCAGCCGTAGTCGCACGATGATGTTGATGGCCTTGTTGGGGGACAGCGTTTCCTGGACTTTCTTAGTTATTTGCAGTCAACAGGATGAGAGATAGAGAGCGTGATGACGTTCAAAAGAAAGTGGGGGCAGACTGCAAATGATAGGAGACGGAGTGAGATCACTTGGATGTTGTCTTCATCATCTTATTGATTATGTGTGGCATTGATTGTAAAGGAACGTGTAAAAAAATTGTTTTTGAATCCTGGAGATGCGACGGGGTCCAATTTTTCGGAAGGAAGTTGACTCGATCTCATCCTGATTTACCGGTTGATGCCCCGAACCTTTCAACAAACCATTCAAACCACACCTGTGTCTGAAGTATGGTCAGCCAGCCAAACATCAAAGCCTCGGCTCCCACTCGAAATCCCTCGCAGCCGTATCGATAGCACGGAAAATATTGTCTCAGCGATCACGGGAATTAATTTTAATTAAATGTTATATAAAATCCAGTTGAGCGGGCGGACATTTTAAACAAACCCGCTCCGGCATACCAATCCACACGGCCACGATATGAGCCACTCGTCCAATAATTCACATTAATACTGTTCACTGGCTAATTAAATTAAATGAATTTATTGGCGGAAATTGAAAACGAAACCACCACCTCCAACACAGGAGCTCCGGGGGGCACAGGCTGTCTCTCGGCGGCGGCATATGCGCGCCGTCTCTGAGGGCATGTGGGACCTAAGTGGACGGGGAAGAAAATTACACCACGTGATTGGACCACCCACGACAGGATGCTCCTCGATCGCACTTCATTATTTGTCGAAAAAACGCAACCGCATCATAAAAGAGTTCAGAGGAATGTCGGCTGGGACTGGCTGGACGGTCAGATGGACACCGGCTGGGTGAACTAGCTCGCTGGACTGTCCGGAGTGTAGTGCAAGGAAAATAATCATAATGAATTATGCAGCGACGAACGTATGCTAATTAACCGTCGAATTGGAAAAGTTGAAAACTCAATTTCGGCATCCATCATCGGGCTGGAAATCGAGGCAAAGCGCGCGGACCAGTCTTCGAAATGGCAGTGACAGCGCCAACGCCAACGCGAACGCCAATGCCATCATCATCAACACCATCATAGCCATTGACAGCACATCCATGTGCGATGGGCCGCATTATCAATTGATGTGTGCTGCTGGAGGAGTGGAGCACTTCTGGACGGCAATCGGCAGCACTTTGGCATGTTTAACAGAACAAAAATAATTAACTTAAATCATTCGCACGCACATGGTCGGACGGCTGTCTGGCTGACTGGTTGAATGGGTGGGCGGCTGTCAGGGACCGCGGATGAGCAGGACCGGCAAACCGAGCACGGTCTGCTGGCCGAGAGGCAATCGATGCACTCGCTGCCGCCGCTGCAGTGGGTGTTTACGGTGACACTGTGCACATCAGTGAAGTGACATCTACCGTATCCGGTCGCGGACAATGCGCTACCGTGGTGATAATGCACAGAAGCGCTGCCGGTCGGCATTTACCGGAAGAGCACCCATGCAACTGCTAATTGCTGGTCCACCACCGCATCCAGGCCACACCATCTTTTGACTGTCGCATTCCCCTACGAGCAGAGGCTCTCCCTCTCCCAGCACATGGTGGTCCTAATTAACGAAACTAAATGCGAATTAATTAAATATCGATCTCCGAGCTACGGCGGACAGACTTTTCTGTCATTTCCGACCCAAAAAATCCGCCGGACGATTGCGCTGCTGAACGCTTGGTCAGCCATGAACTGACCAGAAGATCCGTCTAGCTCCTGCCGTAGTGGCGGCGAGGTGGGGCTGACTGCAAGCGATTCCATTAATTGAATTAAAATTAAAAAACAAATCGTCGTTTCGCCACCAACCCCCATGGCCATGGACGAAGTAAAACTGTGTAGCGATGCCCATCGGAGCGTGAACCCGGTCGCCACTGCACTGCACTGAAAACGACACGGATTCCGTGGTGTGCCGGCCGTGTCGTGTGCGCGCTGGAAAATTCGGACTCCTCCCGGTGCGGTGGTGGTGGCCTCGACGAGTTTTTTTGCTGCGAGAACATAGGTACACCGTGTAATGGTGTCAAAACGGGAGCGCATTACTGCGGACCCGTGGTAACTGCCAAAAGAATGTGTGCCTGTGTGTGTGCGCGTGTGGTGAGGGATGAAGGGACGGCGGATAGTATTAATTTAATTCAAATTGAAAGGGGCTATGTGGACATTCGGATGACAGAGGAAATTCGGCTGGATTTTGAACATCAGGCTTTGGATTGAACTATCGCCGCCGCGGGTGGTTTACCGAAGCGGGGACGTAAATAATTCAAATTCGTGTCAACATACAAATGTGTAAAGGATGTTTCTAATGAAATTTTGGCGGCGTGCGGAGGCGGGGAGGTGCCACAGGGCAATGACTACCGTTCATCGATATGTCAGTGAGAGTTTAGTGGATCGGAGGATCGGAAATGAGCCGTGAAATCAACACCCAAACAGGCGCTTAAACTGGTCGGATATGAATCCATTCGATAGCTGCTTAAAATTTAATTACATGAAGTGTGCTGCAATTTGGTTTTGGCTCTGAATTCGGGGACATCCACGAAGATCGGGTCCAATTAATTTTCATTCTTCCTCATCAATGGACGTCACAGAGGCAGAACGAGGAGGAAAAATTGCCTATAGAGCGAGCACTGAACTGGAATATCAATTAAAACTGTGAAAGAACTGGCTTAAGCCAAGACTCTATTCACCGCTTTCAGGTCAACGACATGCGTGCTGTGAGGGGGAGAGATGTCCCCAACATATGGCATGCACACGCCTGGCCCAGGGAGAGAGAGGCGCACTGTGCTTGCGTTTGTGTGCCCGCTTTGTAGTTCGAATTAATTAACGTTGATTGAGGAAGCATCTCCTCTTTCAGCTGCATCCGCCAGCACACAGCGGCTAAGTCCAAAGTCAATCATTGAAATTCTCAGGATTCTGCACACTGCCTCCACCGCCGTAAATCCATTAAGTGTCTCTCTCTCTATCTATTGCTCGACTTCTACCCATTCCTGGAGCCAGGCAGGGGTGGGTGATGTCACAGCCTCCGCTTTTATGTTTAATCCTTCGAGCTGAAAACGCCCATCTAATGGGGGAGGCCTCAGTTCAGGGTGAGAGTCGCCGAACCGAATCGCATATTAAAAATTTACACATCACAAAAATCGCGCACCTCACTCGCAAGGGTGATGGTGCCTAGCACGTTTGTTGCCGGTTGGGCGCCAGTTTTCTTTCACGACTTCTCAGTTTTCAGTTTCAGGCTCTAAGCCTCTTGAATCGATTCAGGACATGGAATATCTGTTCCCATCCGCTTTTGTGTCCTTTGACAGGATAGTCCCTGCAGTCCCGGATGCAATTGAATCCACCTGCAGCCGAAAAACTCCAGTTTCACGGCGGAGGGAGCACAGGCCGTGTGTTGCCCATGCCGCCGCTGCCACTTTGATTGGAGATGTCACATCATTCACACAGAGTTCGTCACTCTGAGTGAGTAAGTACAGTCCATCCCTGCCAGCAGATGGAGCTCCCTCGAAGGGGAGAATCCGCCCCGAGAGCAGATGATGTCTCCCCTGCAGTTGCAGCAAGTAAATCATGGAGAAGTGGGCGGTTTTCTGGGATTTGGAAGTAATTAAAATTTTTGCCTCGCAGAATTTTTGAATTGGGCAGGACAACTGCTAAGAAATGCCATCAGCGCCATACACTTCCCAAATATGCCACGGAAGAGGGGAGGACTGGAAAAAAAAGGAAAATACAGAGTGAAATGAAAACTTTGTCCACAGCTGAGTGATTCTTCCTTTTGTGTGACGCCAGTGGACCAGGGACGAACGGACGGCGCGGTTGTGCTCCCCAGTGAATTGTTTGATTTCTGTGGATTTGATAATTAATCCACTGAGCTGGTGTTGCTGGTGGAGTGGGGGAGAAGCCGAAGAGTGATGGAGACGTCGCACAGAAAAGTGTTGATGGATGACGTCGCAACGAGTGTCCTGAGGATTCAGTTTCAGTTTCGAGAAAATGCGAAATCAAATCGGAGTTTATTAATGCTCTGAGGGCGACCAGTGGGAATGAGAGTGTAAATGGAATGGATTAGAAGGCTGCTTCATTTGAGAAGGAATTTAAGAAAATCTTTTTTTTGATTTAAGTTCCAGTAGGTTTTATTTCCTGGAAACCCATGATCTAAGAACGGAGCATCAGAATTCCTAATGCACTACGCCATGTCATGCATTTTACTGCCAGTGGTGGGTGGGATGGATGAGTTTGTTGGACGCAAGCTTAGTGGCATGTCATTAGAGGGAATTTAAAGTGCGGAAGATCTTTAAGAGGATGAACCAAAGAACTGCCCTGCCAGTCATGCCAGTTGCCTGTTGTGTTCCTTGTTTCATGCAAATCTCTCGTTTTCCGTCCATCAGCTGAATATGTCCCAAAATGGGGAATTAGAATAAGCGAGCATCATCCTCGAAAAGAAACGAGCGTCGACGAATATCGCAGACGCAGGGAGGATGTGCAGACACATGAACTGGATCCAAGGCTTCCCAGGCGAAAATGCTCCGACATGGCGCTTGAATTCCATTACCCTGCCGGAGGTACACCTCCGAACAATGTTAAGCGTTTGCCGCGCACACACACGCGCTTAACGTGTCTGCATTACATTCTTCACCTCTCCCCGTCGGGTGGGGTGTCTCCCGCACACTCTCACCGCAGGTGCAATCATCACTTTATCGGCCCCCTCACGCCATTCAGCACCCACCTACAGCGACATGTGGATGCCACATGCACTTCGCTCGCAAATTAATCAGGTCACGGTTTTTGGCAGCCTTAGAGGGATAAATAATGGCAGCCGCCCGCATGCACATGCATCCATATTCATAACCCCACCTCCGTTTCCTGGCTCTACAGGAGTTGCATTGTCAGCGTCAACCACAAGGACGGGGGCGGCGGTGCAAAGGGCGCTCAAGCGCTTACCTCGATCACATTCAATTGTCAGTGTCGCGTAGTCGTCATCTCTCTGTGGTGCCGGAGGAGCTGTGATCCTTTCGAGAGCTCAGCGGTGTTTGTCAGTTTTTTTGTTACAACTTCAACCATAAATAAGTGAACATCCCACCAGAAGCAGAAGAAGCAGAACGGGCCGTCGTTGTTGTTTTATTTGCTCTCCCCCTTTGACAATTTTTATTTAAAACAATTGACTGTCAACAGTGGCACAATGGCAGATAGGGCTGTCGCTGCTTGTGTTTCTGGATTGCCAGTAGGCCGGTGCGGGTGCTGTTTGAGGCTGCGTGTGAATGCATGAAGGATGTGTTCGCCGAGAAGTACTCGTGTGCTCGGTCTGTCGATAAATTCCGCGCAAAGCAAAAAAAGATGGGAACGGGAACGAAACGACAAATGAATCAATACTCGTCGTTCGCGAGCGGAGGCTGCGGTGGCTGGGTGAGGGGCGGGCGGTCCATTGTTTGTTGTTAACAAATGGCATGATGAATTATTTTAACAAAGCAAAAGCAAATCGAGCTGAATAAATCAAACAGTTTGCATGGAATTACGTTACGTACTCCCCGCCACTGTGTGACGCTCGAGCGTCTGCCGGCGACCAGGAGTGGCGGTGTGAATCGATGGGGAGTGCTGGCGCGCTGCCGGGCGATGTAGATGGAGGTTCGGTTGGGTGGTTGAGTTGTGTCAATTTAATATTCACCAATTAATTTTGTGCCAAGCAGAGGGGCTGTTCTGGGGGAGCCGGGTGCGAAAATGGGGGATACAACAACAACAAAAAATTCAAACAATATTTGGGGAGACATTTTTTTTTCCTTTTTTCGAAAACATTTTTTGGGTTTTTCATTTCGTCCAGGACTCTTGATGCCACAGTGCTTGGTGCACAAACAATTTATTTTGTTTGCTTTGAACGACACACACATTCGCAGCACACTCACTGGCAGTTTGACGTTGATGAGGTACAGAGGCTGAAGGAGAGTTCATTTGAAATTGACATTCAAAAGTATTTTCATTCCTGTGGTGGCAGAGAGCCGGAACGGAATGGCTGGCTGGCTGTCGAGCGGAGTGGTTATTTGAAGCTCGAATTGATGTGTTCAACTGCTGACGCTGCGGCGGGAGTGGAGTGCATGGCATTTAACAGGCGTCATTATGGGAATAAAAGGCATTCATTTCCCCACGTCCGCCATTTTTGGGTGCGTGGGGGGGCCGGGCCAGGGCGGCATTCAGGCGGGAACGTAATTTTTGGAATTGCGATGGAGGTGTGCTTTATTGAGATTCCCGTGCATTCTGCGAGGGATTTCAATCAATTTGTGAAACTGGCTAGTCAATCAGATTTATGATAATTGAAATAAAGCCGGGCGCACGAGCCGGGATTGGGTTAGGGAGGAGATTAATTGGCTGCCAGAGCTGACGATGCACGCGGACTCTGTCAAGAGTAAAAAAAAGTCATTAATCAACTCGGGTGCTTGTTTAAATTTGTCTCATTAAATCCGGTTTGCGTGTCAAAGGGGATCACTGTGGCGTATGCGTACTTTTTGGACTTCGTAGTGACAATTAAGCGAAGCTGTTGTCTGTTGTGTTGACAGAACAATGTCAGGTCGGGAAGTCGGACAGTTTTAGGCTTGAGGAGGGTCACTACCCGGATTCCCTTATTCAAACTAAACAGAGTGTAGCATTAAAGTGTTGAATTCATTCAAGCGCCCTAGCCAACGCATGCAATGCTCTATCATGGACCACGTCATAAGAGTAGGTCCTTCCACTGTTTTAATTTTTTCAAAATTGGCGCTCTGCCATGGACCAATCATCATTCTTTCCTCTCCGGAGTTTGACTCAATATGTCGTACATTTACGCTTTGCTGTGAAAGTGTTGCACCCTAGGCATGTGCATGCAAAGTACTAAATGACTAGATGGCATTGCCTTGCTCAATCATGGACCACGTCATAAGAGTAGGTCCTACCACTCTTTCCATTTTTTCTAAATTGGCGCCCTGCCGTGGACCAATCATCATTCTTTCCTCTCAGGAGTTTGACTCAATATGTCGTACATTTACGCTTTGCGGTGAAAGTGTTGCACCCTAGGCATGTGCATGCAAAGTACTAAATGACTAGATGGCATTGCCTTGCTCAATCATGGACCACGTCATAAGAGTAGGTCCTACCACTCTTTCCATTTTTTCTAAATTGGCGCCCTGCCGTGGACCAATCATCATTCTTTCCTCTCAGGAGTTTGACTCAATATGTCGTACATTTACGCTTTGCGGTGAAAGTGTTGCACCCTAGGCATGTGCATGCAAATTACTACATGACTGAAAGGTAGCCCTAGATGGCGTTGCCTTGCTCAATCATGGACCACGTCATAAGAGTAGGTCCTTCCACTCTTTCCATTTTTTTCAAATTGGCGCCCTGCCGTGGACCAACCACCATTCATTCCTCTCAGGAGTTTGACTCAATATGTCGTACATTTACGCTTTGCACTAAAAGTGTTGCACCCTAGCCATGTGCATGCAAAGTAACACATGACTGAGAGGCAGTCCTAGATGGCATTGTCCTACACAATCATGGACCACATCAAAAATGTAGATTCTTACATTATTACCAAATCCTGGTGATTCTGAAAAGATTTTTTCCAAACTGGCGCCCTACCGTGGATCAATCATCATTCTGATTCACTAAGTTCTATGCCTCCAAACACACAACAACACCGATTCAACGTGATTCCCCCTAATGGAGTGTCGTTGAGTTCCTCATTCAATCATCCTTCTTCCAAATGACATCAAGTGTACCACGCAAAACGTGGCATAAATTGAGCTCAAATGCATGTCATTCAAATGAACTGGAACATGTTGAGTGCCAAAAAAGCGCATGACATTGAAAGCAGAATGAACTAGGTTTGTGGTTAACAACAACTTGACAACAACTCACCGCATCTCATTGCAGGAGTGGAGTACTCTCTCTCTTTTGATTGCTGTCATCACAGGCCATCATCATTATGATCATCATCGTAATTCAGACTACAATTATGTCCTTACCCTGCCGGTGAAGGATCTCTCAAAAGTAAAAGCATTCGCTTTGCGCTACCTTCAATGCATTTCCAAATGACGGAATAACCACATTTAATTGTTTCCTTCCCGCCCAACGGCGCGGACCACGCTCTCTCTCTCGCTCGCACTGGGAAACAGCAATTTCCCTGGCCCGGCTGAAGGGATCTCAGCAGCTACAGCCAGGCAGCAGTAATGCATTTTCCATATCACCAGCCGTCTCGCGCTTCTCTTCAAATGTCGTCTTTTCAACGTCACACACACACTGTTACGAAAAAGTGAAAAACTAGGAAAAAATAACAAAACAACGGACTCAGCTAAACATCGTCACTCCCATTCTCTAATGACGAAACTAAGCTGCACTTGTGTCCTCTCCCCGCTTTTTTTTTCCTCTATTGTCCTTCACTGCTGTTTGCCGATGTGGGGCAGGAGGGTGGACGGGGGAGAGGAGGCAGGGTGCAGAGAGGAAAAAAATGAAAGGCTTGTATGCACAGCGCGACGACGAAAAGAATGTACTCTGTATCGTACACACAACAGTTATTCATCTTAAGTGTTTCTAAAACAAGGACTTTTTTAAATAAATGCCCATAAACTTGGGCAGGAGGGAGGGCATGAGGATGCAGACGGGGTGGTTGCTTTTTTGTGAATTCAAAGCCACTGCCGCCACCGTCATCGTTATCGCTGAGCAGAGTGAATCCTCCTCTTCCACAGTCATCCATCCAACGATCCGAACATCCATCCATCCACATTCATCTACATCCTCGACCGTCCATCTATCTAACCATTTGATGCGCTAAACCAAAACAGAGATGGCTTCTCGCAGACTGAAGGACTTAAGGCTGGCTGGTTGGCTGGCTGGCAGGCAGGCAACGGGGCACACAATGAACACAAAAAACACAAACAACAACGCCCGAGTGACAATGAGCGACAGGAAACGAAGGGAGGAACGGAGGAGGACACAGAAGAAAGTTTTTGTTTGCTTTCAGCACCTTTTTGTCAGTAGTGTCATTCAGCAACGAAAATTCACATCGGCCATTGTCAGCGAGCATGCTGTAGAGAATTATGTCAAGTGGATTTGCAGCACGACTCTGCCCTCCATCTCTCAGTCTCGCGTGCTTGACACCGGCCCAGGGTTGAGTTGCTGAGTGGGGAGCTACAGAGGAGACTAAGACAAATGTCCGAATGCTTGGGTCGGAAACGTGTAAACGAAATGGCGCTCGACATAGAAGTGAAACAAATTTAAACCAAATACTTCATCAGCGACGAGAAGTTGTTGCCATGTGACATCCAAATTCCTAAGAAACTCCATCCATCCACCACCGACAATGAGGAAGTGTCCCGTTGTCTGTTTGGTCACCCATCCACCCCATGCCTAGGCAACCTTGGGCAGTCCGGTATCTCTCTGTATACCGAGCTAAGCAATTATCATCGTTGTGACGAGTGTTTGTTGTGTGCCACCACCCTGTGTGACAAGCACGTGTGTGGAGGGTATGCACTCTCATTGTTATGACAGAAGTCAAGCACGGAGGCAGAGGTGGGGCGATAGTAATTAAAGGGCAATTAGACTAATGGACTGGAAGAAAATGACACGCCAGTTTTGAGAAGACCCCTCTCGAGTATGTAAATTAACTTAAAGTTGTCCATTCTCAAGTCTCAAGGTCTGTTCACAAATTGTTCGGACTTGACATGAAACAAATGACGAGGAGGGTAGTTGTTAGTTAGACTGGGCTGGTTGGACGGGGTGATGGGAATCAAGGTGCTCTTCTTTGGCATCAATGACTGGGCAGGTTTGTGCTACTTTAAGTGAAAATCCTTGTAAGCCGCTATTGTATGTGCACGGGGGAATTTGAAGTTATTCTTTAAGTTTGTGGAAATTTTCTTCATTTTAAATAAAGTGGAAGCAAAAATGTATAACGTGTCAAGTGGCGCTCAACCAAATGCCTCCATTTCAAAAACAATATTCTTCTCTACTCAAAACAAAAATGTGCACAGAACTGTTTCTGTATCGGTAGTGCTTCTTTCAAGGTTGGCACCCAACCAGTGACAAATGCACAAGGAGAAGCACAAACTACAAGCGCGACTCTGAAGTTTTTTGAAATTGAATAGCAGTGAAAGATAGTGTGACAAATTTGGAGTTTCTGTAAAAGTTCTCAATTTCGTGACTCATGCACTTCCTTAAAAGTTGGCGCCCAACCAGTGACGGAGGCATAAGGAGAAGCACAAGCTATAAACGCGACTCTGAAGTTTTTGAAGTTGAGTAGTAGTTGAAGATAGTGTGACAAATTATTAATTTCTGTGAAAGCTCTCCATTTCGGGACCCTTATACCTTTCACAGGATTTGGCGCCCAAATAGAAGCTCAAGCTCTAAATCCCTTCTTCAACAGGAGCTGTTATCGAAAGATGATTCCAATTCTAAAGCAATTCTAAAGGGAGATCAGCTTTAATTACATTTTTCAACAAATGGCGCCCGAGCAAAAGATTACCATTCAGTTGGGCATGGTCGAAGGATGTAAGACTTTTCTTCTGCAGTTTTACAGTTTCAATATTATGTCGTCTCTCATCTTCTCGTGAAAAGGAACCCTTCCGAAAGCAGCACCCAAAGTGAAGCCTTCCAACCAAATTCACTGTTGAGATTACCGACAACCAAATGACAATTTCCAAACGACAAATCAGAGGTAAACGGAAACCTTGTCGTCTTCCAGAAAAAACGAATCAATGAAATCAATGAACATCAATAGAGATCAACTATTTACGGGCACTTTCCTTCCTTGTTTAAGGGATCTGCCCTGTTCGTGAAATGGTTACTCTCCGTAGACACACGAGCTGCACTTCCCCACCAATTTGAAGTGAAGACAAACTTTTCCTCGACCGACTTCCGTCCCCCCACAAAAGTGCAACAGCATCACCACTCCACCAGTGCCATCATCAACTTCGTACCAAAATCAAATCATCGAACAACCCAACAATGGGAAATCCACAAGAATAGCAGTCACTGTCCAACCCCAAGGGTTTGAGGGCTATGTGCATGTGTCTGAAGTTCCCTCCGACTCGGATGCACGACCGGAGAGCTGCAGCAGATACAATAATCTCACGGAAAAAATGCTAAGCGAGAAACTTTATCTTTTCCCCTAAAATGACAAAAATCTTCAAACTGTCAAGCGATCCACTGGCGAACCCAGTTATCCTGCGTCTCGACGCGCATTCGTGCATGGGTGTGTGTGTGTGTTAGTGTGTGCGTCAACTGACAATGGAAGAAATTATGTTTTCCGAGCGCAGGAATTTTAGAGAGAAACACAAAAAATTGCTGGGAAAGCGAAGAAACAAAAAAAAAAGATTACCCAAGCGGATAATATACGCGACATGAACGGGGAATAACGGTAATATTTCATTGTCTCTCTCTCCGAGGCATTTGGCCTCCTCCCCTTTGCTGCTGAATCGTTGCTAACAATCCCAATCCCAATCCCAGCGTCCTGAAGGGTTGCCTGCACCACTGCCATCCAGTCAGGCAGGCCAACCCTAGCCCTTGCGATAAAAAGCGAAATATTTCTATTTGATTCGCCAAAAGAAGCGAGCTAAGTGAAATGCTGGTTGACATTCTTCTTTTTCCCCTCAGATCTTCCTGCTTGGCTGTGTGTGTGTTTGTTGAGTTTTTCTGTTGTCTCTAAATGTATTGTCTTCTGATGGCAGACGTTTAATTTTTATCTCTGTCTCTTTCTCTCTTTTCTTTTTACAGTTGCATCCTGCATGACAGCGGTAACGAGTGCCGAGGAATGTGGCCAAGAGGAATTCGCCAAGTGCTCTGAGGCCCTAGATATGCTTCATCTAACGTCGGAGTTTTCAATTGGTGTCTCCAAAAAGGAAGAACTGGACAAACTTTGCCTGTAAGTCGCCAACAGAAAAAAAAAATCCGAAAAGAAGTACTGAATGCTTTTAGTTTTGGGCGGGTTGTTAACGGGAGCCGAGCAGAAACGACCTCTAATGGAATTAATTGTGACCAATTGATGTGGCCTCCTCCAGCAGAGTCGCTCCCTAACTCATTCCGCCTTTTGCGCTCCTCGACATAAGCTCTTAATTGGGTCGGAAAACAGGGAACCTTTTCCAGTGATTCCTCTACGGCTAATTCGCACATGCACAAGCTGAACGGGGGCTCGCTCCTTAAAAATTGCACCACACACCGGAGCTGCTGCAGAGTCAGAGGCGGGTGCTGGCGAAAGAAAAAAGAGACTACGAAAGTTTCTTTCGCTTCAAATTGGTTTCGCCTCCTACCGGGCGCCAACAAGCAGCAACGGCGGCAGTAACACTTGCAACGGCATCCATGGTTCTTCCTTCCGCTCAAATTGATCAAAAGGAAACCAGAGGACGATTTAACCTTCCTACAACCACCTAGTCAGTCAGTCAGCCACCGGGGTGGCCACCCCTACTCCGGTAGCCATCGTCGCCACCGCGCCACTGCCATTGCCATCGACACTGGCACCGTTGCACTATTTTCAATTCAAAACATGTTCATTCTGGACTTTTTTCTCCTCACGGCACGAGCACAAAAGGACGGGAGGGAACAACACAGAAATACCCTTGAAGGGAAGCGGGTTCCTGCAAAACATCGAAGCTCCGCAACCAGAAAACAAAAACGAGACTACGACGGTTACGATTCCTACAGTGGCTACCATTGCTACGAGGACGACGACTACCCATAGCCAATGGTTGGGCAAGGGAATGGCAAGGGGAGATCCCCTCATCCTCTCATCCTCTCATCCCCGCCAGGTTCGGGATGCTTTCGATACGTTCGTGGGACTTAAATTGAATTTATAACTTTTTCGCAAAACAAACGACCATTGGGGCGGCCGGGTGCACACACGAGTCCTATGCCCACAGACGTCCGCTGTGTGCTCTTCGTTTTGCTTGCTCCTCCTAGAAGGGCTTGCTTTGTCTCTTCCTATCGATGGACGTCCCCTGGCTTTTGTTTGCTGCCATGCTTCGGTGACGGCGGCGTCTTTCTACGATGCGTATTTGTTTTGGCATTTTGCAAGGATATTAGTGAATCCTTATTAATGCTTCGGAATTCATGACTTATTGAACTGTGCTAAAAGGAAATGTCACTCGTCCGAGCGGCGACAAGACGGCGGTGAGGGCAGCGGGCGGAGACGTCTTCCAGGGATAACGAGGGACAAATATTTTGAGGACTAAACGAAAGAGCGTCCAGTAGTTGAGCGGCAACAGCAGAGGCAACTCATTAAAAATTCTAATCGGATTTTTCCTGATACCCAATGGGTCACGAGTTTCCTCAATTTTTCTACGCCGAGCTATATGGGTCGGACATAATCTAATTATTTGCGAAATTCAAATTCCAGGACGTCTTTATTTAGCTCAGCGGGCCGATTCAGGTGGGCGGACGGCCGAGAGCTGGCCACCCTCGCCTTTTGCCGGGTTGGTTGTGTGTTTTTTTTCTGCTCCGGCTAATGATCTCATGGGAGGACTGGACTTGCAAGTATTGAAGTATTTAATATTCAATGGGGCGGGCCCGAAAGGAGAGTCACGGGATGAGCGGAAGACGAGGGGGGGTTGGTTGCCATGAGGATAATTTGGGGTGCTGCAGCGTGTCGGGCTTAAATTGAAAGTGATCTAAATAATTGATTGAAAGAGAGGGTTACACCAGGGGTTGTGTGTGTTGCATGGTGACGGAGACACAGGCTCCTGTCAAATGAGCGACATTTAAGGGTTGACGGCTTCGCTTTGGCCATTAGGCGCGGGATGAGACAGCCAGTCATGGGGGATTTGCCAGTCGGTGCTCCCCAATGACAATTCGGATTGTCTTGTCGACAAAATGTCTAAAAGGACTCCCGTCAAAGGATCTTAGTAGATATTTTTAGAAACATTGACCGATGTTTTCAAGGGAAGCGAAATCACTGCCGTCAAAGGTGAAACAAACGATGGGAAATGTTGAATAGAATTTCAAGAAAATCCAGAAATCAGAGCTCGATTCCACTCCAAGGAACCAATTTGTCCACCACGCCCCACTCGTTGCCCGGTTAAGCGTCCTCTTCTAACCTGTCACCACAAAATCGAACGATTTTCCATTTCATCTAGGGGAGACGTCTGCCCACGTTTCCACCGTCCTCGGTGCCTTGCCCACTTAATCGACTTGTGCATCCCTCCAATCTACTATCCATTAAATCCCTAAACCCTTTAATACCTCAGCAGTCATTTTTGTCACTTTGCCTCTTGAAATCGAAACCCTCCATTAGCCTCCTTATTCTCTCGTCGCCACCACCACAGTCATGCAGCCGCCGACGCCGTCGCCTCCAACCACGACGACCATCTCATCCTGCGAACAATGGATTTAACGTTGCGCCCCATTCTTCCTCTCCGACCACTTATATTTCTGCTGCATCTACACACCCACCGTCCCACCCTCTCCACTGCTTGTTGGAGGGCATCGGGGAGCACCACGACGATGGTGTCTTCTCTCGAATTAAAATGCAGTCACCCGGAAGCGGATGGAAAAATGAAATTTACTCGCACACCCGCAGCCCGGCGCGCTCCTCATTTCCGTCCTGTTGCTCGTCCATCATGCGGCAGCCATTACAGCACCAAACGCTAACAGGTTGTTGAATTGAATCATTAGAAGCACTGGTCGTCCGTCACGATGCGACACGATGGGAACGTCATATCTGTCTGATCGCCCACCACGTCAGCTCCGACATGTCCCAGTGTCAATCACTCCCTCCTGTGTGTGACAGAGTGTCCTTTTTGCAGTGTGCGCGCATTCTCTTGTTCCTTTTGCAAATGCAAATTCCAAGCCTCCCCGCAATGCTTACTAGGTGTCAGAGCACTTGACTCGGGGAGTGCTGCATAAAGAATGACGGAACAAAGAGAAGGAAGCAGGGGAGATGCCAACGTCAAACCGACGCGAGCAAATGAGCGTCCGTGCATGATGAATTGCATTCTTACGGGCGTGGGGGTGGGCGGCCAAATAATGTAATTAGGGGTAGTAAATTCCTGTCGATCTGTCACTTAGTCGGTGGCTGGGGGTGCGGGGATCCGATTGCACCTTCATCAACTACCCTTTCCCATATCTTATGTTTTCGTATCCTTGCAGGGAACTGCGTAAGGGCGTCCGCTGCATACAGAGCTACACACGACGATGCATGGACTTGCAGCAGAGGAATGCGTTTAATAAATTATATCACGGCATTAATCAATTCATTCGGGATTTATGCAACAAGGGTGAATTCCAGGACGGTAAGTCTCCAGCAGAGGAGAGAGAGGGAGTAATTAATTTTGCCCCTCACACTCGTGCCGTGTTTAATTGTGTTTGAATTCCTGCATCTTTATACTGCCCGCACAGAGTATCTGAAGCATGCCGCCTGCTCGGAAATCGCCAAGAGGGAGTTCGAGGTCTGCTCCACCAGATACCAGGAGACCATGGTCTTCATGAAGCCCAACAAGAACCAGGAGACTCATGATAATATCACTGTTAATGAGAACATTAAAACGATATGCTGGTAAGTTGATTGCGGGCAGGGAGCCGTGATGGATGAGCCAAGCGGGGCGATTTAATTGAATGCGTGTGTGTGTCTGTTTTTATCTCTGCAGCTCAATAAACCAGCTGGTTGATTGCTCGGAGGACGCTGCGCGCAAGATGTGCGGCTCGGATGCGGCGAAATTTACACGGGAACTGGTGGACAAGTATGCAAATAGCTTGACCAAGGTAAGAGCGCTCCTGCCAAACGAATCTGATCGATTGTCAGCCGAAATTTGGGCTTTCGTCCACAGATTTATTGCGAGGAATACACGAGACATCCGAATGCGTGCAGAGATGGCGATGGCGACAGCGGCCATCGACTCCAGCAGTTGCCCCTCGTCGCCGTTCTCACCGCTGCCTTCCTGGCCATTACATACCATCGAACAAGATAGATTTAAAAGATCGGCAAATTTGTGCAACAACGTTTCACACAAGGCACGCCACCAAACTCCACACATCCTGACACACTCACACACACGACACGACACAGCTCGGCATAAAGCAATTTCGAAACATTAGTCAATTTTTCTTAGATAAGATAAAAACCAAGACGACAGCAACTTAAGGTCGCATCACATCCAGGCGAGAGGCGTCAGTTGTATCCCACGTCCCGCCTACGCACACACACCCACCCTCCAGTAGGATGCCCAGGAATTCAAAACGAAGTGAACAAGAAATTCAAAAATGTAGTGACACGTTTCTTAGCAGCAAACCAACACAGAACTCATCGTAGTCACACTGCATCACATTCTTTGGAGGGAGGAGAAGGGAGGGGAGACCAGAGTTGCTCGTTGATGCAAAGCGAAAACAACTTTTTGGGGGAGGGATGTGAGATAAGGGAAAGCAAACGCATCGTATCGTTACTATTGTAACGGCTTTTTAATTAGGAGCAGATACAAAATTAAGCACAAAATAAAACACCCCTCAACAAAATGACAGGTGGTGGGGGCAGAGGCACGGATTGCAAAATCACACAACCCCTGCGCGCACTGCCGCACACAGACCCCTGGCAACAAGAAAGACAACCGATCACCTGTCCAACGTTAAGTAGTTTTAGAGAAAATTTAGTTTTATGAAAAATCAAATAATTAAGATACGCGTACATAGTAGATACACACACGCACACACAGTGCAACACCACAGGCCTGTATGTGTATTTTTAGAAATTATTTAAAATCAGTACCTTAAGGATATTGTGTAATTGTGTAAAATGTAAAGTCGCTTAGTCTTAAGTTTGAAGCGAAACGGTTTCCTTGTAACTCATTTTTGCGTTTCCTCAAGTTAGTTCAGTGCGAATATGATTAGTTTTCTTGTTTTCTTTTCTGTGGGGCACCACCCCCTTGCAATACACATCAAAATAAGAAGAAAAAAATAAAAGACCAAAAATTACTTTAAACAAATGATATATATACATTGAAGAAAATAAATGAAATGATATACAAAGAGGAACACACTGTTATAGACAAAATGTAGATGAATTAAATATTTTTAGGATTAAACGATGATATTTTTTGAGAGAAGTCAGCACTGTGAAGTTGTAGTGTTATGATGCATTCAGAAATCCTGTCAAATTCGGTATGTTTAGTTATTCTTAGGCATTTGTTATTTATTGTTGAAATTCTGTTTTTGTACCTTATTCGAGATAAATCGTTTATATTCATCATCATTGGCAAGAGTTTTTGTTTCTCTTTTCTTTTTTCAGTCTTTGTTTGTTTTCTTTTCTGTTTTCTGCAATGGCTCAAGATGGAGTAACTCGGAAACACCACGTTATCTGTCATATGGTAGGCGTAATGTTTTTTTCTTCCAAACCTTGATTGGTATCAAAGATATGTTGGCTTGAAAACTTAAGCTGCCTTGCCTTTACGTTCTGCCATCTCTACTTCCTATGCGTTGTGTGTCCCTTTACGCTTGGACTCGCCCACGTACAGTTCGCTAAGTTCATCAATTTGAATATTCTCATCCGCTAGACGTCAATGCTTATTGTCTAAGAAAAAACTTCTCAAACTTCGCCGTTTAGAATCGCCACACTCCCTTTTACTGGTGAGACAACAATAGCGCGCACAGCACGAGTAGTTGATGAGCACTCTATGCCCTGGTCCCTTGAGGACTGTCGCATTATCCAGTTATAATTAATAGACGTCAATGATTTGTTCTTCTTCTTGTGGCGCTACAGTCCGGGGTGGACCTGGGCCTCAACCAAAATGCCTCTCCAGCCAGCCCGATCTTTCGCCAGCTCCAGTTGCGCACCCGAAGTTGGTTGAGGTTCTTCTCCACTTGTGTGCGCCACCTTAGTCTAGGTCGTCCTCTGTTGGGGTGTCTCAATGCAACGATCATACGCCAATTGCCTCCGGGTGCGCACTTCAAGTTGGTTGAGGTCCTTCTCCACTTGTGTGCGTCATCTTAGTCTAGGTCGTCCTCTGTTGCGTGTCCCAATGGCTCCACTTGTGTGCGCCACCTTAGCGCAGGCGTTCCTCTGTTGGAGTGTGCCAATGCAACGATCATACGCCAATTGCCTCCGGTTGCGCACTTCAAGTTGGTTGAGGTCCTTCTCCACTTGTGTGCGTCATCTTAGTCTAGGTCGTCCTCTGTTGCGTGTCCCAATGGCTCCACTTGTGTTCGCCACCTTAGCGCAGGCGTTCCTCTGTTGGGGTGTCTCAATGCAACGATCATACGCCAACTGTCTCCGGTTGCGCACTCCAAGTTGGTTGAGGTTTTTGTCCCAATGGTTCGGATTCAGAGACTTTTCGGGCCGGAGCAGTGGTGTCCATACGCCCTACATGGCCTAGCCATCTTAAGCGTTGTATCCGAGGACGCTTGACCAGGCGCATGTCGGCGTATAGCCCACAGAGCTCGTCGTTAATTCTTCTCCTTCAGATGCCATCAACGCAAACAGGACAAAAAATTGAACGCAAAACTCCAAAAGCCTTAGGGCTTCCTCAGCCGACTTTCGTAACGTCAATGTTGACAAAAAATGCTCTAATGAGTTAGCCAGCTGCATTTCTCCCTTCAAGAATTTACACGCAATACCCGCTTCGCTAGGAATGCTCACCCGTTTACCTTTAAGCCCACCTTCGGACGTACAGTTTAGAGACTCGTTCTTCCACCGCACCACACGAATATGGAATGCTCTTTCCAGCCCAAAGTTCCCCCTCCCCCATTACAATCCACAGGTAAATGTGCATCGGTTCCTCCTTTCCCTCTCTTCCTCAATATCTTCGGCCCGTGCTGCGACTTAATTCCGGTCGCTTAAGGGTATAAACAACCACTTTAGCGCGTGCCATTTATAGAATAAAACACAAAATTTATGCTTGCGCAACATATTCCGAAGGTTTGTGATTTCTAACCTTTCTGTATTAAAGGCGCTTTAATTTGTTGAAGAATTTAAAAAAAACTTTGCTTAGTTAGCTGGACTTTTCTGTTTCGCAGTTTCCCTAAATTTGAATCGGAAGTGTTGAACGAGTCCGTCCATATTGTAAACAGTTGTTTTGAGGACCGTCTCCTCTATAACACTTCACTCAATAAGTCTCGTGGCATATAGGGGGCGCCACTTACGAAAAACAAATAATATGGGATTAATACTTTTGTTAGTGGCGCTCCCTACATGTCCCGGGAATTATTAAGTCATCTGATTTAGTAGCCGTTCTAGTTGAGCCCAGCTTACAGCTTAAGATGCGTGTAGAAGTGTTTAATGAGTTCGTCAATGTCGTAAACGGGTTTTCAAGACTGTTAACTCTTTAAGCACAGTGACACTTTGTTTTTTACTTTCAAATAAATCTTAAGTGTAAACCTTTGTTTTTTGCTGCCAAATAAATTTCAGGAATGTTTATTTATTAATTTATGCTTACATAACATTTTTAATTACTTAGTTTTTAGAAAAATACGATTTTGTTAAGTCGAAAAAAAAACAAAGCGTCCTTCACACCCAAACAGAACGAACAGGATGTGACCGAGTTTCACTTTGAGCCATTGTTTGTACACATATTGGTTAAGTCAAATTTCAGAGAGGAGAGAAAAGGAAGAAATGTTGTCTAAAATTTTAACAAAAAAAAAAAATAGTAAAATAAAATTCATTAATGAGACGAAAGTGAAAGGTATTTCTTTTAGGGGAAGTTAAAACTACGGTTACTGAGACTCTTGGGATTTTGGGTTTTATCTAGGTTCACGCGCAGGGTGCGATAGTCTTTGAAATGATGACACATATGGTTCACATGTAACTAATTTGGAGCATTCTCACAAATTGGCAAATGACAAGTGTTAAGGACATCTTTTCCGACTCTCACTTCAGCCACTCCAGCAGCTTTCCTCGGTATTTACATTGCTATTGTCGATCTCGTCTAGATCGCAGGTCCTTCGATATCCCAGTTCTTATCTCAGAGAATACTTGAAGTATTAATAATAATAATATTTGAATGGCGTGACGGTCCACAGGGGGACCAGGGCCTAGCTTGCTCATCAACTACTGTTCTCTCAAGAATAGTAGGGACCTACAATTTTCTAACCGACTCCGAACGGCGAAGATTGAGAAGCTTTTTCATCGACATTAATTACTCTTCGAGTGTTGTCAGCAGCTCGAAAAAGGGTGGTGCCGTAAAAAAGTCGAGGTGTTCAGCCGGGAATGAAACCCGGACCTTCGGCGTGTGAGTGTCGCACTCTACCCACTACTTCAAAGTTTCCCTCACTTTAATTCCAACTGATTCAGAGTTGAAATCTTTTCTAGAGTCCCCCTTAAAATTCGACCTCATTTCAGAGTCTAAACACAAGGGTCGACGGACGAACTCCCTTACCTCCCACTCCCAATCACGTATGAGCTTCCCTCTAATTCGATGAACAACACCATCCAACTCTCAAGTTTAATAAGAATTTATGAATGGAGGGAAACCCCCAGGCCTATCTGTGCAACCAACATCCAACCCAGCATCCTCATGACTCCCTACCACTCACAGCCTCCACGGGAAATGGGAAACTTTTCCTGCTGGCACCTCTGCTCCTCCCTGCACCCTTGGAACTCTCATTTAGGAGTCCCATTATGTCGCCAATATCCAATTGTAGCCAACCATCCAACCAACAGCCCAACCAGAGGCGCGCAGTGTGCACGAAAGCATGTCCCGGATAATTCCTCGGCAATTTAGCCGCACTCACAATGTCGCCGTAATGGCTCTTGTCGGGTCGGCCTCCCCAGCGGGCCGGAACAACGACGATGCCGGCGACGGAACGACGCGCTCTCCAGTGTCTCCTTGCAAATAGCACCTCATTACATGCCCGTCGTCGGTTAATTAATGTCTTGCTGTGCGGGCCACTGATTTGATTTGCCGGCCCCCATACGTCCATTAGCGCTGGCGAATTAGGAAATCCTGTGCACCTCCGGCAGCATCGACTGTCGGGTGCCCTGCCAGAGTTGAATTGAATCGCGAGCAGATAAATCGCTCGCCGTCACGTCCTCATTGATCCCGGTGGACGGGCGCGGGCAGGGCATCTCTGCGCGGCTGTCTAAAGAACATGAAAATCATTTATAAATATTACAACTAATTGAAAACTAAAATAATTATTTACATCGGATAACCGGGTAATCCCGTCACGCAAATTATTCGCGCAGCGTGGGGGATCGGGGGCATAATTCCATCTATTTCGGTTGTCCGAACATAATCGCTAAACAAATCACTAATAAATTATTCGCATCCGAATACCACATAATATTTCGTTTCGGTCTGGGGGTCATTTCGCATTCAGAGGTCGGGCCGGCCGGGTTAGCTCATCTCCGCGCACTCACTCCTGCCGCTAGCTGGTTGGCTGGCACTGACCTCGCACACACAGGGGCTTATTGGTTAAAAATGGATCGGGGATCGCCTGCGAAAAATGGTCCTCGCTGCACACTACGGCTGCTGGTGCTGCGGTGCACGGTGTTTCGTTTAATCTCAATTTAAAACAAAGCCCCCCCAGTGTGTGATGATGGGGTGGTGGGCACCGCGATGGCGATTTTGTGCTGCTTGTGTGTTCCGCAGTCGTGAGTCGGTCTGCTGAACGGGTGGGTGGCCGAGAACATTGCCGTAGCGCACGTATGTAGGTGTGCTCTGGCATCAGCGTTGCTCCGCAGACATGTTAATGGGAATTTTTCGGGAATCATCAGGTTTTAAGCGATTTTCAGAGGTTTGTAATGATGCGCTACTGTTGGTGGTGCACTGCAAATTGTGGTGTGTGTGTGGTGCTGGTGGTGTGGAGGGGGGGCATGGGGGTATCAGAGCAGTCGGCGGGGGAATCCTATTTACCTTTAATTAGAAAAATCATCAAAAATTAATGCAATTTCTGATGAAATTCAAAATTAAAGGCGGGTGCTCCGATTTGCAGTGCCAGCAAGCTGCACGCTTCTAGTTCGGTTGGCGGATTAATTGAAGTTTTGCCTTGTGCTCGTATTGGCAATCGACCTTGAGAGAGGTTGCCGACGGTGGTGGGGAGTTTGAAAATTAGATCATTCGAAGAGGGAATGAGTGAACCGAGTGAACGGAGTAGGGAGTGTCCCAGCGGGGTGTCAATCGGTGGAGGTAAGCTGCGAAACCCTGGCCTATGAAGACTGTGAAGGAGTTTGAAGTGAGGACTGTCCCAAAGGACTAAGGTGTAAATACAGCCCAGGTGTTGGAAGACGTGCAAATGGATTCAATCTTGGGCCGAGACTTGCTAGGTTTTGAGTTGGTCTTGCTAAAGCATTGATTTCGGAGAAGTGTGGTGAACAGTGGTGACTGCCCTCCTCTTCATTTGGCTGGAAGGTGGAGACGCTCGTCAGATGGTTTAATTCCATTTGAATGTGGGACTGATTGTTTAAGAAACAAGATTCATTTGAATGTGACCCGCTTTCTACCACAAGTCACACGTTGAATATTCCCCATTGCTGTGTAGATATGCTGTGCGGAGACTGCAAAGTGTTGAAAGGATATGTCTGTCGAAACTTGTCAGGAGTAGTCTGAGTAGATTTAAAGGGTAAAGAACACTCCAAGAAAATAAAGGACTCTAGTCGTATCTTGAATTGACGCATAAGCAGAAGCTCGAGAGGACTGACACATTTCCTTTCTGGCTAAATACTGTGTGGGACTCTACGTCCTCCTTTAAGTTCCCAAGACGATGCAAAAATCTGTCGTCAATCCCTCGAAAAATGATCTCAAATTCCCACATCTAACATATTCCGTCCAAAATATAACTTCCTAAGCACCGCTTCAAGCACCACCAAAAATCCCTCAACAACGAAGAAGTTCATTGAAAAACCGCAAAGTGAATATTCCCTGTAACCGCTTTAGGCGTTCTTGAACAGACTCCACTTCCGCACTGTTGTAGTCGAAGAAGAAGAGATCCCCCTCGCCCGTCCTTCCTATCGTATCCATGGAAAGGAACTTCCTTAGCACTTAATCTACACAGATTTGAGTTCCTCGGGTCTATTGTAGTCCATGTGACTGCGACACAGGAAAATTCCAAGGCGTTATCGGAGCTGACAATAATTCGAAGACTTTGCAGCCCCCCCCCCCCCCCCCAAGCTTCCACACACCACACTTCTATTCCTTACCGCACTCGAGCACACATCAAGGTGTCACACCGCAACCGTAGCGTATGACAAATATTCGCCACCTACCCTGGCGGGTGTCGGCATGGTTAGCCGAGGCATCATGAACTTGATTCGGATTTAATTGAAATTAATTCCGTCAATAGGAGTCATCCTGTAGAAGGCCACAAATCAGATTTCCACCGACACACACAGATCATCCCTCGGTGAAGTAGGCTTCGCAAACCCAAAGGGAAAACCTCATTTCCACGTTCGTTTCCTTAATTAGAGCGACTGGAGACGACTCTCATGTGCTGGGAGGCGCAAAAAACCTTCTCAGCCGCACCCTACAGTGTCATGCATCTTGGCCTCCAGTCGAGGATTCAGAATTTAATCAAATCCCCACCGCAGGGACTTTCGAATGCCGTTCGCGCTCCTTGTCTCTATCCACGGCCACAGCAACCAAAAATGACGACAAGTGCGCCGAGTTTATGACGAACTACGAGGGGGTTGCGAGAGGTTGTGGGAAAAAAAATTAACTATGATTCCAATTGAAGTGTGTATAAAATATTCACTCGTTCACACAATAGTTTCCGGTGGTTGATCCTGCAGAGCGCTGGGGAACGTGCGCGGTTGCTGCGCGGGAGAAGGTGGAGGACCACCAAATTCTCGTGAGTGCAGCACTTTCCGGCGTCTTACACACGTCACCGGAGTCGTCAAAGTTGAAGTTTTGCTGTTTGGCCAACCAACCAGCCAGCCAACCAGCAGCGGTGGCGACGGCAGCAGAAACCAGCACAACCTAGGGGACTCCGCGGGGAAATCAAACATTTTCGGAAGCTTAGTTGTCGGGAGTAAGAAACTTTGTAGTTACTCTTGTTGTTGGCGAGCGACGAGCGGGATGCTGTGGTGATGTTATAAATTGGAGGAGGAGCGCGAGCCCTTGTTAGCCCACTGCACGGCCACGGCAAAATGAAATTTGTGTTTGCAAGGACACTGGGGGACAACGAATACATCTTCAGCTACAATAACGCTTAATACTCCAGGTACCTGCAACTAGAAATTAGGTTGTGGCTACGACTCAAGCTACTGCTACGGCCAAAAATGCTGCGACAGTGAGAACGACTGCCAATGCAGTTGGTACGGCCAAGGCAACTGCCACTGCGTACGGCGTTGCCACTGTGACTACCTCTGCCATTTGTGGGTCGTCAAAGCGGCCGGTGCTGCTGCAGTGATTGTCAATGCTTCTGCCTCCGCTCGGTCGTCGTCTTTGTGGTCATGGGTGAAGTTTTACATGCTGCACTGTGACAGCACATGGGGAGATGGCGGTAATGGTTTGAAGGACACAACCGTGTTGGGGCTTCGTGCGCGGTCTTAAAGGATTAAACGTGCGAAAAGTGTCCTTCTGCTCACAAGTGAGTTGCGGTCGAGGATGTGTCGAGGAGGAACCTTCATCAAAGACGTGAGGATGCATGTCACGGGTGAAAATTATTTTTAGGAGGCGTAGGTGTCAAGTTTGAGAGGTTCCTTGCAAATCTGTGTGAGTCTCCGGCAGGAGGGATTCTTTTGCTTTGATGCACAGAGCTGCAGTGAGTGGTAGCCTGTGGAAAGTGACTGTGGTAGAGGAGGACTGTGACAAGTAAGGTCAACAGACAAAAAGAAGATTTCTTGTCCTAAGCATCGACCGTGGCAAGATAGAAATTTCCTGACTTAAGCATGTGATAGACGGAATTTCTTTCGTTATCCCCCGATTCCGCCACGGACTTTGCAGGGGACCCCTGGCTGGAAGACCCACAGCAAAAAAAACGAGGAATAACTGTACGGTGAGGAAAACTGATTGTTTGCCACAATCTCAACCACAACCACACAAAAGACTGACCCGCAAGCGAGTGAAGGCTGCTGCACCACTCTTCTCGACCACTTGGCCGAGCGCACACAATAACTGCTTGCAATCAAAAGATCTTCAAACAACACTTTACCCAAGATATCGCACGCCCAGCATGCTTATTTATCTGTCGAAACCACCACAACCTCTGGAGATGGCCAAGCATAAAGCGAGGGAGACTGAAGAAAAGTTCTCCAATCTGGCATAAGAAAAATGAAAAAATGAGAAAACAGGAGGTGCGAAGAACAAAACTAATTCCATCCACGAAAGTGCAACTGTCTAACCAGCAAAACATCCCCTCTTCAGACAGACACATACCAACACACAGCCTGGCACTTCACTAAGTAATGAGTTTCTTTTTGTAAAGGCCTGTGTACACGATTGCGTTTTCCAAACACTCTCCCTCTCGCTGTTTTCCTGGCCAACGAAAAAAAAAGTCATCACCGCATTGCAACAGCAGCCGCAGCAGCAGTAGCAGCACACAATCGAGGCAACTTTAGAAGGACAAACGGCAGCGGTAGCGGCAACGCCGCCAGTTGCAAGGAGCAGTGCAACTCTCTCGCCTCGTGAAGAGAACAAGAAACAACCTCAAAAACCATTTTTCACAACTTGCGGTCCGCATTGTATCTCATTCCTTTCATTCCTGTCGCTTTGATAAAAGCATTACTAACTAAAATCGCTTCGCATTATACTTTCTTTCATCCTGCCCTCGCCCTCACCCCACGACCGCTCCGCCGCTTGACCAACAAAATAAAAAGTTTATTCAAAGTTTCCGAGCGAGGAGAGGAAGCAAAAGACCGGAGATTACTTGTAGTCAATGCCAAACCGAGCGGCAAGTGCAACCGACGAGCCAACCATCGTCAAGGATTATTATTGCAATGGGTTGTGTGTTGGGGGAGGGGGAGGGGGAGGGGGATTCCTCTTGGATTCCAAAGGTGATAAGGTCGTTCTGGGCTTCGCCGCATCCCATTATTAAATTTATTTCATCCAATCTAACGGATTGACAAACTCTTAACATATCTCGATATAAAATATTTACCGAACGGATGAAGATGAGAGCGCCCGACGACGAAAGCCAAGCCGAGTACACAAAACTAATAATATATCGCATTTCATTGCGCTGCACTGTCACACGAGTGCAGCCCTGAGATGTGTGTCCTCGGCGACGGCGGAGGGATGTTCTGTTCTGTGTAGGAGGATGATATCAGCTACGTTCGAGGGGGTGGAGGAGCAGGAGGAGCTGGGACTTTTAGGATAAAAATTTTTGCCATTTAAGAAAATCCTCCCTCGAGATCACAGAATGAAACAAACTTTTATATTCGTCGCTGGCTTGAACTAAACATTTATCTAACCGCCCTCCTGCCGCCATCGCCCTGTCCTGACGAACAAAGCGAATGCGATGATATACGGAGCTCGGCGCACTGGAGGGTTCCTAGAGGAGTCTCCTTTCGCCGCTGCTTCTGTTGCTGCACAGTGAAATGAAAGATAGACGATACTTGGTGTGGATCTTCCTTTTCCCTGTATGCGAATAAATTTCACCGCCCCTCCGCCCAACGAGTGTCACCCTCGCCGCCTCCAGTAGCTGAAGTAGAAAATTTGTATTTGGTGTTTGGATTTGGATGCAAAATATGAAATGCTCACGTGTAACCCTTCCTCTGTACCGCCACCTTCGCCGAAAATGAACGGAGCAGGTATTGTGCCCGGTGATGTATGCAAAATTTACTAAACTGTAATAAAAGTTTTATTTGATATTTGCGGTGGGATTTACAATAATTCTGAGTTTGTAGAGTTCGACGGTGGGGCGGTGTTGGGCGGAGATGAGAGATCTTTTGAATTATGGGAATTGTTGTATCGTCTGCGTTCGTTGGAATTTTTTGGCGGCGGGAATTGTGCTTTACGCAGTTTGCAGCAGCCACCTCAGACCTGGGCCTCGACAACAGTCTATTATGCGGAGGAGAGAGAGAGAGCGCAATTGTTTCCCTAGATTGGTGGGTTCTTGGAGATGATGATAGTGGAGGCTATCGAATGGCAGCGCAGCACATCGAGAGTGAGTGCTTTATTTGCTGAATCACCCCCGACTGTGTGTGTAGGGAGGATAGGGGTAGATCTTCGTTTAAGCTGAGTGTGCAGGAATGGGAGCTATTGCGGTCGTGGTGGATTTTTAAGGGAGAAATGATTTATGGGAGTTGGATTGGCGTTCCAGGTAAGTAGATCGAGGGTGCTCTGTGGGGTGGAATGGGGAAGTCAGATGTGTGTTGGGGTTTATTGAATTTTACAGCGTCTGAAGGGAGGGGGAACTCTTTCGAATATCCTCGTCAAGGTTGCTACTGGATGGTACTTTTAAACTAGCCGAGCGAGACGCGTTGGGCAGTGGGTGAATGTTGGACTAGTGTTTATGTTGTACCGACGAACGAAAATTATGAAGGCGAGGTGGAGGAGTTGGACGGCTAACGCACTGAAGTAGCGAAGAAGGAACAAGGTTGGCAAACGAGCAGAGAAGAGGTGCAGGGTCATAAAAATCGTTGCCGGGAAGGACGAAGGGGATGAAACGAACCAAACAATAGAAACTTTGCAAATTGCAAGTTTTTTCTACTGGCGAGTCAACTTTAAATTGGAATTATGCAAAAGTTTGAGTCAAATATTTGATTTTCTATTTTTTAGACGAATTTCTTATGAGTCGAGGAATGTTTGCTGTTGGTCCTGATTTCATAATCAATCGAGTAACGGTGGCAGGGCATGATAATGTGACATCTGCTTGTCTAGATCGCGATATTGAAATTGTAAACTTTTCCATTTCAAGTATTTCAATATCCTAAATGGACGCCTTGTATATTGTTGTCAGGTAAAAAGAGATTGGTAGACCTGCATGTACATAAGATCTGAGACTGGAACTATGTGCTTCCGTTATGCTGATCCGGAGTCACTGTATCCTTTGAAATTTGGCATTTTTCCTTAAGCCAATAAGCCTTTTTAGCACTTGCCATTTTGCGTGACATTTTGACTCGAAATTGCAGTTTACAATCTCGTTTGGCTCATGTCGAAAAGCTTGTTGTTTTCCTTTTAGTAAGTTATTCTCAAGTGGACGCCGTTGCATAGTGGGTAGAGTGCGATGCTCACACGCCGTAGGCTGAACACCTCGAATTTTTCACGGCACCACCTCTTTCGAGCTGCTGACAACACTCAAAGAGTAATAATTGTCTAAGAAAGCTTCTCAAACCTCGCCGTTCAGAGTAGGCAAAAAACTAAAGGTCCCCTCTACTCGTGAGAGAACAGTAGCGCGCACAACACAAGTAGTTGATGAGCAAGCTAAGCCCTGGTACTCCTGTGGACTGTCGCGTCAACACTTATTAATATTAAATGTCCTAAATGACTTAATGTCCTCAAAAATCTCAAGTGCGTTGAGCCTTCTATTTCTTATCCCCATACACCACGAACCTTCTTGATCCCACTGGTAAGCCGAATGCTCTCCATTACAATTTTCCGTAGAGCAGCATTCTCTTTAAGACTTCTCCATCAACAAACCTAATCCCGACAAACCTCTCCACCTAAGATCTTATGCCAGGAATATCCTGAAAAGCTTCCCCGGCTTACAGCTTAAAGGTCATCTGCCTGCTGAGAGATTCCACGTCTTAGCACTCAACTGCAACTGCTTCCTCCTCCTCTCCAGCCCTGCACAACTCCACTCTCTGCAGTCCTTTGAAATCC
Organism: Eristalinus aeneus; assembly: GCA_955652365.1. Taxonomy (NCBI): domain Eukaryota; kingdom Metazoa; phylum Arthropoda; class Insecta; order Diptera; family Syrphidae; genus Eristalinus; species Eristalinus aeneus. The sequence goes on from OY019131.1 coordinate 99,811,749, forward strand.
CTTAACAAATTTCCCACTCAAAGCAAATGACCGTCAACTCCTATAATTGCAGTTTAAAGTCACTGCTCGGCGACCTTGCATCAGAACCCATTAGCATGACACTGGCAATCCTTTAAGGATCTTTAAGCTGTCCGCCAGAGTTCTGCTGCCTCCCCATGTATTCCTGTGTGTCTGTGTGCAGGACGTTGTGGGAGCCATATTTAAACTTTAGAACTAGTATTTCTTAAATAGTCCCTGGTTACGTTACACTGTCCTTCTGCAATTCCCAATTACAAAGTTTCGTTGTTTTTTGCAGTTTTTCTGTCCCTTTTTGCTCTCCTCCCCACCGGAGGTTCGATTGCAGAGCGCAAGCAGCGCACAAAATTAAACTATGAAAATGAATTGTCCTTCCGTGGTTGGTGGGAGCGAGTGAGCGTTTGCAAACCATCCGCATACCACCCCTCTCCTCCCCAGAAAACCGATCCACACACAAAACACACATATGGCCAATTGGTCCCCATGGATGCGGAACACAGGGCAAACGGAGAAAACTTGTGCCCAGTTATAAATCTTAACTTTTGCGACATACGAGGAGCTGCTGTGTGCGGAGAGTAGGTTCCGTTGTCCTAGGTTCATTTTCTTTGGTTTGCTCCTTTTTTGCGGATGTCCCCGGGGAGAATGGATATTTTCTTCTTTCACTTTTAGCTTCTTGATATTCATGCTGTTCTAAGCTGATATCCCCCGTCACCCCGATCCAAGGCCTGCTCGACAAAGTCAGCCAGCCAGCCAGCCAGCCGACGACGACGACGACGATAGAGTGCCACAGGAAGGACAGGACGTAGGTGAGAATGGATCGCTGCCCGAGGGCGAAAAGAATTTATGTTTCCTGGCACTCGTCCAGATGAGTTATGTCTCGATGTGTGCGCTTGTGGGGATGTGTATTCTTGTCACAGTCAACACACAGGACACCAGCAGCCAAATCAGGATCCACCGCACCACAGAAATGTAACTTCAGTAATTACGAATATACGCGCGTGGTCGGCGATAAAACTCAGGCCTGGTGACACAGTCCTGTTTGTTTGGTTTCTCTGGCGAGGGATCTGTTTGTGCGCGTGTGTGAGGGATTAATCTGTCTGGCAGGAGGCCCGTAAGTTTTTGTGTCCTCGGGCCTTGTGCATCGCACCAAGGCGTCATGAATTTGCGCCAACAATAATTACCCGGTGGGGAAGCGGTGGAATTTCCCATGTTCACCTGAAGCTCGGCTCCCCGCTGCGCTGTCGAGTTGGCAAATCGAAATTCAGTAGTTTGCGCTTTTCTGACAAACAGGAGTGATTCATGGTCCTCAGTCCTTCCCATCGGGTGCGGGTGGCCGATTGCAGTTTTCAATTGTCTTCCGAGAATGCCTTCGATTAGTGTGGAATTGCCCGTCATTCGGATGACATTGTGGAGAGGCAGGCGGGAAGGATGGGAGGGTTGATACATGTTGCGAGGGAAATCGGAATGTTGCCGAAGCGATAAATACACATACGTCAAATGTCTCACTTCCCAGCTGGAGCACCAGCAGCGGCGGGCGAGACAGGACCGTTGAGCTCTCGACCAGAAGTATGCAATTGATTACGAAGGAAAGGATGATCGTATGTTTGTAGAGTCGCTACAGCAGCAGGCAGCAGCCAGCAGGAGGAAATTGCAAGCCAATCTGCGGCAACCGGAGGATTATACGGAATCGTTAATCCCGAGTGTCTGCGGTGAACGGGACACTCGAGCTTCCGTTGCTTTGGTATATCCATTAGCCGATTGATCCTGTGAGGTGTGATGCAGCTCGCAACGTCAGGCCGCCGGAAGTCATCAATACAATGACGAACAGACTGCAATTGAATTTCGACATCCACTTACATCAGAAGCCATGTTTGCGCGCCACCGTCCCGTTCCCTGGCCCGTATGCAGATCCTCTGAATTCGAAATGTGAAGCCATGAGTCCAGGATATTCATGACGACCGTGTGAATGAGATACTTAACAGAGCTCTGGTTCTCCGAAATGGGGGTAATCGTTTGTGTGACGATAACCGTATGCGAGGTGTGGTCTGCTGCTTTCTGGGTGTACTCGCATTTGTCAGAAAATTGGGAGACTGACTTGGTGTGCAATTGACTTTGAATTCGAAATTTTACCTCTCCGCCTGTGGTTTGTGTTCTGTTTGATGGACAAGGCTAAAGGGAGCTTTAATCGGTGGGCAGCATTAAAGCAATTTAATGCTGAAAGAGGGCTCTGTCCTTGGGAGCAGGATCCCAAGAAACCACTCGATGCACTTGATTCTTTGATTGCTCCTCTTCAGAGTGACTGCATAAATGGGCAGCTTCTGATGGTCTTCATAATCATTACTCTCGTTGGAAAGTGGAAAGTTTAAGCGAAACCTCATCAGAGTTAATGATTTTTCCTCTGAAAGTAGCAGAGGCCTTCAGTGCGGCTCCCCACCCCACCACCAACTATAATGACTGACTCTGGACTTGGCACGAGATGAGGGGAAAAGTCTTAACTCCTCTCAAGCATCAACAGCATCCTCGGAATGAGAGACTTTCAAGAAAATTAATAAACTTCAGTATTCCTACTAAACTCGGCGCTTCTCTCACCGCCAACCCCCGACTTCGGCGCAGGTACGCACCGGAGAGGAGATAGAAAATAATAGCTGCCGCTTCACATTTCGCTTATGGTCTATCTCCCGCTATCAGGTGAGTATTTATTTCACGGGATTTAGTGTCCTGCTTCGCACACCTCGAGCGGGGCAAAATTCAATGTTATGGCAGAAGATCGGAGTTTTTTTGTTTTGCGAGCTGCTGCTGCAGCTAACCACAGTCCAAACCGCATATTCAACGCGACACAGGTTCCGGCTAACAATTTAAATGAAAGTATAAATTCCTGGATTTAACTGCATCCACAGGACGATGTCGAGGCCGTCCCGGCGTGCTTGTGTGTCGCTGTGTGGTGGAGTCGGATATGGCAAGTCGACGTCTTCCAACGACTCCCCATAAAAGTCATGAAAGTTTTTTAATTTCCTCGTTTTGCTGCGTTCTCTTTTCTTTTCCTCATCTCTCACATACACTCATCCTTGGAGTCAAAGAATTGCGGCTGCTGCGACTTCTAGTCCTTGTTGTGCGCCCGCCGCAGTCGGAGCGATATATTAATTTGGTAAGGATCTTAAGCTTCGCACAATTATTTCTTTCTCTACTGTCTCGTGGTGGTGCTCTATGAAAGCGCACGACTTATGCTCTGGGTGATAACATGCGACTCCTTTGCTGGGCGCGGTGGTGGTGGGGGAAACTTTTAATTTGACAGAGACTGACATTCCCGAGGACATTCTTTGACTTTTCTCAGTTTTCTCAGTTTTCTCGGTTTTCTTTTTCAATTCACCAGTGATTGTGGTGTGGAAATCCGCCGAGTCATTAGGGATTGCGTGCCACTGCTGCTGCTGACGTCTTCAATTGCAGGCTTGTTGAATACAGACTCATGTTATTTAACAAGGCACAACGAGACCAACGAAACGAGTGCCAAAGGCGCCCACGCAGACTGGGCCTTTCCGCCTGCATAATAATTTCGAGTTCGGGGAAATCGCTGGAAACGTGAACTAGATTCCCGCGGTGAATTGCCACTTCTTTGTTGGGATCTGCACGCGAGTTGACGTTGCATGTGTTCTAACCTCGCCCTTAACTTCCTCCTTTTCGCTGTGGAATATTTGCCTTGTTCCCACTTCGGAGGCATAGCGACGCCAGTGCTTATGAATGATGGCAGCGTGGACTTATCTTTCCAAGCTGTCCACAAGTCGGCGATAAGCCATTTCCATAAACACGCCTGCAGGGGTACACAAAAATGGAAACAGAGTAAGCGAGGCAAGAGATGCGAAAAAAATTCCGACTCCCTGCTCGTTGAGAATGATGGCGTTGGCGAAATTGCCACACATAAACTTGCTCGTAACGCTCCCGTCAGGGTAAACACTTAATAAACGCTCAACAAGTTTGTACGCATTTGCCCCAGAGTCCTCTATTGCTTTCAGGTCCTTTGCGCGCTGCCGTCAAGTCAAGTTGATGGCCGTAAATCACCCCAGTTTTCATTGACTTCATTCAACGGTATATCAGTGGAAGTGAAGTGCGTTAAATTTGTTGCAAATTCACTTGACGCGAGTCGGGGGCATGCATTCCACCTTCCTTCGTGAAACAATGAAAAATGACGCAGAGGAAAACCAAACTGCAAGTTCATTGAAAAACTGAGAAGGAGAAGACATGGCCAGGGCTTACGTCCCTGTTTCAATCAGATGGCACAACCGAACGGAAGACGCTTTAAATCTCGAAAAAAACTTTCTCTATTAGGCCACTTGGTGAATACGTCATGAAGAGTTTCATTTCCCAGCTAGACACGAGAATCTCTTTCATTCCGTGCGACTGACTCTGTTGCTCCGACCTACGCCTTGCCCATCTCTCTGTCACTGCGCCGGCTACTGCCGCTTCTGGGGCTCTGGCTGTATTGTGTTTTCGCAAATCTCTAAATCACTTTCTGTGTGTGTTGGTGGAAGGAGGGGGTGGGGAGCATGGCCAGTGGGCATTACATTTGCTTTGTTCATGGCCCGGATGTCTGAACGCTTTGTATATTTTTTTCCTTTACTGCTCTGCGGCCGGAAGAGGAGGAGCGTTCTGTTTTTTCCCTCGCCGCTTTATGTGTGATGCACTCCGTTCTTTGGAGTTGACACTTTCATTTCGTAATTAAAACTGCTGATGCACACTTTATTTCTATTTTTCCCACGCTGCCTTGTACCTCTGACTTAGTCGGAGGGTGTGGAAGTAATTTTTAAAGTGCCCTTCACGGTATGAATTTGCTGAGCATTTACAAAACTCACGGCGCGGGGTAGAAGCTAGTTTTGGAACGCGACTTGTGACAAGACGTGTGATAATTATGCTTCATAAAGCACTTAAGGTAGAGCAGAAGTCCCCAAACGAAATGAAAAAGGGGGTTAACGTGATTGGGTTTAATTTGGAGAACCTAATTGGGGCCTGTCCTATTTTTTGTGAAGTGAAGCTTACATTTGCACTTACTTTGTGAGAGAAAGAAATCCGGCCTGGGGGACGATTGCTATCAGCTTGACGTGTGTCTTGGCACCTGGGGAGAAAGGAACACATTCATGGAGGAAATTTTGTGTGGATATACCAGAATAACCCACCTTTTCCGTCAAGTCTAAGGGTTGAATAAACTTTGATGCGATGTACCGCGAACTCGAATTTCTGCTGAGTTCTTGAAGGAGCAAAGAGAAAAGTGATGTGGTCACTATTTAATTTCGTGTTAAGTTACTCACTATTCTCCAATGTCAACAAGAGACAGGAAACAGGGACAGACAGCAAGTTTCAAAAAACTCTCTATTCTTCAACACCTTCAACAGTCAAGAAACTAGGACTAACATCAAGTTTGGAGCTCTTGGAGAACTTCATGAAGAACTTTGATAGAATGCCGTGAGGAACTCCTGAGGAATTGCACTGAGAAACTGACGCGGGGAATCATTGTCATGGATTACCGCCATTGAGCCCTGTATGTGACTTCATTCAGACAGCACCGAATACCGTCAGCATGCATTAGGCGCCACTTCTGAAAGTAAAAAGCAAACGAATTGCCCCCATATGCCAGCATTGCCATGACATATGGGATCAATTCCTTATAGAACTATTAGCGCTGCTTCATATAAAAGGAAGAAAGACTGTCTTAGGGCGAGCCCTATGCAAACCAAAAGATCATCTCTCAACTATTGCCTGACAACAGAGAAAGAATCGCTAAAGGCAAGCCCCATGCAAGCCTAAAGCCCGTCTTTCTCCCCTCAAATCTAAAAGAATTGAAGTATATGCAAGATTGAGTCATCTTTCAGACTCCATTCAAAGTAGGAAACATGTGAAGAATGCCTAAGGAAATAGAGAAGCAACCAAAGATCCCTGAAAAAGAGGAACGCAACAAGAAACTGATCATCCTGCGACCAGTTAAGCCGACGAACCTGTGAACCCAAGAAAATGAATTCATGAATAAACTAGCCCTACACCCTTCAACCACCCCATTAGCTGATGCGCGGTACGAAAAGGACCCCCAGGAGCGCCCTAATTCGCCAACTGGCTTCCATTCACGAAGAGGTAGAAGCCCAGATGGAAAGCCAGCTGCGACCTGCAAAAGAATGTTATGACTTTGAAAGAAATGAACTTAGGCATCCCTCTCCCGCCCCAACGCCTATTCAACGGACCCCCTTCGCTGCACCTTCCCGATGACCCAGATGTCCAACAAGCCACCTATCCGAAGAATCCAGAAAACGATAACCAAACTTTTACTCACTTTGATGATCGCTGATGAGGAGTAGAGCTGCTCCAGCGCTGGCCGGCTTGGTGACAACCAGACTGATGACCTACCTGCTTCGATTGTCCAACGGGGGGAGTTCTCGGCAAAACATGAAAACTCACGGCACGCGTTAAGAAATCGCGAATTTCCCACGGTTCCGGACTATACACAGACGGCTAATGGATCGGAAATTCGAGACGGATTGGAAAGCACTGCAAAAAGTTATGGGAATGGTTATTCCTCTTTTGAATACACACAAAAAAGGAAGGCAGAAGGAACATAGCAAGGGGCTTCGCGCACTCGCGACGCGCTTGAAAATTAAGAAGAAAGCAAGTGCTCGTCGCACTGGGCTTAGCGAATTTGAGAAAACGTTACTCGCGCACATTTCCCTAAATTCCTGAAACCGAATTCACACTTCTCGATATATTTTTAAGGGCTAAAAACCATTTTTAAATTGAAATGAAGGAACAACACTCGCGCACACAACCGATTTCACCAGCCAGCAACACAGTCTGAGCAACTCTGCATGTTTCAACTTGCTCTGATCGAAGTGCAAATACTCTCAAGATGGCTGCCGAAAATTGAGAACAAAATTTGTTTTCAGAGAAAGTCACCAAAATCGATTGATTTTCGATGAGATTTGATGCAATCGATTGAATTTTAGCGATTTTCTAAAATTTGCACACAGGATTGAAGCCGGGGACATGCTTTTTGTACAATCTTTGGAAATTTGGGGTAATTTTCTTGTGGTTGCAATGGTAGACAACTGATTTTGTTGAAAATTAAAGAAATTTTCTTGTGAAACTCGCTTTGTGAATACATTTTAGTGGTTATGAGGGAACTTTGGCAATTATTTCACTGTTCAGAAACACGGACTAAAGGAAGAGCATGCTCTCGCACCCAGCGGAACGCAGTGGGGACGTCAGAAAGATGACGGAGAGACGGGACGTGGGTGGTAAACGAAGTGGTAAACAGATATAGTGCATATTCGAAATGAAACTAGGTTGTGGAGTAAAACAATATTTTTGCTGTCTTATTTATTATTATGAGATCCTTTCTGGTCGCCGTGGCGTAGTGGGTAGAGTGCGACGCTCACACGCCGAAGGGTCTAGGTTCGACTCTCAGCTCAACACCAATTTTTCTAATTTTTCACTGCACCACCTCTTTCGAGCTGCTGACAACACTCAAAGAGTAATAACTGTCTAAGAAAGCTTTTCAATTTTCGCCGTTCGGAGTCGGCAAAAACTGTAGGTCCCTTCTACTCGTGAGAGAACAGTAGCGCGCACAATACGGGTAGTTGATGAGCAAGCTAGGCCCTGGTCCCCCTTTGGACTGTAGCGCCAACAATTATTATTATTAGATCCTTTCTTTATTCAGCATCCTACAGCAGTTTCAGAGATGGATATGAATGGCCAGGCATTGAATATAAATGTCCTAATTTAATCGGTGTTCACACTTTGTGGGAATCAAAGCAGAATGCAAAAGTTACACCTTTTATTTGTTTTCCCAAAAACAAGGAAGCAAATCAATCAAGTCAACTATTTAAAGCAACTGGAGGTGACCTGCCCATGTATGGACACCACTGTTCCGGCCCGAAAAGTCTTCGAATCTAAGACATTGGGACAACGCAACAGAGGACGGTCTAGGGTAAGGTAGCGCACACAAGTGAAGAAGGACCTTCAACCAACTTTGACTGCACTACTGGAGTCAGCTGGGGAAATATCACGCTGTCTCCAGAAGCGTGTTGGTTGAGGCCCAGGTACACCTCGGACGGTAGTGCCGCAAGAAGAAGGCGAAGACAAAGAATAAGGAAATGACCTGGTTGCGCGCATGCACCAGCTCAACTGTTAGATATGGTTGGAGCACGGCCGATGAGTGGAATCTCAGCGTCGTTTGCCCGGTCCAAAAGAAAGGAGACCCCTTTCACTGCGCCAATTATAGAGGGATTAGTTTTCTTAACATCGCCTACAAGATCCTCTCTGCCGTATTGTGTAAGCGTCTGAAACCATTTATCCATAACCTGATAGTTCTCTTTCAATTTGGTTTCAAGCCAGAGAATTAACGTATAGACCAGATCTTTAGTTTACGGCAGATCCTAGAAAACAGCCAAGAAGTGCAAATTGACACTCATCACCTATTCGTCGATTTTAGGGCCGCATATGACAGTCTCCAAAGAGACGATCTAGACAGTGCCATGTCTAGTTTTGGCATTCCTACCAAACTCGTGAGATTGTGTAGGATGACGATGGAGAACTCTCGCTGCTCCGTCAAGGTCGGTAACGAACTCACCGAGACCTTCAATGTCAAAAAAGATTTTAGACAAGACGACCCACTGTCGTTTGACTTCTTTAACATCATCCTCGAGAAGATCGTGCGTAAGTCAACACCAGAGGCACGATCTTCCAGAAGTCAGTTCAATTGCCAGCTTACGCTGATGACATTGATGTGATTGGACGAACACAGTGAGCCGTCAATGAGGCGTTTGCTGCCATTTAAGCCGAAGCGGCAAAAATGGTTCTGCCGGTAAATGAGGGCAAAACTAAACACATGTTGTCATCAAGAAAGGACACACAACTCCGACGTCTTGGGCAGAGCATCACACTGGGCAGCAGAAACTTCGAGGTAATCAGGACAGCGCAACAGACGACGGCCATGGCTAAGGTGGCGAACACAAGTGGAGAAGAACATCAACTAACTTAAAGTGCGCAACTGGAGGCAGCTGGGGAAAGATCGTGCTGCCTGGAGAGGCATGTTGGTTGAAGCTCAAAGAGACAAAGCCCACACTCGAAGGACTAAGATTGCTTTACATAACAACTCGTCCCAGTCAAACTTTATGGCACGGAAACCTGGAAGTTACTAAAAGCGGATAAGGAAGCCCTTAGACTGTTCGAGAAAACAGTTGTTTGCGTGCGATTTTTGGTCCTGCTTGCGTTTGCGGTATCTGGAAGAGAAGATTTAACGACCTTTATGGGCTGTGCAGCGACATGCGCCTGGTAGGGCATCTTCCGATATAACGCTTAAGATGGCTAGGCTATGTAGAGCATATAGACACCACTGCTCCGGACCGAAAAATCTTCAAATTTGCACCATTAGTACAACGCAACAAACGACGGCCTAGACTTATGTATAGCACTCAAGTGGAGAAGGACCTCAACCACTTGGAGTGCGCAGTTGGAGTCAGCTGAAGAAAGATATTGCTGGCTCAAATTGTATGTTGGCTGAGGCCCAGGTCTACCCTGGGCTGTAACGCCGCAACAAGAAGAAAAAGAAAACAAATCAGTGCTTTAATTCGAAAAGCAATAAATATTAAAATTTAGCCGCTTTCATAGGTTCTTCGGTGAATAATCGATCCTCATATTCTTAGGGGTGCATGGGAGAATATTTGTAACAAAGAAACATAAGAAAATTGTCCTGAGAGATGTGTGTGGTATTCAGGAATAGACGCTATAGGACACAAAGTACCTCTTGGCAACAATCAGCGACAGAGCAGCAACATTTTAGAGTTCGTTTTCCAGACGTCACATTCAAAAGAAAGAAGTCAATCGAATCTCCATTTAGGAAATGAAGTTCTTGTAAATAAAAATATTCAGTATGAGCGAAATCTTCCAAGAATGAATGTTCGTTTTGTGGTGTCGAAGTTTTGTGGTGAAGAAGATGAATCTTCCTTGTCCTAGACCAGATTGTGGTGTCGATGCTGCCACTCCTATCCACTCCTAAAAAGTCACTGAAAAAGATGAACCTTCCTTGTCCAAGACCAGATTGTGGTGTCGATGTTGCCACTCCTATCAACTCCTAAGACAGCCACTCAAGAAAATGAACCTTCCTTGTCCTAGACCAGATTGTGGTGTCGATATTGCCACTCCTATCCACTCTAAAAAAGTCACTGAAGAAGATGAACCTTCCTTGTCCTGGACCAGATTGTGGTGTCGATGTTGCCACTCCTATCAACTCCTAAGACAGCCACTCAAGAAAATGAAACTTCCTTGTCCTAAACCAGATTGTGGGGTCGATGTTGCCACTCCTATCCACTCCTAAAAAGTCACTGAAGAAGATGAACCTTCCTTGTCCTAGACCAGTTTGTGGTGTCGATGCTGCCACTTCTATCCACTCCTAAAAAGTCACTGAAAAAGATGAACCTTCCTTGTCCAAGACCAGATTGTGGGGTCGATGTTGCCACTCCTATCCACTCCTAAAAAGTCACTGAAGAAGATGAACCTTCCTTGTCCTGGACCAGATTGTGGTGTCGATGTTGCCACTCCTATCAACTCCTAAGACAGCCACTCAAGAAAATGAAACTTCCTTGTCCTAGACCAGATTGTGGTGTCGATATTGCCACTCCTGTCCACTCTAAAAAAGTCGCTGAAGAAGATCAACCTTCCTTGTCCAAGACCAGATTGTGGGGTCGATGTTGCCACTCCTATCCACTCCTAAAAAGTCACTGAAGGAGATGAACCTTCCTTGTCCTGAACCAGATTGTGGTGTCGATGTTGCCACTCCTATCCTTGTCCTAGACCAGATTGTGGTGTCGATGCTGCCACTCCTATCCACTCCTAAAAAGTCACTGAAGAAGATGAACCTTCCTTGTCCTAGACCAGATTGTGGTGTCGATGCTGCCACTCCTATCCACTCCTAAAAAGTCACTGAAGAAGATGAACCTTTCTTGTCCTAGACCAGATTGTGGTGTCGATGCTGCCACTCCTATTCCCTCCTAAAAAGTCACTGAAGAAGATGAACCTTCCTTGTCCTAGACCAGATTGTGGTGTCAATCACTTTAGAAGTTGTGTGTGAAGGAGTTATAGTCTGACTAGAGACTGAACACGTAAGGCTGCGCTGGATATCTATCACCAACGAAACCAAAATTCAGTTCTGACCTAAACACAAGTCGCGTCAAATTAAGACGTTCGATCTAAGCTAGAAAGAAGGAGGTTTTGTCCCCCAATTGGATCTTCCTTTAGATCTTCCCTGGCTAGGGATAAGGTCATTATCTTCAATCTCAGTAAACGGATACCGTGACGTTAACTCAATCAATGTCCTCCCGCCAACATCAAATTCTCCAACAAATGCTACATTCTAATGTAAGTGATGTTCAAATCTGATTAATGACAACTCCCTACCAATTTCATTTCACCTGCATCATCGACCACAGCACCATCTCCACAGTCTGTTATTTAGCAAGCAATTGCCACCCAGGTTGCGACACAATTGATCTCATATTTCGCCTCGAAAATCCTCATCGTCGCCCCATCCTCCCCGCACAACACACATTCCCATCAACATCCTGCGCTCCATAAACACAGATACAACCCCAGATTGGATGAACCCTCCCCAGGCATATGCCACAAAAGTTCCACCAACACCTCCGTTCAACAACCAAATAAATGCTAAACGAATATCTTCCACCCGGCGGATTTGTGGAGCGGCGAAGGTATACTCTGCGCGGCACGATGGAAAAAAGCAGAGCAACACCATTTAGAGGAATAAAGGAACATTATCCTGACGTTTAGAAGCATCCCATAACCGTTACATCGCAGTAACTCCTCGTTAAATTCATTTCGTCTCTCGGCGAAGCGCAAACCTTCAAGCTCACTATTCCTTTAAATGTTAAAAATTAAGCAGTTTTACAGCCCCCGTGCACCCGCACACAGAGGTTGTTCTTAAATAATTCCGACCTCGTAGCAGTCACAAGCCTCCGCCTCCACTGCCAGTCACTGACGACGATGACGACGAGGCAGAGAACGAGGACGAGAACGGCGGCGCCAAACTGGGACTGCTCAGCTCAGTGCATGCTCGGTGGCTCTTTGAGCGCGCGCTAGAAAACCACAAACGTTTTAACAATTGCTCACTTGTTCTAAGCGCTCTGCGGGGAAATCAAAACTTGAAATTACTGCAAATGACTGCTCGTGTTTAAATGCAACTACCAATAAAAATTCATACGATGATGTTCCTGCTGCTCCCGCCACAGCGAGTGCTGGTGATGGCAGTGGTGGTGCTACAAAAGCCACCATTTTCTTCTTGGCCTGACGGAGTGAGCTGGCGAGCAGGCGAAATTCAATTATTTTGATGGTTCATTTGCTGGGTACAAAGTTGAAAGGGTTACGCGCTGCAAGAAATCCCACAAAAAGCCAACAATAACAAGAGTCAACCAGCCATCAAGCAGCAACTCATCCGCGGGGGATTTTGTTAAACTTGTGTGGCAAACAGCGGCAAAAAAACTGCACCAAGTTGAAACACTCCCATGAAAGTTGAAGTCGAAGTTGTGCGGGATGACATATGCGCGTGGTGGCGGGCAGTTCGATTAAGCAGCAGGCTAGCGACATTGCGCGGCAGCCGTCGGCGAATTAAACCGCAACCAACCGAAGCCAAGGTATGTCAATGTTTAAGGATAAGCAGCGGCTACCTGCTTCGGAATACAAAGTCAATCGCACGGACGCTGCACGCAGCTGGTATCAAGGACGCAAGCACCTCGAGCAACACACCCATCACTCGGGATGATGAAGAACTTTATAGAAACTATCACACCCACTGGGCGGGCGACGCAGAGGGTGCCAGCATCTGGCGGCTGCTGGTTCGTTCAATTCCGTGCGACAGCCAGAACGTGCCGCTTCTGGTCCGGCTCCCGCTGCTGGCTGACAGCGATAAATGCATTCCAAATACATCATATCCCGCATCTATGAGCGACAGACAGTCAGGCACTGCACCTCGCCCCCGGACTGCAGCGTGAGGTGGGTAATAAAACAATATGTGAGTGTGTGTGCGTGGCAGAGAGAGGTAGAGCGAGCGAGCGCAAGGATTGAAGCACAACTTCACCTACAATTGTGTGTCATCTGGATGAGCTTTTCTGTATTGTTGCATTCCACTTCCTCCTCCCCCATTTTTTTGCAGTAACTGTGGCGGTGTAACAGCAGCAGTAGTGGCAGTGTGTGTACGTGAACAGAAGACATCTGTGTACAGATGTACTTGGGCGAAACCAGCGACGAGTGCCATCACGAGCATTGCATAGCAATTCCATTTTCGTGCAAGTTGAAAGCCACTGAAAGCCGAGAGTGAGAGCACTCGTTGCATGGATTTTTCTATTTTGTCCAATTTAAAGTTATTTATTTTTTTCCCTGGGTCGTCCTCGCAAGCTTCGTCCTTCTTCAGCTTGCTAGGAGCCGGCATGTGTTGGGAATGTGGAGGATTTTGGGCAAAAACATGCTGCATGCTGCTGGACGTCGCGTCGAGTTGGTCAAGATGCGGGCAAATTTAATTTGTCTTACTGCGGGCGGGACTGAGGGGTCTGTGTAAGAACTGATGGGGAGTAATTATGACACCAGAGGACTATCTGTCATGGGACTGCAGTTGTCGGGTTCATTATTTCCGACATAGATCTGAATGATGGCGGTCGTCGGAGTGTGCCCTGTGTGTGTGTGTGTGGACTGCTGAATGTGAGATGCATTAATGTAATTAGGGAGCGGGAATGAATGAACAATGGATGTGAGCGCTCGTTTGATTAATCCCCGACAAAGATGCTCCTCGGTTCATCCTAGATCTGTATCTGACATTTTATCTGAGGTAGGCACCGGAAAAAAGGCATTCCTGCCACACTTGAACCTTGCCAGACAATCACGACAATTGATCCGAGTCTCTTTTATTCTCCATCCCACGGCACGTTGTTCGTTCATTCTCAGGAAAGCTGTTTATCCGTGATCACTTCGATTGTCGATGGTGGCAGTCGTCATACACCGTCTGAGAAGGACAACGATGCACAGCGACGACTACGACGACGATTGAAATGCTTGCGATGTCTTTAAGAAATTCTCCCGTAGGGCATGTCCTTTCGCTATAATTGAAATTGAAGGACGACATGTACACACAGTCATCTCCGCCCCTCCCACGCCACGGGCTAAGTGTCCACCTGAAAGTGATGTTTCCTTCCTTCTTCCCGCTTTTCCTCACGCTCCTTCTTTCTTTCTCTCTCCCTTCCACCATCTGTTGTGTGTCGCGTGACATTCCAACTTTTCTCGAACTCTGTGTGGGGCCGGAGATTTCAGTCATAAAAGGTCTCACTTAACGCCAATTAGCCAACAGTTGACCATTAAGGGCAAAATCACGAAGAGGGAAATAATTTCCAAATCAGCATTCACTCGGGATATCCAAGCGAGTGTCCTCTTCAGCCGGGCACAAGGTGTAGCCAGCTTCCGAAAACATGACACGAAATGAATTCGTAATGAGTACGACCTGATTTTCCGGTAATCTTCAGGAAACCCTCTTGCTGACAAGATAACGTTTTGACTGCGATTTACCTACCACGCAATGCCACTCTTCCTAATTTTACTTTTCCTTCATTTTGTTGTTGTTTTTTGTTCTTTGGCGCGAGGCTGAGACACTTCAGTGGGCTTTTGGGGATAAATTCAGGAGTTCCAATTAAGAGATTTTTCCCTTCGACTTGGCACACTCACGCACACAGGCGCAATTCGCGTGTCGGTGTGTGGGTGTGACCGACCTTTTAGGAAAGACACCTCATACTGCCTAGGCAGGAGAAGCAACAAATGTCACGTATTGCGAAACAGAAGCAGGGGGCGGGCGTCGTCTCCGCTTGACAAAAGGTATAATTGAATGTGCCCCTAATGCGAATGACTGCCTAGACAGGCATCGTTCACATGCTCAATGCATCACACAATTGTTCTGGGTCCCCCTCTTGTCTGTGTGTGCGATTGTCTGTGCTGTTAGATCCGTGTGCACTTAGTGCTGGCGTCCGTCGTCATCATTGGCCGGGTGACGGCAGGCAGTGTGTGCCGGTAGGTAGGATTGTTAGTTAATCCCACCGAAGGCGTACGTTTTAATTGCCTTTGTGGCGATATCGTGACTTAGTTCAAATAGCGCCTGCCAACCAAGGCCATTGCATGCACCCGTTGCTGCTTGCCGATCACACGGGTGACCGACTGCCTGACACAGCTTCCGGATGCCTTGAATTGCTGCGATGGCCAGCCCCAGTGTCGCACGATGATGTTTGTTGTTATGATGTTTGCAGATGTCAATTATGTCGCATTTGTGGCAATGACAGGGTGAATGCTGATGAATCCATTTGCAACACAAATTGAAGATGAATGGTTGATTGTGATTAGATGCTGTAGATTGTTCAGCTAACAGGTGTAAGCGTGTCTCCGATTACCAATGGTGGCGGGATTTGAATTTATAATGTTTCATTATTTAAATGCGATGAGTGTATGAGTGTCTGCTTAAGCGACAGCTAGACGATGAATGAACTGGGCACCGGTGTTGTGCCCACGTGCAGAGGGTGGGATTGAATAAAAATTCGAATTAATTTCAATTCAATCTTAAACACATTCAACCGGAAGTGGGCCTAACTGTCGATGTAAGAGGAAAAGGGCTAATTAATCAGGAAACCGATGTCATGGAGGAAAAAGTAATTAGCCCATTTGTGACAAGGTCCGTATAAAAATTTAGATTAACATTAAAAAAAAGTATTGAAATTGTTTTCTTTTATCATTTTTTCACTTTTTTAAAGTTTTGTTAAGCTTCGTTAAGTTTCGTTAAGTTTCGTTTGGATTCGTTAAGTTTCATTGAATGACATAGAGGTACAACAATTTAAATTAACATTAAAAAACGATTGAAATGGATTCCTTTTATCATTTTTTCACCTTTTTTAAATTTTTGTTAAGTTTCGTTAAGTTTCACTGAATGTTGAGAAAATGTACATTCAATCTTGAAAACATTGATATAACAATGTAACTAACTGTCGGTGTAAGAGAAAAAGAGTTAATTACTCAGGAAACTGATGCCATAGAGGAAAAAGGAATTAGCCTAATAGTGACAAGGTCTGTAACAAATTTAAATTAACATTAAAAAACGATTGAAATTATTTCCTTTTATCATTTGTTCACATTTTTAAGTTTTGTTAAGCTTCGTTAAGTTTCGTTAAGTTTCGTTAAGTTTCGTTAAGTTTCTTTGAATGCTTGGAAAATGTTTCTCTCACTAGTTGTAAAATAATAATAATTACTCAGGAAACTAATGTCATGGAGGAAAAAGTAATTAGTCTAATAGTAACAAGGTCTGTAACAAGTTTAAATTAACATCAAAAATCATCCTTATATCATTTATTATATTATTATTATATCATTTATTCACATTTTTAAGTTTCGTTAAGCTTCGTCAAGTTTCGTTAAGTTTCATTGAATGCTTGGAAAATGTTTCTCTCACTAGTTGTAAAATAATAATAATAATAATTTATTGGCGCAACAGTCCACAGGAGGACCAGAGCCTAGCTTGCTCATCAACTACTCGTACCGTATTGAGAAGCTTTTTCTTGGGCAGTAATTACTCTTTGAGTGTTGTCAGCAGCTCGAAAGAGGTGGTGTCGTGAAAAATTCAGAGATTTCGTGTTGAACTAGGAATCGAACCTAGACCCTTTTACCCACTATGTCAGAGCAGCCACCTAGTTGTAAAATAGGCATGTTGTAAAATGACACAATGCGCGTGGACTAACATGGCTACCACATTTTGCTCAGGTTATTACTGGCATGATGATGATTATGGAGATTCGATAGACACACCCATCCTTCACCAGCGAGCTATTGAAGGCCACAAAATAAGCTCTTCACATTTGAACTGTATCTTCGTTAAGTTTGTGAATCACAAGACTTATCCTTGAACTAAAGAAAAAACAACAACACAGCGAATGCCCCTGCTTTATTTTACCGTTACTTTGAAGTGTAGGGCCTTTGTCGAAATGTTAGTACCAACATAATGCTTCCTACTCTTGCATGAATGCCACAAACGTGACAAGGTTTAAATTTCAGGTCAAGGTAAAGTAATGTGAAATCCCTCCACGTATGTCAATCATCAAGGTCAATAAATTTGAACAGAAAAAAATAGAAAATGTCACAAAAACCAACATCTGAATATGCATCTTTATCCGTTACTTCTTTTCAAAAGCTCACTGCACTCGAACGCTTTCGATACAGAAACGCCATCAAAAGGAACGAAAAAATTAAATGAAATTACTCACATCCCTGTGCGCAGTTCGCTTCACGGACCCTCGATTATAATCGTGTTCCGCGAAATGAGGAATAAATTCAAAGGGGCGAAAAAAAAGCGATAACGAATTCTATCAATTCAAGGAGCTGCATATTCAAATCGAATTCTACTGCATTGTAAAGCACTCATGCTGGTGGTGGCTTGAATGCCAACGCCAGACCCAGGTTCATCCCAAGTGAAAATGCTCGCCGTAATGAATAAAATTAACGCTACGTAAACAGAATGTGCATCATTTAAGAGGACAGTGCACCAGCGCTCTCCACGCTCGGCGGCCTCCTCGTGTGCTGCTACTGTCATGCACCTTCTCAAGCAGCAACACCAGGCTGCATGTGTATCTGCCACAACCGTTGCCGGGCTTGGGGAATAATGCGCTGACCTCATGTCGAATACTGCAAGCCTTTAATTTCTCATAATTTCCCATTTTCCGCCACTAATATTGCTTCGATACACTCCCATACACACACGCTCAGCGACCGCACCGTTGACTCTCGGTCACCATTCATTTGGTTCCGTCGCTGCCGCCATTCGGCTTGGCCGTGTAAGGGCGCTCAGATCCGACACCAGTGCAGCTTCAACAGGATACCACGAGTATGCTGCAATTTTGAGTGGATTTTATGAATAATTCAACGACTCCTTCCCGCATTTCGCTCAAGGTTCAGCAGGTCTTCTCCTTGAGGCCTTAACCTCTCGCGCGCCTCCGTCCACAGCAGTCTTTCATTTTTTCCATCCTACTCTGTTGCAAAGTCACTGCAGCATCATCACTTGAGTGATTGACTCAAGCAAGCAGGCATCCCGGCCACGAAATGCGGGTTATTTTTCATTCAGCCCGATAGTGGGCGTAGATTAGGTGATTAAATTTCATCGGAGCCTGTATCGACCGCACCTGGTCCAAGTGCAAGTGCTCCTCGAAGCGAATGAATCAATAACCAGAGACCCCGACCGATGGGAGGTCGAGGTGTTTAAGTTTTTCTTATGAATTCCAAATCAAGGTAACTGCAGAAGGCGAAGATCAAAACGCCGTAAAGGGATGAAGTTGTGCTGGCGTCTCTTCCCACCCAGGGTCTGGTTCTGGGAAAAAAGTTAAGAACTCCCATCAAGAGGTGCAGTCCTCCGAATGGAAGATGCTACAATCGTTGATTTTCCTTTTTCTTCATCCTCTGCCGAGATGTTTACATGTGCGTCCTACCGCGCTCCGGAATGGAGGAAGACTCGAAGGAAGTTAAGTTTTCAATTATACACTAGGATGTAAAAGTTTGCCTCCTCAGGCACTGGGGACTGAAAGCGGGTAAATGGTCTGGAAACTGTGTTGACTTTGAAACTTTTGCTGATCTGCATGAAGGTATGGGATGGTGTTGGAGACATGGAAGATATGATTCAAGCGAAGTAGAGGCTCTGAAAATTGAAC
Source organism: Eristalinus aeneus (assembly GCA_955652365.1). Taxonomy (NCBI): domain Eukaryota; kingdom Metazoa; phylum Arthropoda; class Insecta; order Diptera; family Syrphidae; genus Eristalinus; species Eristalinus aeneus. Next base: position 99,830,519 of record OY019131.1, read on the forward strand.
GGGTTGCGATTCAGGAGGACGTTAAGTTTGCTGAACGCGTTATGCACTTCTCCACGTCAATCACATTTGCAATCTGTGAAAGATGAACCTGGGCCTAAACCTTCAGGCTTCTGCTGCTGACACTGACTAACTGAAGTTACCCCAAATTTTAAGTAATGATTCAATCCCCGATTCCTTTAAATACAAATAGACAATGCACTCTGACCATAGTAAGCATTTTACTTGCTTTAATGAATGTTTTAAGACTCCGTCGAGTTTCGTCAAGTTTCGTAAGGTTCTGTTAAATTTAGACAAGTTTCGTTAAGTTTCGTTAAGTTTCGTTGAGTTTTGTTAAGTTTCTTTAAAGTCGTTAAGTGGATGCAAAACACATTTCTATATCTGTATGCATCGGGTGTGATCTTAATGAACTGATTGAGCATTTACTGATGTAACTGCGAAGAACTTGAAGTTTTACGGTGCCCCTGACAAGAGACTAGGACCTAGGATTACTACTGAATCTTGCTATAAGTTATAAAGTCCTTATGTCACATTTGTATATGGGGCAGACCAGCAGTTTAAAACCGACAACGATCTGCAATTTCTGTTTTACCTGAGCTTTTCAGCGGCACATGCGGGCTATAAAAGAACTAGTCATGAATAGTCCACTGTATCAGTGCTCTTCTTTTTTTTCTTTTTGTTTTTCTTCAATTGCGCAAATGTGGAAAAAAAAGGTGTGTTGAAATATTTTCCCACCCCACTGTACAGCATAAATTTCAAGCACACTTGCATTTGAATTGTAACATGTTGCACATGGTTTTGCTGGAAGCAATGGCAGCAGTTGCAAGTCCCTCCTCCGCCACCCTCCAGCCCCGGCGACTGTTCATGGCCAAAGATATTACAAATTCAATTTTGCAGAAATGATTCCGATGGAGTATTACACTCATATTTGTTCTGTTCATCACGGAAATTCATTGTCCTTGAGATTTGTCTTGCCGCAGCCGTTGCCGTCGTCGACGTCGACGTCGCCGCTGATGTTGCAAACGAAACTTGTTGCATACGGAACGATATAATTCCGGAGTCAGTCGGAGTTCCTCTGCCAACATCCTCCGCAAATAATTTACTTTGTCACCGTGGAAAAGTTTTCAAGTAAAGATGAGAGAGAGAGAGACGAGAAGAGAGCCCTGCCGTCGTGGCTGTGTGCTGCAGTGGGACGAATGTTGAACCTGATGGTGAGGAAAATAAGGGTAATTTTGGAAAATGAAGGCATAGTCGGTGAGTGAGAGACTGAATACACAACGAGAGAGTGAGCTTTATTAATATCACATTACGGATGGTTGCTTAAATTTGCCTGCATCCTGAAGCAGCTTTACCTCAGATCGAGCCGAATACCTCTATGCATGCTCGACTCGAAGGACGAAAAAGTGGAGCGAGGAAAGAAATGCAAACAGCCGAAGCGAATGAAATTAATGAGCCAACAATGAAGTGGAGTTTAATTGATTTACCCGGTGCTTGCTCTGCTCGCTACTCTCTGATGTTCATTATTCTGATGGCTCTGGTAGGTTTCGTTTTTTTTTATTTTTCTGTCCTTATTGCCTGTCTGTTCTGCTCCGTATGCCTAAGGCTGTGGGCTGAGGTGACACGAAACCATGAGGAAGAGAATGCTGTACTGTGGAGATGAATGTGAATGCATTCATCAGGATCTGGTAGCTAATGTGTATGACAGGTGTTTATAAATTGATGATGTAGACCTTTTTTGGAGACTCGGAGTACGATGAATAATTTGTGATGTGGAATGTAAATCGATTATTCATTGCAATGTGTTCGAAATCACTTGGAATTATTGGGATTTGATTGATTCTTGGGTGAGAAGACGATTGTTTTCAATGAGCTTTGTTTTCTTTGTGCCTGAACTTAGGAATTGTACATATTTCTCAAATTCTAAGGAAAATATGTGCTGTTTGGAATCTTTCTTTATTTTATAATTTGCTTAAAAGCAATGATCCTGGATTACATGTCTTTCACTGATAGGCTTTGTATTCCAAATAACATCCAAATGACCCTCAAATTGCTAAAAGAACAAGAATTGAAGAAAGATTGTATAGATTCCCCTGCAACCAGAAAATAATAGGTCTGTTAACCACTTCATTCACCATAATCTCTCTGACGTCTCCACGGCGTTCCGCTGGGTGCAAGAACATGCTCTTCCTTTAGTCCGTGTTTCTGAATAATGAAATAATTGCCAAAGTTCCCTCATAACCACTAAAATGTATTCACAAAGCGAGTTTCACAAGAAAGTTTCTTTTATTTTCAACAAAATCAGTTGCCTCCCATTGCAACCGCATGAAAATTTCCCAAATTTTTAAAGATTGCACAGAAAGCTAGTCCCAGGCTTCAATCCTGTGTGCAAATTTTAGAAAATCGCTAAAATTCAATCGATTGCATCAAATCTCATCGAAAATCAATCGATTTTGGTGACTTTCTCTGAAAACAAATTTTGTTCTCAATTTTCGGCAGCCATCTTGAGAGTATTTGCACTTCGATCAGAGCAAGTTGAAACATGCAGAGTTGCTCAGACTGTGTTGCTGGCTGATGAAATCAGTTGCGTGCGCGAGTGTTGTTCTTCATTTCAATTTAAAAATGGTTTTTAGCACTTAAAAAAATATATAGAGAGGTGTGAAATCGGTTTCAGGAATTAAGGGGATATGTGCGCGAGTGAAGTTTTCTCAAATTCGCTAAGCCCAGTGCAACGAGCGCTTGCTTTCTTCTTAATTTCTAAACGCGTCGCGAGTGCGCGAAGCCCCTTACTATGTTCCTTCTGCCTTCTTTCCTTGTGTGTATTCAAAAGAGGAATAACCATTCCCATAACTTTTTCAAATGCTTTTCAATCCGTCTCGAATTTCCGATCCATCAGCCATCTGTGTATAGTCCGAAAACGTGGGAAATTCGCGATTTCTTCAAGCGTGCCGTGAGTTTTCATGTTTTGCCGAGGACTCCCCCCGGTGGACAATCGAAGCAGGTAGGTCATCAGTCTGGTTGTCACCAAGCCGGCCAGCGCTGGAGCAGCTCTACTCCTCATCAGCGATGATCAAAGTGAGTAAAAGTTTGGTTATCGTTTTCTGGATTCTTCGGATAGGTGGCTTGTTGGACATCTGGGTCATCGGGAAGGTGCAGCGAAGGGGGTCCGTTGAATAGGCGTTGGGGCGGGAGAGGGATGCCTAAGTCCATTTCTTTCAGAGTTATAACATTCTTTTGCAGGTCGCAGCTGGCTTTCCATCTGGGCTTCTACCTCTTCGTGAACGGAAGCCAGTTGGCGAATTAGGACGCTCCTGGGAGTCTTTTTTGTGGCGCGTCAGCTAATGGGGTGGTTGAAGGGTGTAGGGCTAGTTTATTCATGACATAGTTTTCTTGGTTTCACAGGATCGTCGGCTTAACTGATCGCAGGATGATAAGTTTCTTATTGCGTTCCTCTTTTTCAGGGATCTTTGGTTGTTTCTCTATTTCCTTAGGCATTCTTCACATGTTTCCTACTTTGAATGGAGACTGAAATATGACTCAGGAGTCTGAAAGATGACTCAATCTTGCAAATACTTCAATTCTTTTAGATTTGAGGGGAGAAAGACGGGCTTTAGGCTTGCATGGGGCTTGCCTTTAGCGATTCTTTCTCTGTTGTCAGGCAATAGTTGAGAGATGATCTTTTGGCTTGCATAGGGCTCGCCCTAAGACAGTCTTTCTTCCTTTGATATGAAGCAGCGCTAATAGTTCTATAAGGAATTGATCCCATATGTCATGGCAATGCTGGCATATGGGGGCAATTCGCTTGCTTTTTACTTTCAGAAGAGACACCTTATCCAAGTTGACGATATTCGGTGTTATTTGTATGAAGTCACAGACGGCTCTTACTGTTGAGCAATACTCGAGGGAAGATCTCTGTGCTTGCATAGGGCTCGCCGTAAGACAGCCTCTCTTCCTTTAATGTAGAGCAGCACTAATAATTATATGAGGAATTGATCCTATATGTTATTGTCATATGGGGCCAATTCGTTTGCTTTTTTACTTTCAGAACTGGCGCCTAATGCCTGCTGACGGTATTCGGTGCTGTCTGAATGAAGTCACATACAGGGCTCAATGGCGGTAATCCATGACAATGATTCATCGCGTCAGTTTCTCAAGGCAATTCCTCAGAGCAGGTCCTCACGGCATTCTATCAAAGTTCTTCATGACGTTCTCCAAGAGCTTCAAACTTGATGTTAGTCCTAGTTTCTTGACTGTTGAAGGTGTTGAAGAATAGAGAGTTTTTTGAAACTTGCTGCCAGTCCCTTTTTCCTGTCTCTTGTTCACGTTGGAGAATAGTGAGTAACTTAATACACTCACTTTCCTCTTTCCTCTTTCCTCCTTGCCATAAATGATTCTTTCTCTGTTGTCAGTTTGGCAATGTTTGATGCATGATCTTTTGGCTTTTATAGGGCTCGGCAGCTTCGGTTTTCTTTGGCGTTGCCCTTTTTCAGAAACATTTGGTTGGTTATCTTTTTCCCCAGGCATTCTCATACGTTTCCTTCCGTCTAAAACTAAACTCAGGGGTCTAAAAGACAGTTTTTACGAACTTTTCTATCTCTGTTAAACTTTATAGGGGATAAAGAGTTTTGTTCCCTTGTCATGAAATAGTTGAGGCATGATTCATAGACTTCAATAGAGCTTACCTTCTTCATAAACATTCTGACTTACAAGGTTCACATTTATTATAACTTTATAATATTCGATAACAAATTAAAACAAAACCTTAAACGAGTAAATGTACCTTGCCTGTTCTATTATTTTTTTCTGCATTCCATCTATTATTACTTTTGTCCCCAACATTGAGGTTCCAAAAACAAATTTACAATTTACACCGAAAATTTGAATCAAACTGCACTCAAGGTCTCCCCCACAACTGCTCCGAACACTGCACCGACATATCCAAGTAAACACTTCTTAAGCTTCCAAACAAAAACAAGAAAGAAAAGACGAAACTGAGTGCCCAACAAGACGCTTTACACATGCAAATTAAATGTAATAACCTTCACATTTTACAACTTAGTCAAGGACAGTTTAGCATAAATGTGGATACCTGTTGTTATGCTGGTCGTCGCAGTCTCCTTCAGCTTGGAACCCGAGGCCGGGCCATATCCTCTTCATTTGCATATTATTTTCACATATAGCACACTGCACACACATTTCCCCTACCTGCTCGAGGCAAGTCGAAATATACACAAGCCTCTCTCTCACTGTCTAAACGGCAGTGTCGTCCGTCACGCCCAGCACTTCTCAATAACATGAGTTACGACGGTGCCCTTTAGCAAGCAAGTTTGACAGAAAGAAGAGACACGGTACACACAATTCATTCCTTCACGTCTTTCATTTGGGCGCAAAATGAATGACTGCAGGACCCCGGGCAAGGACGTACTCAGCGCTAAACAAAGACAATTACCCTGTCCTGCATTCAAAGCCAAGGCTGTTTTGTTTTCCTCTTTTTACGTTTCTCTGCTTGCTTTCATCCTTTTGCTGGAGAGAAATTTGTTTTCGGCTTGTTTCGCTTGGTTCTTGTGCTAATTGCAATGGCGATCATTGGATTTTCGACAGCAACTTGACCAGGTGCATGAAATATTGAATCCTTGGGGAAGAAGTGCGACTTCTGTCAATGTAAACAAACCGCCCGACTACAAAGACAATCCAGTCTCTTGACTGGTGGCAGGGACAAAACGTGCAAGGCTGTTGTCTCCGCGCTGCGCCCCAAGCTCCATACAGACCACGAGCATCATGTAAACACTCACAAAGATTCATTTAAAGTTGTTGGCTGCTTGTGTTCACTTTTTAGCCCCCTGCGCTGATCTACCAAGACAGTGCTTAGTGTAAGAGCTCTGTGGACACACTCCCGCTGGGCATTTCTTGACGAGAAGGCACAGCCTTGCAGCCACCCCGTACCAGGTCAAGTGGGCCTGCTGCCTCATTCCCCTGCACCCCTGGCTGTGCCTGGGCTCTGCCACACTCGGAGCGGAAAAAGTAATTTCGCAGAGAGAAAAACTGAATTAAGTTCTCAAGTGGCGACCCGACCGACGACGGGCGCCGTCCTTTGCATATCCGGTAAAATGTTTGCTTTGCCAGGCGTGAAGCACAAGTGTCATGTATAATGCACGCCGACGACGACGACCAGCACGAGTGAAGGCTATCTCCGATTATGAAGACTGACTGTGCGAAGTGACTGCGCCGTGACTGTCAGTGAGTGCTGAGTTCTAAATGCAAAAATTATGAAATCACCTCCAGACACGGGAGACAGACGGCCATGAAGGTTAGTTGCATTTAATTCGACCATTGTGGGCTGACTGGAAAAATCCGACGATGGAACACCAAGTGCTTTCAATTAGGAACAAATTTTTTAAGAGGCCATTTCTGTTGTCCTCCATCCTACGCCCTTTGCCGTGATGCAAATGCAAACAGTCGACGCTGTCCACTATCAAATTCGAATTAATTCAAATTGTCATTCAAATAGTGTGCTTCACAGGCGCAGGCACGGGGCACGGAGCACGTTGCACGGGGACAAAGTGAGAGAGCCATGTCGGTGCCACCTAGAGGACACCGTGTGGCAACTGTGACAGAAAAGTGGCTTCCTACTTGGACCGCATTACTCTGGTGATAGCTGTTGGATGGCAAATGGCAAAATGGAAATGAAGTCATACCCGGGAGAGCGAGAGTGGCATAGGATCTGTGATTGTGGCCGACAGCGAGGAGGAGGATATATGTGCCCAAATTGAATCCACCCTCGTTCTCGGCCAGGCCCAGCCGTCCCGTTGGATACCGTTCATTTGCATTAATTATGCAAATGCAGGTGACACGTTTAATGCGCGACTGTCCAAGCAAAGGTGGATGACGACGACGATCATGATGAGGGCGATGATGATGATGATGAGACTCTTGGTATTTGAGTCCCAAACCGGCCGTAGGGATGGCTTTTCGCTTTTGCGCCAGCCAGCTTCTGGCTCATTGGATTTGAGTTGGTAATTGAATTTTCGGTAAATTTATTTCGATTTACTGCCAGTGCTGCTGCGAGAGAAACACAAACGAAATGAATGCTTTGAAGGACTGTTGCTGTTGACGAGGATGTGTAAGCACAAAGGAATCGACTGTAAACACTGGTAGGCAATGGAAATGATTTTAATTGTTTGAGAATCAATTTGTTCGTAATAGGGAACAATTGAAATTCCATTTTAAATGAATCCACTCGAAAAGGTGTGTACTTGTGCGTCACTGTTTGGGTTGACAAAAATCGGGTGGTCACAGTGATGGAAAACCTTTTCTGGCTTTTGACGCGATGGCATTTCATTAAATTGATTTCGTGTGGTGAAGGGAAGTCCCAGTCCCAGTCCCAGTCCCAGTCCCAGTCCCAGACGCGATGGCATTTCATTAAATTGATTTCGTGTGGTGAAGGGAAGTCCCAGTCCCAGTCCCAGTCCCAGTCCCAGTCCCAGTCCCAGTCCCAGTCCCAGTCCCAGTCCCAGTCCCAGTCCCAGTCCCAGTCCCAGTCCCAGTCCCAGTCCCAGTCCCAGTCCCAGTCCCAGTCCCAGTCCCAGTCCCAGTCCCAGTCCCAGTCCCAGTCCCAGTCCCAGTCCCAGTCCCAGTCCCAGTCCCAGTCCCAGTCCCAGTCCCAGTCCCAGTCCCAGTCCCAGTCCCAGTCCCAGTCCCAGTCCCAGTCCCAGTCCCAGTCCCAGTCCCAGTCCCAGTCCCAGTCCCAGTCCCAGTCCCAGTCCCAGTCCCAGTCCCAGTCCCAGTCCCAGTCCCAGTCCCAGTCCCAGTCCCAGTCCCAGTCCCAGTCCCAGTCCCAGTCCCAGTCCCAGTCCCAGTCCCAGTCCCAATCCCAGTCCCAGTCCCAGTCCCAGTCTCAGTCCCAGTTCCAGTCCCAGTCCCAGTTCCAGTTCCAATGCAACGTTTTTGTTTTAGAGCAAATTGTTTCGAAAACCGTTTTGAGGATTTTATTTTTGAGATCCCAAGAAAAAACTCTATTTACGACTAATGAGCAACGAAAAGTTCTTTCAAGCACCTTTATCCTAATTTCTGTATATAACACAACTCATGGCGGCACGCCTGCCATCAGTTGCAAATCTCTGCTGCACGGCGGCGCTTTAAATTCAAACGCCTACTTCGCTTTAAAATTCAAAATTTTAATTAAAACTCGCCCCTAATCATGTCCGATGTCTTCCACATGGGCACACATAAAAAGGTATCATCGTTAATTTTTTACCAATTAAAGCAATTAACGCTCAATGAAGCGCTCGCATGCACTCGCCTCTGGCCGATATTGAAAATGTTAATTTCTGATATTGCCACCGAACTAACTGCCTCCCATTTGCGAGTGTTCGAAAAAACAAGGGCTACTCTGCTTGTAACCGCTTGACCCCGTTCTACCCCCCGAACAATGATGGGCGATATATTTTTTAACACGGCAGGGATATCAATATCCTGCCCCGGCAGTCCTTATACTGACACAACATCAACAGCACCTCAAAATGACAAAAGGAGGGCAAGAAGGAGTAAAAAAAGCACCACCAGCCGGTTGAAAAAAAGGAATCATAAAAGGTGGCTTATTTAGAAAATGCTCACATCTACAATTGCTTCCGTCACCGAGCTTCAGAATCACACGCACGTAGAGAAGCGAACCTGTACGGTAGAGCAAGGAAGCTGAGAATCAGTTTCAAGTCTGAGGGCCATTCTTCTTCTTTGGCAAAGGATACGTGTGTAGAAAGCCGAGGGGGGAATGAGAACGATAACACAAAGGTGTGTGTGCAGTGAGTGTGATATTTCACCAAACACCCTTTCAGCTGCCACTGCTGCTGCTGCTGCTGCTGCCACCACGTCAACAAGCCAACCATCCACCATCACCACCAGGGAGTGAAAGGATGCATGAACCTAAAAAGGCGTATGTTTCCCTGCTGCTACTGAATTGTTGCCTTTTTCGCTTTTCCACTTTTGCTGTTCATTTTTTCCCATCCCCACCACCGAGTTGGTGAGCACTCATTCAGAACCAAGAACAACAAGGTAAATAACGTCAAATAAGTGGACGAAAGAGCAAGAGGGAGAGAGGGGCAGACGTGGTGAAGGTAAAGCGTGAACGGTTTCAAGGTCAATGGGGGCTTAAGGGATTTTCGAAGTCATATTCCACGTCTTGAGATTTGTCGTTATTCGCCCGGCCCCCACAGGACACCTGTTTGTGTTGATCGTCTTGACAACCCCGATTTTTCTCTTATGCTAAGCTGGCAATTTAAATTCATTTCACATGGATACGGATGAGCACGAGGTCGGTGGCCACTTGGGACTGCCGTTTGGATTTCGTTTGGATTTCGCTCCAGTCACCGGTCTCACCTCGCATTGACCTACATCTTGTGCTGGAGTTAATGATCCATAGACGAGAAGCTGCCGGATACACACATGCGATTACAATAGATAATGGGACATCCGTTTAATCTGTCAGCGGAAGTATCCTTGGCCATGCTCAAAGGTGGGGATATCCTTTCTTGGTTCGCAATCTCTGCTAATTATTCCATTTCCCCCAGCTCGCTGCACTTGTCCCGCAGCCATGCAAAGATCTCCCAAATCAATGATTCCCCGTGCGTATGGCAGCGCTAAATTATTACGATTTCAGCTTATTTCACGGGACTGTATGCAATTAACGCCTGACGTGGTCCGATGAAAGTTCTTGGATGTATGTGGCACCCCTTTGCTGGGAGGGCTGAAAGCAGAATTTTTGATGATGATGACGAGCAAAAGGAAAAAGGCTGAAACGAATCTAATTTTCAAAGTCAATGCAGGCAGTGGACCAAGTCGTCAGAAGTGTGTAGTGTTTTATGGTCCAAAAATCACCTCGCTCTCTCTCCCTCTCTCTCTCTTTCTGTTTTTCTGGCCTCGAAATGGATGTAACGATTCAATCTCCCATTCACTCTATCTGTCTGTATATGCCGGGCGCACCGAGCGGCCGCTTCGCACCTCGTCGTTAGTCGGTAGTCCCGTGCCGTTGCCTCCCATGTAACTAACGCTTCCTGATGCATTTCGATAGTAAAAATGCTTTTAACATCCCAATGAAGAGTTCTCCTCTGGCATTTTATTGCGATGTTAAATTCTTTTTACGATTTTCTAAAAAGCGCCACACACAGGAAGGTTGTACCACGCATCCCCCACAGTCTTCACTCCCTCTGCACATCGTTTCTCGTCGTGTACAAACGATATGGAGGTTGAACGGAGTAGTTGGATACGGGTGAGGAGAGAACTGCGCATGGTAGTACTTGAACAGCATGACGGCACGGCGCGGCAGCGGCGTCGTCGGCGGCGGTAACTTGTGGTGTAGTAGAGGCGTCGCTTGTGCTGTGAATGCTCTACTTAAGGAATTAAATTTCATTCCCCCGAGGGGTGAAAGTGAACACACTAGAAGTGGCCATGATGTCTTGATGCGATGCCTAGGATTTTCGCCGCCCGTAAAATTCATGTGCACACACTGTCGCCAAAGGATCTTTGTTGCACTTTGGCACTTGCTGGCTGCCGTGTGCAAGGATGCATTGTTGCAAACAAGATTTTCTTTACCCGCTCGCCCCTCCTTTCTTGTATTTTTTATTTGCTTCAATTTAACTTTGAAGGCAATGGAGTCATAAAAATTCTCAATTTTCAAAGGAGCAGTAGAACAATGTCAAAAAATCCTTTCCCTCTGACTAAGTAATGAACTAGGGCACTCCCTGGAGACAGTACATGCTGGTCAATTCATTTCACTAAAAAAAGACAACCCAAAGCGTCACATAAATACAGGCAACTGACTGGAGGATCGTCTGAATCACCTTCCACTCAAAATAGCCCCAACGTCAACAAACTCAGGGCAAACAGAAGCAACAAGCAAGCAGATAGCCTTCCTCTCACTCACCACGACCGCTTCCCCAGCAAATAAGTTGCTCAGAGAAGGACTAGACACACTGGAGCATCTTCCAAATTGATAGACAGTCACTCAATTATGCAACTGGCATCACGAAACAGTCAAATAACACCTCAAAAGAAAGCAAATCTACTCAGAGATAATCTCTCTCTCGCTCAAACCACAAACGGTCTTATCTCCCTTTCGCCGGGTTATCTCCAGAGAGCCGCTCTGCCTGTCTTCTTGCAATCCCTCAGTCAAACTGTGACGGCACTTCCCTAGCAAGAGAAAAAAAAATAAAAGCGAATATTTTACACAAAAACAAATCCCGAAGCATTTCGCAAGTTATCAGCGTTTTGTCCAGTTTGCAAGTTGCACTATCGCCACAGCATCCAACGACAGACACATCCAGTCCGCCGCGCCGCCGAGTATGAGTAAGATCGGTGTGTACATTTTCGGTTAGCAGTGGCACGTTATCGTTCTTTTGTCAGCCTTTACCCGATTTCATACGTTTTCTGTGCTTTCCGGTATCTTCCGAAATGGACGCGGCCCTGAACGGTCTGGAACACATCTCCTCGGTGGCACACTTGCACTGCTGCTCGATAGAGTGCACAAACGGTCCGCGCTGCAACTCGAATTCATCAGAGGAGGCTCCATCTCAGCCGGAACATCGCCCTTCATGCGTCCAGTCACATTATCAGTCGCTGCACTCGATCCTGCAACGATATGGGAGGGGCTCGCGAATGGCTTCGTCGGTGGCGACTTTCGAGGATAGCATGACTGAGATTGTGGTGAGTTGTAAAGGTTTGCTGTCAATGGGAACATTTTCATTCGTTGGCCCTTCCCTAACAGATGGAGGACGTGCCGTCGGAGAGTGAACCGACTTCCGCGATTCTTCACTACTGCAAGAAGAAGGTAAGAATCGCAAAATCTCCTGTGGATCCCTCTTACCGTAGTGGATGCGAATCTCTTTCAGTTCCTTCGCCCCTACATGTCTATTCTAGCCCTGGCTGGCTTGAATCCTATCGCAACCGACACAACGCAATGTCGGGCATGCTTGAGCTACCTGCAGGCGTTCATCATCCTCATGATCATCTGTTTTGGATACTTCCTGCAGTTTCTTGCTTCCTACCGGTAGGGGGACATAGCGTCCTTGAGGTCTAGCTTAATTTCATTCCGAATTCCAGAGGAGATCGTGGCTTTACGGGAGACCGGAAGCTTGCTACAACCTTCGTCCCCTTGCCCACGATGACAGTTCGAAGTTGGGGTGAAGTGCTCTTTGGCTACATCCTTCCCAATAGCCTGCACTTGGCTGGATTCGCTGCTGCCATTTATGTCTGTAAAATGTCGGACAAGGAGCAGCTGCAGAACCTCATCGAGCGCGTCTTTCTGATGTCTATGAAGCCAAAGCGTCTGTGCACCATTCTATGGGTCTACGTTGAGCTGGGAATGGGACTGCTGGCGCTCCTCTTTGGATATGTGGTGCCATCGGTGCTGATGCAGAAGCAAATAATTCAAGTGGAGTGGATGCCCCCGGAGTTGGAAAATTATCAACTCACCGTGAAGGTATAGAAATTGATCCCCGAACATTGGATTTCTCAGGACTCTCGTGCTTTCAGATTGTCCTCCTGTGGACTGTCTTCACTCAGGACCTCGTAGAAATCATAATCCTTACTGGATACTGCATTGAGTGCTACCTCCTCCGAGTCCACCTGCAGACACTGTCCATGAAGCTACTGATGCGCAATGTTGAGAGCCTCGAATGGATGAGGGTGAGTTTTGGTTCCTGCAGACAAGGGAATATAATCCCCACCTCACCTCCCACAGGAAGTCATTGAATTTCGGAAGCTCCTTGATCACCTGAACAACAAATTCTCCGTTCCCGTCTGCTTCTTCACCGTCATGAACCTGTCCTACGCCTTTGCCGGCTTCGTCTTCCTCTTCAAGGACCTCGACATACACTACATCGGCCTCAAGGTCGTCCTCCTCAACATCGCAAATGTGCTCCTGTGGCTCCTGATGGGTCTCCTGCCGTTCTTCAGCGCCGCCTCAGTGACCAGAGTCTGCCAGATAGCCCAGGCCAATGGTCATCAGATCCGAGTGCGTCCCTTTGTCTACAACAACACCTCTTCAGAAGATCTCAACTCAACCCTGCTCTTCGCCTCCTCACTGAACATGTCTGCAAAGCTCTTCCGCATGCCGATCCAATCGAACTACTTGTGCTTTGCCATCCTCGTCATATCGGTGGTAATCCTCACTCTCGGAATGTGTCTCAACTTCTCGCTGGGAATCTTCTGAATAAACACACAATTGCTGCGTGTCCTCTGTGCACATGTGTAAGATTGCAAAAGTACGAGTATTAATAAAATCCTTTTCAGTTGTTGTATGCTCAGTTACTTTATCCCTTCTCTTTAATGGCGTTGGCAGTAAAATGCGAACTTTCCACCCAACACAGTACCCTTTCAAAACTCGAAACAAGTCGGGAGTGAGACAAGTGGAGAAGCGTTTTCCCGGAAATGACGAAAAGAGGATTTCATCTAAAGCTAAAGATCATCTTATCGCAGCGTGCGTCTACGCTGTCGCTAGGGGTGCCACTGCGGATGACTTTCGAACGACTACTGACAACATTCATAAATAATAGAAGTTTTTGTTTTTTCGTTGTCTTCTGTTGCTGTTTGTTTTGATTCCGTGTTCGTGCACATAACACACAGCACCCGCCCAAGCTCGCGCAGAATGTGTCGCCCTCCCCACCCCGCACTGGTCATTAGATTGTAAGCACCAGTCATTTAATTTCATTAAAATTGGCTTCGCAATGACCCTTTAAGCGTCGTTGTCGTCGTTGTGTCGTTTCGTTCTTAAATTTAATGTTATATCTCCCAGCAGTCCTGTCCGCTGCTGCCGAAAGGTGATGTGGACAATGGCTCCGAGTGCTGGCTGATGGCACCTTTAGCTTGATGTCAAGTTATTGCTGGAGTTTAACGCTTTAATTGTAAAGCTCGCAGAAAATGAAGAGAGAACGCGTCTACAACATGCCGCGATTACTGAATGGGCCATAAAGTTAATAAGCTTGTGATTGTTTTTTTTAATTTTTTTTTGCTTGGCTTGTAATGAAGATGTTGCGTTTGTTAATTGAAATCAACGCGGATTTACGGTGTTTGAGGGGGCATAAGCTATGGTGGATTAGGTTAGGCATGAGGCAGCTATGGCTTTAAAAAAAAAAAAAAACTTCCAATGCTGCTGTTTAGAAAAAAAAGCCATCCGAAGCGACACTTAGAATACCGAAGATCTAAATTATTGACTCAGTTTCCGATACTGAAGATATAAGTTAATGCCTCAGTTTTCGATACTTTCTTATAGCTCTTGCACCAACTTGGTCGTGTTGGGTCTGCCATACTACCAACAATTGCACAAGAGAACATTTGTTTTGCAAATAGTTCTTACTTGGGTCAAAACTAGAAGGTAAGGTAAGAAAGAATGGGAGCTCATTAGTTTCTAGAATGGGTACTGAGCTCTGTCTACAGACGGAGTGACTTGGTACCCAATGAAGAAGAGGAAACCCAATTGAAGAATAAACCTCAGATGCAAGCATTATGAACAGGAATGTTCTCTTTACAGGAATGCTGTATACACCCCATAAACGTGGGCTCAAGTTGCGCTAGTTGTTTAAGATCCTTAGAGATGTTTCGAGTTGTGAGAATTTCGAGTGTTAGAAACCCATGCTCCATGTTTTGTTTTTCAATTTATTTTTGTTTCCAGAGGTGTATCTCATATGAAAGGTTGTGTATAATGTGCACGGTAGCTTAACAAGGTCGTCAGAAGCTCCTCTATTTGAAATGAGTAGACTGAAAGATTTAAAACGCTTAAGATGGATAGGCCATGTAGAGCGTATGGACTCCACTGCTTATCGCAAAGTCTTCGAATCTGAGCCATTGGGACAACGCAACAGAGGACGGCCTAGGCCAAGGTGGCGCAAACAAGTGGGGAAGGACCTCAACCAACTGAGAGTACGCAATTGGAGGCAGCTAGCGAAAGATCGTGCTGGTCGGAGAGGCATGTTGGTTGAGGCGCAGGTCCAGCCCGGACTGTAGCGCCACAAAAAGAAGAAGAAGAAGACGAAGAAGAAAAAGACGAAGAAGAAGAAGACGAAGAAGAAGAAGACGAAGAAGAAGAAGACGAAGAAGAAGAAGAAGACGAAGAAGAAGAAGAAGACGAAGAAGAAGAAGACGAATAAGAAGAAGACGAAGAAGAAGAAGAAGACGAAGAAGAAGAAGACGAAGAAGAAAAAGACGAAGAAGAAGAAGACGAAGAAGAAGAAGACGAAGAAGAAGAAGACGAAGAAGAAGAAGACGAAGACGAAGAAGACGAAGGAGAAGAAGACGAAGACGATGAAGAAGAAGACGAAGAAGAAGAAGACTAAGATAAAGAAGACGAAGACGAAGAAGAAGAAGAAGAAGAAGAAGAAGACGAAGACGAAGAAGACGAAGAAGAAGAAGACGAAGAAGACGACGAAGAAGAAGACGAAGAAGAAGAAGACGAAAAAGAAGACGAAGAAGAAGAAGAGGCTTTGCCTGGTAGAATGGTTAACTGGATGTCCACCTTCTGCCTTGCCTCCGAGACGGTGTAACATTGACTGGCTGAAATTGATCATGTGACCTCCAGCGGCGCAGGAACTGTGATCCTAACAATGTCCAGATGTGATCGAACGTGATCGATGACCCACGAAAATGTCTGCACGTTCCTATAAGTATTTAAGGTTACGTCCATGAATTCAAACTTATTGGAGATACAGCTGTCGCGACTAACTTGTTATTCTCGTCACTGATGAAGGACTTTGTTTTGCTCATTAAGTGATATGCACAAAAGTGTTTTTGGCCATTACAATCTCAGTCCGCCAATGAGCTGAAATGTCTCCAATAAAGGGCTGTGTATACTTCAACTCACTGGAGAAGGACTTTGTTTAACTAACGAGTGATATGCACAAAAGTGTTTTTTGCCATTACAACCTCGGTTTGTTAACAAGCTGAAATGTCTATAATAAAGGGCTGCGTATTTTGAACTGCTTGCGTTTTGGTGAAAGAGATTTCTTTCAGTTAATGCCACGACCCCAAGTAAAAGGTTCACAAGTTGCGTAGCAAACACAAACATTTCTTATATCAGAAATATGCTTCCGAATAACTCCTACAAAATGGATCTCAATTGAAATTTCGCACAAGGTACTTATTAATCATAATTTACGAATTGATCTCTTGTGTTTCCAACCATTTTCTGGGATATTTCTTGTTATCTTCTCAATCTTCAGCTTAAAAGTCATTCATAGAGCTTCAGTGAGGCAGAACCATAAAACATGTAATTTTTGTTTTACCTAGATCTTTGTCCTATACTCGTATGTCCATCGGTTACAAACTGAAGGTTTGGATAAGCAAGCATTCGTTTCGCTCGTCGTCGTTTCGAGTCCATGCATAGGCACCATACAACAAATCATTTCAGTTTTCATATTTATTTATCTAGGTATCAAGAAATATGAACAATTTAAATTCAAAAATCTCACATGACTAGCGCAATATCTAAATCCTAAGGACGGAAAATGCCAAAAACTGAAAGAAACGAACCAAAGACCCGCGGTCTCCAACTATAAATAACATTACAACTTCCGTAAGATTTTACTTGATCTCATTTTTTTGGTAACTAAGGAAATTCGAAATCATATAACACACAAATGAATCGCATTAAATAACACACGTGCATTGTCTTTTAGAAACCCCTCTCCGTTCGCAGCACTCCACCTCGTCACCACCCCAGCCATGGGGGGTGGTTAATCTTGTGTGGAGGTATAAAAGTCAGGTTCACCGGAAGATTTATTAAAGCATGCGTTCGTTGTAGTCTTTTGAGTGTAGTCTGAATGACCATGCCGTTCTTTCCCAGTAAAAATCCAGCCGGAATGTGTGCATCTCTGTCGGTATTGTCGTGTATCATTTCGATGTAATAGTCAAATTCGCTTGATTCCGAATTAAACTCGGTTATAATGGCTGCTTCAGCTCCAGCTAGCTCAGCATTCACTGTTTTTGTGAGGAAAGAACACTCTCTGCAAACAGAAAAAAGCAAATTTTGATAAGATGTGCTTTTGATGTGCGCATTTATGACGGCATACCCCCGTTCAATTAAGGCAACATTGCCACGTAGTTCACGTTTGTTTGTTATCTCCGTACACGCGTGCAAAGGCACTGTCGGCACTAAGGCAACTCCTTCGAGTTTTACATTGAATCCAGTTCCAAAATCTTTTGCCGGTCGCAGGCGGTACGTGTACTCCAGCTCAGAGGGTTCGGTTATCTCAAAAAATATATCACCAGCAATAATATCCTGTGTGGTAATTGAATCGGAAAGTTGATGGGCACCTAGCAGACCAAAAAAAACCATTGGGCAGTGTTATCAATTAATTACGGAAGCGCTCACCACACGCATGAAGAATACTTACCGCCGATTGCAGTCGTGCAGAATTTGTCAACTGATAAAACGGCGATTAAAAACCACAGGAGAATACTTATCCACATGCATTGCAACATAATTGTCAAGTCGTCCAGAATTCTGTAGAAAACACATTTAATTTTGATTCATTTTCCGATCAAAACAATTCCACTCGACACTGTTTGAGCAAAGCTCGCTGACAGCTGACATTCTGACAGTTGGTGGTGTTGACGTTTCCCCAAGGTGAAATCAGGTGGTGAACAGTAATCCCAAATCGAATTTTTTCCCATTGCATAGTCGTCGGCAGAGTGGTTTGTATCATCAGCTGGCGGAAATGTGGAGGTTTGTGTTTTTGTTTGCAGTTGTGCTGGGTATTGATCGGGGAGAAAGTGAGTTGTTCTATGATTTCCCCAAGTTCTGGACAAACACTGGCTTCTGCCCACCGGGTGAGATTACCCACAAGGGAATATCGGAATCACTGCTCACGAAGGAGGTAAAAACCAATTTGCACCTTATCGGATCGTTACCAAACGGAGCGTTATCGACGGTTCGAATTCATTGGCTGTTGGAGCTGATCACTCTGAATGGCTTCGACGACCATATTCCGAATTACGACTTCTCGAAGTTGGATGAATTGGTGTGGTGGCTGGATCGGAGAGGTCTAGCACTTGGCTTTGAACTCATGGGGAATCCGAGTGGAATTTTCACCAAAAACGCATCGATTTCCGACTACTTATGGGAAGATCTTGTATTTCAGATTGGAAAGAGATATTTAAGTAAGTTGTTGGCAATGTCAGAGAGCACCTCAGTTCTATGAAATTTCTTTCAGATCGGTTGGGACCTACCAAGCTGAGCAAGTGGAGATTTGAATCCTGGAACGAGCCTGACTTGATGAAGTACAACACCTTGAATTTTGACCTTGAAAGTATGTTCAAATTCACCATTCCTACGTTCTCTAGAGCTTGTGCACAGAATTTCAGTCATATTTGATCGCCGTCCGCCGCGGTTTGAATGCAGCAACTCGCCGTCCAATGAACACAATCCATCTTAAGCTTTATGGTCCAGCAGGACTCTTCAAAGATGAGAAGATACACCGACTTTGCTGGGGGGCGTTGGAAAAATGCAATACGAACCCTAAACGCTGTCCCTTTCAGACCATCACCTTTCACCACAAAGGTGCTTCAAATGGTGATGATATAGCCGCAGGTGGAACGCAATTGGTTCGTGAAATCTTCGAAAAATATCCGAACCTGACAACAATGCCCGTTGCAAACGAGTAAAGTGTTCCGCCCATCCATCAATTTGATTAATTACGTCAATCCAATCTTTGCAGCGAAGCAGATCCCATTTCCGGTTGGTCAACCCCCAGAGATTTTCAAGCAGACGTCCGCTACGCCGCTGAGGTAATCCTAATCATCTTTAATCACTGGAAAGCCAAGCTAGACACGCAAGCATTTGCAAATCTCGACTTCATTAGTCATGACAATGCCTTTATCAGCTATCACCCACACGAATTTACGCAGAGAACGTTGTTCGCTCACTTCCGGATGAACAACACTAATCCGGCATATTCGCACTTCATTCAGAAGCCTGTCTATGCGGCTCTGGGGATGCTGGGCAGTCTAGGGGAACATGCTGCAGACATCGAAGACACCGAGGAGGGGGTTCAGATTCTGAAAACGTGTGACGTGAATTGTACATCCTTTTTCAACTTGGTGGCCGTGTCCGTGTCTGAGGAGTGGTTCAAAAAGCGGATTTTCGTGGAGTCGATGGCTGGAAAGCTGTTCTCCTGCGTTGTGGAGTACCTTGAGTACCAGAGCACCGACCCCTTTCATGTGTGGAAATTTTATGGCTCCCCGGCTTATCCAAACGCCACTGTTAGCCAAGCAATGCGTCTGCATGCGGGTCCAGCTCTGTTCACCGTCAGAATGTTCTCGAAACCGCTAATCTATGTTGACATTCGTCTCCGATCTCCTTGGATAATCCAAATAAGAATTTGTGCAGACACGGTGCCGCCTCCTGAGCGACCGAAAAAGGTCCAAATAACGACAATCAACAAACACGAACTTCTCATCTTGTGGAATGAGAAGCATCAACCTCGTCGCTGCACCCTGACATATCAAGTGTGGTTTCAACCTTCGAATGCCACCGACTGGCAAGAAATCACCGAAGGATGGCACGTCCCTTTCCTCTCTTTTCACTTTGCTCCCAAGAATCGAATTCTCAAAGGTAACCACAATCTTAAACAAATTTAGCTCCATTTTGATTCACCACCACCTTGCAGGTACCTACCGCGTACGCAGCATCGACTCCTTCGGCCGGTTCAGCAACTTCTCAAAGCCAAAGCACTACGTGTAAATATTTATTTAAACCAAACAAAAGTCTCTTAGTTCATAAAACACAAAGCCATTGCAAAGCACAATACATATGTAAACTGTTGAAATGCAATGCTGCATTCGACAAACGCAACAACAATAAGAGGATTCTTATGCGCACAAGTGAAGTCTACTAGGTGTCCAAAATCAGCCACTTTTCATTAACGTGCTCGATCTGCTTGGTGAGAATGGGATTCCTCACTCGCACTTTAATTTCCAGCTTTCCCCCAACTGCTTTCCGGCCTTCCATTAGCTGCAGGAGAAGAAGTATTTCAATCAAGAATTGAAGGGAAAATCGATTGTTTACTTACATCATACGTGTCGTGTATATCACACTTGGTTTCGAGTGGCTGCAGTTTTACGCTGACCGTTCCAATGAGCACATCTGAGCGCAGGAAACCGCTGAAACAACACATTGGCAATTTTCGACAAATTCCACAGCATCTGGGGCATTATTTTAGTTTTGCACATATTTTTACTCTTGGCCAAATGTTTTTCAAATTAAAATAATGTTTTGCTGATTAAATGCAGGGTTAGTAGTGCGTGAAAGCAAATCTTCTAAGCGAGCATTGAGCAATTTAGGGACTATAAGGATAGGTGGATGTTTAGGTTTTGGAAGCATTATGAACCCGTTACGTACACATATTGGTAAAACGCAAATAACAGGCTTAGTATGCATGACGCCTGCTAACGTTCTGCTACAGTTGGCATAAAGAAACTTAAACAAACATACGAATACAATTGAACTACCGTGGGGACCTAAGTTCACATTTAAACGTTAGTCACTAAAGAACAATTGGATGCCTCCACTTGAACCTAAGCCCTAACCAGTTTCACGTCAAAAGCAAATTTCGTTCTCGTGCAAAAAGCCGTCACCATGTAAAGAGGAAACTTACCCTCTGGAATAGACTTCAAACTTCACAGCCTGCCGCTTGAATATCCGCTGACACTGCCTATTCGACCGTTGAATGTCCACCTTAAATCGCTGATTGTACTCTGGGCTGTCGGTGTCCTTGACTAGAGAACTCTTAGCCTTAAAGAAGTCCTCCTGCAAAGAGAAACATGAACAGTCCGCCAAATAAGTCCGGAAACACCAAACCTGTGGGTAAGGAAATTCAATCTTCACATAGGTGTCAACGTCTTTTGGGTTTGGAACGTTATAGTTGATGCCGCGCACGACCATAATTTCGACCTCGTTGTCCGTCAAATCTGTGTTGCAGTGGACGATGTTAAAGCTCTTTGTCTCGTAGTGGAATTTCGGCAGCGGGAAGCTCTTTCTAAACTCACAAGACATCAATTAACCGTCCCACGCACGCGAATCACCACATTATCCTTACCTCTTTGAGTATCTCACTAAATCTAGATCCTTTTGGACGGTAAGTGCCAGGTTCTCGAATCGGTTCATCCCAGCTATGTCGCCCATAGCTTTGTGGTGATCTCTGTAGACCAAGGAATCAGTTCGAATGGCTTCTGAGTATTATACTGCCTTACCTAGTGTTTTTACACATCATCAGCTGCTTCGCCAGCTGCTCCTCCAGTCTTATCCCAATGTCGGAGATGTCGTCATTAGGGTCACAGTCTGCAGGGCTCACAATGGCGAAGGACGCTTCAAGGTTCTCCCGCTGGGACGGCGGGACAGGCAACTGCAAATCGCATCACCCGTCAGCACCCCACTCACCACACATCAGTTAAGAAAACTTACCGAAGTCAAATCCACAGGCAATCCACTGCTGGCAGCATTCAGCAACCCCTCGAATCCCTTGTAAATCTTGAGGTATTCCTTGGCCTGTTCGATCTCTCCTGCCTTCTTCGCTTCAATGGCAGCCATCTTGAATTCCTTTTGCCGTTCGAGCAGAATTTTCATCTGTTGCTCAGCTAGATTGGTGCTGTGTTGGTTTCCCGATAACCGTGTTGTCAACTCCTGCTTAGACGAGTGATGAGAGGGTTTCGGAGTACTTGCAGCACTGACATCTTCTTCCGGCTCCGCAACTGGCGCGGGTTTCGAAGGGAGCACCGGTGAAGCCACTGCTGGTGTGGACGGCGCTGCCGGAGTAGCACCGGTTGAAGTTGCCTCTCCAGCGCCTGGCAATGGACCAAATCCTGGTGGAGTTGGGAGCTCATCGTAAGCAACTGGTCGACCAGCTTTGTGTGCCTTTATGGCGTCTTCATACTGCTTGACTATTCGGCCGAATCGCCGAGCCTTGCTGGAATTGTTCTCTGCCTTCGCAGCCTCTTCGACGGATTTGTATTTTTGCAGTCGCTGTTCAAGTGCTTCGAGCATCGTTGTGGGCGTCTTTAGCGTCTCTTCAGGCACTGGGGCTGGCGCGGCCGGTTCTGGCACGGGCTCCTCTACTTTAGGCGGTTCTACAGCTGCTGCTTGCATTTGTGCGAGGAACTCGGCAAACTGATCGGGAGGAGGAGGCATATCGCTGAGGTCGACCTCCTTGCCCTCCTCACACATCTTAATGACGACATCGAACTGCTTCAGCACTTTGACGAACTGCAGGGCCATTGCAGTGTCACCTGAACGCTTTGCCGCAAGTGCGGCTACTTTATACTCCTGCTTGCGTTCGTTCAATTTCGCTATAACCGGGTTCACTGGAGTCGTTTCTTCGGTTTTTTTCTCCTCCGACTCTTCCGCCTGAGGTGGCGCTGCTGGTGCAGCTCTTGAAGGAACAGCTGGAGCCGATCTCGAAGGTACTTTTGGTGGCTCTTCCACATCTGCGACAGGTTCACTAGCTGGCTTAGCAGACTTCACACTTACCTCGGGCGGAATGTCATCGACATTTATCCTGTTCCCCGCAACAGACTGCTTCAAGAGATCGTTCAAAGTCTTCAAACCCCTGTTGAATCGACGAGCCTTCGCCGATTCGCCAGCCTCCTTCGCTGCGCTCTCCGCTGACTTATACATCTCAATTCGTGACTTGATAATAGAGATCGTGTCCACAGTCGTTGTTGGCAGAAACACTTGTTGTTCTGGCGCCTCCTCCTCCTCCACTGGATCCTCGCCAATTTCTCCCCCAGCGATGCCTTGCAGTTCACCCAACAACTCCGAATCGTCCTCATCATCTGAGAGCTCCTCATCACTTCCGATGTCCCTCATACTCTCCGAAATCATCTTGTCTAAGTCAGCGGCGGGTATCAATTTCGGCTTCGGCTTCTCTTTTGGTTTCCTTTTGCCACCACCACCGACAATTGCAGACAACTCCGCTTCCAAGTCGCTATCATTCGCATCATCATGCACACCGCCGGATGGATCGAAGTCATCTGGGATTTCCGTTAGGCCAAACTAGACAACAAAGGTGGTAGTTCAGCGTTTTTCCACAAGAGACATGAGCATACAGCAACAATGACTCATAACGTAAAATGATTCGTTTTTCTTTTGGACACACATTTACGCATCAGACAAAACGTTGCACTTACCTGCGACAAATCGTGATTGCGCCGCTTAGGCGGGTCTGGCTTTTTCCTGCCGAACATTCCTTAGTTTGAATTTTTAAATAGATGTCTTGTCCAATTAACGAGATTCCGTGAAAATTTATTGCTCCTCTGCCTTTAACTAACTTTTGTTTTGGCGATGACAAAATCTTTGTTGTTGACGTCTTGTCATTTGACAGTTCTGTTTGTCCTCTGATGGGAGTTATGCCAAGTTTGTGTTTTAACATTTGCGATCATCAACTTTGCAACGACTTAATCATGCCTGCCGCTGATTGTGAATGTTTGGATTTCAGGGCTTTTAAGAGAATTTAACATTTCTCCGCAAATTCATCAGGAGCTGGAAATTGTTTGAAATCAAAATCGACTTTCTTGGATCTCCCATTACATCTTAGGAGGAGGAATAGTTTTCGAACACATGTCAGCTGGAGAGCTGTCAGATTGTGGGTGTTGTGAAATCTTGCCGGGTTTGTTGTATAAATGCACAAGTGAAAATCTTTAAAGTCCACAAGGAAACGAAGACAATTTCTCACAGGATCAAAAATGATGTCAAGAACTCTATTGTCCATTCGAAGCACAGTCACAACGTTAAGGTTATCATCCTTCTTCACTTTCACTCTGCCAAACATAACTTAAGCTTTCACTCAACAGATGTTCCCGTATAAGCATCCGTTCCCTATCAAAAGATACATCTGCGCAGTCAGATGAAAAGAAACAACGCATCCCACATTCGGACCCCGAAGTGGAGCATCATTCAAAACTGTCAGCAGAATGGTGGGATCCCCTTGGACCCCTCAAAGGTCTCCACGCAATGAATTCAATTAGGTATTTTTCATTCTAACATTTTCATAAGACCCGCGTGTTCAGATGAAACTTCCAACAGGGTCCCTTTAGTCCGAGATGGTCTCATCACTGCTGGTAGTGTGGATCCAGCTCTTCAGAACACAGCGAAAGTCCTAAAGAATCAAAAGATTCTCGAGGTAGGGTGCGGCGGTGGTGTTCTCACAGAGAGTTTAGCCCGACTTCATGCTGATGTAACGGCGATTGACTTAAGCGAGCCGCTCATTAGAGTTGCCAAAGAACATTTGGCCACTTGCAGCCCAGAACTGAGCTCGAGAATCACATACAAAGTAGAGCCTCTAAACATTCACACAATGGACAACTTGGAGAAGTACGATGCGGTCGTGGTGTCCGAAGTCATCGAACATATAGACGACAAAGCTGGTTTCCTCACCGCCTGCGTGGATACACTCAAAGTAATGTGTTCTCCATCCGTCGTGTGCTCCAGCTCACCACTTTTTCTTTCAGCCAGGAGGATCGATTTTCATAACCACACTGAACAGGACCCCCGTGATGTGGTTCACGGGAATCATTCTTGCAGAATATGTTCTCAATTTGGTGCCGAAGAACACTCATCACTGGGACAAATTGATTTCGCCTCTCGAAATGATAAGAATTCTAAATGCATGTACGTATGTGAGTTTTCCGTGTCCCGGTTGTCTGTAAAATGCTTTCTTTCAGTGAATTGCAACACAGTCCAATTAAAGGGCTGCATCTATGAGTTCTGGTCAAACAAGTGGTTGTGGATCCCCTTCGACAGTTTCTCCTATGCCATGCAAGCCATTAAGTCAGAGAAACCACTTTGAATGTGTGGAACATGGTCGGCAGGGGACTATACATTGTAGTTGGCGAGATTTTCTTGGATGAATGGAAACAAGCTTTGATTGGATTAGAACTAGGGTTTATTTACGAAATAATTATATTTCAAAAACAAAAAGAAATGTACAATGCACTTTAAAAAGATAACCTAAACATATGTGTCCATACGCATCCTTTTAGTTGTCACTTGGCTTCCTAAACTTAGCCTTCTTGTTCCCACCGCGTCCATTCCCGTCAAATTTTCGCTTCTTTTCGAATTTCTTCTGCATCGTCTTGGCCAAATTGTTCTCATAGAACTCCTTCATTTCTTGGTCTGTCACTTCGGTGGGCTGTTTTGTTTGGGTCTCCTGCATCTTTTCAGCTTGTTCGAGTTCAAGAATCCTCTCGAGGCGGGGATTCATGCCGCGGTAACTAAACCTGCCATCGCTGAGACCCTCGCAGAGCATAAAACTCGGTTCTATGATAAAATTCGAAACATGGTTCTTCATTTTTTCTGTGATTTCCTGAGAATACATCGCCTGTCCTTCGGCATCCTCCTGCTCCTTGTCGAACCGGGCTTTGGTACGTTGCATGAACTTCATCTCGAGGATGCCCTTTGAAAGACGGGCTCTTGCGGATTTTGACGCCATGGTAGCCTAGAAATTTTCTTAAATTTCAAATTAATGAAATGTGGATTATGAAGCACCGTAGTTAAACAAAACGTGCCTCAAATCGAGAAAATAAACAAGAGGACCGCTGGATTGACAGATAAACTGTCACCGGGGATAGAAGCAGCCGATTTGAACTGTTCGATTTCGAAAAGACACTTCACTAGACAAGCAATGTCCATTAATTCATGTTCAAACATATTCATGAGACAAGCATTTATATCAGAGAGCAAAGAATTACGAAACAGAGGCATCGAGCGGTTCTTTATTTTTCAGGGCGGGCAAGTTCTTCATATGAAAAGGAAGAATACTTCTGAAAATCTAACTACCACCTGCATATATGCTCCCGAAACTTACAAAATCGAACAACTAGCGAACAGTTCTTTAATGTGACAGCGCCACACAAATTAGGCAGCCCTGAAGTTGTCAAAAAACAGGTCCGAAATTCCCCACATAAAACGCACATGGTTACTTCTTGTGTTGCCGGATTATTTTGAGTAATAGGACACGAGTTTGGTCGCATAAAAATGAAAGTGAAGGCAGGAAATAAAGTTGCTCTTGTAAATGGCAAGGGTTTGAAAAAGTCCAAGCAAAAACTGACCTCCACTAAGCCTGAAATAGCCAAGAAAAAAGTGAAAAACAACTCAAAAGTTCACGGTGCGAGTGCTATCTCACAGAACGAAATCGAATGCACAGAGAAGCCAGCAAAACACATTCTACAAGTCAGCGCAGGAGATGGCAAGAAAAAATTGAAGAAAAACAAGGAAAAGAAAACAAAGAAATCCCACAAAGAACAGCTGGAAGGTTTAAAGGACATCGATCCAGAATTCTATGACTTCCTGAAGAAGAATGACAAGGAGCTGCTTGAATTCAACCTTCTAGACAGTGATGCCGATGACGACGACGAAAAAAAAGTCACCAAAGGCGGTGACAAGTCCAGCAAAGATGACTCAGATGAAGATGAGGACGAAAAGTTTCACAAACCAAGTGGAACCTTAGAAGTGGCAAGTGATGAGAGTGATCTGGAAGACGATGATGATGCTGGTGATGGAACGCAGAAAATCACACTGACTTTACTACGCCAGTGGCAGTTGCAGCTACAAAAGCCAAATGTTCCCGTTGACATTGTGCGAAAGGTAGTCCAGGCATTCAGTTCAGCACTGGCTAGTGTGTCGGGAGACGATACCAAAATCTCAGCCTTCAAGGTCGAGGGGGCAGCTGCCTTCAATGGTGTTGTTCAACTCTGTGTGCTTCACATGTATCCGGCGCTCACAAGCCTTTTGGGAATCAGCGAGAAATCCAGAATGCCGTTGCACAAAACAAAGAAATGGCCCAAAGTCCGCAGTTGCCTGCGTTACTACTTGATGGACCTGATTCGCCTCATAGAGCACGTTTCCAGCCCCAACATCCTCACAGTTCTCCTCAAACATCTTCATCAAATGGCCGGTATGGTTGCATCCTTCCAAACCATCGGCAAAACAATCCTCAAGCGCCTCATAGTTCTCTGGAGCACAGCTGACGAAACGGTCCGAGTGTTGGCGTTCCTCTGTATTCTAAAGATCACTCGCAACCAACAAGTTTCGATGTTGAATCATGTGCTGAAAGCGATGTACCTTTCCTACGTGAGGAACTCAAAGTTTGTTTCCCCCAACACCCTCCCAGCGATCAACTTCATGCGTCGCTCGCTCGTCGAAATGTTTGCCCTCGACTTAAACACGGCCTACCAACATGCCTTCCTCTACATTCGTCAGTTGGCCATTCACCTTCGAAATGCCGTAATTATTAAGAAGAAGGATAGTTTTCAGTCAGTGTACAATTGGCAGTATGTGAACTCGATCCGTCTGTGGGTGGACTTGCTGGGCACAACGTACAACAAGCCTCAGCTTCAACCGCTGATCTACCCGCTGGTGAGCATCACGACAGGTGTCATAAAGCTGATTCCTACGGCGCAGTACTTCCCCCTTCGATTCCACTGCATCAGTGCCCTGATATCGTTAGGAAAGCAGACCAACACCTTCATCCCTGTGCTGCCCTTCATACTGGAGGTACTGAGCAGCAATACTTTCAACAAGAAGCATTCGGTTGTGTCCATGAAGCCGATGCAGTTCACATGCATCTTGCGTCTAAACAAGTCGCAAATGAATGAAAACGGCTTTCGCGACGAGGTGGTGGAGAATGTGTGTGGCTTGCTACTGGAATACCTGGCGCATGAATCTGCCTCACTGGCGTTTCCTGAGTTGGTGGTGCCAACGGTAGTGGCACTAAAGCAGTATCTAAAGGTGAGCTTGAAGAGGTTTAGAAGAAATTATTAAAAATTAAAGCAATTTTATACTTTAGGTCTGCAAAAACTCGAATTATTCTAGAAAATTGAAACAGCTGCTGGACAAGATAACGGACAATGCTAAGTTCATCGAAAGAAAACGCCAGAAGGTAACGTTCGGTCTGAATGAGTCTAGTCTCATACAATCTTGGGAAACCCAAGTCCGAAATGGGGGCACTCCGCTTGGAATCTACTACGCCAGCTGGTTGAAGACGCACGAGACGAAAAAACGTCGCCAGGCTGCGAATACCGACGATATCAATGACTACGACATCCCGATGATTAAGCGTAAGAAGGGCGAACAAGCTCAACAGAACGGTGACGACGGAGAGGTTGAACTGTTCCCATCAGACTCGGAAGGAGAGGACGGGGCGAATGGAATTCTAAATGGTGATGGTGATGAGAACGAAGCCACAGAGAAACCAAAAAAGAAGAAAAAGGAAAAGAAGGCAAAGAAACCCGTTGTTGACGCTGTGGTAGAGGAAGACGATGCTGAAGATGACGCAGCTGCTGTAGACATTGTTAAGGACTTGGACTTAGATGATTGGTAGTTTTTAAGGTTTTCTACAATAAAACTTTATTCACACTTTTTATTGACTAGAGAGAATTCATTCCTTCTTGACTGGGTCTTTCCCTGGAATTTGTTCATACTCGTCGTACTTAGGGAAGGACTGGTAGCCAGTCTCTTGTTTAGGCAACTCTGTCTCATCGGGCTTTATACGTCCCCTTTCAAGCTCTGCGGCGTTGCGCTTCTTCATCTTCATTATTTGAAGGTTCCTGACCATTTCCTCCTTTGTCGGTGGGTCATCTCTGTGAAAGATTAAAAGATGTCACAAGAAGTCTCTAATGGATAAGCATCTTACCTGCGAAACCTAAGCCATGCCTCCCATTCAGCTGTCATCTCCTGATCAAATGCCTCCTTATCGGCCGGTTCAAACCATCTAGATGGCTTGCGCTTCCCACTCGACGGATGCGGGGGAATCTCGTAATATTTGTTGCCGAAGTAATCCTCCCCCATGAAATTTCCACGAATTTGTCGGGGTTTGAATGAGTTCACAAAATTTTGTATTATTATTTTGAAAATATCACGCGTTGGCTTCGACATTATTTCGGCTTCAAATTGTTACACAAACGCTCCTTCCGCAAATTGAATGGTTTTATGGGAGAACAGCTGATGGATGACAGATTCTGCGATGCAGTCTTTGACTTTTGAATTAACCACAATGTGGTCACAGTGGTGGGTGCAATGATGGAGGGATGGATATCTCTCGTCTAAGCCGTTTTCTTTGAAGGATTCTTTTTCAAATGAAATGGAAGAATTCGCTTTAGGAAACGATTACTTTTACTGAAGGATATTATCAAACCTCACACAAATTCACCACAGTCGTCTACAACTCGCTACTCGCTCAATCTCTCCAACCCGCCACTCGTTGCTCTTTTGTAGCTGAAATGTCTTCAGTGTTCAGTGTCATGTCAGTCTTTTTTCGATTTTCATTGGTTGATGTTGTTTCTTCGTGTTGTCGCCGTAGTCCGCAGGCGTGGTATTCGACTGTTCAGTTTTTAGTTTCCTGGAATTTACTTTTTTCTCCACTCCTCAGTGCATTTGAATTGAAATTCAAAACAAAACACGAAATAAAAAGTTTGCAGAGGAAGCAGAATTGAAAAAAAAAGTGAAAATTTAGTGCAAAGAAACTACACACAGGAAAAAAAAATTGTATCCCATTTGCTAATTGGATAGAAAAGCCTCGCTATACCGGTCGGAGTGAGATAGTGGCATTAATTAGGGTAAATCGCCGTATATTCTGCAGAAGTGACGTCGCGTACTCCGTCGAGCAGCATAGCTTGCGCTCCCGTTCTCTCTAGTTGAGTTTTTTGATTATCGTCCTCCTGCACACAAACATACATATAAGTGCATTCGATGTGTCAAAAGTGAAAATTTTTCACACGCAGTGAAAATTCCGTATGACGATGCTAAGGAGGTACGCGATTGTACAACGACCAGAGGATGTACCCTTGTGGGTGAGTTTCGTTCTTCCATCCCATACCGCACCAGCACAGATTATAGTCATTTCCCCCGGGTTAATTCCCCTCAAATCGGATTAATTATAAGCCAATTCTCTTGCCTTGGCGACTGTTGGGAGAACTTTTCCTTCTGTCCGTCTCTTTTGGGGGGATCAAAGCAAGACGAAGAAAAAAATACATACGGTTTTGATGTGTTTATATTGCCATCTGAGTTGCACCACTGACGAGGGTCTCGCCTGCGGTGTGGTGGTCTCTTTTCCTCCTTGTTGTCTAACCGCCATTTTCTGTTTCCTCACTTGTCGTGGCTCCCTAGTGGTTGAAGTGGTAAAAGGTTTTCCAGCGTATTAATTGGGAAAGTACAATAAGAATAAATCCTCCTGCATCGGAATCAATTACGTGATTTGTGAGTTATTTGAAAATATTTCGATTTGTTTCGGTGTACCGTGGAGATGTGGGTGAGGGAATCGGGCAAGGCTGCATATCGCAGATTTTGCCACATATTTCGTGTGATGGTGGTGGTGGTGGAGTGACTAAAACTGCAAAAATCAAGATTAGTTCCTTGAGAATTTATTTGCATTCAAACGAATCCGAATTTGTCGGAGTTATAATTTTTGGTGTTTTGATTAGTTTTTCATTCCCATGACCTGTCTACGACGGGTGGGTGGCCTTGATGAACTGCGAATTCTTTCGCGAGCGGAAGCTCCTTAGATGTATTTTTATTTGCGATACTCGTACTATGGCTAATTAAGAGAGTACGTCGTGGTATGAGTTTTAGTTGGATTTATTGTTCGTGTCGTGTCGTCAGCCGAGAGAGGGTGAAAGGAATTCAACTGCAACAATTTTGTTGTGGCTTGAGAATGGTGTAAGCTTGTGTGAGGATATTTGATTGTCGCCGCTGTTCGTGTCTATGACTAATAAAGGGACTTTATTATCGTTTTGAATTGCGTCACGCTGAGGCATATCTGTCTTTTCTTGCACAGAAACTGCGTGTAGGTTCTATTCATGTGGAGTAGTACAAGAAAAGGAGCGGCTTACAAGAAAACATCGGTCGGTGTTTTTAAGGCATTTTCCAACAGACTTATTCTAGAATCTCTCGTGATATCGTTTTAACCGATTTCTTGCAGCAATCAATCATCGGTCTTTATGAACGTGACATAATCGCTATTTACTCGTGTCGCTAGATAAGAGAATGCCTCGTTATCGTGCTCCACACTGGCCAATTGCTTTAAATATACCATTGTTTAAGTTACCACTGCTCGTAAAACAACAACTTTTGTCAGTCTTTTTGTGGCAGCTTTTTTATGGTTATTATAGTAGCTCTTGAAACGCAGCAGGCTTTTTCGTTAATCTCTCCGCGAGGGAGAGGTATCACTTCCGTTGTTCTAAACATCGTTCGACCGAGGAACCGTCATGAAGCATATCGTCAGACAATCGCTTTTTAATCATTGCATTGGCAGTTGTCACTTTCATGTGAGGAGTGGGATGTGCACGCATTTTCTACATCTTGTGCTATTTGAAGACCGGGCCAGCTATCCCGTACTCGAAACAAACAACACAAAACAGTGCAAAACAAGGCAAACTGACACAAAATCTGTTCCCGTATACCAAAAAAATGAGTTTTACGTCAAATGGGCGCTCTTTCGAGAGAGTAAAATATTTTCTAACCCTGCCCATTTTAACACAAGAAATTTTTGTGGGTAGGTTGTTTGTTTTCTGTCAAATCAATTGGTGTGTGTACAGAGATAAGTCAGTCTTGTTGTTGTTTTCGTTTTTTGTAGCGAAAAAGTGAATTCGACATTTCTTAATGACATATCTTACATATTTGGTTTAGATGCCTCTCTTCGACAGAGTTTTACCCCTACTCATTAACAGATGACAGACTACAGAATTTGGTACAGAAAGTACTGGAACACACCTATTTGAAAGGTTGAAAAGTCAGCCTGTTCTGCCTTTTTTCGTTAATAATTAATAATTGTTTGGCACGGCAGTCCACAGGTTCACCAGGGCCTAGCTTTCTCATCAACTACATCTTGTGCTATTTGAAGACTGAGCCAGCTTTTGTTTGCCCACAGAATCGAGATGTGTTTCTGAAATACGCGTTCATTGTGAGTTTGATGACATTTCAGTTTCATGATATAGACTTTGTACTGTTTTCTGTTCTATAAACGTGTTGTTCCTGATTTGACGACTTTTCTACCATCTGGGACGTAGACCTTTCATTCATTCTGTTTGCGTATTTCTAAAATAACGATTTCGTGGTTGGATTGTGATGAATGCATCAGGCAACGTTCATGCGCTAATTTATTTCTTTCCTCATTTGAGAGTGCCTTCTTATCCCGTGTTTATGGCCATCTTTCATGAGTAGTATGCTGAAATATGTAACACCAATAGCAACTCAGTTCCTATTTAATGTTCCCCCAAAATGATGCATTCGATCCGCTTTTGATTCCATGCCCCCGTTTGGGTTTATTAGGGTGAATTCCAATCTGTTTATATTTATTTTTTAAGTGCTACGTTTATTTCCATGCATCCAGTAAGTAAGAAGGAACTGCTTCTCTTTGGCAATCAAAAGAACAACATGGGTTGCAGTATCGTTTTATTGTTTTTTTTATTCAGTTTCATTGACTATTGTATGGACAGCATTGAGCTTACTCTAATTCAGACGACAGCCGTGGTCTGGTAGAGTTTAGTAAAAGACATCTCTCGAAAAATGAATATGTAAATGGGCCATAAAGCTTTGCGAGAGGAAAGTTTTGCGTGCAATTTTTGGTCCTGTCTGCGTTGATGTCATCTGGAGGAGATGACATCATTTCAGATTCAACGACGAACTGTTTGGGCCGTACAGCGACATGCGCCTGGTCAAGCGTTTTCATATACAACGCTTAAATTGGCTAGGCCTTGTGGACGTTAAGGACACCACTGGCTGAAAAGTCTTCCAATCTGACTCATTGAGCCAATGCAACAGAGGAAGACCTAGAAAGACCTCAACCAACTTGAAGTGCCAAAATGGACGCAGCCAGAGAAAGATCGTGCTGGCTGGAGAAGCATGTTCGTTAGTGCCCAGGTCCACACCGGACAGTAGCGCACCAAGAAGAAAAAAGAGGAAATGACTTTATTGGGCGCATGCACCATCCAAGATTTCATATGTTTTCTTTTAGGACATACTTTACATTCCTCTTGCAACTTCCCT
This sequence comes from Eristalinus aeneus, assembly GCA_955652365.1. Classification (NCBI taxonomy): domain Eukaryota; kingdom Metazoa; phylum Arthropoda; class Insecta; order Diptera; family Syrphidae; genus Eristalinus; species Eristalinus aeneus. The sequence continues at coordinate 99,863,526 of OY019131.1, forward strand.
TAGCCCATAGACGAAAGTGTCTCTATGCCAGACGGAAGATTTTCGATTTTCTGATGACTGCATGCATCAAATGCTCTTCTGTACACACCTCAGAGTCATACACCTCGCTCCTATTACAATCTACCAGTGATCCATATCACACCTAGTGAAAGCCCTAATGCCCCACAAATTCCTCCCAGATCTTCACTTTCAATTAAATGAAAATTTCCTAAGAATCCCCCAGAACCCCCCATTAATTTCTACCTAGACAAAAACTTGAGCCATCTATTACTTAAGCAGCTGAAGAGAGAGAAAAAAAAAGAGAAATTCAATACCCACGAAACGGTACAACAATTACCCAACATCAATCGTTTCCGAAGCAATGACTTTGGCTGGTTTAATTAATTTCATTTCGTACTTACTACTGCTGCTGTTGCTGCTGTTGCGGACGGTGGCTTATGGCGGCACACACGAGAGAGCGGTCGTTACGTTAAACGATGTATGGGTATAATTGCGGTTTATTTTTGAATCGATAACATTTACTCTTCAGCTCATAAGACTGTTAATTACATTCATCATTGTTCCCCCCACTTGTCAGACGTGCCAGGCACATCAAAACAAAAAGAAAACAATGTACGACGAATTTATGTCTGCCTTTGTTTATAAATAGAAACCACTTCTGCTGCCGAAAATAAAAGACGCGCAAGTGGATAGTGTGTAGGGCGGACAACAGTCCCTCTCCACACAGTGCATGACAAAAGCGCTTGACAGGCCCAATCAATATCGATTGTGACGAGCAGGGATAGTGTAATCCAGCAGGCTGATCACATTACCTTGTCACAAATTGTAATTGCATTAAAGTCACTCGGTTGTTTGTGATCCCTGTTTTCTTAAAGATGACACCACTTTGGGTGCCATGCTGTGACGTGCTGAGCGGTTATGTCAGACTCGATGGCATCCTTGTTGTAAACACAAGACAGCAGCCGCACACCAGCCGACCATTCATTCAGAAACTACCCGACAGCGACGTGGTCTCCTTTCCATACGAGATAACCGATCTAGAACAAGTCGTAAGTCGTGCTTGCTATCAAAAAAAAAAAAAAAAATAAAAATAAGCAACAAACAGAAACGAAAAGTAAAGCAAGAAGTCATGCCTGCCCATCTTGCTGCGTAATTCTCTCTACTAGCTCGAAAGAGGAATACGGCGGTCCCTCATTTGCAATTCAATCCGTGAAACTGAGTCAATAGGTTGAACAACAATGATGATGATGATGATGATCGGGTGAATTTTTTCTTAGCCATGCTTCTCCTCCTCTCGCCCTCCGGCGACGTGAAGTGTGTTTTCGTTTTCACTAACAGATTGATATTTGCAAAATTTTACGTGAGTCAAATTCTTGCTCGCACTGCTTAGTATGCTCCGCCAGACAGGTCGCAGAAGGAGAATCCTTGAAACAATTAAATTGATTTTACGCGAATATTTTTTCCCCCTTTTAATGCACGATTTGGAGCAAAGAGGGGTGGATGGGGGCGAACAACACGTAAAACAACCTCAACCGGCCGACGACACGGTGTGCATTTGGTGGCAATCAAATTAAAGCCAATAGGTTGACGCGCAGTGGATCAAGTGACAAGGCTTTGCGAAATTCCCTTCAATGCCGATAGAACACTTCAAGTCATATTGCACGCCGCACGCCGCTCGTGGCGGTCGGTAGTGGAATGCATACAAGAGTTTTCTTGCGAGGCAACAATTGGGCCGTGTGCACGTTTTGTAGAGCTCGCAGAACTGGTTGCTGGAAATGTGAAAGAACCATTTTTTTTTTTCGGAGGGAACAGGAAATGATTTGGCTCTTTAAAAATTCTCCTCCCAAGAGAAGGAAGTCATCTTTTCTGTACAAATTGCTTCCCAGTGGCACTTAACAAACGAAGAAAGGAAACTTTCAAACTGCTGGGGCACCTTGCTGTGATGTAATTGGCTGCGGACTGCTGAGGCGTGTTTCTAGTCTTCGTTCCTCATTCATCGCAGCAGTTGCGGCGTCAGAACATATCCGGTGCTCGCCTGACTTGTTGATGGAGTAAACTTCATTCGATTCGCTCTAGTTTTGACAAGTGCTGACGTATTCTGAGGCGAGCTTTGTTACGCAGTCGACTTTGTGGGTCGCCTCCTAATTGTTGTCAAGAAGTTGAAGTCATCCAGGACTGACAAGTGTGATGAATTGAAAACTCGTTCGTCAATGACGCCACAAGTGGTCTGGGAAGACGAAGTTGCCGTGGTAATTTGTTGGCTGAATTTGTGACAGTGGCACGTGTAATGCGGATTTGTGGTACACTTTTCTTGTAGTGATGGCGTTCTTTCGACGCTGAGCCATTCTCGCTTGCTTTCAGAATATGATGACTCCTTCAGTGGTACTCCATCCAAATTGTGTCTAAGCACCAGACGCACATATTTGTGATCCAGCGCATGGGGTCCAGAAGCAGTAGGAGCGTAGTTTGTGGTTACAAACATTATTTACATTCGGGACCTAGGAGCTGTAAATTTGACTTTGTTAGACGAATTTTTGATGGAAAGCGGGTGAGAAGCAAACGGCCACCAGTCTACCAATCCAGCCAGTTGCAGACTGAACTGATGTCACTCATAGAATCTAACCGCACAGGTGCGAAAAACATAGCAAATGAAGGATTTGAGTGGCTTTATAAATCGCTTGACTTGGATTCGTGGTCGCCGTGGCGTAGTGGGTGAGTGTGAGTGCGACAACAAAATCCACCAGCACAGAAGATCGGATAAGGAACCTTGGTTCTTCTGTTTTTGAAGGATCTTACTACTAGAAAAAAATAAAATAAAACAGTTCGGTGAATTTGAAGTGTGTAAGAGACACAACCGCAGTGGCGTAGTAGGTAAGAGTGTGACACTCAGAGGCCGAAGTTCCGGGTTCGATTCCCGACTGAACACCTCGAATTTTTCACGGCACCACCTCTTTCGAGCTGCTGACAACACTCAATGAGCAATATCTGTCTAAAAGCAGCTTTTCAAATTTCGCCGTTCGGAGTCGGAAAAAAACCGTAGTTCTACTCATGAGAGAACAGTAGCGCGCACAACGCGTTTAGTTCATAAGCAAGCTAGGCCCTGGTTTTCCTGTAGACTGTTGCGCCACTCAATTGTTATTAACATTAGGATTGCAAGTAAAAAAGAACGGGTCGAAATAGGTAGAGTGCGATACTCCAGGTCACAGGTTCGATTCCCGGACTGAACAACTCTCGCTATGTCTATGAGAGAGTGAGAGAGGGGGGGGGGGGGGGTTCTTTATGCGATTTGGTTTTTTTTAACTTTGGTAGTCTTCCCTTTTGCCGTGAAAAAATTTGAAATGTTCGAACCTAATTCTGCTCTGTGTGGGCGTCGCATTCTACCAACTACGCCACGACCGCCGCAAAAATTTTTCACGTCACCACCTCTATCGAGTTGCTGACTACACTCAAAGAGTAACACTGTCTAAGAAAGCTTCTCAAATTTCGCCGTTCGGAGTCGGCAAAAATCTGTAGGTCCCTTCTGTGACTTCACAGGTTGGAGTGGTCAGATCGATGCCCAGTTTCGCAAGTGCTTCCATCCTTTCGTTGGTGACTGGTCTAATTGAACATTTGATGATGCAGCACATACCGATGGTCTCTGTTTATGCGAACCGAGTGTGATGTACATCGCTGTAGAACCTCTCATTAGACAGAAAGACTTCCGATCCAAACCGGAGACAGTCGCTTGTATCGCCTTTGAAGGACGGAATAAAATTGCAACAATGTGCTCTTCAACGTCCTCAGGTGTCTGTGATTTATTCTGCAACGGCCTCATCATTAAATTATTCATTAAAACTAATAATTGAATGAAGGCAGTGCCAACACACTCTTCTGTCACCTGCTGAAAAAAATCTTCGCTCTCACATATCTTCGACTTTCAAATCCAACCAAGAACTTCATACACCTCAAAACCATCCAAAAAATGTGTCACCTTCCAAGGCCATCTTGTGCAGCATTTTTCGCAGACAAGCTCTCCGCCGCATACAAAAATTCGCTTCGCTTTCCCTCACCATCCACAGCAGCCGTGTCCAACCCAACCCGTCCGATTGACATTTATTTCCACTTGTTTATGGAAATTTATTTCAGCAAAGTGAAAAATATTTAAAAATGCAGAAATTCCTTCAAAGCAGCAGCAACGTCGATGAGGAATGGCCAATAAATGCAAACAAAACACAAGAAGCAGAGAGGGGAAGAATAAACGTGGGCGACGAAGGCACGGCGCAATAGCAGCAACCGCAACGAAAGGTTCGCCCGTCCGTTCGTTTTGAAATAGTTTTCACCTCACGTTAGAGTCTGCTGCAGCAGCAGCAGCAGCACATACTGCAAACAAACAGTTACAATTGCGGCGAGGAAAATGGCATTCCCCAAACGGCAGGTTGCAAATAGATGTTGCGCCGCACATCAATCTCTGCCTTTGGCAGGCCAGCTCGGTGGATTGCTGCCCTGTAGCCACCAAAACATTGCCAATGTCTCAAGGAGAAATTTACGAAAGTTACTTGGCAAGATTCATTGAGAACAAAATCATGACAAAAACAAGCAGCAGTGTACGACGACGACGACAACGACGACGACTACGCCGAAGAGCGAACAGCAGCAACGCGCCCAGTTGTGTGTGATTCCTTTTTGTGGGACGGGTTTGTTTTGGTGTGTTCGGTCGACCAACACTCGCAAACACACCAAAGGTGGCGGTCTTTTTTTTCGTCGTCTTTATGGATGGCTGGAGCATGGAGTCTGCCAAGAGCTCCGGTGGCTCCTAAGGTTTCAGTTACCTGCAAGTGCGCGTGTCGGTGTGCGCAGTCCCGTACGTATTCACACACAGATGTTGATCGAAATTATCACCTTTAATTCGCCAGCCAATATTAGATGACCGTGACCGTATATTTACTTTTCGAATCTTCTTCATCTGCTGCTTCTTCTTCTTCAGCTTCTTCTCGCCGATGCTTCGTTCTTGACTGCGTTCGTTTTCCGACGAGTGGCGGTTGGTGACCTTAAAATATGATGAAAACTTCAATGATGAAACCAGATCTGCACGGTCTGATTCTGCTGCTGTTCGTCTTCATTACACCTTGCCAGTGCGGAGCACCATCCAATACATCACGGCGCCCGATGCCCAGCTTCCCAATCGGTTGTGCAAATTGCTCCCGTCTCGCAGGCACATAAACCACGTATTGACGTGAGAGATCCGCTTGCGTACACAAATTGTGGCACAGTTTGCATTGGGGGCACTGGTGATAAAATTTTGGGGAGATTATCGATTGTGGACCGCGCCACAGAACGCACAGAACGTCATCGAATTTTAGTGAAATCTAGTTCATGAATATTTACCAGCCCATCAAACCAAACCAAACCCCAAACAGCCGCGACCTCGACGGTGGAATTTTCGGCATAAATGGAACGTTTCTTTATGGGACAATATGTTTTGTGGCTCGACGCAAAAAGAACTTTCTTATGCAAATGCGTTGAAGAAGAAATTTGAAAGTTCGGCCGGGCGGTGGAGTTCGATTGGAATGCATGTGCCGCCGCGGGAGAATTCTTAGATAAAAGTGAAATCTCGAAAAGATTCCTCTTTTGTGTTCGCAGTTTTCGATTCAGCAAAGATTTCTCAGTCTCCCCCTTCAGTCAAGCCGCAGATAAAATCAGCACCACCGCCGTCATCAGCATTATCAGTATCATCGACGGCGGCAACTGCATTGTCCGCCATTGCAGGCAGAAAAGTTCTCCACCGTCTCCCCCAAAACGAAACGCATCACTTGAGCCGAGTTCCGTACAGCACTTCACATGTCTGGTTTTTATCTCTGGAACATAATTTCAGCTGCACGCCTGTGCGCCCCGCTCCAAGAGGGAGGCGTCGCTGGTGCTGGGGCTTTTCTATGAATGCCTCGTAGTTTTCCAGTAATTATGCAGCAAAAGGAACCGAAAAGAACACCCATACAGACACAACTGTGTGCGCCATGCATCATGGAATACCAATTCCTTGGCGCTGCCACCTGCATACTGCCGCTGCCGTTGGTGCAATTAGATGTAATAGCGCTGTGGCATGCTGCTTTTCGCCTGTTGCTGTATTTTATCGACGATAAACTTTACCGTAATCAAAATGGCGGAACAGTAAACAAACGAGTATTCTTATGGCTCTTGTGAATAAACGTGGCAGAGTCTTTGAATTTTCGTGATTCAAAGCCAACCTGACCGATTTGTCAGGCGAAACGGAGAGCAGGCGAATGACTACTTCAAGGGCTGACTAATTGTTGTCGCGACCCCGAGCAGCTAATCAACGACCACAACAGGTGGAGCTAGGTGCGGTTTGTTTGCCAGTTTGTTTGCTTGCCAAAAGCGACCCTAATTACACGGAGCATTCGGGTGGCGTATGTTTCACACAAACAATACGGTCGCGCCGCCGCCTCTGCCTCACCTGCATTTGTCAATTGTTCTTTTGTGCTGCTCTCCTTCTTAGTAATTTGTCACCTCTATTCTTCTGAGCAGTTGTGAAGAAAAGGCGTAGATACCTGGAATTTATTGTGGCATTGTTTTTGTTCCAGTTTTGGCTACACAGAGACAGTAGTACAGTGCTCCCCAGCTGCCGGTGTGGGCATGAGAAGATTCGGCAAATATCAGCATCATCACAGCGATGATCTTCAATATGGCTTGTGCCTGATAAAACCCGAAACCAGTTTGCGCTGCCGCACCCTATTTGCGTTTATCACATGTGAAGCAGGCGATTGAAAGCCAAAAAGCAGCACTCTCTCTCATATTGAAGCTACCTGTCTGTCTGTCTGTCTGTGCTCCTCTCCAATGTCAACAGCGGAGGGGAGGGAAGGGAGAGTGACTTCAGCAGACATTGTGAACGCCAAACGGCCTTAACGTTTTGAAAGTATTTGAATAACGATGATGCCATCCCCAAAGTCGTCGTCACATTCATCGGAAATACTTCTGTGCTCTCTCTCTCTCTCTCCTTCCCTCCCATTCTTCATATCTGCGCTTCATTCAAGATCGGGTTCTGCTTCGTACTTTTTTTTTATCTTCAACTCCGACTTCGAGGGAATATGTGTCATTCAAGTGAGAGAATGAATCGATTTTGTACAACAATCACACGCCACACTCCGTGAATACAAATAGCTGGCTCAGAGGTGACTTGACCACACGTCAGTGGGTGATTAGCAGCAGCAGCAGTTTCACAAGCGTCTTAACCTGGTGCTGCTCCTCCTCGGCCGCCTTGTAATCCTGGTATGCACACTGGCCTCTAATCTGTCATCAAGCAGTCAAACGATGCATCGTCGTCGGGTTTATGCAACCGCGAGTGAAGCGTGTGTGTATGCGGCGCACGTCGAAACGCTTTTTTTTATTACGCTGCCAATTGAATTTATATAATCGACTGGTGGTGGGCAAACCATTGAACTTGTTTGTGCTTCCTGTCACAATCGTCGTAACACACCGTCGCCACCGCCGCTACGATTTTGATTTTATTTTCCATTTTCATTTCGTGTGGCACTTTTGGCATGCGTTCAACATCACGATGATATGTCTTGGCCGGAGCGGGCAGCCAGCTCGGAAAAAATAATTCATTTCAGAAATTGGTGTGTGGTACTTAAATTCAATTTGTTTTATGTTTCCAATAAAACACAGACCTAAACATTCGCCACTGCCCGCCGCCCGCTGGCCGTAACCACCATGGGTCTGGTCAGCGGCGGTGGCGATTTGGTTAACATTCGGCGGGGTCAGTGAAAAGTGAAATCTTACGCACGTGGGAAGTTTATTTATGTAGCAGATGGTACGGTGGCGCGCACGTTGGAATTGATAAGAAACAACCGACGAGGAGGCGCGGTGAAATCCCTTCTCAGACTTTCGACGGGCTGTAACCGCTGCCGCTGCTGCGAGAGATCGACGAATTCTTAGAATCGTGTGTGTGCATTTGTGTAAATTATGAATGCCATGAGAATTGAGTTAGAGGATTTATAATAATCCATGACTCAGTGTGACTAAACGCGCCCCAACTGCGAGTTGTGGTTACACGACAACATTCGCGTCCATTTACGTGCGCATTGCGTAGAAATAAATATTCTCCTCTTTGCCTCTCTCCTCCACTCTGCTTCAATTGAGGAATAGTGAGTCATAGGATTCCTTTCAATGACAAGTGGTGAGTCCCAAACTGACGTCAGCCAACCATCAAGACGATGGTTTTGCTAATTGTTATTTTGTTAGCAAAAATTGGAAGCTAAACGCGAATGATATGCATTCTCGGTTAGTCTCGAGGGGCACTTGCGCTGTGTGTGTGGGGGACACTGACCGGAAGATTCTTCGCTTCCGCATCAAAACGATGGTTGTTGGCTTAGATAAGCTGCTTTCAATGTCATGGCTTTGTGTTGTGGTGCTTCCTCAAGATTCTGCCCGATGACTCTTGATTGTAAACAAAGACCAAGGTTAGAGGCTTTTGTTTCTTTCTAATGAGAGCGATAATGTGCGATATGGATTGCACAAATCGAGGAGGACATTTTTGGCAAACTAGAATGTTTTGAAACATGCGAAATCAAACGCAAAATCGGAGGCAATTGAGTGATAAAGCCCTACCGTGGAGGACTAAACACGCATTCTATAGAAGCCATATTATCTCAGTCCTACTAAATTGCGCAGAAACCTAGACGTTACTAAAAGCGGATGATTAAGCACTTAGTCTTTTCGGGAGAAAAGTTTTGCGTGCGATTTTTGGTCCTGTTTGCGTTGATGGTATCTAGAGGAGAATGTTTAGCGACGAACTCTATGGGCTGTGCAGCGACATGCGCCTGATTAAGCGTCTTCGGATACAACGCTTAAGATAGCTAGCCCATATAGAGCGTGTGGACACCACTGCTCCGGTCCGCAAAGTCTTCGAATCTGAGCAATTGAGACCACGCAACAGAGGACGGCCTAGGTTAAGGTGGCACACAGAAGTGGAGAAGGACCTCAACCAACTTGGAGTGCGCAATTGGAGGCAGCTAGCGAAAGATCTTGCTGGCAGAAGAGGCAGGTTGGTTGATGCCATAGTCCATTTCGGACTATGAAGAAGAGGAATGTCTTGGAAGTAAAATTTTTAAGGACGGATCTTAATTGCTTATCTTACAGGTCTGAGCTACTACTTGTCCTAAATTAAATGACTGGGCCACTACTTGTCCTGAAATTCTTGGAAACAAAGTTTCACAAGGAACTCGTAATCAACTAAAATTACTCTTGCCACGGTTTTCGACATACAATTTCAAAGTCACCCTCCAAGTGAAATATAGACTAATCTAGAGCAGGGCCATCGAATATCCAACGATTACTCAACTCCTTTCGACCCACAGGCCTACCTAACTATTATCGCACCCCCTATGTATGCCCGTCGGGTGTGTCGTAATTTCTTTTTGTTTCTCTGCTCTTTGCTTATCGTGTCTTCAGCATTGAACGTACACATGACTCGTTTGCTACCTTATCAGCAAATTGTAGGCGTGTTAAATTAGCTTTTTTGCAAAGAATGTCTGTAAACTTTGTTTGACTTGAATTTGTCACTCTTTTCCAACTAATTCCATTTCCTTTTGTTTTCTCTCAATTTCAGGCTTTAAAAATCAACCTCAAAACTGCGCGAGAAGCACATTAAACTAGGAAGTACCTACAGTTAACTTTGTCACAAACTGATACCGCCTTCCACTCTTTCCCCGACTGAATGTCGGAAAGAAGAACGTCAAAAGCAAGCAAGAAAGTAATCATATAATTTAATTAGACGAGCATTACACACAGAAACACACGCGTGAAGCGTGAAGTTAGGTGCCTTCTTCTTCATCCACACCAGCAGTTGTCAGTCAAATCGTCATATGCAATTTGTTAGTAACGCCGCAAATCAAATAAATATCAGATTACATGAATTCAAAAAAGAGACGGAAACTTTGCCCGCACCGCCCCATCAAAATCGATGAACTTCAGTGACACTGATTAGCGGAATCCTTTGGCTTCCAAACAGACAGACGACCACCGCTCGCAACATTCAGAACACATAGTCCATACATACACGCATGTATATAGCCAACAGAGAGGAGAGCAAGTACGGAACAGAGGAAGAATTTCCATTAGTTTGCAGATAGATTTGAAACGAAACTAAACGACTGATTTTTATACAACAAATTTATTAGGTACATTTATATACAAGGAGTCATTTGTATATAATCGGATTTATTTACTAGTAAATGGCATATCAATTGTGATACTTAACAGTGCAAGTGGGGAGGAGCTACCGACGAGTCCACAAGAAACACGCGTCTGTGCTCGCAAATATGTAGCTTTCTGACTGGACTTTGTTATGTTTATTTTTGCTCTTAGTGATTAGTGATATTCAATAACTACTAAATAGAGAATACAAAAAGGAGGGAAAAAACAAGAAAAAAAAATCTTTGCTCAAGAAGTGAATGCGAGGAGAGAGAAAGAGGAGTCTTTTTCGCAGAAAGATCCAAAACACAATCCAAAATGTCTTTTATAAACAATCTGAAGAAGGTCTTCCACCTTGGCGGTGGGGAGGCGAAAAAGAAGCGCCTCTACAACAACATCAAGATGGACACAGACCCGACTGAGTACTGGGAAATGGTTGGGGAACTGGGCGACGGTGCATTCGGTAAGGTCTACAAAGCTCAGCACAAGGAAACCAAGCGCTATGCCGCGGCGAAGATGTGTACGCTGGAGGACGAGGAGAATCTGAGCGATCACATGGTGGAGATCGATATCCTCTCGGAGATCAAACATCCCAACATTGTGGAGCTGTACGAGGCGTTCTCCCTTGAAGACAAACTGTGGGTAAGTTGCAATCGTGCTTATTCCTCCTGCTGCAACTCTGCAGAAATGCTAACATACTAACGACTGTGCCCTATTCTTCCAATTAAGATGTTAATTGAGTACTGTGACGGCGGTGCCTTAGATAGTATTATGGTGGAGCTGGAGAAGCCATTGACAGAGCCCCAGATAGCCTATGTATGCAAGCATATGACGGAAGGCTTAAGTTTTCTACACAAAAACAAAGTTATTCATCGAGACTTAAAGGCTGGAAATGTACTGCTGACCATGGAAGGCGGCGTTAAATTGGGTATGTACACAACACAGAGCACTGCACAAAGTGCCTCTCTTTAATTGAAGACGGGTCAATCTATTTATATCAGAGAAAGGGACATAATTAACAGTTAATGTCACTTCACTTCACTTACATGTGTTAACAATCCATCTCTCTCTCTCTCTCTCCTCCTGCTCGTTCCATCCTCTAGCTGACTTTGGTGTATCAGCTAAAAATAAACACACACTCCAGAAGCATGACACATTCATCGGCACGCCATACTGGATGGCTCCGGAATTAGTGTTGTGCGAAACTTTTCGAGACAATCCGTATGATTTAAAAGTTGATATTTGGTCCTTGGGCATCACACTGATTGAGCTGGCACAAATGGAACCACCGAACAGTGAGATGTCACCGATGCGAGTACTCTTGAAGATTCAAAAGAGTGAGCCACCCAAACTCGATCAGCCGTCCAAATATTCCAAGGAATTCAATGATTTCTTGAACAAATCATTAGTTAAGGTTCGCTGAAACGTCCGTAGCGTATGAAATCCACATTGAATGTGAATTTATTCTCTCTAGGATCCCATTCTGCGGCCATCAACAGACGTACTAAAGGCACATCCGTTCATCAATAGACCTCTGGACTGCAAGCCAATCAAAGATTTGCTTCTGGAATACAAGGCCGAGGTTGTTGAGGAGGAGGTTGTCGACGAGGAAGCCGAGGTAAGAATCCTGTCCGTGAAAGATTTAGATCAAACTGTTCGGCTACTATTTACCAGTCCCCGCAAGATTCTCTTTCACCCACTACCCTATTAAAAATTAGCCAAAAAGCCAAACCGAGAAAAACCTTCTCTCTTCTTTTTGTATTTTCACGCTGCTTTTAAAACACAAAATTTTATCGAAATTCGCTTGTTTTCCAAAACACACACAAAAACAAATGCAAATCAAAAATCTCGTAGAAAGCAAAGCGTCAGGCGAAGCGAAGGTCACTTTATCAGAGGGTTGGTAAGTGGTCAGACTAGTATAACGTATCCAAAAATACAAAAAGACTCAAAGAAACAATCATATTAATCTCTCATAACCTCAAATATTGTTTTATTTTTGTACATTTTGGACTCAGACTAGTCTGGCTGTATGAAGATGTGATTACTATCATCCATGTTTACATAAGAGCTCTTGTTTGCATTGTTTTCTTAACTTTTTCGGTTGGTTTCTTTTATTTCGTTTCTGCTGAATGTTGAATCTATTTTTAGTTGAAATGCGAACGAGAAAAAACACAAGTTCACGGGAAGAATATTTTGTTTCTGTAGATCGTAGGCGAGATGGTAGATATCCTGCAGTTACTGATTCGGTCATATGCCTACTCGCATTCAAACAACATCCATCAGTTCTGCTAGAGTCTCTCTTAGATTTCCATTAAATTAATTGCTAGACTCGTTTCCTTTTTTATATTTGATTTCTGCGTGTATTTGCGGATCGTTTTCATTTCTCGAATGCTTCTAGACATCGAGTGAGATTTATTTGTTTATTAAAATTCGAATGAATTTCCCTAGGAACCCCGCAACTCGGCACTCCCACTCGACCTGGACGATGACTCCTCATCACAGCAGAGTCAAGAAATCGATAAACGTAAGCTGCTGCCTTTCTCTCGTATCCAGTTCACTGGGAATCATTTGATCTTTCAGTTCCAAGCACTCCAACATCAGTGTCACAAACATCGAGAGATTCCAAAGAGTCATCACCAGCGATCCCGACAACACCGACAGCATCAACACCGCCACCCCTACCAGCACCAACAGCAGCAGCACTCCCGATGCCGCAAACAGCCCCAGCACAAACCCCATCAACGAAGTCCATTGATGCAGTTGCTGAAAAAACGGAAGAGACTAATAAAGCTCGAGGTAAATCGACCACACCACCACCGCCGCCCCCAACTGGAGTGCCGGAGAAGGTACCACCGCCACCAGCGGTTGTACAGAAGCAAATCAGCCCAGCACCCCCGTCACAAAAGTCATCATCGCCGCCGCAAGTTACCAAGTCCGAGAAACAGGTAGCCGAGGTTGATGGCGAGAGGAAAAAGCCTGAAGCCGTTGATGGAGAGAAGAAGGTATGTTGAAGCGTCTTTTTCAAATTCGATCTAGAGACAAATTTGACAAATTTTGCTCAGGCCGTGGAGGGTAAGAAAAAGTCTCATATACGCAGAAAGAGAGCTCTGCTTCAAAGAATGTACCGTTCCATCATTATGATGGCCCAGATAGCGTGCTGCTAGATTAGCTTAGGCTGGAACCGAAGGCTGTTGTTGTGCTTCTGCTTTTAATTTTTGCTATTCCCCAGTTTGACTGAAACTCTACTTCTATTCAAGGTCAAGGGGGTGAGAAAGTATATCACCAGGTATTTCTTCGCATGCTGGACACGTCAGGAAAACCCAAAAGTAAATGTTCCAGAACATGTTATGCAGAGGTTCTCGTCCAGGTGATGATGACGCCGCATGTGGGATTTTTTACTGTTTGCTTTTTGTATAACGAAATCTGTGTTTTGGTTTCTCGGTTTAGAGTGCGTTTGGATTACGTTGACTTAGGTACTCAAAGTGAGAATTGAATAATTTATCAATCACGCACACACAGGGACGATGATGGAAAAGGTTATCTATGAGAGTTGATTCGAATCACTTATCCTAGAGCTTTTTCTACTCATGCCTAACTGTAGTTGAAACACTTCTCGTTGTGAAGGTAGATGGCAAGCACTTGTGAAGAACCCTTCGGGCTTCAATGTTTATTTCTAAGCTAAACAAAGAAACTGCAACTCAGGTCTAGAATTGTAACTTTCTCACGTCCATGGATGTAAATAGCTTCTGCTGTTCATGCCGCGAAACTCCATCACCGATATCACTTTAACATCTTCTTCCTGTCCCACAGGTTATTAAGAAAGAAAAGGGTAAAGCACCCCCACCACCACTGGCAGTTCCACAGCAACAGCAAAAGAAGTCACCAGAGTCGCCAGAGATCAAGGACAGCATTGATGCAGCCCTCCTTAGGGACATTATAAAGCCTCCGCCAGAGTTCGAGGAGGACACCGAGATGGTACCAGCAAGTAACAGCCAACAGGAGCCAAGACGTAGCAGAGACGAGACCATAACTGTTGAGTTCAAGAACCAGAAGGACGAGAAACGCGTCATTCCCATAAGCCGAAGCAACTCCGAAGAGGATCAGCAGAAGCCACCTTCGCCAACTTCCACCATATCAGTAACCTCAACTCCGTCAAAGAATGCCAGCTCGGGAGGAACCACGATGACCTCCTCCAACACGTCGCTGATTACCATTAACAGCAGCGAGGAGGACAAACCAATCTTGCCAAACAGCCTAGCGTCGAATGTGAGTCAAATAACTGTTGTCACTAGCACCCATCCGCCGGTGATAATCGATAACCCTCAACAGAGGGTAGACACCCCCACCAAGTCGAGCAGCAGCAGTGAGGTTGTCATCGTGTCCAATGAGTTGAACAAGACGCACGTGAATGAGTCATCCACGGACGACGACTACCCGTCTCTGGACAGCCTTGAGCACTCACCAAGAAAGCAGTCCAGCATGATCGTCATAAATGAGGAGGAGACGATGTCAAACGTGCCGAAAGCCACTGTTCCGCCGACGAACGCCCGCAAGTTGGACGAAAGTGAGGTGCTGATCGTAAGCCCAAGCTTCGTAGATGAGGACTCCGCCTACGGAACAGCGCCAGCTGCGGGTGTGGACAACAATCTTTTGGACACTAGTCACGTATCTGTGGTCACGGTAGGCGAGGAGATCAAGGTGAAGGACAGCAGTCATATACGCGGCGCAGAGTCGAGCAGCGACATCTCGTCAGTGGGTGGTCCTAGCGAATGTAGCGACGACCTGCGCAGCAGCAGCGAGCACATACTCACAAAGCCCAACAATAAGATGAACGGAGGCCAGCTCATAAAGACCGCGTCAGTGTCCGCCTCCCGAGAAGACGTCAGCATTATTGTTAACCACAAGAAAACATTGCCAGAGAAGCGCATCTCCCCAGACAGCAGCGTGGGTTCAATGGAGTCCCGAACACATAGTGAATGCGGATCGGTCAGATCCAGTGGCGGTACACCAGTGCGAGGGGTCATTAAAATCGATCGCAGTGACGCTGAGAGTATTGCCACGACCGCTAGTCATGATAGTCGAGAGCAGGAGGAGGACGTGATCATCCGTCGCAAGCCTTCACCTCCGAAAGTGGAGCCGACCAAAGAGGAAATCGAATTGCGCAACCTGAGGAAGAAGACCCGAAAGCGCACCAGGAAGTTCGAGATTGACGGTGTCCAGGTTACCACGACCACCAGCAGGGTGATCTACGGTGATGACGAGACAGGCCGGCTATACGATGACCACGTGTTCAGAAAGCAAGAACTAAGAGAGCTCAAGATGCTTCAGAAACAGGAGAAAAAGCAACAGAACGACTTGCAGTTGAAGGAACAAATGGCCAAAGAACAGCAAGACCGCCGATTCGAACAGGAGCGTATCACACTGGAGAAGACATACGAAAGCGACATGGACACTTTGGCAAGGCAACAGAAGCAATTGATCGAGAAGACAGAGCAGAATCAAGAAGCGGAGCTGCGTTCCTCATCAAAACGTATCCGCTCCGAGCAGGAACAAGAACTGAAGATTTTCAGGGAAAACCTGAAGCACGAAATACGACTCCTGAAGCAAGAGATAGACCTGCTACCGAAGGAAAAACGAAAGGACGAGTTCAAGAAGCGACGAGCTGCGATGGAACTAGACCACGAGGATAAGGAGCGACAGTTCCTGGACTCCCTAAAGGAGCGCCATGAGCTGCTGTTGAGGCGGATCAGTGAAAAACACCGCGACCGACTGGCCACAATCGACCGAAATTTCTTGCAGCAGAAGCAGAACGCCATGCGCACCCGTGAAGCCCTTATTTGGGAGTTGGAAGAGAAGCACTTGCATGAGCGACATCAGTTGTCGAAGCGTCATGTGAAGGATATGTGCTTCATGCAGCGACATCAAATGATCATTCGGCACGAGAAGGAGTTGGATCAAGTGAAGCGCATGCTGCAGCGAAAGGAAGAGGACCTCTTAAAGAAGCAGTCAATCGAGAAGCGAGCCTTGCCAAAGCGCATCCGAGCCGAGCGCAAAGCCAGAGACCTTATGTTTAGGGAGTCCCTGAGAATTTCAACTAACCTGGACCCGGAAGTGGAAAGGGAGAGGTTAAAGAAGGTAAGACGGTCTAACTCCTGCCAACTGCTATTCTTCTTTATATTTCCTGTATTGCAGTTCCAAGAGCAAGAGAAGAGACGGTACAATCAAGAGGAGAAGCGCTTTGAAATCAAACACCAAAAACAACTTGAAGAGCTGAGAGCAACGCGTGAGGGCGCCATACGGTAAGCGAAGCCGAACGTTTCCGCAAGATCTTGTCAACTTACATTTCGCTCAATTAACAGTGAACTCGAGCAGCTGCAGAACGAGAAGCGCAAGGCACTAGTCGAACATGAGAGTCACAAGCTGAAGGAGATCGACGAGCGACTTCAGAAGGAGTTGCGCGAATGGAGGGAACAGCTTGTTCCACGGAAGCAGGTAAGCACGTCTAGTCCGTAAGTGCGTCGCAATGACGCGACAAGTGCATGCGCGTTAGATCGGGATCGGGACTCCTCAAACATCTGATGCATGAAGTTAATCACATATTTTTAGGTTAAACTGAATTTAAAATTGAATTGAATTCTTTTTTTCTCTCTCTTTCTCCCCCTACTAACCAAATGCTTACCTGGATTCTTTTAATATTTCAATCGCTATCTTTAAACTCTCTAAAATCAATTAAAAAATCGCTTTCAAAATGGTAAATGCTCGCTTGTGGTGGTAAATGGGCAGAAAATTGTTGAAAAGCTGGAGGAAATGGTGAATAGACACGAGGCAAAGTACGGACCTGTGCCAGATCGATCTGTGTTCGAAGGTGAATTTGTTGTGCCAGAGCACTTGCGCAATAGTCGGTCTATGCTGCGCGGCGGTTTCTTGGGCAGCCTTACGCGGTCGCGCACCTTCCTCACACTCTCCACAGACACTTCACAGTCTAACTTCAGAGGATCAGCGCCGGATCTAAGTCGCAGCATGCCCAATACACCTCTATCGAGCATGAGGCAGCAAAAGAATCGCAGCATGGCATCTGCCGCGTCCGTCGATTCGGTTATCGAAGAGTCATCATCGCCACAGCATAGTCTTGCTTCGTCATCAAGCGGAAACGTAAGCAAAATTTACATTCGGAATCCATACGGCAATACATCCGACATGACTGTGGAGATGAGGCGCAACCAGGAGCCAGGATTGCCACGCCTGTCGTCCACGTTGCCCAATAAGAAACACACTCGCAACAATGCGCCAGCCCACATAACGACTGTAGCCATAGGCAACGGATCGAATTCAGCCCCCAAGAGCCCAGCAGAAGAGCCACCGGCACTGACAACATTCCGTCCGCAAAGCGTTGATTCCTACGGCATTATTGTGGATCGATTCAAGAGACCAACGACGACACCAACACCAACCAGTGCTATCTTGCCATCCAAGACCAAAGAAAATATTCTACATTCATCGTCGTCTTTCGCGATCAAACGCCCTTCCCTGATCATCCAACAGAGGGGCACTTTGGGTTCGGCACAGTCGATGCACAATATTTACGACGCCGCCACCAGCTCTCCAAAATCACCAACATCTTCGACCCAAGGCTCTATTTCGTCAAGAACCAGCTGGGGACCGGTGCGTGGAACAAACAGCTTCGCTGATGGCGTCTCCCTGTCGTCGCTGTCTACGTATTCCATTCCAAGAGTATCACTAGCGCCGAATAAGCAGCGCGTCACTGTCAACGGCAAGAATCCGTCGAAGTCTGGAGATACGCGGGACTCTGCAGCATAAAGCCAGCCATTGTTTCCACTTTTATCCCATCTAGATCCCTGTCGCTTTATTTCTCCGTCACTTCGTGACATTGTCTCTATCTCTATCTCTTTGTGTATTGATTTTGTGTTCTGTCGAATTTTTTTGTACTCTACTTCTATCCTTCTTTGAGTTCAGTCGCAACTCACTCATTCCGTGCTGCACTGTCATGTCATAACTTAAGTCAAACACCAATTCAAAGTGCCAGCCTTCAACAACACGATGCTTTAATCTTAACGAAACCAAAATCAGAAACTAAGCGAAAGTCAAACGAAGTTGCCAATATATTAGTACGAGAGCAAGGGACAACCCGCGCCCTGTTTAAGAGTCAATTTAATCGCATTTAAGAAACTAGATGAATTTACTGTACATACACATTCCATAGTCACGCACTAGAAAATCCTTTGCATTATTAGTTACATCCACTAACTAACACCACACGCGCCGAATTTATTTTTATTGCACCTTAAAATTTCTTGCATTTAACTCGCTTGCTTGCTCTCCCCACACCCCCTTCCATGTTTCACTTTTTTGTGTTGTTTGTTCCATTTTTTTGTCCTACCCCTAAAAAAATATCTCCCGCTCGCTCCCCCCAATCCAAACAAACAAACAAATGACTGAATAACCATGGACCGCTCGCGCTGATTGCTACTTTGTTGCTGCGGCAAAACTTTCAAAAATATTTATATAACTGCAATCTGCTACTACTACTGATGGTGGATGGGAACTTGTGTTCGAACGTTTGCGAGAAAGGTTGGGCAATTGCTGATGCTGCATACACTCAAAAACACACACAGTTATTGTTAATAGTTTGCAAGAAATTAAATTTACAAAGCAATTACTTGCAGACTTCTGAAGTGGGAAATTCACACAATTATAAAGTTTACCATTTTGTGAAGGCTGTTTTGTATGTTTGGATGTTTTCGTTGTTGTGTTAAATGTTCGTGTGTAATGTTAAATGTTTCCTTGGAATGAATGTGTTGTTGTCCTTTGTAGTATCCTCTAATTGGTCTCATTTTCGTGTGACAGCACGGTAAACTAACTCCTATTCGTCCACATCTTCATCTCTGTCTTTATGATGCGGTTCAGACTGAAAATAAGAGCAAAAATACCTGATCAATCTTCTGTCATCTAATACTGTCCTTAAACTCGCGCAGGCAAGATCTAGTCTCCTTCAAACTCAAGAGCTAGTCTCCTTCAAACTCATGACTATTGGATAAAGCTCTGGACACATGATAGACACTTCAATCCCTAGCATAGTCTTCACATTTACTACTGTCACTTCATTATTTCTGGCAGTGAAACGTTTGTTCGAGGTCCGCAACCCTCATGTAGAAGGAGTTCCTTGATGCATGGCAATACAATTGATGAAGCCTGATCAATCTTTTGTCATTTAATGCTACTTTTCAACTCACACTGGCAAGATCTAGTCCCCTCCAAATTCCCGACTATTGGAAAAGGCTACGGACACGTTGTATACACTTCACTTGCCATCATCGTCTTTATGTTTATTACTTTCACCTTCTTTCTCAACAGAGAAACCTTTGTTGAAGCTGGACAAGCCTTACATAGTTTCATATATCAGGAGTTCCTTGGCGCATGGCAACACAATATTGATGCAACGCAAAAACATACCTACCTTAACGCAGTGGATAATTGCGTCGACATCTTCGCAAAAATGTACTATATAATAAGTCTAAGTCTAGTCTAGTCTTTTCTCATAATTCCACCACTCCTGAGTTGCAGAAGTATTGAACTGTAGGTCTCCTTCGCTCGTGATGAGGGCAATAGCACTCAAAACACGTGTAGTCGATTAAGAATCTTTACACAGATCTCTGTAATTCCCTCAAAAACTTTCACAAAGTTCGTTGAGATGTGGTCGTCATGGCGTAGTAGGTACAGTGCGACGTTGCGGCGCCCAAAGTCCAGGTTCGTTCTCGGCCCAACACCTCTTTCGTGCTGCTGACAACACTCAAAGAGTTATAACTTTCTAAGTAAAAGCTTCTCATACTTCGTCGTTCGCAGTCGGCAAAAAAACTGTAGGTCCCTTCTACTCGTGAGAGAACAGTAGCGCGCACAACACGATTGATTGATGAGCAAGCTAGGCCCTGGTTACCCCTGGATCGTCGAGTGACCCAATAGTTTGTTAAGGTAGCTTTTGTAATCGTGAAAAAATTAAACAATTCCGAGCTACTAAAGTTGCTTTAAGATCTCAATTTTGAAAGCTACTTCGCGATTTGAAGGGGAAAGATCCTAAAGCGAAAGATACAGTGTGCGACGAAAAGAAGGAAAGTGTGTGGAAAATGAGTTCGCAACTCTATCCTTGAATGAAAGAAAAGTCAATTTCCCGTGCCAGGAAGTAGTGTGGATGATATTTAGTTTTATTCAGTTCGGTTTGTGCGTTGAGTTCCACTTCTTGTGTGAGGAGGAACCTGCGTGCGTTGAGTTCCACTTCATGTGTGATGAGGAACCAGCTGTCTACAGTCGAAATTGCTTCACTTCTTATGTGATAAAGAACCAGCTGTCTGCAGGTAAAATTGCTTCACTGCGACTGCACTTACATGTCCCAATATCCTCTCCCCACCGGTCCTTACATCTTCTCTTGTCCAGCGTCTTCTTGTCACTAGATTGCCTGTTGTGCTTCATCTTGTCATCATTTTTGTAGGTACATATGTGTAAACTTTGGAGCGGTCATTATTGCGGATGACTGTAGTCTCCATCTTGTAGCATCGTGATTGTAGATTATTTACAAGTTTAGCTCCACCAACTAACACTCCTCTTACTAAAGCCAGACATAACCTCGTGAAAACGTAAACTCTATAGTTGCTGTTGAATTTCCCCCATAGAAAGAAGACCAAACAAACTTGCTTTGTAAATATTTTTTTTAATCCCACGAAATTTGAATTTGCTGTAAATACAAATCCGCTTACTCGAAATGCTAATTAATAGTTTAAATAATTGAATTAACATCCAACATAGTCTGTACATTCACACATCACACAGCAGCCGCCGAATACAATATTCCCAAACTAATCACATTTTTCTTGTTATAACCCCTCGACTTGTTTAGCGTTTGGAGGAGACTTTCGCCCAGCAGGTGGAGGAAATGGAGTCATTGTACGGCGGCGGAACCTTGATAGTTCACATCCCATCGGACACCTTACAGCGTGACTTTACCGGATCGACGCGCAGCAGTTTGTCATCGTATTCCGAAGGTTAACCGAGAGAGAGCAGAGAGCAACAAGCAGCAACAGCGGCGCTTTGCATACGAATGATGTAAAGTTTCCCCCGTGGTGTATTTATAATTTATTGTATTTAAACAACAAATGCATACATGAAATCTTTTTTTGTGTTTTAACACCTCTTCGCCCTTCCCCTCCCCTTCCACGTTAAGTGTGAAATTTAGAAAGTAAATCATTTTTTTTTGCAACCAGCTCCCAACACAAACAACACACAATGTAGGTTTCATTTGTTTTGTAAAAAGAACTCTATACTTTAGTTATTAGTAGGTAGTAATAGTGTACAATGTTTGTTAGGTAAAAGAAAAAACGAAGATGAATGAAAACCTAGAATATACCTAAATACACGTGTAATCCAATTCAAATCAAACCACAGACCTTTGCCGCAGTAGACGCAGACGCCCTCGACACGGGGCAACATGCGCAGAGACTCCCTCATTCTGCCCAGCCACTGTCCTTCTACTGTCAGTCGCAAACACAATAAATCGAAGTATCGAAGTACGTACTTGTGAAAGCCCAAATATGAATGAAATGCACTTCTTCCAAACCAATACCAATGCCAATCATACACTGAATGAATTAGATTGAAACTAAAACACTAATAAATACAAATTTAAGATACGAGCATATATTTTTGTAAAAGATTTCTAATTTTTCTACAATCAAAAATAAACAAAAAAACGAGAGAAGAACAACTTTACAAAAAATACAAAAAAAAATGAGAAAAAACAAGAAGTAACTAGCTGTAATTATAGGATAACAAAAGACAAGAAACTTATTAAAGTAATTTTTAAGAGTACACCCAAAAGTGTAGACAAACAAAAGAAAAACAAAAACCATCTAGAAATTTTGTATTTATATATAATTCTTTCAAGTAGCTTATGTCTCCCCTTCCCCGCCCCGAAGGAAAGAGCTCCAAATGGAAGAAAATCAAATTAAATACTTTGTACATAGTCGATCGTTTTGTCTTTTTAATTTGTTCCGTTTCCGCATCTGAAGAAGAATTAAACAGCAACAACAGAATCAAATTTGAATGTAAATATATGTCCCCGCTTTATTTCTCGTTAATTTATGCCTGCACGCGTCTTCACAGAAATCATTGTTTTTGACTACTTAACTAGAACCAACAAGAATCAATGTCCCCCAATCTGTTTTGGTAGATTTATTTTTCATCATGTGTAATTAATGATTTATTAAAAATAAACGAATGATTTAAAGTTAAAGTGAGACACTAAGTTTTTAACAATGAAATTGTTTGTATCCTGTGCGAGGGCTGTTGCACGCCGCCGCCACTGTCGTCGCCGCCTTCCAACCCGCCTCCCCGATCCTTGTCTATGTACACACGCACGCGGTGGTGGCACGCACAGCTCTAGCGCAGTCTTATGAGAAATAGAAGAATATATATTTATATGTTATTTAATTATTATTACTCTTTTTTTCTCAAAATGCGTTATATGTACGAAAATCTAATTAAAATAAATGTATTCAACAAAGTTATTATTATTTCACAAATGCCATGGTGTCTTTTTATTTATGCATGTGCACGGAAAACATGGTCCTGTCCACACGACGTAACGTTGTTGATCGTGCTCAACCAGGCGAGCTGCCAACACTATCCTCGGTAGTGCACAGGTCAAGTTGACATACAGCCTCCTCGCGGTGCCCTCTGCATAGCCATCACAACACCCGTTGTGTGGTGAACCAAGGTGTGCAGCGAACCTGGCCTACCAGTCTGTGGGTTGTGCGTAAGGATAACTTCCTCACCACACGAAAAAAGATCAGTTCATCAGAGACGACAACATGCATCGGAAAAGGACGAATCAAGAGCTCAACAACCAGGCTGTGGTTCACTTTCCCTTTATTTTACAGTTCTGATTGTCTATGAAAAGAAAGAAAGTCGGTTCCTTCCACTCATGGAAGGGCAACAGCGCGCACAGCATGGGTAAAAGCTTAAAATGTCGGACCTGGTGAACTGGCGGATTTTTGCGCCATCCAATCTTGTGGTGCTATTGCACGGGGTGGACCTGGGCATCAACGAACATGCTTCTGCAGACAGCGCGATATTTCTCCAACTGCATCCAGTTGTGCACTGCAAGTTGGTCGAGTTTCGATTCCTGGAGCGAACAATTCGCGTTTTTCCAGGGCACCACTTCTTTTACGTGACTCAACGAGGGAAGAGAAAATGAGATGAACAGCTTCACAGGCGATCGATGAACTGATTTTCTCCAGAACATTTACGAACTTGACGATATGGGCTCTAATCACAGCTCATTCTGTAAGTCTCGGGACATATAGGGGGCGTCACTTACAACAAATCCAAAGTCGATTGTTATTTTTGAAAACTAACAAGGGATCGTATATTATAAAAAACAGTGACGAGCAGGCTGTTGTTCTCTTTCCCTTTATTTGTTTCTGGACTGAACACTGAGAGTTTTGTTTGTCTATGAAAAGCTTCTTGAACGTCGCCGTCTTCAGTTGGTTTCTTTCACTCATGGAAGGACAATAGCGCGCACAACAGGAGTAAAAGTTTAAAATTTCTTGCCCCGGTTCCCTTGCGGACTCTTGCGCCATCCAATGCACATCTTCTTTTTCTTGCGGCGCTACAGTCCGGGGAGGACTTGGGTCTCAACAACATGCCTCTCCAGCCAGCACGATTTTTCGCCAGTTGCTTCCAGATCCGCACTCCAAGTTGGTTGAGGTCCTTTTCCACTTGTGTGCGCCGCCTTAGCCTAGTCCGTCCCCTGTTACGTGGTCACAATGGCTCAGATTCAGAGACTTTTCGGACCGGAGCAGTGGAGTCCATGCATGGCCTAGCCATCTTAAGCGTCGTATCTGAAGACGCTTGACCAGCCACATGTCGCTGCACAGCCCTAGAGTTCGTCGTAAAATCTTCTCCTACAGATGCCATTAACGAAAACAAAACCAAAAATCGCACGCAATACCTTTCTCTCGGAAAGAGTAAGGGCTTCCTTAGTAACTTTTAGGTTTGTAGTAGGACTGGGATAATCCAGCTGTTATATAAAACAAGCTTAGTCCATCGGAAGAGGGCTTAATTACTAAATTGCCTCTTGACTCCAAAGAAACTGCGATTGGCGAGAGTGATTCTGCGTTTGATTTCGGTACTGATGTTGTCCCTATTTACAGCGGAGCCGAAGTATACGAAGTCCTTGACTACCTCAAAGTTCTCGACGATCAGCTCAAATTTACCATTCCTTATATCCCTTCACTTCATGTTCAGGCGATTCATCGAAAAAAATATATTTCAAAGCAGAATACTTAACTGAACGAGAAATCCGTGTCCGCTTCATATTCACAGCAGACATAATATGATTCAAAACAGACGTACCCTCGTTGAGCAATCCTCTTTCCGCTTACACACTATTTGAATGAGAGTATGCTGGGCCATCGTCTTAGAGTTTCAATCATTGCAGGGCCTCTGAAACCCCTTTTTAGCTGTTAGTTTGAGGCCTCTTGCATAGTTTAATAAAAACTTTGACTTTTCGGCTCTTTTGTAAGCATTTACTAATCGTCTTTCGTTTTGTTTCTTTACAGGACCAATCGGAAGTAAACGTAAGCCTCCTACTTTCTACATCAACTCCTATTCATATTAGCAGTTTGCCAGAAGCAGCCCAGGTTCACCCCGGACTGTAGCACCACAAGAAGAAGAAGAAGAAGAAGAAGAAGAAGAAGCAGATTTGTGCAAAAACAAAAATTCAAAGCCAAGCCAAGTCCATAAATAAAATACTTTTCTGCTTGAATTAGAATAAAGATTCCTTTTGCAAAATTGTCTTTTCTTTCAGTAAACCCAAATGTTCTCAGCTTTACACGGTAAAGATGTCCTAAAAGTAAGTATTAAAGGCAAGTATAGAATTTACGAAATTCATATTCAAAAGTGAAACCCAATTTTCACTGAAAACACAACCGAAATACCAGACAATCAGAATCCCACTTGCCCTCATAAATTCCAAAGGGTATGCAATGGTTTTTCGTTTTTAAAAGTGGCACGATCAATTACTCTGCAAAAACCATTGCATACTTTTTGGACATGCTCAAGTTTGCTCGAATTTCATGTAAAATCCTGTTCGACTAACAGGCCAACAGAAATTTTAGTAGGGGTTTGAACTTATGTGAGCAACTTTTGAACACTTATAGCTCGACTACCACACATTCTACAACAAAATTGTGATGGTGGATGTTGTAGCTCATAAGTAGGGGTATATGAAGGAGCTGATGAAAACAAAAATTTACCGTTACTTAAATATGATTTTGAAGAAAAAAGAGGATCTCAACGCTTAAACTTTCCTTTATTGTCTCATTAAAGTGAGTTTAAGAAAAACAAGTGCAACAGCCGATAGCCCGTATTTGATACTGCAACTTGGGCTGAAATTCCCTAATCGGTGGTACTGAATTGCCTGAGATTCATGCTACGGAAATCTATTTTGAAAGTATACATTCCCTATTTTTACAGCATACCACTTAAATAACGGTAAATTTGTACACGTTCTGAATCTATGTTGTAGAGGTTATCATAAGCTACAAAATCGTGACTGGTTCATCTGGTGTATGTCATCAGATTCTCAAGATTTCGGCATTCAAAAGTAACATACGCACAGTCAGACACCATTTTCAAATTTCTGGTGGCCTGGTATCCCATCAGGATTTAACATGAAATCTGAGCAAAATAGAAAACGCCCAGGTGGTATGCAATGGTTTTCGTAGACCTTGGTCGTGGTTTTTGTTCGTTAAAATCGTTGCATACATTCCGGGTGTTTTTAAGGAGAACTTACAGTTTTTGCTAAAATTCTGGTGGCCTGGTATTTTTGTGGAAATCGATCAGTATGAGAGCATTTTTTGACGAATGGAGAAAACTAGATTTTAAGGGCGGAAGGAGCTCTTGAATGTTATTTTGTAAGCTTACCTCTGTAGGTTTGGAATATCCACTTTGCCAAAAAGTTTACTGAATTTCCCTAGATACTTACTGTTCAGCACACTCGCCAATAGACCAAAAACAATAGAACTACAGTTATCTTTATGATTCTTTATTAAGCATAATCATGATTTTTTACAGTATGGGTAACGTTTTTTTCCTAGGTTTGTATGCATTCGGCTCTTAATCTCGGACAAAGTAATGCGCTGTGCTTAAACTTGATCAAAATACATCGAAATAAATACGGTAAGGAGGATACCATCTACAGTGGAAAGGGAACAGTTGGGAGAGGGTGGAAGTTGATTTTTATTTTGTTTTTTGCTACTTTTGCGCTCAACTTTAACTACACGTAATATTAGGATCGTAACTTAAAAAAATGCCAACACTTAGCTACGGACGCCTTATCCCGACAAATCGCCGTGATCGAACAGTGCTTGATCGTACAGCTGTGCAACAACTCGTCGTCCGCCGAAGAAGCGGCCGTGCAGGGCGTCGCGACCGCGTATCGCTTCGGTGGCCGTGGAGAACTCAACAAAAATTTTCACGATGATCTCGGCATCCTCGTCGTCCTCATTCTCGGTCTGTTTCTCTTTGTAGATGATGACGCGACTGACGACACCGAATTTCGCGCATTCGTCTTGGATTTCCTCCTGCAGAGTCTCGTCCACGTCCTCGGGGCCGACCATGTTGCGCAGGATGATCACTCTGGACTCTTGGGGCCGCATCAGACGTTGCATCACTAGCTGTCTAGCGCTCTGTCCTTTGATTGACATGCTCTCCTGCTGCTGTAGGGTCTGCGTTTCTCCTTCCTCCATCAGCTTCTTCTGCAACTCCTCCTGCTGCTTTTCATGGGCTTTCTTGATTTGCTCAGAATTATTTACGGCGACAACGGCTGCTGGGATGAGGGTTGCAGGAGTGGCGACTGTGGGAGCTGCTGTGGTGACTGTAATAATTCCGGGCGGTGCCAGAGCTGCTGGGGCGACAACGGCTGGCGCTTGGAATACAGCGGGGGCGTGGAAGCCTGTTGTGGCTGGGACTGCGATTCCAGGTGCTTGCAGGGCGGCTGCTGCCGCCAGTGGAAGTGTGGCTACTTTTGGCACAACTGTGGCCAGTGGGGGAATCGCTGAAAGGGCTGGAGTAGTCGACAGACCGAGGACTGCGTTGCTTGCAACTGCGTCGAGGGCTTGAATCTTCGCCGTTGCAGCAGCAGCCGCCACTGCCGCCGCTGTGGGCATGGTTGAGTTTGTTGAGGGACCCATAAGTGCGTTTGGTGGAGTAATCGAACGGCCAACCCTAGAAGAAACAGAAAAATCAGTCCCTGACAAGCACCTGCGACTGCAATGCGAACTTACCTTAACAGCTGTCCGCCAAGATCAAAGAGGTTCATGCTGGCAATGGCCTCGTCCATAGCTTGTTTGTTGGCGTACTCAATGAATCCGTAGCCTTTGTGTGAGTGCAGGGAGGTGCCCTGCGCCAGTTTGCAATACAAAATCGGTCCAAATGCTTCAAAAACACTCTTGATGTCCTCCTCTGAGAGGTCTGGATGGATAGATGCCACGTAGATCCGGTTGTAGCTCTTCGCTTCCTCCTGAATCTCATCGATCACCTGCTGCGCCTGAGGCATGTTGCTGGGGCGGCCAACTTTAATGTTCCGTCCACCCATTAGAGCACCATTCATCTGTTCGAGGGCCAGTTGCGCTCCCTCGGGAATTTCGTACTCGACAAATGCAAAACCTTTGTGCTTTTGAGTGATTGGATCCCAGGACATGTTTATGGACTTGATGGGGCCAAACGGAAGAAACGCTGCACGGATTGTGTCCTCTTTTAGTTCAAATGAAATGCTTCCTACATACACTCTGTAAAGAAACAAGGAATTAGTCGCAGTCTTGAGGACGGAGTCTAATGTCTGTGCTGGAGCAAGACGTCAGATCTTATCAGCTAAAGGCACACGAAACCTTGAACCTTCTGGAGTCTCATTAACTCGAGAACCAGTTCCAGAGGTTCGAGGCTGTATTCACAATCAGTTCAATGTTGTCCATCACTCTTTCGACACAACCCCCAAGAAGAACTGACACCGAACTCACCTGCACATTAACGCCAACGCCTGCTGCCGCTGAACTTGGGTCCTCTGACTTGCCAGTTGCTGAAACAAGAATGACAACACAGAGATTAACCAACTTTTGCATTCAGATCTGATGGCGGTAACTCACCTGCTGTTGATGGGCGAGTGTCTGTTTCATGAGCACCATCTTGATGCTCTGTTCCATGGCGTATTTCTTCGCCTTAGTGACCGTGTCATGCTGCTCGGACGTCAGCTTAGGCAACGCACCGCCCAGTAGACCCAACAACGCAGATCGTGTCCCCGGCCCAAACTTAACATCGCCAGTTTGCTTTAAATCATAGATAGGTTGAGATATGAAAGGTACTTTCGGTTCCGATTTGCCTAGAATTGTGAACTGTTATTTAGTAAAAGTCGGCCAATAGATCAATAGCTAAACATCATCTTGGTCATAGCAACAACAGAAAATCAATTCCTTCTGTCACGTGAATCAGTGAGTGAATCACAGAGTCAGTAGTCAGCAGTTAATGTCTACTAGCGTGTGCTGAGGAGAAGCAAAAAAACTTGAAAAACGTTATCAAAGTCATTCGTGTATGGGGTTCCGCGCAGGATGAACCATGCGTTCACCTGCGCCATTGGCAGTGTGTTCTGAGAAGGAAAATGTGAAACAAGTGAAAGTCATTCCGTTACGTTTCTAGAGAGCCCCTAGAGAGTCAAAAGGCAACAAGAACAAACAGAAACGAAATGGAAACACAGAAATATCTTTTTTTTGTTTCTTATAACATATTTTCGATGCCTGTAAGAAAGATAAAAAAAAGAAAAAAGAAACATTATTATAAATTTTTGTGGTTATTTTGTTTTGATTTCATGGAACACGAATCAACCCTAGGAGTTTGTGTGTGTGTGTTTTTTCTGTAATATTTGCTCTCTCACAAAGCCTACAAATTGCATTTAGATAGCGGATACGGATACGGATATTTATAGCACACAGGAGTAGGAGGAGATTTTCATATTTTTCACACAACTCTTTCTCTCTATTTATTTGTTAATCCGTCTGAAAATAAGAGAGAACAAAAAGAAAGAGAACCGGAGAATTAACCAAGCAATGTTTTCCTAATTTTCATTTTATATAAATATGTAAAACAGAAGAGAACTGTATGGATTGGTTAAGAGTGTTTTTTTTCTCCTTTTTAGGGACGTTCAAAATGTGGTACACAAATGCAATGCGGATGTATGGTTAGTGATGACGAAGGACGGATGGATGGTGTTGTGTTAGTTTCAATAAAATAAAGCCGAACCGGGATGTTCAATGGGTATGTGCGCGCATTATGCGTGGGTCGAGTTTTGTGGCCTTCGTTATCACTTGAATTGATTTTTGTGCGGACATGGCATATCGGGGATCGATTTCTAGAGGGTGCTCTGGATAATCTCGTCAAAATAGATATCAGTAAGTTGTATCCGCTTTGCACACAAATGTCAAATGTTGACGCTTACATTTAATTGGCGGTTATGCTGGTACAGTATGCAAAGAGGGGGGCACAGACGTTTTTGGTTAACTGCTTGTTTTTACCTTCCATGTCGCTTCCTTACGCAATTTGCAAAGTCATTACGAGGCTGTTCTTTAAACGAAATAGATTTAGAAGCGGACAGAAGGCGGATCTAAGCTGTTCTTTAAATGAAATAAACTTAGAAGTGGACAGAAGGCAGTTATGCGCTGTTCCTTAAACGAAATAAACTAAGAAGAGGACAGAAGGCAGTTCTAAGTTGTCATTTAAACGAAATAGACTTAGAAGTGGACAAAGGCCAGTTCTACGTTGTTCTTTAAACGAAATAGACTAAGAAATGAATGGAAGACAGTTCTGCGCTGTTCTTCAAACAAAATAGACTAAGAAGTGGACAGAAGGCGGATCTAAGCTGTTCTTTAAACGAAATATACTCAGAAGTGGACAGTAGGCAGTTCTGCGCTGCGCTTTAAACGTAATAGACCAAGAAGTGGATAGAAGGCAGTTCTGCGCTGTTCTTTAAACGAGATAGGCTAAGGAGTGGACAGAAGGCAGTTTCAAGATGTTCTTTAAACGAAATAGACTAAGAAATGGATGGAAGACAGTTCTGCGCTGTTCTTCAAACAAAATAGACTAAGAAGTGGACAGAAGGCAGCTCCGTGCTGTTCTTTAATCGAAATAAACTAAGAAGTGAACAGAAGGCAGTTCTACGCTGTTCTTTAAACGAAATGAACCTAGAAGTGGACAGAAGGCAGTTCTAAGCTGTCATTTAAACGAAATAGACTAAGAAGTGGGCAAAAGGCAGCTCCGTGCTGTTCTTTAATCGAAATAAACTAAGAAGTGAACAGAAGGCAGTTCTACGCTGTTCTTTAAACGAAATAGACTAGGAAGTGGACAGAAGACGGATCCAAGTTGTTCTTTAAACAAAATAGACTACGAAGTGGACAGAAGGCAGTTATGCAATGTTCTTTAAACGAGATAGACTAAGAAGTGAACAGAAGGCAGTTATGCGCTTTTCTTTAGACAAGATAGACTAAGAAGTGAACAAAAGGCAATCTACGCTGTTCTTTAAACGAAATAGACTAGGAAGTGGACAGAAAACGGATCCAAATTGTTTTTTAAACAAAATAGACTACGAAGTGGACAGAAGGCAGTTATGCGCTGTTCTTTAGACGAGATAGACTAAGAAGTGAACACAAGGCAGTTATGCGCTGTTCTTTAGACGAGATAGACTAAGAAGTGAACAGGATGCAGTTCTGCGCTTTGAAAATTTCAGCTCAATCTACGTCAAGACGTTTAGTATTAATTTTCTAGAATTTCGGTCTGTGAAAAGGGGACAAAAACTTTGAGAAACTGACCGACTGTGTGAAAATCGGCCACCATAAAAATTAACTTCAACTCGCAAAAGGAAGGGGAACAAAAGCACTCTTCAGTAAGTGGATTTCAAGAAGTTGGAGAAAACCCGGTTTGTTTCGATAATTCATGTAGAAATTACAACCTTAAGGATTTCAGACAGATTAATGAGCCTTCCTTTCAGAATTAAGTTGTATGCCTCAAATTCCTTTGGACACTGCTTCAAAATGTTGTAGGGGCTGCCCCCCTAAGTGTAAATATGTTCTGCATGCACCTTTAAAAAAAAATCGAATTCAGTGGAGTTCCGAGGTAGAAACCGGCTGGGAAATGTACTCGCGGTTAATTTGAAGGCACAAACTCGAGTCACGCACTTTCGCATTAAGATTCAACTACAAATGAACACGAACAAACTGTGAACAAAACAAACAAAACCACCATACAGCAACAACCCATACAATTCCTTTTGTTTACAAACATTTATAAGTTGTTTAAACGTATCGACCTTATTCATGGTGCAACACCAAGGTTGTATGAAGCCACTTTCTTTCGATTTGGATTGCGATTATTTTGGGAACGATAGTACTTTTATTTTGATTTTGCATTTATTTTTTTTTTTTTTTTGAACGAATTCAAAGACATGTATATGAAATGAAAATCCTCTGAAACGATAATAAGCACAGTGGAAACAACTAAAAAAAAGACAATTACACAAACCATCGAACGTGTGAGTTTGAGTGTGCAACTGTTTGGCGGGAATACAAAAACGTCTGCATAGTTATGCTTATCGTTTTATACATACTCTCACCAAACATTAGCAGTAACAACAAACGCATTATCTTAATTTTGCATAAAAGGTAAACTAGAAAATAAATAAATTAAAAAAAGTTTGGTTATAAAATGAGAAATCAAAACAAACAAAAAAATGAGATTAGACAAACAAAAAAATTAGAAAAAAATCAAAATTCTGTAAAGAAGATATAAAAGCAGTCGGTTTTTCGTTTTTTTCATTAAACAGAAGAGCAGAGATGTCACACCTTTAGGCCCCAACTATCAAGATGTGGTGTGGAGAGGATGCTGTGCGGGAATGTGTTGCAGCGCGCGCATTTCATTCGATTACATTTTCTACAACATGTTAACGTACGTATTCGTAATCCTCGATTAGAAACTTAAAAAAAAACAAACATTTCATACAAAGAAAAAAGAAAGAGGTTATGTATGTTTTGTATATATAAAATTGTAGTAGTAGATTTGTAATTCATTTTGCTGTTGCTGTTAGGATGGACAGTAGATAGACTACATTTTCTCTCTCAAGTGAAAGCCGATATTTGGTTTGGTTTACATTTACTCGCTTGGATCAGCTCAGTTTCTATGCATACAAAGCCCTTCACCCTCACATATCTGAGCACATAGATATTAGAAAAAATAATTACTTTCAGTTATGACTTGTTATATTTTGCGACTTGCGATTTCGGTTTGCTAGGTTTTCGGATTTTATATGTAAATAGACTCTTTGGTTTTTTTTAAATTGCATTTCTCTGGTATTTTTTGGCTTGAGCGCTGACTAATTTTTTTTCAAGGAGCGCAAGTAGGTAGATTAGGTAGTGTCTCACCTGACATCAGCATGAGTCTGCAATAACTTAAGAGCAGAACAAAAAAGAAAAAAAAAACAAGACCGACGAATTAGTTAAGTTAATTTTTTACATGTGTAGAGAGCTTTTTTTAGACTTTTTTGTAATTTTTTTTTTTTTGTATACGTATAGATTTTTTTGCTTACTTATTCAAATTTGACTACAATTACATTGAATTTTATTATACGTAACAAAAAAGAGATTATAACTTATGTTTGTTTACTTAAATGTTTGCTAAATTTAGGATAGTTTTTTATATATAAATATTTTTGTTAATTGATATATTGAATATATAGGTGTAGTTTAAATAGTTAGCAAAATATGTGCAAAAAGTGAAGATTGAACAAGGCGATAATTTGATTTTACACAAGTACCTGAATCCGATCGTGACTTTTTAGTCGGTGATGCACCGTCGTGTACCGCATCATCGGAGCGGGGCGACGAACGCGATTCTCTTTCATGTGAGCCCTGGAATAAACAAAACTGAAAATTCAGTACCTCAACATTTCTCATAATCAAAACAGCATCCATTTTTCCACACCTTTCTCCACTGATAAACAAGTCAATGCCTTTTTCGAGAAGGCATCGCGTTCTCAGAACACGTGACAAATAAAACATTTGAGCACCGAATTTAAAATGTTACGCAGCACATGAAATCAATAATTTAAATAAAGGTGAGATCATCGAAATAAATAATTCGAAGTTAGGCCTTGCATGTTGCCGAAAACGTACATAAATCAAAATTTCAAGAAATTATGAATGTAGCAGATACCTGTGACTTTCATCACACATGCCCACCCGCCTGCTGGCGTAAGAAAGAAAAACTCATAAAAATCCATACAATAATGCATACATTCGTATTTTTATCTGTGAACTTAAGGAAAAAAAAAATCGATGAGTGGAAAGGCACTTGGCTTGCCAAGGTCATGCAAGTGTGCAGCACCCAATGAAAGCAGAAAATTTCATTAAAATCTTTTTCCCATGGTGCTCTCTTCCTTGCAAACGTTTCTGATACCTTTATGCCGGCATTCAAACTATTCGATTTTGTAGGATATAAAAGTTATGAAAATGTGGAAAATTTGGAAATCACAAGTCCACCATTATGGTGGAAATGTGAAAAATGAAGGCAAAAAAAAATTCTCCGAAACACTCACCATATTTTAAGGTTTTTCCAACAAAAAATCACCCTCTTCTTAGTGGAATGAAATTGCCTTTTGTTTTTGATAGTTTATGAAATTAATGTTTTGTTTGAAACGCACAAAATTTGGCCAAATATTTGAGCTTGATAATTTCCAAATACTCTGGTTAATCGCGTCAAAAAAAATCAGCAAGTTATACCCGCTTTGCACACAAATGTCAAATGTTGACGCTTGCCTTTAAATGGCGGCCATGCTGGTACAGTATGCATGAAAATTTAACGGAGTACAGTTTAAGGAGATGTTTTGTGTAATTGTCAAATATTGTTGACAGGTTTTTAAGGATATGGGCAACCTGTTTCATGACTGAATGGGAAATTTTGGTTGTTTTAGATAACACATGATGCTTTGGTTGAAAAAAATAATCGGAAGGTTGGTTTCAAAAGATTTAAAAGGTGCGCTCGAATATAATTTTTTACTAAAAAGTCGATTCCTCTCAAAGGCATTGAGAGCATCTTACAATAATAGGTCTGTTCCAATTCATTTGTGAACAGAAATTCGTAGTTGAGTAGTTTAGGTAAAAATTTTTCAGAGAGTAACTCGGCGAAGCTTGTGAAAATCTCTTCGTAGACATTTGCACAATTAAATGTAAACAGATATCAGCTTTGGCCGCCGTGGTGTAGTGGGTAGAGTGCAACGCTCACATGCCGAAGGATCTAGGTTCGGTTCCCGGTTGAACACCTCGAATTTTTCAAGGCACCACCTCTTTCGAGCTGCTGACAACACTCAAAGAGTAATAATTGTCTAAGAAAGCTTCTTAAATTTCGCGTTCGGAGTCGGCAAACAACTGTAGGTCCCTTCTACTCGTGAGAGAGCAGTAGCGCTCACGACACGAGAAGTTGATGAGCAAGCTAGGCCCTATTCGCCCTGTAGACTGTCGCGCCAACAATTATTATTATAGCTATCAAATTGACTTTGACAGTCATCTGCTGCCCGCAGATTTTTTTTTTTGACAGAAATATTTTACTCTGTAATGAACATTCTCTTCTACGAAAAAATGCAGCAAATGGAACGCTTTTTGGTAGTTTTTTTTCCGGCGAATTTTGTAAGCATTCGTAGCAATTCAGAGCAATTGGAGCAGACCTAATGATTTCTCTACAATTCAAATATCTGAATCCGCCTGTCAATCTACAGCAATATCCAAACGGATCTTAGTTAATCGTCCCCGTTTACCGTTCCACTTCAGTCTCACGGTAGAACAAAACAAATCTCATGGCCCAACCCCGCCTCTCATACCATCCTTAAGACAGAATCGATATAAAAAGTTAAATGGCAACCAATTATCTAAAATGGAAAACTGCAGCGATGATTCCGCTGTGCATCCGTCACCAAAGCAGATCCGTGGTCTACCGTCCGCTGTCCATCACAGCTTGTGAGAGGAAGACAGCAAATCTCAGAAAATCCCGCATAGACTGAGTGTCTCTTGGTGTACGATTTTCTGTCAGAAAACTGTCATCGACCGTTGCTCCGAGAGAGGTATTCAAGTTCCATAAATTCCACCCGCTTCTTGGTTGCTGCTCCTTCGCGTGCAGTCAACTGGTTGTGGAATTGAAGAAATACTTTAGACCTTTAAATGTGTCCTGCTACTACTACGGCGATCAACCAATCCGCCGATGGACTAGCTTCCCTGTGCGGTGTGCCCCGTCAAATCAAATCCATCTTTCGCATCACCGCCTTGATTCTCCTCGTTTTTTGCGTCTCCGCTGCTGCTCCCGCTGCGTGTGGTGTGTCTCTCGTGGAGTGAAGCTGTCCAGCGCAACTATGTCTTGACTTGAATGCCATAAAGTTTTGTGCGCTGAATGTTGATCCTGGCGAGACATCCTTCTGTTTCCAGGATGACGTGATAATTATGCGCAACGAAATTTGGCAATCAATATTCACAGTTACTCACAGTTCCCAGATTACCTTATGGTTTGGGGCGCAAGCGCGTCGTTCTCTAGGTTGCTGAACCGCTTGCTGCAAATCATGTATTCAGTCCCCATCCTCGTCCACTTCGATTTAATTATGAAATCGGTAAAAAAAATCTGCCCATGACCAGTGGCCAGTCCTCCAGCGAGCGTACGTAATGAGCCTGCGAAGAAGTGTTTTTCGCCCATCCGGAAGTTTTCAGCTAATGCCGCGAGCGCGCCTTCGGATTACTCAATCAGTTTGCGGGCGCGGGGGTGGACGCACTCTCGTGTGTAGAAAACGGAAGAGGAAACCATTCTTGGTGCGGGTTAATGTATGCGCCACGGGAACGTTACTCCAGGGTGCAGGTCACACGTGTCCATTGAGCGAGGCTCAAGGAAGCCGCCGTCGAAGTTCTAATTGCCCGCTTGCGGTATACGAAGGGTCGTAGACGTTCTCATAGATGAGAGATCAACACATGGTACGTGCTGGGGTTTCGCGTCACACGCGGTCTCCTGTTGAATTGTCAATAAGTCCAACGCGTCGACGGCCCTTGCGACTGCATTTTTATGAGACTTCCCACATTCACTGTTGGCCAACCGACTGAGTAACGGTCGGGCGTTTGACGTGTATGACAGGCAAGTGATTTCTATTGTTTACACCATTCGTCCGGTCTTCCTTCCGTTTTTGGTTGTCGCCGATATGTGTGTTGCACAGCGCTGCTATTGGTGTCAGCTGGAAGGAAATGTTGATAGCTGACCGCAGGTGGAATGATAATAGGCTGCCCGGCCTGATAAGGTGCGTGTGTGTGCCAAGAAACTGTTTTGCTGTTTCGATGTCATTTAATTTGAAAATTGCACACGGCCATCGATTGAACTGCGGCGAATGCGACGAATGGAAAATCCCTAAAAGAATGGAATTGCCCGCTGCCTGACAGATTCCCAAACGATCATCATCAGGCTGGCTGGTTGGTTGGTTAGTTTGAGATTGAGACTCTGCGATTCTGTCTGAATCATTACCTCTGGGCTGTCTGCCTGCCTGGCTGATCTTCGTCATCATCTCATCACGGGCAGCGTCGACCGAGCCATCCATCGGTCCATAACGATCGTCGCCGCACATTCAAACGTATAAACTATCACGCAGTGCGTCCCCGTCTCTACGTCGACGTTTCATCTCTGGGATATCTGCTCTGGTCTGGTCCTTTGCCGTGCGATGGTTCGCAGCTAATGTGTTATTCATGAGCCTGCCAGTACGCGGGGAAAAACAGGACAGGAATTTTAGTAACTTATTCTTATATAGCGAGAGAGATAATGCACTCATACCCGTGGTTCCGTACAGATCCTGTCCGAGTGTGTGTGCTGTGTGGTGTTTTTGG
The DNA here is from genome assembly GCA_955652365.1 of Eristalinus aeneus. NCBI lineage: Eukaryota > Metazoa > Arthropoda > Insecta > Diptera > Syrphidae > Eristalinus > Eristalinus aeneus. The sequence continues at coordinate 99,900,713 of OY019131.1, forward strand.
AAAGTTCAAGACTTTGACTTTCTTTGCTCTCGTATAGGTTATGGCGACCGGGCCGGGCCACGATGGACGGCTGGATCGGGGCAAAACGAATTGCACACACAAAGCCATTATCGTCATCTGAAAAGAAGTTGTGTGTAGTCCTCCAGGTCTCGCTGATGACAAAAAGAAATCAATCGCAAAGTTCTTGAGTCTTCTTGGAGTTGGAGTTCCCTTCCTCATAACGTCGTTGTTGTCGTTTGTTCGTCTTTTCATCGGTGCATTGCGGGAAGGATGACATTGTCTTCGTCATTGTCTCTTGAAACATTGATTGCCTCGGTGAATCTGTTGCAAGATCTTCTCAGATCTGCTCAGGTTAACTAACAATCAACGACTTTTGTGCACACTTGGCGACCATCTCTCCCATCTTTGATAGGAACAGGACACACGCACATTCAACACTGACGGAGGCTAGGGCGCAATAAAATAAATTTGTTGTTGTTATGTTTTTGAGTTTAAAGGAGCGTTTCTTTTTTTTTTTCTTTCCTTTGCTCTCCGCTTTTTCTTGTCTCCCCGTTCTCATGCCTCTATCGATCAATTTGATTAAAGAGGAGGGCAAGTGAAAAAAAGAGTTTCTTGACCGCGGTGGCTTCTAATCCTAAGGGAGAAGAATATCAAATTGTCAGCCGCCTCCACCTCATAATTAAGCTAACTAGAAAACTGGTACACCCTCCCCGGCAAGTGAAGACATCACCAGAGCCACGAAATATTTCCTTTGGATTGTTCAATTATTCGACCTGATGCAGTGGTAATTTTGAGCAACTTTGCAGAACTCATTATTCGCGGCGGGCGCAGCAGCAATTCCATCTAATGAAATTTATTGCGAGGAATTATTCAAGGCAAAAAACCTCATATCGCACATAATATTTTCAGACAGGAATCCCATCAAGTGACTGGCACGCTGGGAACCTGTAAAACCGCCTTTGGGGATGGAGAGCAGTACACAGCACGTTGCCAGCGCGCCATCACTACAAATTCGGTATCTGTGCGTCGCGTCGTCGCTTGTCGCTGGTAAGGCATCTTCTGTGCGGGCAGTGCCTGGATGTTGAGAACGTCAGGAGCAATCACAGATTCCGATGCAATCCCAGGGCAGCAGCTCCAACAAAAATCTCGAATTAAATTAACCGAATGCTACAGAGGGAGGAGAAGGTGGAGCGGGCGCGTGCGCGCGCTATCGCTCGCACAAAAAGACAAATTCTAAAGTTGTACGCGCACTCAGTTTTTTGTTGCCCCCATCGTTTATGGAGAACTTTTACTCCACCATCCACCAGACGTGGTTGCGTAGTCTGCTGGGATGCGTATGAGTCTTCCTGCACCAGACGGCGATGACGATGACGATGACGATGGATAGTAAGCGACTCTTCCATCCACCGAACCAAAGGATAAGGTTGCGTGCGTAATTTCTGATTACCAACTATTTAAGAGCGCTTCTCCTGGGGCAGAGCATGATCGATGCCAGGATCCGTAACTGTCAGCGGCCGAACAATACCAGTGATTTTGCGTCGATCGACGATGGACGACGGCAGTGGACCAACCGCCTACTACAACGAATCGCCACCGCCACCGCCACCGCCACCGAAGCCGCTGTGCCATCGATGGTGGGTTAGAATTGAATACATACATGGCCCCGCGATGATGATGATGATGATCTGCATTATTTATATGACTCGTGCTGGGATGTTTTCCCAGCGTTTTCCTGCAGCTACCGAGATGCGAATTGCGTTAGCATGCAGGGCGAGCGGGATAACCCTTTGCGTGGAATTCAAGTTTTACTATAAAACCCCACCAGCAGCAGCAGAGCACAGAGAGACGGTGACGACGGACCAGTACTGGTTATTGCACTTGGAATACAGGTACACCGCAGCTCATTATTAATTCGCATCATGGCCAGGACACGGCTATAAACAATAATACTGTCTGCCCTAATGGATTCCCTGCTGAAAATGCTTTAATTAGGTTTTGAGAAAAACGAAAAACTTCTGGAATTCCATTCCGCCGAGAGAATGCGATGCAATGTGAAAAATTAAGGATATTTCTTTTCTCTTGTTATTGTTGGTGCTTCTGCGGCGATCTAGACTGTGCCGCCGCCGCCGCTGCCACCGCGTTCAAGGCACTGTGTACCCGCGTTTGAGTTGCCTTGTGGTGTCTTTTTGTTGTTCTGACTGCTGTCTGGCTGGTGGATGCAGAGGAAGCCATACAGACACTACTGGTTCCTGGCTGACGTTTAAATATTGTGACACACGTAAAACGTACTCGAAATGGGATCATTCGGTAATTGCTGGCGATATCTCGTTATGAGGATGAGGTAAGAATGTATAGTTGTGGCCCGCCATTGTCTTTATATCCATTTGCCATTTACGGTTCTGTGCGCTCTTGTGGGCTGACTGGACTGGGACTGGGACTGAGATTGAGACTGGGCCTGGACTGGACTGGACTGGACTGGGAGGGCCAGTGGTGGGGGATAACCTCGATTTGTGATCGTGATTTATGCGATATCTCGCGTGCTGCTAGACATCGACTTTTGTAGTTTGCATAGAAATTAAAATGAGCCTGATTCACGTTGGCTGAAATGGGAGGGGGGAGAGAGATTCTGGAATTCAACAATTTCTTCTGCAGAAATCCGAAGGCAGCAAGAATGTGGAGTAATGGAGTGGCTTGTGGCTTAAGCGGCATCTCTGTTGATTCTTTTTTCTTCATCTACGGATGAATATTCATCGGGGGATGGTTGCCCAAGCGGACCGGCGTTATCACCTGGCGCAATCGACGGGAATTTCTTTGCATATTCAGATCTGATATAGATCTGTTGGAATTTCCGACTAGGAATTCACGTGGAGGTGACATGCCATACAATCCATAAATCAGATATTAACATTGTGTTTTGGCATCCATCAAGGACGCGCTCTTCACATATTCGGTTTAAACAGACGTTTGAGGCGCCACTGACGGCGAACGATCAAGCCCAGCTGCAACGAAATTCTCAGACAATTTCTTTATCATCCTGATTCCACACAAGAGTCGAGAAAATGTGCGGTGGTGTACAAAAAATGTTGCCATGGCATTGAATATCGAAGCATTTAGAGCAGGAATCTTTACACCCAGTCGCAATGCAACGTCCCCTATGATGTGCCGGATTGTGCATTAAATTATATTGGCGTCGCTTTAGATCGATTGCTAAAACAACGATTTTCCCGAAAAAATGTCAAACTTCAAGCAGATGTAAAGGAACTTGACAGATTTGACCGGAGGCTAAATTCTGATGGCAACGGTTTCCAACGCCCTCAACGTCTTCAACGTCTCCAATATCACCAACCTCTCGAACTTGACATATTTGACTAGAGGCAATATTCTGATGGCAACGGTCTCCAACGCCTCCAACATCTTCAACGTTATCAACGTCTCCAACATCTCCAACTTGACAGATTTGACTAGAGGCAATATTCTGACGGCAACGGTCTTCAACGCCTCCAACATCTTCAACGTTATCAACGTCTTTAACGTCTCCAACATCTCCAACGTCTCAAACGTCTCAAACGTCTCCAACTTGACAGATTTGACCAGAGGCAATATTCTGATGGCAACGGTCTCCAACGCCTCAAACGTCTTCAACGTTATCAACGTCTCCATCATCTCCAACGCCCCCAACGTCCCCAACTTGACAGATTTGACTAGAGGCTGTATTCTGATGGCAGGGGTCTCCAACGCCTCCAACATCTCCAACGTCCCCAACGTCCCCAACTTGACAGATTTGACTAGAGGCTGTATTCTGATGGCAGGGGTCTCCAACGCCTCCAACATCTTCAACGTTATCAACGTCTCCAACATCTCCAACGTCCCCAACGTCCCCAACTTGACAGATTTGACTAGAGGCTGTATTCTGATGGCAGGGGTCTCCAACGCCTCCAACATCTTCAACGTTATCAACGTCTCCAACATCTCCAACGTCTCCACCTCCCCAACTTGAGAGATTTGACTAGAGGCTGTATCCTGATGGCAGGGCTCTCCAACACCTCCAACATCTTCAACGTTATCAACGTCTCCAACATCTCCAACGTCTCCAACGTCTCCAACTTGACAGATTTGACTAGGGCCATATTCTGATGGCAACGGTCTCCAACGCCTCCAACATCTTCAACGTTATCAACGTCTCCAACATCTCCAACGTCTCCACCTCCCCACTTGAGAGATTTGACTAGAGGCTGTATTCTGATGGCAGGGGTCTCCAACGCCTCCAATATCTTCAACGTTATCAACGTCTCCAACATCTACAACGTCTCCACCTCCCCAACTTGACAGATTTGACTAGAGGCTGTATCCTGATGGCAGGGGTCTCCAATGCCTCCAACATCTTCAACGTTATCAACGTCTCCAACATCTCCAACGTCTCCACCTCCCCAACTTGACAGATTTGACTAGAGGCTGTATTCTGATGGCAGGGGTCTCCAACGCCTCCAATATCTTCAACGTTATCAACGTCTCCAACATCTCCAACGTCTCCACCTCCCCAACTTGACAGATTTGACTAGAGGCTGTATTCTGATGGCAGGGGTCTCCAACGCCTCCAACATCTTCAACGTTATCGACGTCTCTAACGTCCCCAACTTGACAGATTTGACTAGAGGCTGTATTCTGATGGCAGCGGTCTCAAACGCTTCCAACGTCTCCAACGTTTCCGACGTCTGCAACATTTCCAGCGTCTGCAACATCTCAAACGGCTCAAAAGTCCCCAACGTTATAATAATATAGATTTTGGGTCAAGAGAAAAGGGAATTTTTCCAAAAATTCCCGCCGACGCGTACGGATTTGTGTATATCCAACGTCTCCAACTTCTCCAACGTGGGTGAAGTAAAAAGGGATTTTTTTTATAGCGTCCCCCCAATGCATACGGGTTTGAGTATGTACAAATATGTGACCTACATAAGGTGCAAGATAAATGCGCTTATCATTCTAACACAGAGAGGCAGCACTCCGTTCTGAGGTGTCTGCAAGTGTGGAACACTCCATGACAATTCTTCTTTGAAGTTTCTTTTACCCTCCGCCCTATTGGGTTGTTGGTTTGTTAATCTGAAAGCACAGTTGGTTCTCAGTCAGACTGCATTTAATTTTCCCAACCATTTCAAATTCAAACATGTCTAAATCGATTTGAGATCAATGAACGTCTCCAGTTGCACACTCACACGGAAATCCGGCGTCAAATAACAACCACTCGCCATCTCTTCGTCTTGTATTTCTCACCACACAGCACAACATACCTGGACAATGTATCAACTCAAAACAATTCAGTTATGCAAAATCAAAAAAATTTCCATTTTTATATTTAGATTCGGAAAAGCACACATCTCACCAATTTGCCTATTGCTCTCATATAGTATGTAGTTCTCATAGTCATAGCGTCTTACGTCATCGATCATTTATCCATTTGTGTGCTGCTCCTTGCCAAAAAAGAAATTAGCTCCACCGCTGCGCCTGATAGCCCGGACATTGGGTTGCTCGCTTTTAATAACTACACGTAGAGCCGTATAAACTTGGATCGCATCTCCCTTTTGCACATTGGCCCATGGACCAACCGGGCCATGGAACAGGCATTCACTTCAACTTTTGTTCAGGGATTTCTTCGGTCCTCTGCTTTGTTGTGTTTTTTTTCGGTTTCATTAGAACGCTGCGCTGCGCTCCCGTCTATGAACGAGAGAAAATTGTTTTTATCTATTTTCGGAATGGCTATTATTTTCGGACGCCCGAGGAAAGTGGATATGCAGCGGACTGATTTTGTTGTAAGTTATTTCTTTTTTTTCGTATATCATATCTTTTTTTTTTTTGAAAATATAGTTTGGGCATGGGTTTCTGTCGAATAGATACACACGCGTGCTCCATATTCTGAATTTTCCTTAACTGAAATGTGTGCGTTTCTTTCTGGGTTTTAAGGCTATTTATAGGCCGAATTTTGAGCAGCTGAATTTTAGTTGTTGTTGGAGCGTGGTGATGTTTTGATTGGAAGACGCCACAAGTATGTTTCCCACTGACTCAGAAGCTTTAGCATTTCTTCAATCATCTTTCATTGGGATTATTGGATGTAACGTGAAATGGATCCACTGGTGCTTCCGTCTTCGAAAGGACGTAAATATTGGCTTCTGGATGGAATGTAGGTTCTAAAAATTTGTAGCTGTACATCAACCATTGCTTGCAGTCTAAACAAAATCAAGCAACATTTTAGGCGTGCCTACGGTATTTGTACTTGCTTGATCATCCCAGTCTTACTTTATGTAATTACTGATTACATTTTGTTTCTTACTTTTATCTTCAAAGTGTGGCCGCCGTGGCGTAGTGGGTAGAGTGCGACGCTCACATGCCGAAGGGTGTAGGTTCAATTCCCAGCTCAACACCAATTTTTCGAATTTTTCACGTCACCACCTCTTTCTGAGTTGCTGACAACACTCAAAGCGTAATAACTGTCTTAGAAAAAGCTTCTCAAACGTCGCCTTTCTGAGTCGCCAATAAACTGTGGGCCCCTTTTACTCGTGAGAAAACAGTAGCGCGCACAATGCGAGTTGTTGATGACCAAGCTAGGCTCTGCTCCCCTGTGGACTGTCGCGAAATACAATTATTATTATTATTATTAACTTGATTCCAGGGTGAAGATTATCTCCTACATGGCTCTAGTCCGACCAATCATGGTGTATGGCTGTCCGGTGTGGTTTGACTTGAGTCCTTCCCAGATGGAAATTATGAAGGTCTTCGAGAGATAATGTCTTCGGGCTTGCCTTAAGATGTACGGAACCACAGAATCTGAGTACAAGAAGTTCTATGCTTAGGAAATCATGTACAATGCAGCAAACGTGAATAGGCTGGATAATTTTATACCTAAGCTGATTCGAAGACATGTTGCACGAGCAATGAACTCCAAGAACAAGCTGATATTCGGAACTTACTACCGCAGCGTCGCATATCATGACAGCGCACACCGAAATGGATCCATTCCGCCACAAGCGTTCTTGCATCTGGACCGACTTGACTTTGTCCAGGGTTCAGAGGGATGTCCACTTCTCTACCACGTCGTAAGACGGACAGTGGAAAGGCGACTGCTCTACGAGAGCTATGGAGGCATCATAAGTCCAGGTGATCTTCGGTTCAGCACATCCATCCCCATTCGCTACAAAAATGAGGGGGAAAGGGATAGGCCCTTTTTGTTGAGCCACATTAGGTGTACCAACTGCTGTTGTTGGTCCTGTGTCGCGGCGTAAGAACGAGCCTTAAGAGCCTTGTCCGTAACTCCCATCTGAAGATGACCTCAAGGGTGAACAGGAGTGCATTTTTAGCGGAGCTTGTTTTGCCGGTAAAGAAGGGGAGCAATTTAGCTGGCTAATTCCGTGGATCACTAATTATTGTTGGGATGCATTAGAAAGACGCTGCTCTAACGATGTAAGGCTCTGGGGCCACATTGTGTCCTGAGAACACATAACTTTTCTGACTATTATGTTTCAACTAACGGCAAACAGAATGGATTTTAAAAGTAGAAAGATGTCTTTTTTTGTAATCCTTGACTAAAAGGCTTTGTTTTAAGTCATAAAAACGGGTATGCTTATAACACCAGATTTTGCATGCGAGATTCGAGACTGGAACTTTATGTTGTGTTTATGGTTAGTTCGATATCGAGTCGTTGAGGTCCTTTAACTTTGGCGTTTTCCTTATACTTTTACGTCTAGGAAGTTATTCTGAAGTGTCCGCGTGGTGTAGTGAGTAGAGTGCTACAATCACACGCCAAAAGTCTAGGTTCGATTCCCGGTTGAACAGCTTGAATTTTTCACGGCATCACTTCTTTCGAGCTGCTGACAATACTCAAGGATTAACTACTATTTAAGAAAAAGCTTTTCAACCTTCACCGTCCCTTGCCAGCTAAGACTGTAGGTTCCTTCTACTCGTGAGAGACCAGTAGCATGCACAGCACGAGTAATTGATGCGCAAGCTAGGCTTTGGTACCCCTGTGGACTGTTTCGCCACCCAATTATTAATAAATACGATGTTAAAACTTTAGTAAGAGGCATTTTGGTTGGAGCCCAGGTTTACCCCGGACTGTAGCGCCACAAGAAGAAGAAGAAGTTAAAACTCTAACATCGATTCCAGGCAGGACGCTCCGGACTTTGGAAGACTCTTCATTGTTTGGTCGCAGTTTGGAAAAAAAGAAAATAAAATAAAACATCACCACTGCTGTTAGGCAGGAGGTTCCACACACTTTGAAAGACATTGGACCAGTTTCATGTCCCAAAGACTGTTAAAGTAAATATGGCCACAGTTCGAATGAAGCTGCTACAACATAAAGACTGATTTAGATAAAAATAAGATTCCCAACTGAGTCTAAGTCCACTTACTTTAAATTCCTCAAACTCACATGCATCAATTCCGGAGACTAACTGCAACAAAGCTAAAAAAACAAAATCAAAAGAAAAGTAAAATATATCAGAAGTAAATCAGTAACAAGCCAAAGATAGGTCATTTCTATAACATCAGCCATCAGTAGCACGGCTAGCTACGACCAAATATCGAAATAGATTAGACTGTATCACGCTCACAAAACAACGAAGCATATCATCGTCATTAAAACAATATCTTATACACCACACTGCCATTTGAATATCTTTTTCATCCACCCCTCTGCCGCGACCACCGCCGGTTCGTACCTACACATGTGCTTACATTGGCCGCCCACCTTCCTCTAATCATGCTCTCTCTCGCTAGAGATGGCCTCAAAAAAGCAGCCAAAAAAGCTCCAACCAAAATTAGAATTTATTCTATAATTAGTATCTTCAAATTTTTGAAAACCCCTACAAAAACGACACAACGACGCGCGCTACGTGCTACGCATTGGATGTCGAAGAACACGGTGAGTGAATAGGCGAGAGACTTCTCATATGCATCCGAAGTGGCGGCGAAATTCTTGCGACTCCAGTGATGCTGTGCTATGATGTTGTTCCACAACCTCGGACAGACTCCTTGTTTACAATGCGAGACACCCTGGCATTTATGGATGTATGTCTGCGACAATCAAGAAATTAATTTTCAACGCTTGCCATGGCATAATGATGAGCTAACGCTTCTATCACTGACAGGGGCATGCGCTGGAACACAGGGAATGATATCCCAGAATCTGAGAGATTATCTTGGTAGACATCTAACGTGTATTTCCCATGGTCGTTCTGCGGCTGGGGTTGCCGGGATGTAGGTGCTTGGTGGTTCTGAGTGGCATACATATGAAGATGTTTATCGGGATTCGCGCAAGAAAACAACATGCGGCCGATGCAGTTACTAATAACTCAAGCACTTTCGGTGCGTGGAACCCAGATCGCTGCGTGAGACTGCCGAAAATGTGCTATTTACGTGATGCAGACTGCTGTTTGGATTGAATGTTTTTGAAATTTTCGTGCGTTGTAAGAGACGTTGTAAAAGGAACACCGGCTGTAAATAATAACAACAATTGTATGGAGCGAGAGTTCACAGGGAGACCAAGGCCTAGCGTGTTCATCAACTACTAGTACTGTGCCTGCTAATATTTTCTTACGAGTGGAAGGGACCTACAGTTTTGTGTCGACTCCGAACGGCAAAGTTTTAAAAGGTTTTTCCTAGACAGTATTACTCTTTGAGTGTTGTCAGAGCTGGTGTCGTGAAGAATTTGAGGCGTTCAGCCGAATCGAACCTAGACCTTCGGCGTGTGAGCGTCGCACTTTACCCACTACGCCACGGCGGCCACCGGCTGTTAATAGTATCCTTAAAATGCAAAACTCCTGCGTTCCTGCAAAACTCCTGCGTTCTATGGAATGTTTGATTTCATCGACGGGTCGTCACAGGGATGCGTTTTGACATCATTCCGTTTCAACGCATAAGGGCTTGAGCTATTCGTTGTCATTTTTAAACGAGCTTAAGGAATTGTAAAGCAATATTTTTGTAACATGCAACTCACAATCTGTAGCAACTTATGCCGATTGATATTCTTGTAACTAATATCTAGTTTCTCAAAACTTCGTCGTTTGAAGTCGGTAAAAAACTGTAAATCGATTCTACTCGTCGGAGAGCGCGTACAACATGAGTAGTTGATGAGCAAGCTACGTCTTGGTTGTCCCTGTGGACTGTCGCGCCATACAATTGTTATTATTATTAATATCAGAGGGATTCAATTATTCGACAAATAAAAAACTCCCATAAATTACTTATTTTACAAGCAGACGAACCATGAAGGGTCTGAGCCTGAGGAATTGCTGCCTTCTATGGGTCCTGGGCACACTGCTTTCAAGGCAAAGCTGTCTTACATCCGCGATGACTTGGTCTCTTTTCGCTGTTCCTCTCCTTCTCGAACCAGGAGGCTCGAATTCGAAGAGCCTTTTTCCAGGTGCGTTGTTGTCCATTCGCTCGATGGCCGAGCCAGTGTATCCGACGGATTTTTGTCTTCTAGACTACATTCACATCCTTGTACAGTTCGTAGAGTTCACGGTTGTGTCTTCCCCTCCATTCGCCTTCCTCGCAGACGGGACCATATATCCGACGTAGAATTTTTCTTTCAAAGGCACCAAGAATCACCTCTGCAGTCTTACTTAATGTTCAGCTTTCGGCTCCATAAAGCAGGACTGACAGAATAAGGGTTTTGCAGAGCATGACTTTGGTCCTTTGAGTCAGGAGATTCGAGCCCAGTTGCTTTGACAGATCGAATTAGCATCGGTTGCCAAGTGCGATTCTGCGTCGGATCTCCACAACGATGTCTTTCGTGGAGTTTACATTTGCCTCGAGGTAGACAAACTCCTTTACTGACCCGAAATTGTAGTTGTCGATTATACACCAGTATGAAGTGAGCGTCAAGATACAAATGTCTCGATAGAGAACATTTGTTGTGAACGAGCCCTTATTATTTTTTTTGTTTGTTTGCTATGACATCTGTGAAAAATATTTAGTATACATCAAGTCATTGAACAGACAACATCATATTTTTTTAATCGTGTTAAAAATATCGAACTTTGTACCAGAAAGTGATGATTTATGGAAAGCATTAAGTTTTTGTTTTCATTTGAAGAAAAGTGCTGCAGAGTCGCATCGAATGCTTGTCGAGGCATATGGCGATCATGCTCTATCAGAAGCAACATGCAAAAGATGGTTGCAAAGGTTCAGAAATAATGATTTTGATATGAACAATTAAGAACAAGTTTGAAGACGCCGAATTGCAAACGACATTGGATGGAGATGACACTTTGAGTCAAAAGCAAATGGCAGCAATGTTAAATGTTGCACAGCAAACAATTTCTGACCGTTTAAGAGCTATTGGAAAGATCCAAAAGTGTGGATCACATGAATTAAATGAAAGACAGATGGAAAACCGAAAAAAACACTTGTGAAATTTTGCTTCAAAGACATGAAAGAAAATCGGTTTTGCATCGGATTGTTACTGGCGATGAAAAATGGATTTATTTTAAGAATCCTAAACGGAAAACGGTTGAGGCCCAGGTCCACCCCGGACTGTAGCGTCACAAGAAGAAGAGGAAACGGAAAAAATCATGGGTTAATCTGGGACAACCATCAAAATCGACTGCAAAACCAGATCGATTCGGCAAGAAGACAATGCTGTGTGTTTGGTGGGACCAGAAAGGTGTGCTGTACCACGAGCTCCTAAAACCTGGTGAAACCGTTAATACCGATCGCTACTGACAACAAATGATCAATTTGAACCATGCATTGATCGAGAAACGACCAGAATGGGCCAGAAGACACGGCATTGCTCCATGACAATGCACCTGCACACAAAGCAAAACCGGTTCAGGATACAATCAAAACACTTGGCTGGGAGCAGCTGCCACACCCGCCGTATTCACCAGACTTGGCTCCTTTTGACTACCATTTGTTTTCATCGATGGGACACGCATTGGCTGAGCAGCACTTTGATTCCTACGAGGAGGTTGAAAATTGGGTGTCTGATTGGTTTGCTCTAAAAGACGAACAATTTTACTGGCGTGGTATTCACAAATTGCCAGAAAGGTGGTCAAAATGTGTAAAAAACAATGGCCAATACTTTGAATAAAATGTTCTTAATTTCCCATTAATAATAAGTGTTTTATTTTCAGAAAAACGTTTTGGCCTAGGTGGTATGCGGCCGATCATTTTTTGCTCGACAGCATATATTTGGTTTTGTCCTTGTTGACCTTTAAACCAGCTCGTTTAGCGTGTTTCTCAATTGCCGTGAAAGCTTCCACCACGGTGCGATGGGACCGCGCGATAATGTCGATGTCATCAGCGTATCCCCACAGCTGAACTAACTCTCATAACATCAACCCTATTTCTTCAGCGTACTCATCTACATACTCTTAAATAAAATGTAGTAGTGTAGTAGTAGTTTCAATTTGTTTTTCTCCTTAGTATTGGTTTTATGTTCGCTGATTTTATTTCTTTCACAGAATCTAAGGGAGGCAACTACAAAACTCTTTTAACTGCATAAATTATTAATTTTATACCAAACACTTAACAGGACTCGCCTGAGGAGACGTTATATGAGCAATTCGAAATGTTGATCGCTTCCTGCCAGTTTCGGAAAAATTACATAATTTATCTGATGAATATTTGAACATTGGCGTTACCACAAACTTTTCGTGGGTAGTTGAACAGAGTAGATATAATAAGTAAGTTTTGAGATTGGCAAGAACTTTGTGCGAATATTTTAGCTTTGATTTGCTGAACGATGTATTGCAGGACAACATATTCGACAGCTATGCCATCAGGAGTCTTAAATTTTAAGTCCACAAAATTGTGAACCACATTAACATTTGTATGTTTACTTCTTCTATAGATGGATGGCCTGTATTTTGTCTAGAAAATGTTCTGTAATCTTTGTTCCTATTCCTACTGTCATTCAAAAGATCAAATTCTTGATAAGTTAATACAATGTAGACGAAGAACGAAGAAGAAGAAGGCTCTAAGCCTTTGGTTGAGGGTTTTAATATCCACATGCAATTTACCTTCGTTCACTTGTAAATTGGTTTCCGAGAAAAATAATTGGAAAAAATTGTTTACCAAATCACATCAGTCCTTTCTTCTTGTATTGAAATATCGCCTCATGCTGTGAATTCTTTTCTTCTTCTTCTTCTTATGGCGCTACAGTCCGGTGTGGCCCTGGGAATCAACCAATATGCCGCTTCAGTCAGCACAATGTTTCGCTAGCTGCCTCCAGTTGTGCACTCCAAGTTGGTTGAGGTCCTTCTCCACTTTTGTGCGCCACCTTAGCCTAGACCGCCCTCTGTTGTGTAGTCCTAATGGCCCAGATTTGAAGACTTTTCGGACCGGAGCAGTGGTGTCCATACGCTCTACATGACCTAGCCATCTTAAGCGTTGTATCCGTAGACGCTTGACCAGGTGCATGTCGCTGTACAGCCCATAGAGTTCGTCACTCTCAGTGTTCAGTCCAGAAACAAATAAAGGGAACAACAGCCTGGTCGTCTTCTTTTTCTTCTTCTTGTGGCGCTACAGTCTGGGGTGGACCTGGGCCTCAACCAACATGCCTCTCCAGCCAGTACGATCTTTCGCTAGCTGCCTTTAAAGTCGCACTCCAAGATGGTTGAGGTCCTTCTCCACTTTTGTGCGCCACCTTAGCCTAGACCGCCCTCTGTTGTGTAGTCCTAATGGCCCAGATTTGAAGACTTTTCGGACCGGAGCAGTGGTGTCCATACATGGCCAGGTCATCTCCAGCTGCTTTAAATAGTTAATTTGATTGAGTTGTTTCCTTGTTCCTGGGAAAACAAATAAAGAGTGTGTCTTTTGCATTCTGCTTCAATTCCCGCAAAGCATGAACATCGTTTAAATGAGGATCGAATGAGTTTTAGGTGACATGTAATGTCCTAGCTTTTCAAACATATTAACCAACCATTTTATCCGGCCGTTCATATTCAATTCTGAATGCTGAATTAAGAAAGGATCTCATAATAAAAATAAGAAACGAAAAATATTATTTTACTCCACAGGTTAGTTTCATTTCGTATATGCATTAGATCTGCTTAGCAGTTCGTTCACCACCCGCGTTCCGTCTCTCCCACATCTCTCCGACGTCGCCAAGGAGTTCCGCTGGATGCAAAAAGATCCTCTTTCTTAGCTCTGTGTTTCTGTATAGTGAAATAATTGTTAAAGTTCCCTCAAGTTTCTTTAATTTTCAACAAAATCAGTTGTCTACCATTGCAACCACAAGAAAATTCCCCAAAATTTCCAAAGATTGTACAAAAAGCTTGTCCTCGGCTTCAATCCTGTGTGCAAATTTTAGAAAATGGCTTAAATTCAATCGATTGCATTAAATTTCATCGTAAGTCAATCGATTTTGGTGACTTTCTCTGAAATCAAATTTTTTTCTCAATTTTCGGCAGCCATCTTGGGAGTATTTGCACTTCGATCAGAGCAAGTTGAAACATGCAGAGGCTCAGTTTGAGTTGCTGGCTGGTGAAATCAGTTGCGTGCTCGAGTGTTGTTCCTTCATTTCAATTTAAATTTGGGTTTTAGCACTTAAAAATATACGAAGAAGTGTGGATTCGGTTTCAGGAATTTAGGGAAATGTGCGCGAGTGAATGTTTCTTAAATTTGCTAAACCCAGTGCGACTACCGCTTGCTTTCTTCTTAATTTCCAAACGCGGCGCGAGTGCGCGAAGCCCCTTGCTATGTTCCTTCTGCCTCCCTTTCTTGTGTGTATTCAAAAGAGGAATAACCATTCCCATAACTTTTTCAAGTGCTTTCCAATCCGTCTCGAATTTCCGATCCATCAGCCATCTATGTATAGTGCCGGGAACGTGGGAAATTCGCGATTTTTTCACGTGTGCTGCGAGTTTTCGTGTTTTCCCGAGGACTCCTCCTGTTGGACAATCGAAGCAGGTAGGTCATCAGTCTGGTTGTCACCAAGCCGGCCAGTGCTGGAGCAGCTTTACTCCTCATCAGCGATCATCAAAGTGAGTAAAAGTTTGGTTATTGTTTTCTGGATTCTTCGGATAGGTTGCTTGTTGGACATCTGGGTCATCGGGAAGGTCTAGCGTAGGGGGTCCGTTGAATAGGCGTTGGGGCGGTAGAGGGATGCCTAAGTTCATTTCTTTCAAAGTCATAACATTCTTTTGCAGGTCGCAGCTGGCTTTCCATCTGGGCTTCTACCTCTTCGTGAACGGAAGCCAGTTGGCGAATTAGGGCGCTCCCGGGGGTCCTTTTCGTACCGCGCATCAGCTTATGGGGTGGTTGAAGGGTATAGGGCTAGTTTATTCATGAATTATTTTTCTTGGTTTCACAGGTTCGTCGGCTTAATTGACCAGAGGACGAACGGTTTTTTGTTGCGTTCCTCTTTTTAAGGGTTGTTTCTCTATTTCCGTAGGCATTCTCACACGTTTCCTTCTTTGAATGGAGTCTGAAATATGACTCAGGAGTCTGAAAGATGACTCAATCTTACAAATGCTTTAATTTTTTTAGATTTGACGGGAGAAAGACGGGCTTGAGGCTTGCATGGGGGGCTTGCCTTTAGCGATTCTTTCTCTGTTGTCAGGCAATAGTTGAGAGATGATCTTTTGGCTTGCATAGGGCTCGCCCTAAGACAGTCTTTCTTCCTTTGATATGAAGCAGCGCTAATAGTTCTATGAGGAATTGATCCCATATGTCATGGCAATGCTGGCATATGGGGACAATTCGTTTGCTTTTTACTTTCAGAAGAGACGCCTTATCCATGTTTACGATAATCGGTGTTTTATGAATGAAGTCACAGACGTCACTTGCTGTTGAGCAATTCTTCAGGGACGACCTTTGGGCTTGCATAGGACTCGCCTCTTTCTTCCTTTGGTGTAAGTCAGCACTAATCACTCTCCGAGCAATTGGTCTCATATGTCATGGCCAAAGAACTGGCATATGGGGTCAAGTTGTTTGTTTCTTTTTTTTCAGAAGTGATGCTTTGCCGAAGTTTTTTCCGAGGAAGTCCTTGATGGCATTCTATGCTGGTAATCCACGGCGACGTTCATTGTTGACTCTTGATAACTAAACTCTTTTGTCGGCTGACGTCGAAGACTGGTGGGTAAATTGACAGTAATTGAAAAATTCACACAACGATGTAAACGGTTTTCTATCCTTCCAGCTTCAGTTTAAGTCCGAATCTACGACTGCAACCCAAAAAAAGTTCATTGAACATTGACCATCGTTCTCTAAGATGTCTGCAGTCGAGTGTTTCTTTTTTCAAGCATCAACACATTCAAAACCTACTAAAGCGAGGAACTCTCCTTTTTAAAGTAAGTGTTTATTTTTTAAATCTCGATCGAGGATCGAAAGGCTTCTTTCTTTTTCTCTGTTTGTTTCTTAATTTAAGTTTAAAGCATTCACAGTACAAACCAAAACTATGCTTTGGTGAGATAAGATCTAATAGAAAAGATACGCTCAATTTCCTGTAACATCATTTGCCCATCTCAAATGTGCTTCGTCTTCAGTCCTCGCCTGCGTCGCACAATCCGAGACTTTGTAGCAGGCACCGTCTCCCACCGGAAAGCATACTGCTCGTGTTCCTAATACCGATACATATGTTCAACATAACTAATCGATACCCCTCTCGCATGGGGTCCGCTGGAAAACAAACGGTTCTGATCCGAGACTCCTCTGTAATTGCCCGGCTGCAACTCCACATGCTTTCAGGTAGATCGCAAATATCAATTAGTAATTTCTAACAACTGTGAGAACCTAAAAAGACATTCCCAGTGTCTCGATCTGGTGTTTTTTCTCAGCTCGGCACTCTCAGATTGCCTTCATTTTTGTATCCCACTACGCGTTGGGTTACTTGGAAAGACCTTAATTATTGCGCGGACTGCGGTGCATCGGCGCGTATGAGTGCGCGCATCGCCATGTGAATTGAGATTAATAATGCACACGCATCGAAATCATATCCTTGTCATGTTGCACTCTTTAGTCTCGTCTCGTGCGGCTGCAAACGAGAACCTTCACCGATTAGACGTCTCTCAATAGATGCAATTTATTTTGAATTTATTAATTTCATCGTTTTTTGCGCCCTCCTTCTACTTCTCGGCATGGATTGCGGTGTCCAGGTTTGTCGAGTTGGAAGAGGAGCTGGGGGGATATGGGAAGTTGTTTACAATGAAGCAGAACAGCCAACCAGCCGGCCAGCCATCACTGGTAGACGAATAGACGTTTCTGCTGGACAGGAAGACATGGTGCGAACGAAAGCCCCGATTCCACGCAGCCAGTCGGTCGGTATCTTCCTCAACTCCGAAGACATATCGGCGACATTTTTCGTATCTGCGCGATCGCAGCTTGCCCGAAGCGGCATAAATGGAGATTTACCATATGTGGCCATCATCAGGAGTGCCTCCCCCCGCCGGCATATCAATCCGCAGTTTGTCGGCCGCAGATGTGTGCGTATTCGGTTGCATCTAGGAAAAGATGTGTGAAAAAGAAAATATTTCTATATATCGCTGAAGATTATCATCGATGCTCAATAACTGTGTGTGCGCGACACAAGTCACATGGCTAGATAGCTGGATGGATGGGTAGATATGATTTCGGAGAAGCCATCGAGGACATGACGGAGGGAAGATGCTGTCGACTGTGGGCAGCATGCCAATCATTGGGGGGACGGGGAAAGTGAAAAACTAATCACCGCAACATCGGATAGTCTGTGCACGTGGTTACCTGGTTGACTATTTTTGGTGATGTGTGCGGATTCCATAGATATTCATATCCCATTTGGAAGATGAGGAGTATTCTCCAAGGGACTAGGTATGCGGTTGTGTTCTACTCCCTTGGCTGGTGACATGTTTTGACCATTATCAACGCGACGACTAAGACGAAGGCAATGAGGCTGTTGAAGGTGGTTTTGCTGCCAGCTAAAGCTGGTTGTTGTGTTGTTCTGTGAGGATCTGCGATGCTCTGATGGATCTCGTGGAGCGATGTGGCAGACTTTGAGGCATGAATTATTAAACTGCGTTTTCTGATTGATTTGATTTGCCAGACGTTGCGACAGAGGGCATTTGAGCCTCTTAAAGTATTCATTAATTAAAGGATGAGCGTTATTAGGCTTGAATATAAAGGTATTCCTGTAAAGTTGGAAGACCACCAACGTTTAGAGTTTTTTCTTCTTGATAAGTATACTTTCCGTTTCTAGAATTGAAGAATACAAATTAAATTGTATTCTTTAGTAAGCAATAACTGGTTTTGGAAAAGGACGGCCAAGCTATAAACTAAAAAAAACTAAAACTAAAACTGTGAGATCCAACCAAAGCTTAGGATAAAAGGATAGCTCTATGTTTTACTTACACTAATTTTCTTGCTTCGTCTTTCACTCTTCATCATTAAGCAATCGAAATCGCTGTAGTCAAATTTTGTGCCCTTAAGTCAATAGCTATTTGCCACGTGTGTGAGAAGATGGGGCAAATAGTTAACTACCGACACTGAACGATGAAATTTAAGTTTACTTTAAATGCTTGTTGACGTGAAAATGAGGGATAATTAAAAATCCGGCACCACGGTGTCTGACTTTTGGCTCTTAGAAATTAATAATATAAATTGCATTGCGCGACAGTCTACAGGGGGACCAGGGCCTACCGTTTTTTGCCAACTCCGAACAGCGAAGTTTCTCTTTGAGTGTTGTCATCACGAAGAGGTGGTGCTGTGAAAAATCGAGATGTGCAGGCTGGAATCGAACCTGGAACTTCGGCGTCTGAGTGTCGCATTCTACCTACTACTCCACGGCGACTGTGTCTCTAACCACTTCAAATTGACCGAACTGTTTTTTTTTTCAAAGAGATTCTTAAAAAACAGGAGAACCAAGGTTCCTTATCCGATACCCTGTGCTGGTAGATATTGTTAATTCTTGACTTACTGCATTTAAGCTTTAAACACTGCTCGCTCTTGCAAGTGGGTGGAAAGTAAAATCCATTTCTTACCTTGGTCTGCATTTTTTCTTTCACTTCTGTCTGCCAACATAGGCTCCATAGGGCTTCATTCTCTGCATAAATTTGTTTGTTGTACAAAGTGTACTTGTTCTGTTGTTAAGACGTGCTAAGGGTAAACTTCGTTATCGGAATCAGTTTCATTATTCCTGCCGCATGTGCGAACTGTCAAATTTCTACTTGAAAACCCCTCCTGTAGAGTGTATGTTACAAACCTTCAATTTAAACCAAGTCCGTGCAATCTTCAAAACTTTGTTAAAAATTGCAAAAAAAGAAGAATAAAAACAAACAAAACTGAAACGCAAAAAACATCCCAGTTTTAATTAGCAAAAAGTCGAAAATCTAGACTAGCACCAAATATGTCACGAAAAAGAAGTTATTCAAGACCCACTAATCGATGAATTGAACGTCTGATCCGAGTGTCTGCACTTCAAAGTGAAACCTTCATCAACACTGAAGCACCCAATCGTAAACTTTATGTAAATCGATATATTTTATAGAGATACTATCGAATGGCGACACAGCCGTATTCGGTGATTTTCAGTCGAGACTTGAAATTCGCATTAAAAGACTAAATGAATTAACAACCTCAACTCATTGTATACAATTATCTATTACACCAGCCGTCGAAGAGGTCTTAAGAAATTGACAAGATATTGTCGCAGCCCCAAAAACAGCGATCACCGTAACAGAAACACTATCGCCTATCGAACGTTTTTTTGCGCCGCCGCCAATCGGTAGATAATTATGCTTTGATATGCGCCTTAAAGTCTACAAATTGAGAAAATCAAGAAAATTGAGAAAAAAATCCGGAGGGGCACCGCATGCAGCTCCAAGCCGTGGATGTCCTTAATATTGCTCAATCGGTATGTTTCGGCCAATTGCTGGGTGCTAGGCGCTGGGTACTCGCTCTGTTGCAGTGCACACATACCGTCAGTGGGAGTTTCCATTCCAACGCGTTAGAGACATCGGATCTATCTGACGAGGCTTCATAGTGGTAGGGGGACGTGTCTGTGGTTCCAATAAATATAAATAATGTAATGGGAGGAGCTCCGCGGTAGATAGCACCGATGTCATTGTTTGCAGACAGACGTCGTGAGTGAGCAATTATACCGCACCACTGCCTCTTGAAATGCGGCCCAAAACAAAATGGGCTTCGCACTCTCAAATTTGAGATGATCTGTGCAGAGTGTGGCAGCACATATGTACTCGAAGTTATTAACGCCTACAATTTGAGCCCATGAATATTAAACGGCTCGACAGTGTTGTCAGCGGGCATCAGCTACACCTTAAGCTGGGTTTAAGCCAGCGAACGAGAGCTTTTTTCCTCTGCCCACGCACATCAGTCGCTGCTCCTTGCACGCGTGTTGAACTGGCTTTCCGAACAGAGACAAACGGTGTGGCTGAGGAGAAAAAAGCTTCGCTGTTTACCACTTGCAGACTGAGAGCAGCGCGGCGACCGCGTTCCGATCGTGTTGATCGTGCGTCTCTCTTGCGCCACCGGCCACCGCCGAGCCTCACCGACACCGAGAACAGCCAGAAAGCACTCGTCGCTGCTCGCTCAGTCTCATTTCTGCGTGCGTTCGCTCAGTTGTCTCTTCTGCTTGGCAAGATTGGAGATCGTTGTTGTTCGATTAAAGATTTTACTTTGGTTTTGTGTTCAGTTCGCTCAGTGCGCATGCATCGAGGTATTAATCATAGGCGCGCTTCCATCTAGAGAGGAAGAAGTTTTTTGTGTTCGCAACTCTGTTTTAATTTTTTTTGTTTGTCTCTCGCTTGTGAGCCGATGAAAATTACACTTCAATTTCCCCAACAAAAGTACGATAATCTCGCTTTACGTGGTGGTGACAGTCCGCGATAGTGATTACAAACAACCGAGCGAAATCGAGACGACGACTAGGAACACGACGAATTCGAGTCGTTCAAGTGCATAAGTTGAAAAGAGAAAGCGCTATAAGAATTCCAACCCCAAATTTTGACAGATTGCAAAGAGTGCGAATTTTTGAGTAATTTCTATTCTAGTGCAAAAAGTAAATTCAAATGCTCTACCGAGTCATGCGTGAATGAATCTGGGTGCAAAGTAAATCGAAAAGTGTTTATTTTTGGAATACCACTGCCGCCACAGTAGCAGCAGTCGTCATCGTTGAATTGTGAAGTTGCTGCTCGCTTCCGGACGTGGGTTCGTGCACACAACTGTCAACAGCAGCAGTTAATTCAAGTCCAGTCCAGACAACAAGGACACACCACCCACCCCCACAGATAAATTTCTTTTCAAACTGAGTTACTTAAACGGCTACGCGGTGGAGAACTTTTACCTTAGAATGGACCCCTCGCGAGCTGACTCGCGGTACAATCTGAACTACAGTATGAGCAGTATAGGGCTCACACTGGCAGATCAGACGGATATTTATGGCAACCCTGGAGCGGCTGCGCTAGGCGGGCGACCACCCAGTGGAGGGTTGATACAGCCGATGGGTGGTGGAAGTGCCGGCGGCGGTGGAGGAGGCGGAGGCGGTGGCCGAGCAGGTGGTGGTGGTGGCCTAATGTCAAACTCCAGTCAGTGCCAATCGCTGAGCAACACGGGCAACGCAAGTGGCGGTGGCGGCGGCGGACAATCGCGAGGAATTAAACGAACAAGTTCTGATTGTTATGACGATCATCACCGCGGTGGCAGTGGCGGCAACGGCGGCATGACTTCGCAATCATTGCAAGGACTCGAATCGTGTGCCGGTGGCAGTGGAAACGGCACAAATCCCGGTGGCCAGCAGGGCAATGTGCCCGATGTCGTCGATGACAGCTATACTTCATTGCAAAACAAGAAATCACCACCGGCCAACGGCAAGAAGACCAAAGGCCGCGTCAAAATCAAAATGGAATACATCGACAACAAATTGCGGCGGTACACAACGTTTTCCAAGAGGAAAACTGGAATCATGAAGAAGGTGAGTCCGGGAATATAAGGTTTCGCAAACAGATGAGCCCAGACGAGGGCGAATTTTTTGATTAAGTTTAAACATTTTCCCCATTTTGACACATAACCTCGAAAAACAAAAACGACGAAAAAATACTCGGGGAGACGGAGGAAAAAAAGAACTCTGGCGAGAGTTTATTTTCTTTTTGCTGGGAGTGCAGCTGCGCACCAACACACGCGAGGTGAAATGTCAAACTATGACGTGTATGGATAAGAAGTGTGTGACTGTGAAGCGGGTGCGTGTGTGTGTGTGTTTGTGAGTTTCTGCAAGCAAATGAGAGCGGCCACGAGAGAAGTACATTTTGCTCTCGATTTTCTCAACACAAATTCTGCTGCTGTGCCGTGACTGTCAGAGCTCTGCTCAGCTCTTCTGGATGTGCGACGAAGACCTGGTGCTGCTTGTTTTCGCCGGAGTCGTGGGGTATTGCCAGAAACACTCAGATTTGTGGATTGTTTTGTGTTGTGGATCGCCTACACTTTTGAATGTATTTTTCTTCTTCTGCTGCGTAGGCTGCGAGTTTTATTTTACTTTTACGAAATTTTTGTTATGAAAAATCTACAGAAATTGTCGCCAATTGTTTATAAGCTGCTTTTGCCTTATATGTGATAATTGTGAAAACAGGGCGAGCGTGAATTCGCAATTCAAACAAACGCTGGAATCGAAATTATCATAAAAGGCGTTCTGGTTTGTAAACGGAGGGAAAAGAAGAGTTTCACTTGTGTTTGAATGGAAATTTAACAGGACGAGCTAATTAGTCCGTTTTGGAGGTGTGAACTCGTTAGATAAATGCCTTCTTTAGTCTTCATTGGCCCTATTTTTTTTCCAAGGGGTCTTTTAGTTGGGATACACAAAGAGGAGCTAATTTTACCACATTTGGAAGCAAAAGACATGTTTTGAGGTACATTTTGGGCTGTTGTCCTTTAATGCCGTACCGTGGTTGGGTGCTATCTTCACTTTTGATCCCTTTTTGAACTGTTTACAGGGAGGACACAACTTCCTCAACATTTGTGGAGGTTTGGCGTGGATAGAAACATTCGTATGGTCGTTAATAAATTTTCAGCGGCATAGCCATTGTGTGGATATTCTTGCTATTTGTCACTGTCTAATTTCAATTGTCTCGACTTCAATGGAATGTTTCGTTGCGGACGCAGACTAGGGGACGGTGGAGCAATGTTTGGAATTCTTGTTGAATTTTTTGCTTTACATGACAATGGCTTTGTTCCCCATTAACATTGACTTGGACTCTAAAGAGTTTCGTCAAATAAATTGATTTCAATTCATCTCTTGAATGCTGCGCCTCTTAATGCTGTTAAATTAAGAAAATCTTTTCCAGCTTGAAAATGGAAATGGAAATCCCATTCCCCGACGGTCAATTTCTGCTGCGCTCAATTCTCGCTCGTCTTTGTGCATCATCCCGTCGGTAAACTCCTGCTCTGTCCAATTATCAATTATCAAAAAAAAAAAAAAAAATCCAAAATCTTATCCACTGAAAGCGCCTCCTAATGATGAACTTTGACAATGGGGGCGCATAGCAATCGTCTTTTTGCTGGGCCTCCGCTACCGCCACCGCTTGGCGCATACAATTCCCGATGTTCAACCCGCGATAAGTCGCGTTTTAATGTACTTGCGCCGCCGCGGTCGAAGCCGCAGCCGAAGCCGAAGCTCAGAGCGTACTTTCTTTACAAGTTGTCCGACGTGCACTGCACACAATCGAAATGCTGGCCTAAACTCCTTGACTTGTTTCGGCGGTTGCTGCTGGTGCCCGTTCTGCTGGTGCAACTGTTGTATCAGCTACTGGGCATAATCCAGCTCGGAATGTGTAACGACAGTAGCCACGACGGGCTCCTGTACAAATTCATGTCTTTACAGGATTCATGATCGTGGCGGGAGGGGTTACACACAAACAGACGATGCCCATGCACGCCGAGAACAACAAAGACGCTGGCGCGCATTGATAATAATAAAAATCGCATTCAATATTATGCGCGAGGCGGAAGGCAGAGCAGGGATACTCGAGTTTGGCTGGTGAGCGCTGTGTGATGCTGGATGAGGACCGTTCCCGATTACCACGATTATTACGACATTCAAAATGTGGCACCCACAATGGAGCATGGCGGCGGTAGTTGGTTTTTGTAGCTGGCTAC
Source organism: Eristalinus aeneus (assembly GCA_955652365.1). NCBI lineage: Eukaryota > Metazoa > Arthropoda > Insecta > Diptera > Syrphidae > Eristalinus > Eristalinus aeneus. Next base: position 99,924,782 of record OY019131.1, read on the forward strand.
CTCCTGCGTAGCGGATACACATATGCATGCATTGTTTCAGGCGGGGGTTCAGGTTCGGGTTGTCGTCGTGGCCTACCTGGCAGTCCGGGGAACAATCACGAGGTTGCACTTGGTCATGTGCGCGGCTTCACAATCACAGCCCATATGGCGTAATGGTAATTTAACGAGCCTGCGGCTATCAACTGTCATTTGGGCCCGAATTAGTTAATGCAAAGTGATAAGCTCCCGCACAATCAAAGCGGAGCATCCTTTTGTCTGCGCGAACAAATGAGGTGCGCCCATGGGGGAGCGTGGTTTATTTTCTATTTCACACGCCCTTTTGTTTGCGCCCGCTGAAAGGTGTCGGCTGAAAGTTCTTAATCCTTTGTCTTTCTGATAAAAGAAAGTAACTTATCCTCGCATATCCGTGGTACAATACATCAAGCAACTGTCACCGCCACCTCCCCTGTGCATCATCATTGTCTTCGCTTTGTCGCCTGATTACACCATTACACCTTCTTCCAAACAGCGCATCTGAATCGAAGGCGTTGAAGCTGACTGACTGGCTGGCTGGTGGCAAACGACCCAAAGGGTGTGGCGCGCATTTGGGGGTGGTGACTTTGTTGGAACGAGGCTAAGTTGCTGTTGGCACGCCATCTGAAAATTGTGATTCACCGGAAAAGTTTCACCTTTCTCATTGATTTTTTTTTTCACACTTTCGTTCGCTAGTCCTTTTTTGTGTGTTTTTTTTTGTGTACTTGTCAGTGCTTTGCTTTGTTCTATCCGCGTAAACACTTCGTGATTTGATCCACTCGATGAGCATGCACTGATGGTTTACAAGCACTTGTCAGCGATGCTTTCACATGCTGTTTGCCCCATAGGATTAAGGACACGTGTGGCATCACTTATTTATCGTTTGTGGTTCAAATTCAGATTTGTTCGGTTCACGGTTTCACAAATGCTGATTCATTTGATACAGACCTTGAATAGCTTCGAAAATGTTGAAAGTGTTTAAAGTTGTTATGAGTTGTCATGAGTTCTTCTGCAAACCAATGTTGGGTCGAAAACCGACGAGCTTGTTGTTATGCGGAGTGATTCTAGATGGTCTGTGGATTTTGTGGATCTCTCCTCACTTACTTATTAATACTTCGTTCCAGTAATGCAAGAAGAAGTAAGTCATCTCCAGAAACATCAACCTTTTCTGAACCGAGATTTGAGTTCAAATTGTTCAGATTGAGAAAACCACCAAGATTTTGTGAGGTTCAAATAGATCGGCGATCAGAGATCAGAAACCCCAGCCGTGTGTAATTCATTTCCTGCTTCGTTGCACTTTTCCTTGCGTTGTGATTTTTTAGGAAGCTATCTTCGGAAGGAGCTAAATTCTATTTGATTTGAACGCATCTCGAAGGCACTTGAGAGGCTCTAATCTAGACTATAATTTCTGTCCGAAGAATTCCTTCCAAATCCTCACGATTGACTTACATTTTTTTTCGATTAAAGTTGCTCATCGATTGGACATCGTATTGGGCTAGCATCATTCATTCACCATCATTCCTTATCACATCCTAAACTTCTCGCTCTCACATTAACAATTAAAAGCACCCCCATTGCTTGGGACCCCTAACAATGCCCATTGTCTTCTTCCTGCAACTCTCAGTTCTCAGTTCTTCCTCTGCGAAAACTCCAATCATTTCAATTGAAAATCGATTTTGGATTTTCCCTCTTGCCCATTCGAATGTGCACGCCTCCTCCATCAGCGGCCATCACTGCCCGTCGCTTTCGACTCCTCAAGCTCTTGGTTGACACATTCAACCTACTTCTGACATAAAATCCTCCAGCTAAGCTTCTTATTACCCTCCACCCCCCTGTAGGCTGTGTGAAATAAGCGTTCCGCTGCACACTCGGAACTCATCGGCTTGCCAGGCTTTCGTCGGTCGCTGTGAATTAAAATCTAAGCCGACACATGTACATGCGGGCGCTGTGCGTTTGCTCCGTTGTGTCCGATAGGAAACACATTTCCCTTGAGTGCATGTCCTTCACAGCACTCCCAACCACCACTCGACTGACAAACCACGCGTCTAGAAATAATGACTCTTCCGTCGGTGGTGGCGGCGCTCCGGCATTTGCTTTGCTCCCTAAAACAATTGCTCGGCGCTATTAAAATGTTATTACTAAGTGGGCATGTAATCCTGCATTGGTTTGCTGCCATTATCGTCGCCGTCGTTGCTCGCATATCTCTTCATACACATCCACTCCTGCGGGAGGAGGACTTGGGTTAGGGTCGCGCGCCGCCGCCCACCAAATTATTCATGCGCGGGTTATATTTCCGGGATGCGGATTTTCCTGCGAGATGCTCTTGTGCCTTCCGGTTGCTGTTGGTAAACCCGCGTAGCCTTCAAACTGGATTACGGCCCCAGCGGCTTGACGGTGATTGCCTCCTTCTCCTCTTCAAGGAGTCCCTTCTGGCATACGAGCGGTAGTCCGCTTTCGTTCTTTTTTCGGTGCCATGTGGGGAATTCTATCACGTGAGAGTAAGACACAAACATTTCAACCGATTCCCCGAAGAATGTATTTTTGCGTCGTGGGTTTTTTTTCCGTTGGATTTATTGAATCGAGTGCGTTCCTCTAAACGTCGCTCGGTCGAATGTTTGGCCATCTTCTGCGATGACCAGGAGCATTTAGGAATTTCTCACACCTCGCTTTGCCGTTCCGTCGGTTTTTGCCGCCGTTCCTTATGGAGGACGCTATTCATCATTTTGAGGCGAATGCAGAATACAAAGTAGATGAGGACTGTACCGCAGAAGGAGAGACAGAGAGAACGAGGAGGAGCGCATCCTCTGATCAACGACCTGACATCGTTTTATTTTCCGCTCCGATATCGATCTTTAAACTTTGACTTTCAATTAAGCACCGCGAAGTCCATGAAATGATTGGGATTCGGAATTTATAGCCAGTGCCCCATTTAAGCGTCGAGATGGGGATTAGTATGCCGCCATCAAAGGATGATCTGCTCACAGATCCAGATCCCAGATGAGGCCCAGACAGTGCGGTCTCAAGGCGGGCGCGCGCTCGCACAGAAGATCACAAGAAATCCCTGTCTTCCGTGGTCGTTCGCTTACGTGGCTCCAGCGGTGTGCGTAGTTTACGATTTGACAGTTTTGATTGACTTGAATGCCAGACATCGCGGCGGAGGGCAATTGTTATGATTTCTGATGACAGCCACACAATGGGAGGCGCCTTGACGGTTGTTGTTATGCTCTGCTCTCTTTCTTTTTTGTTTTGCTGCTGCTGCTGCTGCTGCTCCCTTCCTGCGGAATGAACTCATATTTTAAATGAAAATCGAGACTTTGATTTGGTGCGCCATAACCTCTATTCAATCTGCGTCTGTGGTAGGTATCCTACGGACTCGGATGTCGGCCGTGGTGGTGCTCTGCGATTTGTCTACAGTTTGACTCCCACACGTCGTTGTCGTCGCAGCCCGGTGTCGTGGGGCGCTGATGTGAACGCGAATGCCTGTAAATGGCCATTAGTATAGACCAGGCGTTGCTGAATCAGGTGTTTCGCTGGGTTTCATTGTGTTTCCATTGACGACGACGGCGGTGGCGGCGGCAACGCCAGCGCCAGCAAACAGTCAATGAACTATGGGATGTGGCGAATAAAGTATCGAATCGAATGCCCATGTTTGTTGGGTCCTATTGCCGGAGCCGATGGGAAAGTGTGCGAAGCTGTGCGTTTCATGGTGAAATTTATAGGGCTGTTATCACAGGCGGCGCGGTGTACCGTGTGAGTGGTCTTCCTCCGAATTTGGAATTTTGCGGGGGCCATTTGTGCCTGTTTCATCTCCAATCTGCGCCTCAGAATCGAGTGCATGCTAGGGACGACTCCCAATTTGGAGAGAAGACGGTTTCTGAATTTTACAACGACGGCCACGTCGACTGGGCCGTGTCGAACTTGGAAATTGTTTCGAAAGTGAATTTGCGAATTGGGTCAGCTTCAACACACGCGGCCGGGTGTTATGCAAATTCCTTAAATTGAGTTAGGCAAGCTGTTTCATTGAGTGAAATCGCTCTGAAACAAAAAAAAAGTTTTCTCAACTCTTTCTGTCGACGCCCATAGAACAGACGACATGTTGGGTTCTGTTTTAAAGAAACGTCCCGTACACCCAAGCGCGAATAGTTCAGAAGCTTGTCACACGTGCATAGTAGCCAATACCACCGACAATCCGACCCAGGATCGTGCATTCCTCATGCCACATTGGAACATCTTCCAAATACCCTACCTACAACGACGACCTCCGCCCCTTCGGCGCCCCGCCTGTGTCAGATACGAAAATTAGAATACTGCTCCCTAAACCTTTGTTTCGAGATTCCATGTACACTTCAGTTGGGTATTTGCGGTGAGAATGCGCGCGCTTCTTGCCTCTCGAAGCCGCGTTGCCACACATAGGCCAGCTCATAGCGTCACGTGTCCTGCCTCCGGCTTCTGTTTGGCAGCGGCCACTCGCCGGCAGCAGCAGCAGCAACAGCGGCTGTCGACGACGCTAAACAAGACACACAATTCGCATACATATCGGCACGTTGCGTGCAGCCGCCAATAAGTAAAGGCAGCAGCCACCAAACATCAGCCCAGCAGCGCGAGGCAGCAGCAGCAGCACCGACCGGCAACAAAGGTGTTAAAGGGTTAAAAACGTATCTCGGTTAATCCTTGTCGACTCGGGATAACAAGAACAATTGGTAAAGCGGCGAATTTAAGAAGACTGCCGTCGTCATCGCCACCACCACAGTGCGGCGGTGGTGGCGGTAGTGGCTGTGACTGCGTCCCGGTCCTTCCCGTTGAGCTGATTTGGCGCAAAACGAATTGCAACACACATAATCTGCTGTTGGCTGCCTCCTGTATCTCTGATGTGTGATCAGAGGAGAAGATCGCTTCAAGGAGCAACAGCTATTGGTGGTGGTAGTGGTGGTGGCATGCGCAGGCATTTGGATTTATATGCAATCTGCGTTCTTTAGTGAGAAATCTCTGAGCTCAGCTCCGCGGCTGATGTTGTTTTGTTTTGTGCGGTTGGTTGTGTTCTTTGCCGACACAACCTCAATTCTCCTGTCAGACGGCACCTTGGCACACCGGAATGAGGGAGAAATTCAATTTGAATTGGATGCTGCTGCGAGGTCTCTCGCCCGCGTTCCCGACCTCCGATCGTCATGTATTTCATAAAATATTCACGGGAATACCCTGCCGCCGGTGCTGGTGCGGTGCTGCTGCGCGGCTGCGGCCGTGCCTTCTGTTGCAATTTGAATCGGGTGTGAATTGGATTGTTGTCGAAACACATGTTCGACAATGTTTTCGAACTTATAAATATTAAAATTGTCTCGTTTGTTCAATTCTGTTCCGTTTGGTATGGCTCGCTGCTGAGAAGTGACTGCTGGCCGCTGCTCCTCCTCTTGGTGTTGGTCGCGCTTGTGGTGTGATTGTGGCCGCGAACAAACGAGCGGTCGCGCTTTTGGAAGACCACAGACCAGAGGGACAGATTGTGTCAGAGAACGTACACAAGCCCCTAAGGCGCGGGATATCAAGCTAATCTCGGGTGTAAACCAATTGTCAACCGACAGAACAGAGACAAAAGTCATTGTTTGCAATTATCGACGAATAATGTTTGACAACGTTGTCGGCTGCTGTCGTCATCGCGCTCTCTTTAACAATGGTTTATCCTTATTGTTATGCATTGAAGGCGGGAAGCCAGAAGATTTATTCGAGTTTTTAATTAAAACCCAAGGAGTAGGTTGGCTGGGGAGTTGTGGAGCACCCAGTGCCATTATTTCAATAGCATCGCGTTGACTTAGTGCCGAATTGGCACTTTCCATGCACATTGATGGAATTTATACGCACGATCAACTGCATCCGACTGTCGGCCTGAATTATGACCATAATTCCGCTCTTTGGTCAGCGCTTCTCCCTCTTTCGGCTGTGCTGTGCTCTCCGTATGAATCATTAAACCAGTAACAGCGTGCCCATGCATCCACTGCCATCCCGCCATTCCTGGCCACCACAGGCACTCAGCTCATCCACGCTCAGCCCATCCTTGCTTAACCCATCTCAGTTCAGCTCAGCTCGTCCTCGTCCGTGGGTGGGTGGGTGGTTGGTTGGCAGCTGCTGATTCCCTTCGACTATTGTCTCTGCCGGAACCAGTAATTAACAGTGAATAATCTGTTTTTCAAGCGGAGCGGGCGGGGAGACGTTGAGCTGATTCTCCCTCGTGTTGGGTGCTTTTAACTGCATCCTTGATGGCTCTATGTGTGGGTGTACTGAGTGTTTGAAATTCAAATTTCATATTCCATTATATCCTTCGTTCCTTGCTGGTCCGCCGACTTATCTGAATCTGCTGTGACAGGAAATTTTGCTGCAAATAATTTTGAAATGCATGCCTGAGGCGTAGCAGATTTGCTTAATGGATAGCAAAGCTTAGCTATAATCCGCTAGATTTCATAAATTTTTAAAGAACTAAACGTTTTTCGTCCTTGTCTTAAATGTCCGCCGCAATTGAACCAATGTCTGCCGACTTCCGGAGTACCTTTTTCCAATAAATCAGTGAAAATGCAAATTAACACTTCTTTCGTGCCATCAAATCATCACAAAATCGCCACCGTTACGCGCAATTTTGCCACAATCTCTAATGGCCATCCTCTCGCGCTATGCAAATGAATGATTTCTTTTCGATAAATTCCCCGACATCCTGATCTTGAGTGTTTCCTCTCCACTTAAGGGAAAATCGAATGTCCACAAGGAATAGAGAATTTTAAATTCACTCAACCGCGGCGAGGAAAAGAAAATTGCAGATTCCTAGGTGCTGAGGTGGCTGGGCGGAGGTTTGGTTGGTGTCCTTGAGGGAAAATATGAAGCATTTTCGATTCGGTAATTCATTTTCATTTCTTGTGCCGTTCACTCGATCCACTGACCAGGTGCATGAGACAAAGGCACGACAAATCGATTAATTAAAGTCACTAATTGACACTTTTCTGGTAAACAGAATGTCCCGCATGGATGGCGGCTCAGATGGCAGCCGAGATGGTGGGGTCGGTTTGAATGTCGATTTTGTTGGATGGAAGCATGATCGAAATGAGGAGAAAAAACGCTCACCTTGAGTCACCTACGCGAGAAAGACGAAAAGCACAAAAAAGCGTGCGCCGCCATTCCCCTTAGTCTGTCTGTGGTTCGTAAAAGGTTGCGCTCAGCTGTGTGAGATAATATGAATTAGAAGCTACCTTGATCGACCAGAGATTAGAGGTGATGCTGACAGTTTAAAACCAATAAAGAACAGCGACGGCGACGCATGCACCACCGCTGCGATGGCGGTGGCGTTGCCTATGCGACCACAGCTGTGCTGATGAAAGTCTTCCAGTCTTTGCAGTCTCACAAGGTATCCCCGTCGGATCGATCAAAATCGCTACGGGCAGAAATTTGTGTGCGAACACTAGTAGTCGCCGTCCGGTGGCTTGACTGTTCACGAAATGTTGGCGGCGGCGGCGGAGGTGGCGGTTGCGCTGGGTGATTCTGGCTGAAAGTGTAGAACGTAGCGACTTCTTTGCATGCTGGTCGATTAGAGAAATTTATGAGAAAATCGGTAGCTACTCCCGCTGCTGCGGCGGTTGGCGCACATTCGCAACAACATCCACAGCTACCAGCGGCGCGCTCAACAAAATACAGCGACGGATAAGAATCCTCTGACCAGAAGCCAGGCACTCTGAGCGGTGCACACGAGCGCGAGTGGATTAGTGGATAATAGCCGGTCCGTGTGCCGTAAATTAGATTAAATGTTAATAAAAGGCGGAGAATTACACAAGGAAACGGTGCGCACGATAAGGATATGCGCAACCAGCCGCGTGTAGTCGCCATCAATTGAAATTTTTATAGTCTGTATTCATTATCCGAAATAGATAAGGACACGCTGATACTGCTGCATAAGTTTGAGTTACACGCTCCTTTCAAGTGACGTCGCACTCAACACGCCGGGATTACTCATCGCACACCGGCTCCCGGTTTCGCAAATCCGCCCTGTCTGTCCTCGTCGTCGTTGTCGCTGTCCCTCACGAGAGATTACACCTTCCAAATTGATTGAATCGCATTCGTAATTGAACGAATTGAGACATGTGGCTCCCGGGGGGTGTAGACGCTCTGGATCAGAATGGTATCCGTCGTTCATTCCCACTCCTGTCGGTGTTCCTTGCGCGTACCCAACAAATTGATTTTTCTGTTTACATATCATGTAAGTGGTGCCGGCAACATGGTGGTGCTGCGTTGCTGCGGAGCCAATGCCAATCCCCCCTTGCTGCCGCCGCCACCAATAACAACATCAATGATGACAATGAATTGTACTCAATTCGGGGATACACAGGAGCTGGTGGTTGTTGTTGGCGCTGGTGTTGGTGTCGCCACAATAGCATCGATTAAATCATCACATGCCACATGTTTTGCTCTTCTCCTTACACACCCTCTCCTCACGTGGCCTCAATGCCATCGAATGTTCTTTAGATGACCCAATTTTTCCTCTCCTTCGACGCATCCGATTCTCACATGTTCGCAGCTCCTCAGCGCCTCACGATTTATCTCCTCACGCGCCACCTCCTCATACCCGCCCCTATCTGCCTCAAAATCTAACAGAAGAACGTCGTTTTTTTTCTCATTTCAGGCATACGAGCTCTCAACACTAACCGGCACACAAGTGATGCTCCTAGTCGCATCAGAAACTGGGCACGTTTACACATTTGCGACACGCAAGCTGCAGCCAATGATCACATCAGAGGCTGGCAAACAACTGATCCAGACCTGCCTCAATTCCCCGGATCCACCCAGTGTTGGCGGCGGCGACCAGCGAATGTCAGCCACCGGCTTCGAGGAGACCGAACTAAGTTACAATATAGCCGACGAGGACTCAAAAGTAAGACAATTAATTTATGGTCATCACGGTCACGCTCATCTAGGTCATCCGCAGGCTCCCAGTCACTATGGACTGGAGCAGAGTATAATGCAATCGCCATACTCGTCCGGTGGTCAGCCCTCGCCGCTCTCGCACGCGCAGGGCTATCCCCCGCACGGTGGCCATTCACATCACTCGCATGTACCGCATGTGCCGCACTCGACTCATTCGCATATGACTCATGCGCATGCGCAGCGGTAAACAAGGTGTAGAGTAGAATCTTTTTTTTTTGTATTTTTTGAAAACATTTGTTTTGTTAATTTAGGAGAGAATTTAATTTGAGATATGAATTAATATAGCTGCTGTCAATCTAAAACAGGAAATCAAACCTGACAGGAGTTGAGAGTCAACCGATAAATGGCGTTGAATGAATGATCTCGTTCGCAAAAAACAGAGGAAAACAAAAGAAATGTCTCTCTTTTTACTAGTACATAATAGTTTAGTTGAATTTATCTTTTTTCCTCTCACTGTCCGTCTTTTTCTCACCTCTAACAAGTTTTTTCTAAATAGATAGAGTATCTATGCAAACAATCAGATGCAGATGCACATGTGTACGTATGAAACTAGTCATTATTACAAAAACGAAAAACGAAAACAAAAAAATATGAAGAAATCTGTGCCATAACGGAGCGATGCCATAATCTCAGAGATACAAAGTAATTCACTCTCTAAACATACTCAAAGTACACGATCCTCTTCAGAATCCACCAAAATCTCGCCCCCCGTGCGACGAAAAAATCTACTCAAAGTGAATTCTGAATGTTCCAGAGACAAAACAGTGCCATAAACGAAGCATACTTATAGAGTTTATATATTTTATTCATATTTTTTTTTTTGCTAAACTTAATCTCAAGCCGGACTTAGTGCAGTAGATACAATGGCAAGGCCTTCAAAATGTGCAATACACAGGACTTAATTACACAGCAGGACACAACCGATAGGGCAGGACGGGCGGCTTCGCCTGCATGCATGTGTAGTGCTGTAGGATGAATTGTTTGTTGTCGCGTAGTAGTAGTAGTTGTAGGGTAGTTTGTAGTTTGACAGATGAGCGTGACCAAAAGCTTAAGCGTTTAAGTTCCAACTTTATTGCTTTAGTTTTGTTGTTGTTTTGTGTTGTTATGTGAACAAAAAATAAACAATCGTTTGTTTGATGGGAAGTTTGTGTGCAACTGTTGAAATTAAAGGGGGAGAACGAGCGTTTTTTGCTGTCCGCTCAAATGTGGACGTTGCGATATGCACGAACCTCACTGGTCATGCTATCCATTATATTGTTTACACTTTACGGCTCGTTGATGAATCGGAGCTGGTTCTTTATGCGATTTGGTTTTTTTTTAACTTTGGTAATCTTCCCTTTTGCCGTGAAAAAATTTTAGGTGTTCGAACCTAGATCTGCTGTGTGTGGGCGTCGCATTCTACCAACTACGCCACGACCGCCGCAAAAATTTTTCACGGCACCACCTCTTTCGACCTGCTGACAACATTCAAAGAGTAACACTGTCTAAGAAAAAGCTTCTCAAATTTCGCCGTTCGGAGTCGGCAAAAAACTGTAGGTCCCTTCTACTCGTGAGAGAACAGCAGCGCGCACAACACGAGTAGATGATGAGCAAGCTGGGCCTGGTCCCCCTGTGGACTGTCGCGCCAACAATTAATTCATTTAATGTCCGAACTGCATGCTCAACTCCGTGTGTCAGATGAATATGTCTCGATACAGGATGTGGATGACAGTAACAGCAAGCTAGGCCCTGGTCCCTTGTGGACAATCAATTTAAATTATTAATCTTCCCTTTTGCGATCGGACCTTGTATTTCGCATTCTTTAAAAATTTTAAGATTCCGACTAACGTTCTTCTCAGACTTGAGATTTAGACTTAAGCTGCTACCCTTTTGCACCCATCTTCCGATTTGAAAGAAGACATTTTTCCGTCCGTCCGTATTCTGTTAAATCAAAATTGAAGTATACGAAACTTCAGAAAAGTTCAAGTCCGCAACAATCAAATCGATAAAGGAACAGCCCCTGGTCTCGTACAAAACCAAATCAAATTCCCCTCCCCCAAAAAACATCAAATCAAATGCCAGTGCACAAGCTTTCCGCCAGCAAAGTCCAGCTTTCTGCATCCATATTTGCTTCCCGTGTGTTTTGTTCTCCCATAAGGACAAACGAGCAAAGAAAACAAAAAGTATAACATTAAAACTATTTACTTAATGAACCAGTATAAATGTCACGTAGCGAATAGTATGTTATTGTTTGTGATTTAAAAAGTTTGTGTACATAAAATCAAGTTCAAAATTCCAATACACCACACATGATAACTCTTAGACATACAAACATACATCTATAGAATATAAATATATAAATTACATAAATCAAATGAAACCTTTTTTTCTGTCAAACAGAATGCACAGTTAAAATGTAAAAGAGTCCCTCTTGCTCGTCGAACGTCGCCCGACGACAACAAGAGATACTCTCGAATAGAATTAAAAAAAAAAACAAATTTTCTAAAAAAATCAATTGTATAACTAAATTAATTCTAGTTTGTAAGGAAAGGGATAAACGATCTAATCGTGGATCTGCAAAGGTAGGCAAATTCATTCGCTTGTTTTTTTTAATTTGTTTATTTACGAGAATATAACTTAATTTAATTTATTTTATTTTTATTTTATTTTTTTTTATCAACAAAAGAGAAATTATTACAAATAAATGCAAAGAATTATGAAAAGAAGAAATTCTCTGTCTAGCATGTCCCGTGTCTCGCTTGTGAGTGTCTGATTTTCTTTTTGTCTGCTTGTGCTGCTCCTTTGTTGCCTGTGTTGTCTGTTTTGTGCTTTCTGCTTTCTGTTATCATCCTCCCTTGTTTTGTTCATTTAAATTAGATTAAATGTTCCCCTTTCCCGCACCTTGGGGGGTTGGGGGGTAGAAAGCGTCATTAAATCATAAAGTGTCCTTTTGTGGATAGTTAGCCGCGTATTATGATCCAATACTCGAAACAATAATCCTTAATGGTTGCAATAAAATGTTTAATTGTACAAAAGTACATCGTTCCCGAGTTGAATTTAATTCGAATTGAAGAACTTAATCTTTGAAAACGCTATACATCCCCGGGCGCGGTGGCGGTGGCATGTGGGGGTCCACGGAAGAGATAGACAGCGTCGGCGGGGGCGACGGTGACAGCGATTGGGTATGAGTTGTTATTTTATGAGCGCCTTATTGGATAGTTAACGAGAGGAAGGACGAAGAGCGAAGGCGGAAAATTTCATGAGATGAATAGCTACAGGGGGATGCTGTTTGCTTGGAATTTGAATCAAATTAAATTAATTAATAAACAAGGAGAAGTTCGTACACAACAAAGCGATGTGTGTTTCACTGCGACGGCACCCTTATCGTGCATACTCACCAGCTTTTAAGTGAAATTTTTTATTGCCTGGCCGTTGTGTGTGTAGGTAGTCCTCTGCTTCGCCTTCTTTACTTCGGTCGATGATGCGGATTTGTATTTGAAAACTGACGTGTTTTGGAACATTTTGAGGGAGATCGAGGGTATGGAGGGAGACTGACTTTTGACGTGGAATGTGTTTTTTTCTAAGGCCCTGGTTTGAAATTCGGAAGACTTCAGGTATAAGAGTAGCCTTGCTTCAAGAATTACAATAAAACACATTCCAAGAAGCTCCTAAACAAACAAAATGTCGGTATTTTTGGTGATTTCCGACTTTTCATGATGAGCTTTCATCAAGTTTTTGGTCTGCCTTGACCGCTTCCTTCGTCGTATTTGAACAAATTTTCCATTGCTGCCAAAAGAGTGTCTTGATAGGAGAGACCCCTTCGAACTCGGTCTTCCTGATTTTTTCTGTAACAGTTTAGGGTTTCCAAGTGAATTCGGATGATCTGAGGGTGCCTGTACATTTCGTGGGCGGTGACATTCCCTTTTCCGAAATCACATCCTATTCCCCCTTCGACGGTTCATTTGAAAAATGCCGTTTTTGGCAATTTCTTTTAAAAGACTGTACTCCTAAGATAACTCCTGCCTTCAAATACCACTGCCTTTGCATCAAATTAAAAAACAAAAGCTCTCCAGTCACACGCAATCGACTCTTTAACAAGTTATCGCCCCAATCCAAATCAGCACGCATCACAAAACTCATCAAATGACCATACACCGCCCAGAGGGACTTCCCTCCGATAAGAAGATCCTAAATTGATAGAAAAACACGTCCCCTGGAGGGCTTTTGATTTGATCTCTCCGCTTACCTCTCTGATTGCACTGGCTTCCGTTTAGTGCCCACCTACTTACATACCTCTCTCCATCCACATAGCATCTCAAGCCACGCTTGATCGATTACATTACCACCACGCTTCGTGCCAACCTACGGGTGTATTCGGCTCTTGTTGTCTTAACATTGAAAGCCATACAAACAATCAACACACCCACCTACGGAGTGACCTTTACCGCCCGAGAAAACGACCAGCAGCAGCAGCACCACCACCACACCGGCAGCTTGTTAGGAGCCTCGCCACCCTTCCTTCCCCTTGGAGCATCCGCCGAGCTGCCGCCAGTCGAAAGCTCACCAGCTGTTGCTCCTACTGCGGCCACTCAGTATCACGAGCTTCAAGAGCAAGGTTTTTGATTACTTGTTACCCTACACAATGAGTTGCGCGTATCGGCGGCCCGGCTATGTGGGTTCAAACCTAAAATTCCATGAAACCACAAGATTGGTGTGTAGGCTTCCCGTGAACAAAAGCCTCGCGCAATTGCATCATCGGCAGCAGTTTTATTTTTTGATTCCAAAATGTTGTTTTTTTTTTCTGTGAGTTCCCCCCTTGACACTTCCGGGCGACAAGTGGACGCCACCATTTGGGCAGTGAATCTTCCGAAAACTATCGGCCAACATCTGCGCGTTAAACGGAAAAGCTTTGTGGCTTGTAGTTGGTGATGCTGATGACGAGGCATGGCTCTGATGGAACCCACGTCTCACCACGAGATGTGTCGGTGTGTGGTGGTGTTTGATTAGGCAACCACCTTAATGGAGTGACAACTCCATGACGTCAGTCTGGGTAGACTCGGGGCAAAGTCATGTCCGGACAGATTCGAAACTACTGAATGAAGCCCACCGTCGCCACCGCCGTCGACGATCTTTGAATGAAAAGTGTGGGCATGCAACCGGCAGTGAGGTTGTCATGTGCGCCAACTATAATTTCGTGTGCTTCTCTCGTTTTGTGTGCGATTGTGTGGAGCAACGACGTTGACAGTGGAGCGCGTTTACTGCGAATGTATTGCAAGGGCGTTTGAACGCAGGCGCGCAGCTCACCTCACGGTGTATGCGTGGGTGTAAATGTTTCTTTGGGGCGCCGCGCCGCGATATCATGCGCACGCATTGGGGTGCTTGCAGCGTGATCATTTTCCGCACAACTTTGACGGAACGGACGTACGGCACGACAAACAACATATTGTGGGCTAATGAAGCTAATGAATGAATACGTTGGCTGCCGCTGAGTCAAGTCGATGAATGAACAGCGCTCGTGCCAACTCTCGGCTTCAAGGTTAAGCATTTAATAGACTAGGCGAATGTGGAGCCACACAAAAGTCAGTCACTTTTACCGCTTGCTGCCTGTGCTGTACTTGTCTTTGGTGGTGGTGGTCTGGTGTCTGTTGAGTATGTGCCAGCGAATGGCAGTGGGTTTCAATGCAAATCAGACGAAGTTTCGTGGGGGAGTCAGCTGTACACATGTACATGCCAACCAGCCGACCGCGGTGTCTGGAGCGAGAATTTCAGGGGAAATTAAACGCTTTCTCCGATGTGGAAATGTGGAACTGCAACGATGCAAGCAGGAAATAGGTGAAATAAAACACACTTGCCGGGGAATAAGCTTTTATTTAGTTAATTTACATTCGCAGGTGAGGCGCTGGGCTCAGAAGCAGCCGTGGCGGTTGGTTGGTTCGTTTGTGGCGCTATCTGAAAGTATATAAAAGAGAAAAATAGTTTAGTAAGGAAGTTGTAGAAGGGCTGATAAAAGGGATGTTGGTGTCTGCTGTTAGACGACTCTTAGGGCTTTTGGAGTCGATGGTGAGGGCGGGCTGCGTCCGGACTTTAACAAACAATTGTCTGTTTTGGCGGTTTTCCTCAAATTGCCCTCTCATCTCTGGCCGACTGTGAGTCTTCTGACAGAGAAAAAGAAGTTTCTGTGCTCTAGGACGTGCTTCTTTGGGTGTGCGACTATATATATAGAGTCTGATGAAATGTGCCTAATTCTTCATTTTTATGTACTTTTTGGTTTCATTGGCAATTCGATCCTGCGAGATTGAAGTCTGAGATGTAGGAGCTTGAGGACTGGCTTTACACATTGTCCGCTTTGATACCTAAGGATAAAGCAGAAATGCGTGTCCTACACTTTCGTCCTTTGGCCCTGTCTGCAGCGTTACTCGAATTCTGGAAACAAATTTGGATAAGAGCTGCGTAATGTGCTTGAAATCCTTTAGGAAACACTACCCTTTCTTAGATTCTATGAAATTAAAGCAAAACTTTGCGCGCAATCCTTACATTCAAATTCTTCACTAAACAGGACCAAAAAGGGCAATGTTCAAACAGACACCCCATTCCCCCGTTCCACTCGTGTTTCAACTTTGCTCCTCATAAAAAATTCTAAAGGAACGCTCTTACCGTCTCCTCGAATGCATTGTGAATTAAATTTCCTCATTTCTCAAAGCCCTACTCGATAAGTACCTAATCCCTTTGAACTGGCCCCGTACGCGACTGCCATAGAATTTTATGGCGAGAGTGGGTGTAATTTATAGCCCCGTCAAAGCAAGGAGTGCAATTTTTAATTATGTACCCACCAAGCGAAAGAAGACTGAGGAGATTTATGATGCCAATGTGGGCGGGGAAAAAAAGGGTCACCACTTAATTTCATTTTCTTAACCTTTCTCTCCTCCGTGGAGGGTGAAGGGCTTTCATCAAAGAGAGACAACGACGGGCATCAGCCTTGCCCACCCATTAGCGACATCATGCCCGAGAGCTTGGAATGCCTCGCGCGCAATTTAAACTCTCGAGCGAGGGGAGAGAGAACGCGTGCCACAACACACTCGAAAATGCCAAACAAATTTTCGGTACTAATGGTCAACATTCTGTGGCCACAGTAGCGTTGAGTTGAGTCCTTCTTTTAAATATGGCGCTTACCGACAATGACTACGTCTACCGACGGCCCGTCTGAGACGGAGACGGCGAGGACAATGCGTCCGGTGTATCCATGTAAACCTCTGCGGTATTTCCCGGCAAAGCAGCAGCATTAAAAGCATTTTGTGGTTCCGAATTGTGTGCGTTTTGGTTTTTTTCTTTCTCTCTGTCTTTGCCTTCAGCCGATTCCAATTTGAATGCGGCCTTACCCAGGTCACCGCAAAGTAGCAACCCTTAACTTAGTTAGCCGTAATAAGAGACGGAACACAATGTCCTCTAGAAGCTATTTGCGGTATTCGAATGCCCATATTCTCAGCCTCAGTGGAGGGATGGAGGGGACTTCGTATAGTTGCGCGTATGCGAGGATTATTTGTTTTCAATTGCCAAAGAGAGTACCCCCACGTACCGCAACAAAAAGCTTACATCGATCTAGCATTTCAGAGATTTCTTCTTTTAGCTCCTGCTGCTGCTGGACAACGCGCAATGTCCACACTCTTGGTTTCTGCCGACGACGATGCCGCCGCCACCGCCACCGTCACCGTCGCCCAACTTCGCCCATCGGGCACGGTAGTTTTCGTCGTCGTCGTCGTCGCGGTTGATGGAGGCAAAGGATTTCGCGTTTGACTTTCGGTTTGTTTCTTTTTTAATCTCTCGCTCTCCGAGATGCGGTTCTTTAATTGCCTCTCCGGCAATGCGGCAGGAATTCCTTGAGGTTTTTGTCTCGTGCCGCTCGGACGATGACGATTCTGCGACGAGGACGGCCACAAGGACTGCGACAGAAAGAAGATGGGATACGCGCGAAGCCCCCACCATAAACCGCTGAAAATGGTTGAGATTGAGAAAAAATCAATTCAAGTCTGCGAGCAAAGGATTAAAGGAGGAGAAGGAAGGACTGGCGCTTCTGGTATTCAACCCGTTCGTTAGTTATTATAGTTCACTCCCCACCCTCGCACACGAAACCGGTCCGATTCCGGATCGGCTCGTCGTTGCTATCTTAATTGAAATCATATATCAGAACCCTTACAACTCTATAATCAGATGCATTCCCGAGGAATTGATTTAGAGACACGCGGACGTTGCCAGCGAATTATCCACAATTAAAATGCAATCAATGTCAAACTGCAGGTACTCTTCCGTCGCTGACAGGCGAGTCCTCAACAACTCTCCCCCACATATATCGAACGCGCGGTCCCCCCATAGTACAACAAATAATTATTACCTTGGCGTCGTAAAACGCAAAAACCATCCAAACATCCGCCTCGGCCGTTTGGGACGTCTCTTCATTTATCAGAAGATTACAACCCAGGGAGTGAATCATAAACGACGACTCCACTCACTGATCACCGCCTCTCTTTGGCGGCTCCTGCGGTAGATGCGGTGGTGATGACGGTGCCAACAGGGGTGTTGATGGCGGAGGGGGTGGCTCGCAAGGGTTGGAGGAGTGAAATGTGGTTGGGCGCGTTTCCATAAGAGCCCTGCTTCGTGCCGGTCCCACTGAAGGAGTGCATCCCCAGTCTGTGTGGGTCAGGCGATAATTGTTTGGAGAATTTCCTTTTATTTTCCGTGCGTCAAGCACTGCTTGCTCTTAAGGGGCTCCTTGGAGCTTGACTTTATTAGTGGAGTTAATGCCGATTTAGCTTCTGCTTGGCTGGGTGGTTGAGTAGTGACGGGATTGGTCAATTTACTGCTTCTGCTGCTGTGACTATTCCATGTCCAAAGTGGCTCATATTCTTTGGTTTTATGTTGACCAGACGCAAGCCTGCAACATGTACAAGGATTCAAGACTGATGAAGTGTGTGATTCAAAATAAATTGGATCGGAGCCTCGCCACTTGTCCTCAATTCCAAGCTTCTAAAGGTCGTTCTCCACTTGTACTGTGGAACAGTAGTCTGTAGTCATCTTAGATGGTCCTCTAAAGATGGCGTAAGTCCCTAGAAGGTATTTTCATGGCTTTCTGGGTGATATCCGCTAAACTCTCTGTTCTGGGAGCACGTTTGTTCATCAAAAAACCTCTGCTCTTCCATTTTGTCTATTGGTATGATTCTGACACTCTGACAGTCGTCCGGTATTCAGTTTAATTTAAACCTAGCTTCTGGCCAAGCGCGAGTGCTGGCTGACACACTTTTTCCGTCACCTCTGCGCTTCTACAAATTCTGTCAGCTTCGGCCTTCTCCATGAACTCCTTGATGCCTCTCGTCACTTGACGTGACAAATTCCTCAATAATTGCCACCTCCAGTCACAGGCCTGCCTCTGATCCGTTGTACAAAAATCCAAATCATCTTCACTGACCTCGCATCGTCCCGTAAAAAGAGAGAAAAAAAACAGACTCAAACCGCCTCTGAATCGAGTACAAATTCTAGAGATATCAATTCGAAGTCGCCCCTCTAACGACGACATGCCGTTGAAGGTTCCTCTGGCGGCGCGGCATTCGTGGAATTAAATGGAGATTCCAGAAGCGCGTCTCCGCCGGCGCATTGCCTGCGGTAATTGTTGACGAAACCCTTAACCGATGCACACACGTGACGACACCGTCTAGTGGGCCAACATAATGGAGGTCCAAAAGTGTCGTGGGCCTGCTGACCAGATATCAGGTTGCTCCCAAAAAGAACTCAACCAAGCCGAAGAGATTGTTTATTGTTTCCGTCGTTTCGGATACCGCGCTCGCAAGACACTGCCTCTGTGGCGATAGCTGCGGCGGTGGCGGTGGTGGTGGTGATTGTTTTTCTGTTTGATTGCAAAACTCACGACGATGACTACAACGACGACGAACGCCACACAATGTTGGACAGTTTCCCAAAGAGAACCTCTGCCATGACACATAATCCCAATTGCTGCCACTCTCCACGATCACCGCCGACCACTTGATACACGTCTCAATGGACTCCATCCAACCAACCAGCCAGCCAGCCAGCCTTCCAACCGACTGTCTCTGTCCAACGAAATTGTTTTCTGTTTTTTTCGTTTTTTGTTTTTTTTTTTTTTGAAATTGCTTTTCCTCAGGCCAAGTTTTTCCATTGCACGTTCTCGGTAAAGGCCCGATGACGGACAGCGCAGAGCTAGGCCGTATGTGAGGTTAAAGTCGAATTTCACGCCCACACAGCGGCAGGCGGGCGAAAGGTCCGTCAGAAGTGCAAAGTTTGCGCTAGAAACCCGCGATTGAGGTGAAATCCAGGCGATTTGCGTGGATTCATAACGCAGTTACAGCTTCCGTAGTTAACATGTGCCGACCTTATTAGGAAGCTTGCTCAACTCGCGCGCGCATATACTCACACGCCACGCAAGTAGTACTCCAACGGCCAGACTCTAAAAAGCTGATGACGAACGCGAAGACACATACTTACGCGCAGTTGCGGCGACGTATTTTTTGGCATCAGGAAGCCCTTTTATGACGAGGCGTGGTGTTAACAAACCGTACATCATGGGAACGCGGTGTTCACTCACTCGCGCTAAGCGCACAGAGCCACCGTGCGTCGCGAGACGCATCTTGTGCCG
Organism: Eristalinus aeneus; assembly: GCA_955652365.1. Taxonomy (NCBI): domain Eukaryota; kingdom Metazoa; phylum Arthropoda; class Insecta; order Diptera; family Syrphidae; genus Eristalinus; species Eristalinus aeneus. The sequence goes on from OY019131.1 coordinate 99,944,382, forward strand.
AACGTGTTAAATGACTCGTTTAGATGGCGAACCAACGCGGCTTCGTGTCCGCTGACGATGTTTTCACGCGCACTTACAGCGAACAGCCTTTTAATGGTCGCATCGATAGGGGAGGTAACAGAGGAGTAGGAGTGAGCGAGGACATGCAGGACTCCTGCGGCAGGTATGTGGCCCGATACCAGCTTGCCGGGGAGATTTACGCAGAAATTCCACCAAGTGACACTGACATGGCACATCGGCAACGGCGGCAGCGTCGTCGCCGTCGTCGGAGTCGTACCACCGTCGTCTGTGTCGTCGATGTCGCCTTACCACACTTGCGTCGCCCGTCGCCGTATGCAGAATCAAGCAACCCGCCGATGTGCAGAGGCGCGTTATCGATCGTTAGAGAGAAGCGGAGGTGGGTCGCCGAAGTGATGATGAAGATCATCACGACGATGATCAAGGCGACGACGACGTGTGAAAAGCGTGTGTACAAACATTATCGCTCACTTAGACGCACGCTGCTGTACCACGGTACGGCGGTTTGATTAGCGCCCAAACGACTCAATTACACGAACCAGCCGTGTGCGTTTATGGCATCGATTTCGCGCGCTCGCAGTGATTTGCATGCCCAATTATCGATCGCCGCGCAATCATTGTGCCCGCTCCACTCAAATCGAGTTAAATTGCTTTTAATGAATGACTGTCGTCGGGCTTGTCGACGATGTCGGTCGTGTCGCCCAGATCACCGACAAGCCGACAAGGTGCCGGTGCATGCATTGTCGAACGATTTGTCGCGAGGATAGAGAGCGCGACTGAGTCGGAGTCAAAGTCGAGGACCACCACCATCGCCAAGACTGCTATGATAAATTATTATTCTTCGATAACAGCGCTCAATTTATCGATCGCGCGCAGGCACAAACAGTAATTTGTGACTGGACGCGCACCGCTTCAGGGTGGTGATGTATGAGACACTCGGCTGAATTGACAAATTGCTGGTATTTAGCGTGTGATGCGTCGCATCCCACCCTCTCAGCTCGACCGGCAGGAGGCCATCAGAGCGATCAGCTAGCGTTCTCTCGCGATCAGTGATCATTGATCAGATCGTTGTTCATCGGCCGTCAGCGTCGTCGTCATCGCCGAGCACAGGGGCGTATACGCCATTGCGTGTGGGTCGGAGCAGATGATTGATTCATGTAACCATCGGTGAGTTGGCGTTAAGCACTCGATCCGTAATTTCATTAGAGCGAGTTGATATTTGTTTGATTGTTGCTTAATTCACTGTTTTATTGTTTTCCCCCGTTGCGGTTGAGTTGGTTAACACAATTTAAATAGACTCCGGGGGAGGCGGCGAGTGTGTGAGCGAGTGGAAGTGGGAACCTTCGATAGGAAATCCGAAGGCGGGGACTTCGAGGAATGATAATTTGAGTGTCATTAAATGAGAAATGTGAAGAAAAAAATGTGTGTTTCAAGATCTACGTGAGGTAATGGTCGGCGGACTGATGGACTGATGGACTGGTGGCCCAGGGGTAAATGTACCGAGGAGAGGTTTCGTTTTGGCGGCATCTCATGCATGGTTACGTTAAATATGTCAGTGTCATGGCGTTGGCATTTTTTTATTGACCGTATTTCATGGGTTTGACAGTTGTGGAGTCGCGGTTCGGCACCTTTAATTGATTGCCCCTCGTAACTGGTGAGGTTTTGTTGGAGGGAGCAGGGCGTTGGTTCATTTTCTCCAACCCAAATCTATTTTTACGCTTTCTTGAACCTTTCCTCTGCATTTTGCTGAAATTTTTAAAGACTCCTCGCAGCCGGTCTTGTGATATGGTTCTCGTCCTTTTATCTGCCAATCTGTTTGGCCTGTGAAAACCTTCCACTCTCCAGATTTGCTAAGCAAGAAACCCTGCAAGATCAATGAATCCTACCGGCTTTCGCAGACTTTCGTGCAATTCAACGCCTTTCCCAATTCACTTGTCTTTCGACCTCCATCTAGTCGTGGAGCTGCGCCTTTCATCCAACTTCGTGCACTTCTAGGTCTCGGTTCCCCAAAAATTTGCATGTGTCCCCATTCAAATCTCAGGTAACTAAGACAAGTTCCGCGATCATTTGAATTCCATTTCGCTGACAAACCACAACCACCTTCCTGACCAATGCCCCAAGCAGCCACCATCGTCATCAGCACCTCTCCAGATCAGGGTCAAGTGGAACGCACTCCTTCCGCGTCCAAACACCGCCGCGATGTTGCGATTCTGCTGACGACCGGCAAACCAACCTATCCGCTTCCAACACAATGGAGCCGTATCCTCGCGGATCACGGTATTTCCCACGTTTATAAATGCGCGCGCCCCATTATTTCAAGTTTCCACAACCTAGATGCTTTCACGCGAATATCCCGCGCATCTGGCAGCATCCGCATTTTGTATTCCAAGAAGATAAACCACGCAGCGCCCGCAAAAAGAACTCACTTACTGCGCCTGATTATGTTGACGACGCCGTCGACGACGCGGACGGTCGGTGGCGATGGTCGGCTACAATTGCAGCCGATACGACGACAACAACGTCGACGACGTACAATATCCGATTTGCTGTTGCCGCACGCTGCTGCCTCAATTCCTGGGATCGCGTAATCAATGCCATCGATGGTGTCTTAGTAGTGTGTCTCTCACAGCCTCTTCTGGTGGTGGGGACTTCTATCGGCGTGCTCTCATCGGCGATTGTTTATCACTGAGCGCGGTGTCGCGCGCAGCTCATTTACCAGAATCGCCGCTTATTGGTACATCGTTGTCGCGGCGGTGGTGGCAGCGGTGAGGACAGATCAATCGTTTGATCCCACAGACCCACTGACGGTGGCGAACACGGAGGACCGCCACCGATCCAGAACACATAAATGAAAAACTAAAAAATAAAAACAAGAAAAATTGCTTAACACGTCTGTCGTCGCTCTTCGCTCAACGTTCGCGTAGTCCTCAGCTGTCGTCAACGCGGTAACTTGTCCACGGCAGTTGAAAGGAGTAGCGCGCTCATTAGATGTAGTCCACCACCTCAAGGGGGCTACCCTGCGGGGTAGCCCCAGCCATCTCAATTACCGATTCGATAATAATTGGAAAAATTCGCAGAATGAAAATTGCGGCAAATTCCATTGTCATTGACTGCCAGGCGCAGGCAGGACGCAGTGCACAGCGTGTGAAGTACCAGAGAGCAACATAAGTATTAGGCTGTTGGCGGAGCTCCGCGCTTACACAATGGATGTCATTAGATCGCACAGTATGAATGCGAATGCATCTCTATCTGCCGATCGTATGAATTATTAATTGCACACACACATGGCGATCGTCGGCTACGCAACCACTGACCAGCTGGTCTCGAAGCCGCCTGCGAGCAGCTGTGCCAGGACTGGGCGCCTTACGACTACCTCCACCGCCTCCACCTGGACGCACACTGGCGCTGATACCGGTCAGTTTCCGACTTCCCAATTGTTTGCGTCACGTCTTGACTTAGTTTTAAGGCTTTTCCTGCAACGCCGCAGCACCGCTTAACGGAAGAGGCGAGGGTGCCACCGGCAACTTTTTAATTTCCGGGTTCTAATGTACGGCAGTAGATGAATGAGGATCGTGACTGAAATAAGCAGCCGCCTGCGGTGGCAGTGGCGGCCCGCGGACCCTTCGTTCGCTTACGGTTGTCATAATTCTAAGCGCGGGTGCATATGTGCACCGAATTTTAAGCGACCCCGCCAACCAAGGATAGACGTCAGTGGCAATGGCAACCGACGACAACATCGCCACCGACCGCGCCACAGTCCGAGGTGACAAGATGATTTTGACTGCGTAGATAGCTGCGGTTGCCAATGGGTTTCGCTAATTAGCCGTGTGATCGTTAGTCACTCAGCATTTCGGAGGCACACTGCCACACGATCGATGAGTTGATCCAGGAGCGTTGCTTTTGGAATTTTTGATTACGGCACGTGTCTCGACAGGAGGGACTCAGAGTTACTCATCAGGCGCTGATGACTGGCGAGTGGCGGTGTTTTGTTTTGAGAATAGAGTCAAAATAGGCTGCCGGGTTGTGTTCTACTGACAGGCTAAAGCATTGTCTTCAGAGCAATGACTGAGAGGCGAGAGCGGTAAAGGGTTTCATCTTCCTAAGTGTTTTCTAGAGCAGTCTTAAAGACGCTGACGCTGTTCATTTCTTATTTGGGAATCGAACAGATCCTTGGAAGCAACACAAAACATTTGCGTGACGAATCTTGACGCTCCCTTGGTGGTGATCAAGGCCAAAGGGACGTGTCTCCCCATTTATGTCCACATACCGCTCGACTGCCACCGCATCGCTCTGTCTAAGTCTATGACAGCGACTGACAGCTACGTGCGAATATGTAACCACTCTCAAGCAAGCCCTCCAGAGTCGCGGAGGCATTATCAAATGTCATTCATTTCGCCAGCTGACACAGTCACGACCGATAGCAGTTGTGCTGCCAGATCACTGCCGCTACTGTGCCAACAGTGCAAAAAGGCGACCATGCCTGCGACCACCAACCAACCAGACGGGCCCATCTTCCTCGTGTCAATTGGGCAATCTTACAAATTGGCATCCCGTGCACGAGTGCAGGCAGGAAAATTATCACTTCATTGAAGTGACTCCGTAAAGAACGAACCCGGCGCGGCTTCACCGCTCTGCAAAGGAGCCCCGCTCAGATTGGACGGCGTGTGTAGCGTGCGCGCACACAATTGCCCTCCGGCGAGGTATTACAATATTTATCGATCTCCCCGAGCCTTTTCGGCGCTGCGCGTTTGAGTTGTAAGCCGCGAGCCGCCGCCGACAGTAGCTGTGCGACGCGTCTTCGAGGCCATTACCACAATCGTGGCTTCCGCTCGCTCGCCTCTGCCACGACAGTGGAAATCCGATTGAGCCGGACTCTATTTTTAATTACTGACAACGTTTTCACAAACGATTTCCGCCTTCGCGAGATTCGGCTTCATTGTCATTGAACGTGGCTGACACACATTCTTCCACAGAGCGATACGTAATGGGCCCGAGGGTGTCTGTATGTCTGTGCAGTCGAATGGAAGGAATTGCACTGTCAGGTGATAATTCGACGATATGCCACACACAGACAACAACCGGAACGGACAGTGGCTCCGCACCCAAGATGGAGCATACAACTTTGGGGCCATTACCATTCGTCATGATTTTCGGACCCGAGCACTCTTCCAGCAGACTCGAATGAATCTGGCTCCTTGCAGACAGGGGTTACGTGATGTGCGAGCACTTCGACCACACACTGCACATTTTTTCCTACTGCCGGCCTTGGCAGGGAAGCTCTTATCTCGGGAAGTAAATGGAATGACAGCTTTACACACCCGATTGGCTTTCATGTTTGTCGCCACTGACAAACGACGTGACTTCGTCTTTTCGACGGTGCCAGTAGCACTAATTAGATTAGCACCCCACAGCACACCCAGCGCAAGGACGAGGAGGATGTGCCGACGACAGCGGCTGCGGTGATGACGGGCAGAGGAGTATTGTCGTCGTGTCGGTGGGTCTCTAGTTTATTGAAAGACAAATTGAGTACGTCTGTGTACGCAAAAGTTAACAAATTGAATAGATACATTTGGGGGAAGGTTGGGGCGCAGAGAATTTCAAAGGATTCAAGAATCCGTAAGCTATGGGATTGGGAACGCTTGGGGAGTGCGTGGCAGGTCTGTGCGGATAGATTGCAGGGTTGACTTACCTAAGGTGCGTGCAGGGGATACGGTTGATGGCTCAAGGTCGTGATCGAAGCCCGGGTTGTCGTTGGGGTTGCTTCTGAAAGAGAAAGATAAATGGTTTTTGATTTTCTGTTTTCCGCGTTTTTTTCTATATTTTCTGTGTCTAGGAGCCAAGCTCTCCTGTGCGAGAGGAATTGCTTGACATGTTTTGACTTAAGTTACGCTTCGGTTGAGCCTTAGCTAAGAGGCAGCGCGTTAAGGGAAATCGATCGAGGAAGAGTAGCGTTCGCATTCAATTGAGGCACGTAATTCGACGAAAATTATGCAAGTATCTGTCGAACACAAAAAACAAAACCCATGGCGATACAAAAACCCGAACAACAAAAGCAAATTGGTCCACTTTCATGTCATGTTCCAGACCCGTCCACTCAATCGTTGTGATAAATCATTTTCCGAAACATAATTCCATCGGACTATGGGCAGTGTGCGCGACTGACTACTTCTCCGCGGCTCGACTGAACGCATATTTATGTACGTACAGTCCATGAACGTCGGCAATGACGTCGGACGAAGAGGGACGCGTTCGTGTGCCGTACGCACAATGCTGCGACGTGGTCGACGCTCATCACGATCATCATCAGTGGCAGAAGCAGCAGCGGGAGAAACAGTAGCCATCCACGACGACATCACTGACATCGTCATCACACACAATCATCCCTGGATCGGGGAGAAAACTGGAAAATTTCGTGACAGAAATTCATAACGAACACCGTGTGAACAGAACTCTTGTTCTGGAACTGCTGGCACGGCCACAACCGATCAACATACGGGAGTACGCGAGTCTGACAGTCGTGCCTCCGCGACTGTGTCGGCGCATCCATCGATCTCCACTGGGTGCGACAAGTGCGCTCGTTTCTTTGGACCCACTCGAATGTGAAGTAACATCATTCCGAGAGATCGATCGTGCGGAGGATCTCGGGCGCGTTAATCGCGTATATTTTTTGATTCCCCGTCTCTCCCGTCCCATCCCCCACCGGTTCCCCAGCAGAACATAAACCGGTAGCGCTGACTTGTCAATTTAGCGTATTCCGCCAACGACGATTAGCGGAGGTCGGGAAACCCGATGCCAAACCACAGAGCCTAAACCTTAAGGAGAACAATGACAGTTCCCTAAACATTGAGGCCAAGAATCGCACCGCCGATTTTCGCGGATCGATCCAGGTGGAGGGGGATGAGGCCTATCGCGGCAGGAATTCAAGTTACACGCAGTCTGCAAATTCTTGTGATATGCGCGCGCATAAATTTTTAAAATTCACCAGGAGATGCGGCCTCCTCCCAGTGCGCCCAGCACACACACCACACATCTACCACACATGCTCCTCTCGAGCGCATGATGAGGAAGCTGCGCGCGAGCACACAGTGCAGCATCTCCCTGATTCCTGCGGCTGCGGCGGCGTGCCACCATCGAAAGGAATCTGAATTCGAAATGAGCCTAACGAGAAGGTGCAGTCGTTCCGGCGGCGCGGCGCGTCGGGAAGGGCTGCCTGCCCGCAAGAGTGGCTCTCTTTCGGAGGAAAACATGTCTGCGATGCGCTTGCTAATTAAATTCGAATAAAACTAATCGATTAAGTTCATAGCATAAGTGCGCAGGGGGTTGTCATCGACTGGACACACGCACCACAAGCCAACGCAGCGATCCTGCAACAATGATGACGACCACGTCGACGACATTGCTGATCGATCGATTATTGATCACCGTTCGGTGGCGGAGATAATTGTCAGAGACTGGGGGGATAGGTGCCAATCTTGGCAGGGGGTGGACGAAAAGCGGACAGTGGCTCACACAGAATTCGGAAAAGACGACACATTCCGATGGGGGTACTCCGCTTTCTTTTTTGCTGGCGTTGTGTCAGTTTGTGCTCGGGGTCTTGCCGCGAATTTTCTGTTCGCGTCCATCGGTGAGAGGGGGCAATGCGGTGGTGGGGGGAAGGAGAGAGGCGAGTGGGATCCTAATGAGACGTGGGAACTGAAAGTGCTGGAATTCAGTTGCCAGCAAGTGGACAAGACCGAAGAATGATGTTGCACGAATGTCTGTCCATAGCGATAGCGATCGCGGGCCCACAGCACACCGTTGGCATTCGCTGGAGACTTCATATCGTCATCAAGGATTCATTTGAGGTTTTAGTTAATTGCGGACGGATGAGGAAGAGAGAGGGAGAGAGAGTGAAGGCCTTCGTGCCTTGGCGCTAGGGCGCTGCTTATGATGCGTGTCTGGAGTTGGCCTGGCACACTCATGAATTTCGTTCAGAGGAGGAAGGAATTGTGGCTCTCCTACCTGTTGATAGGTCGAAACTAGTTTTACACGCTGACACCATCCCGGATCCCTTTTCGCAATTGAAACATTCCACTTATCACACCTGAACCCGCGAGAATCCATCACGTTCCATTCCATTCGCCAAGTACGGTCACAATCGACTGCCAGAGAGAATTAAATTCGTTTGAAAATAATTTCATTTTACACTCGCGACACTCAGGGCAGAGCGGGACTGTACGTCTATATCACCATCGACGATCGTCCCCGCGTTCAACCAATTGGTCATAAATTGCCAACAAGAACGGCTCGCAGATACAGCACGGATACACTAGACTCCTCCACGCAAACCGAAAAACAAACGAAACTGAACCGCGGGTGTGAAGGAGTGAGAAAGGAGTGCGGCAAAATCTCTGGAGGAAAATGCTGAAGAAAATTGCTCCCAACGTGGCATAATAATAACAATAAAAGTAAATTGGCCTGAAACGGAAAAGGGAACACGGCACAGGCGGGGGTGTTTGTTGTGGGAAGGCGGAGGGGAGCGAATAGAAGTGGCAGAAGAACACTGTCCAATCGAATTGGCAATTGACGCTGTATAAAGTTTTATTGCGTCCTGCGCTGTCATTGCGGCATACACGCGAGCAGCGGTGTGCCAAAAATTGAGGTACGTGTGTGGAGACTCAGCAACTCATCTGCATAACCTATTAACCTGACCCCAGCGGTGGGCAAATTCAAAGCACGTCCCCGCTGAAGACTCCTTCTCCCCTGCATGCGGAGAAATGAATGTCAATTGATGCACGCTTCGGCACAGTCGACAACCTGGTCTGTTGCAAGCGCTTCGCGCACAGATACGCTCATCACGTGGGAACCCCATCACACATATCTCCCCATTAAAATTGCCAATAATTTGAATTGAATGCCATCGCAGTGACACGACCATCCGCAGAGCATCTCCATCTCCTGGCATCGCCATATCACCGTTGGCCTCTCCTCATCGTCATCATCTCCATCTTCATCTTCTTCAGCTCGAGCTTCAGATTTCAGAGCCGAGCTCAGAAACCAGTAGCTGCGCGCGCGATTTCGATTGCACCATTTCGCAGGTGTTGCTTGTTGTGTTGATGGGGTCTTAATTTTCCCCCTCCCTCACTCACTCTCGATCCGGCTAAGTGGCTCCGTTGAAAATTTTAAATCATCCAAAGATCAAAAGACCACCACCATCGCACAGCGCGGCACTGGCGCTGAAGATGCCATCAACGAGGCGCACTCCATTCGATTTGGATAATGCGACGAACTACTTTGCATAAAACAACTTCAGAAATCAAGATTGCCTCCGGGTCCGGCTTTATGATAAATTCACACCTAAAAACCCGCAAAAAAGCGAGAAGAAGAGACGTTGCAGACAACGCAGGAGATAACGCTCTCCGGTCGGTTGACAAGCGCACTTGGTGCACTCAAGCGGCGGGGACGAGCGAAGACGAGGGCGCAGTGGAATCCAGATGGAGATGGAAACCGCATAATGCGCGCGACATTAGCATTCGATTGGAAGGAAATTCATCAAAAATATGAATACATTGTGCTGTCCATCGGAGAAGATTGACGGACTGTCGAGGTGAACTAGAGGAAGACCTGCCATGCGGTAGCACCACCCGCAGCTACCGTTGCATGCTGTGTGTCAGATCGGTCGTCCTCCTCCTCTTCTCTCCTCCGTCCACATCCGCAACGAAGAAGATGTTCGGGCAATTTATGGACCGGATAGGATCTAGTCAACATTTCCTCAGTGGGCCATGATTGATGGTTATTTCTTGGCTATTGCATGCTGATGTCCTGGCTAGGAGACCGGACAGCACTCAGCCCCATCAGGCAATCGTGTGCAATCGACATTTGACCCGGCACAGCCGCCGCCGATTAAGTGCGGCACTTAGAATGCAATTCTTCGAAAATATACAATTCGCCGCAAACGCATAAATTCGCCTGCAAGTCGCTGGCAATGCCACGGCAATAAATAAAAACCGCTGAAACTGTCGATAAGTAACAGGCAACAACTCTATTAAAATCGTATAATTCTCTCCCTTTTGCGGAACGGGCATGCGATTGAGGCTGCGGCGGCGGCAGCAGCTTGAGTGAATGCTGGTGGTGATGGCGATGGTGATGGTGGTGGCGAAAAGGAACATCGGTTCCATTGCGCGCGCTCCACACTCGTCGAGGTGACCCCCGGTGATACCCGCGCTCATAAAACACCAGCCAACTGCCGTGTGTGCAGATAGATTTCGCTGACCGATTCCGAATATGATTAATGACATGAGCAACCAGCTTTACAATAGAGCGCGCTGAGCAATGCAATCCTCTCCCCACTACCATCCCCAAGTCACAGAAAAGGAAAATAACACACAGACGAGCAGGGCCAAGCAAATCCTTGTCAATATATTTTGCGCCAGAGAGCTCTCTGGGAGTCAGAAAGTCAGTGATCGAGTTGACCCCGCGCTGCTGCACAGAGGCCGCGGAGGGACCCCACGACCGGGGATGAGAGGGCGTACAGAGTACATGCCAGGCGGGATCCACGATCCGCCGACCGACGGAGGAATTAAGCAACGAATTCAATTGCAATCGCGCATGGTGCACCGCGCCGGCCTGCAGCAGTGTGTCTTAATAGTGATTCCATGATGTTTATCTATTTACATATCAGACAAAATTATTGGCACCGGACTACAGCACGCTGCACGGGCTCCTCGGTGTGCCTGTGTGCGAGAGTGTGCACTACTCTCCCGGAATCGCCGCGCACTGCGTGCCGAGTTTGATTGGAGAGACGAAGCTTTGGAAGAGGGCGCACTCTCCTTTTTCCAAAGGAGAGGGTGCGGGACAACAGCTCGAAATTTATTGAACACGAATTTTCGGTCTGGAATGGTTGTTCGTACATGTTTTCTCTCCAATCCGATGGGTTTGGGTTAGACCAGGCCCAGAGATGGTTGTTTTCCGTCCTGAGCCAGATGGAGATCGGTGTCGTTCGTCGCTGGTCTCTTTAATTAGTTTTTACATTTGGACCTGATTCCGGACCTGTAGTCGTCTGTTTGGTGTCGTTTCCATGACGATTCGGGGAGTTGCCTTGAAAGCCTAACACTCCCAATGTGAGCCAGACAACTTTTCATTCATACGTTCGACCGATTCATGATTGATCCGAACCGAGCTGTGTTGCTGCTCCAAATTAGGGTATGGGCTGTGTTTGACCGGAAAATCGTTTAGACACTTTCACATATTTTTCTTTTTTTTTTCATCCACTTGAGGCGCTATTGGGAAGGCTTTTCTCAGCCCGTTGGAGGCATGCGTGAAGGGGCAAAATTGGCACGTCTTGGGAAATTGTTTTTCAAGAAAGTTGTAAAGTTGAATTCGCGCTTTTGTTGAAACTAAATGGATTGGAGTGTGCGTTTGGTTGATAGAACCTTAACCTTAAAATTTGTAACACATCACTCAATAATATCATTTGGATTTTTGTAAGTGGCGCCCTCTATATCAATCCCGGGACTTATTTAGTGATGTGTTACCTTAACCTTTTTGAATGTCAATCAGTTTGAGTGCACAACTATGCAAAGTTTTGTATCCGCCACAGAGAAAGGCTGGAAACCGCAGTTTTTCAAATGATATGATAATTAAGGCTTTTCGATTCCATTTAGAAAAAGTTTGGTTATAGACTTAAGTGATTGAGAAATCGCTTCAACCTTAAAGTGGAGAAAGTTTCAAAGGCCTCTCAATGTATGCTTGTACCCACCGCTTATATCATTCTTAGAACTTGGCACGTTCGTTCGCAAGTTTAACTTGAATTGAATTCAAACCGACACCAGGATGAGTACCAAATTGAAGAGAGTCTTAACGACGAAATGACACGGACAGATGTCTTCTTAGTTCCAACTTTAGCGAGTTGTGAAGGAACTAATATTCACCCGGAAAGAAGAAACAATAAGGGCCCAAGTTTACACAAAAATTGTGTAGAGTCTTTACGACGAGGAGACACAAGCAGATTTCTTCTTAGTTCCAACTAAGAAAGAAAGAAGAAACAATAAGGGCCCAAGTTGTCACCAAAATTTGGTTGACAAAGACTTTAGCTGTTGCTGTGGTCTGAAATCTTAAAAGATTCTCCACAGAGTTGAATTGAAAGCTTTTATTTTGGACACTTTCAGTTTCAAAGGCGCTCCAAGTTTAACTCCATCGCCTCTTTTACATAATTAAGGTCAAGGCATCGACATGAGGCGAAACCAGAATTAAGTCCAGCTTAAGGTCAAAATCGTGGATTTTAAAACTTATTGGGAAACAGTTTGTCAACTTTAAGAAAAGTTTACCTTAAATTTGTGTACATCAACCAACAAATGAGGTCGAGTTTCCCTCTTTTCCGCACAGACTTTTCCTCATGGCAACTTCAAAAAGATGTCATTCAGGGGCCAAATTTAAGAAAACCTCAAATCCGTGGTCTTTTCCCCGTGTTAAGTGCAAAACGCTGCCACCTTTCGAACATTGTTCCAGTTAACAAGACAAAACCCCGCCCGCCACAAATTGTACAGCGTTATCCCTCTCGCGAGCAGTTATTTTGACCATAAATCAAGTCCGCGCCGCAAAAATTACGTCTCCTGCGCCACCGTCGACCCTCCCTGGGGCACCGCCAGCCCATCAGACTTGTCATCAACCTCTGGCTAATTACGCAATCAAAGTATGCATGTAGCCATCGTGCAGAGCGGCTCGATTGACTCACCTTCATCTGCATATTGATGGCTGTTGGTTGTTGGCTGTCTAACAACACGTCGTCGCCCAGCTCTGCCAAAGACTTACAAGTTCCGTTGTGTCCCGCCGCGAAAGTGCGGACACTACACACGTACACCCAGCCAGCCTCGTCGTTGTCCGTTCGGTCAGATAATTGCAGCCTGCAAAGTTGTGGTGTGGCGCGGCAGTCATGAAGCCGAATGGATGCATGATCACTGGCGCTAACCACTGAGCCATTATCGCAAAGCGTCAATTAACCGCTCTTTTGCATAAAAAGGTGTGAAAAAGCAGCTCAAGGAGCCAGTGTCCTCGCCCGAGAGTGATCACTCATGCAGATCCTATGCTCGAATTGCTGCCCGTGCCTGCCAGGCCTGATTGGCATTACTGGCAAATTGCTCCTCATTATATCGTGACCAATCTGCTGCCGCGGCTTAATCCTCACAATTGAGTTCACAAAACGTCACGATCCTTAACGCGATAACATGCCGCTAAGTCAAAATATTTACCCAAACGATCAATTCATCCCGGGCGAGTGCGAGCGAGGAGGGCGGGAAACGGGATCTGCCCCACAAGCCACCTCAAGCTGCACTAATTCAGAGTATCAGTCTCCCTCATGTCGGCCTGTTTCCGATCAATCTGGCTTAATCAGCCCCTGGGTAACTGCAAACAACGCAGCGACGTCAAACAAATTAATTATCGAGTTAAACGAAACAGAAGTTGACCAAGGGGACGGAGAGACAGTTGGCTAGGGCGAGGAGCCAAACGCGCACCCGCTTTGACTTGAAGCCCAAGTTAGACGTCAGGATGAATTGCAGGCATCGGCGGGTGGACTTTGAGACGACAGCGACAGCATTTGCAGGCAAGCGAGCGCGCACACTCGGCGGATTGCTGGCTGATTAGCAGCCGCGCGGCCGCGCTGTGCATAGCTGTTGATTGCGAATTTAAATGATTGCTGCCTCGCTGACAGGAACAACGGTTGGCCAATTGGCCATTAAACCGGGGGCAACTGGCTAATGGCTAATGGTGCGTGGCTACGCGATACGCGAAATCCACGCCGTGAAACTTGTTGTCGCGGGAGGGTGACACTTCTTCGGAGAGGTGTCTGCCAACCGTATGCCACTGACGCTGGCTTTAATTGGACGTGCTCACGCAATCTGACGCCGCTGAAACAGCGCGCTGAGTAAATTTTCAAACCCTATCCCTGCGTTTCTCAAACCCACCAAAACACTGAAGAAATGAAAAAAAAAATCAGAACTCACCTGCGAAACCTCGACGAAGCACCGACTTTCTTCTACAAACTCACTGATCACTTTGAACGGACGCACAGATGTTCACAAAATCATCAAAATCTCTAACAAGGGTTTCTTCTTCGCAGGACAACCTGCAGGCGGACAGTTGCACAGCCGAAAAACAGTCAGATCCCGCATTCGAATTCGAAAATGACCCACTGGAGCGGAAATGACGCACTAAATTATGCAAATGACTTCACCACAGATCCAACACACGATCCGCGAAAGCGAAACAAACAGCCGATGCACTCACTCACGCTTGATTGATGAACCTAAGAGATACACACTGAGACTGACTTGGCTGAGTACCTGAGTGTCTGCAAGACCTCAGGCTGAGAGAGCTTTTGTCTGCAGAACCCAGCCGCAATTGTGCTTCTCTCACTCGTACCCACCGCTCCGACTTGTGATCGAGTGAAACAGCGCCTGTCTCAGTGGCCAAAGTGTCTTTGCAGCCGCAAACTGCGATGTGTGGGGGTACCAGCCAGCGACTGTGGGCGGGTCTCGGCTGTGAGCCGCTGCCGTGGTCTCCATTAATGGAGTGAGCCACTTGGATTTATTGCCACGACTCTGAGCCGGGCTCTGATTGGGCGAAACTGTACGCCGCTGATAAATAAGGCTGTCAGTCGTGCTGCGAGAGCGTTGGTTTCGCGTCCACCACCGTGTACATATGCGCGTGCTGATAGAGTGGGAAGGCTGTGTAGTGTTGGCCACAAGAGCTATCTGATTTCACAATGAATTGCGAGCAATAATAAAAAAAATGATTTGAAACGCAGTTTGTGGGCACAGCTAGCCTTGAATTGTTTTGTAGGAAACATATTCCCTAAGCACTGCGCTGTGCTGTGCGAGTGATTATGATGCATTTTAATGATCCTAATTAAAAGTATCGCCCGAAACGGGTGGGACATGCAGAATACGTGTCGCGGATGAGATCGGTATAATTTATGCGAGAATTCGGTTAATTTTCGGGTTAAGTGCCTGTCTTGGGGCCGGAATTAGAGGTCGATTCAATGTCAACGACGCAAGTGGCTTCCGCTGGTCGCTTCTTCGAACAGACAGAAACCAGCAAAGCTGTGGACTTTGTGTGAGGCCTTGTGGTGAAGAAGAATGCCTCTTTCCGCTTCGAATTTTGATTTTTTTATCTATTCTTTAATAGCCGGCTTAAGAATAAAAATCCTTGTTCCTCTTCTTCCTGAAAACTTTAGGGCTTTTCGTTTTGTAATATTTTCTTTTTTGGGTGAAACCAGGCCTAAATTAGGGTTAAAACTAAATAAAGACATGGAATCGGCTTTTTGACACATTGATCTAAAATGTGCGTACGTAGTTCTTAAAAGAATTCGTTCGAATTTTTGATTTGTTCGAAATTTAGGTCTGTTCGAATTTCGCAATTATTTCCGAGAGGCTGGAAACTAGGCTCTGCAATGAGAATTAGCACTTTACCCTTAAACAGGTTCTTGACAGTCTATGAACATTTTGTCGCAAACGTAGCTTATAAAATATTTGTTCGAAATTTTTATATTTTAAGCTTCGTTTTTATTTCCGACGGGCTAAAAACCAGATCCAACAATGAGAATAAGCCTCCTAGCCTTAAACAGGCTCTTGACAGTATATGAACATTTTGTTGCAAACGTAGATCTTTAAAGAATTTGTTCGAAATTTCGAATTGTTCGAAATTTGAATCTGTTTAAACTTTTCATTTTTTCCTACGAGACAGAAACCAGGTCTAGCAAAGATGATTAGCCTCCTACCCATAATCTAGTTTTTGACATTTGCCGCAAACGCAGTCCTTAAATGAACTTGTTCGAAATTTAGATTAACTCGAAATTTTGATGTGTTCAAACTTCGTTTTTTCTTTTTCCGACGTTAAAACCCAGATCTAGCAATGAGAATAAGCTCCTTACCCTTAAACATTTGTTGCAAACGTAGATCTTAAAAAAATTTGTTCGAAATTTTGATTAGTTAGAAAATGTTGATCTTTTTAGACTTTGCATTAATTTCCGACAAGCTGGAAACTAGGTCCAGCAACGAGGATTAGCCTCCTACCCATAAACTGATTTTTAACACTTCTTGCAAATGTAGTTCTTAAACCAACTTCTTCGGAATTTTGATCTGTTCAAACTTTGCATATATTTCCAACAGTCTTCTCAAAAGCCATATGTTGTACCGACTGTTGACAAGGCTTTTCTTGATCTTCTACTTCAAACGCTAATCTGGATACGGAATGTGGAAGTGCGGAAGTTAGCAAATACAGGGCAACTCATGCACTGTCTGAAATTTAAGTTGAGCGCGCGGTATCCTGTTTTCAATATAAAATATTCTTACATTCGCGGTGTTTCTTTTATCCTGTAGTTTTTAATGCCTCTCTCCCTCTTATTTTTTAAGTTCTGTTTCGAAGATGATTCCTTAGATTTCAAAGGAACTTACCCTTGGAGTTTGTACTAATCATTTAAACAACTTAAGAGACACTCTGTACAGACGTATTATAGGTCGCTATTGTGTCTTGAAGGAGATGATTTATAGAATCTGTAAGAAACTCGACGGAGGTTGCGCTATGAAAATGAAAATTGTAACCTTTGACTCCAAGCACTTCTAGTTATTGTATTAATTTATTGACTTCGAAGCTCATGTTTTGGACACAAGGCAATAACACAAATTCTCCAAATGGATACTCAAAGAAAGGTGCGTTCGCAAGTTCTCTCACAGAGCAACCAAACAGGTTCCCCTCAATCAAAGTTATGTCAACAGTAGCATAATAGCTGTTTGAAACAAGTACGGTTGCAAGTTATATAAAAATGTGTGTTGGACAATTACAGCAAGGCGTTTCTCTTTGCTGAAACGTTCCTGCTGTCGCTGATTCGTAGTCACACTTTTCACTCCTTGGAAGCATACTTATACACTTTCAAGAAATATTTCAATATTTTAGACGAAAGGTTTCCTCTTTTCCGTTTTTTCGCGCTTAAAGCGTTGATTCGTTTTCCTCGAGAAGTCGAAGAGCACATTCCGAATGTACTTTGAAGAGCCCAACCATTGTCTCCTGTGAACAATAGCCAATGTTGCTCTGAATCTTTAATTTTTAACAATTTTAAAAGTTTCCAAGCTCAAACTCAAACCTAAATTTAAAAACTACCCCTCTGACCCACCCCAAATAAGCGAACAAAGTCAAGTCCCAATAGTGACACTTTGGGGAACTCCCATTTCATTTGCGCACGCCACAAGCGAGTGCTACGACTTTTCCTCCGGCACTGCTGCCACATTGTATGTCAATTCCACGCTTACAGCCTAATTGCAAACAATTAATTAAGCCGTGCTAAGCCTTACGACGTTCGTAATTATTTTTAATCGCCACCGCACCGCAGAGCAACGTCACCATTGCCCCCAACGGCGCGTCTCAGACGCCACACAGTCGAGTTAATTACAACTCATATCCAAGAAGTTCCGTAATGAGATTCATGAAATTAATAAATAATAACTAGCATGGGGCACGGTGTGTGTATCTCGAGCCTCCAGTGTAGCTACTCTCCGGTGTCCATATTCAGCAGCAAGCCCACCAAAGAATGCTCATCCAATTAGACGCAGGTGGGGGATCGCCGCAAGGCGGCAATAGATGCAGCGAGCTTCAGTTCGGAATCAGATTCAGATATTAATTGCAAACTCTGTGACCAGTCAGCCAGAATAGACTCAGTGACGCACTGGCCACCTCACCTCCAGCTCCTGTTGCAGCCTCAGACTCCAAGTCAGGTTCAGGTTCAGGCGACGCTGGCCTGAGCGGCGGCGCATTTGAATATGCGGGTTGAAGCGCTTAGCCAGCACTCATTATTCGGCATGACTTCATTGGCTTCCTCCTCCCACTCAGTGTCAGTGTCCGGTGTCGCCGCTGCTACCTGTACCCAGCGCGTTCCGAGCTGCTGCTCGAGCGTCTATCTTCCCGTGTATCTATGTGTGTACATACACAAATATCGTGCGCGTTCGATTGCAATGACGCGCAGCCCGCTCGTCGAGAAGCAATGGCTAATCAGAAAGCCACAGCGCACATTTTCAAGATTGCCATATATGGCCTGACGAACCATCTATGGTCGGGGCGATATATAACTCGCCGAATGGCTAATACTCTTGCAAAATCTAACTTGTATCGCATGTCGCCGTGGTATCTGTCAGGGCGAGAGTGTGTGCGCGCGCGCGTTTATTTGACGGAGCTAGTGGCGCACAGGGTTGAAGGGTCTTTCACTTTCGCGATGATGAGCTGGTTGGTGGCCCCACCAAATATGGCCTGCACATCCGGGGGTGGAAGATCTGTTAACTGACCTCTTGTTTGTGTGTTTTTTTCAATGATACGGTGGACAAACTGGCAAGCTCTGTTGACACACGACGCAAAATAAACGACAGCGCAACTCGCTTTTGAAAGTTGTCATCGATTAAACAAAGCGTTTGGGCGTCACATTACGTGAGAGATCTGGTGAATCGCAAATCTATTGAACTGCTTCTCAAGTCGGTTGTCTTGTAGATTTCCGTCTGAATTAGTAAATGTCCAATTATGGCGCTGGTCGCGACGACGGCGACACTGATACTTTAAGTTAAGCGGTGCTAAGTTGAATGTCCCCTAGTCGGTGGGTTTGACTGGTGGGCGAATCTAGATGTGACATGTATTCCTGTTTAACTCTGCATGGCGAATTTGTATTGAAGGATTCTGAAAAAAGATTTCGTGTCACCGCAGGACTTTCGAGATCTCTGACGGTTTCGAAACTGATTTCTGCAGCCCTTGCAATATTTGTGTCAGGAGTGGCTTGTTTCGACCAGCTTTGAAGGAGTTGTTCATTAAACTGACTGAAATTTGAAAGTAACACAATTCTATTTATTGGAAGCTGTATGCTTGTACAGCGTTTGTCAAGATTGAACGGAAGATCTTTCGTGTCACAAAAGCTATGTTTTTTGGCGAAGATTGCAATTTCTTGGATGAATGGATGGATGAATGGATGGATGAATGGATGGATGAATGGATGGATAAATGGACGGATGAATGGATGGATGAATGGATGAATGAATGGATGAATGAATGGAGGGATGAATAGATGGATGAATGGATGACAAAAATTAAATTATTAAATTAAAGTGTTTGTATCATCAAACGATTGTTTTTTAAAAATCCCCCTTCTTTCCTCCCACGCTTCAGATGTATTAAACGAATAATTGCTCAAAAGTCCTCATAATCGTCGCAAGCCCTTCTCCACCCCCGCACATCTACGCAATTTCCTCGATTAAAACTCTCGCCTTGCGGAGTGAATCAAGCATGCTCGGGTGCCAGGGGAACTTTTAATTAAATTGCAATCTTTCCATGTCGTCACCTAGCTGAGTTAAACTTCTTTTTCGTCGCATCCTCTTCGCTCACTTTTCAATAATTAATCAACAATCTCTATCAGCGCAGAGTTTTTGGCGTAATGTGTGTGCAGGCTGAAATTCACGACTTTACTACATTTTCACCTGTTTGCGCCCGCAGGCGACGTCATGTGACTTGGATGACATTGAGATCCCGTTGTGCACACACTTGCTCCTCAACTGACTGCAAGACTGAGGAAATTACTTTTTGTGTTCTTCGAGCTTGAATATCTTGCGCCTGATGAGCTTTACAGTCTCGACGAAAACGAATGACATGTTCACCTCCTGAGGGGATTGAAATACTTTATCACTTGAAAGAGTGTTTTATTTGATTTTGATTCTGAACTGTGTTGTGCAAAGATTGGGCGCCAATTATTTCAATTGATGTCCAAATTGTTCATCATAAGACAAGTTTATCACAGAATAAATCTGAGACACAGTGTAGTTTGGGAAGAGTTCCTCCTTCTTGTCAACCAACAGGACTTCCCAATCAGCATGATTTCTCGCCAGATGCCTCGCGTTGCGCACTCCAAGTCGGTTGAGGTCCTTTGCCACTTGTCCAGATCGTTCGTCATAAACCAAGTATATCGAGGAAATAATTTGAGACACAGTGTACTTTGGGAAGTGTTCCTCCTTCTTGTCAACCATCAGGACTCCCCAACCCGCATGATTCCTCACTGGAGGATCCTGCGTTGGGCGCCAATCATTTCATTAACTGTTCAGATCGTTTGTCATAAGTCAACATTATCGCTTCAGAATAAATTTGAAACAGAGTATACCTTGGAAAGTGTTCCTCTTCCTTTTCAACCATTAGGACTTCCCAAACGGCATGATTTCTCACCGGATGCCTCGAGCTTGCGCACTTGAAATTGGTTGAGGTCCTTCGCCACATGTGTGTGCAATCTCAGCCTAGGCCGTCCTCTGTTGCGTTGTGCCAATTGCAAGGATTTAGTTGAAAAGCGTTCCTCCTTCATTCCGTTTGAAAGCGCGACACGATTCCAAAAATTCTAAACCTGGTGAGTTTGACATACGAAGACAAATGGCCTTCTTTTGAGATTAGTCTTGACATGATAACTTTTTGGAAAAATGCCACCTTCGCTGAATTCCACAGAAGTGTCCAAACTAGGATCGCCTCTATCACATTCCTCCCCAAGGACAACTGTTTCACTTCAGACATTCCGCGCTTAGTTGATCTCCTTGCGACAGCCATGCTAATTAACTTTGCCAACTTTGACTCCACATCAGAATTGTGTAATCCGAGTCAAATTGCTCAGCGCCTGTCATTCCGTCGATAAGTTTGATTGGGCCAATACCCACTACGCCCCCCAACCCCCTCCCCCATCCGGTTGCAGAAGCTGCGCGTCAGTTGCGTCGCAATTGAAGTCGAACTCGGCGTACATAAGGGAGTGCGAAGGAGAAGGCATGATTTGTTGACCAAACCTTTTATATAGAAATTGTTTAAATAAATCAATAATAAATTCAAGTGTCTTTATCCATTTTCGTCGCAAGGAATTTTTCCAGTGCTGTGCTGGCAATCTCTCTCTTTCTCGATGAACATCGCACTACAATCGGCGACGTCTACGTTGTGTCGTTATCGACGACGACGACGACAACCCAGCAAGACATGAGAGGCTCCAATGCCAGGCGAACACAGAGTGCCACCAACGTGCGCGCATCAGGTTGAAGTGGATGGCGGCAGGCGGTCAGCCATCCAGTCGACCTGTCGTGCGTACATAGCCACCACGGTGGTAACCGCCTGGTCGAGTATATCACATTCCAAGTTATTTATAACCGCTTACACGCGCAGAGACGCAACGCACAGGAGCTACTGAGAAATCAAAAAAAAAAAAAAAAAATGCTGAAATTGCACACACAAAATGGCAGCCAGAGAGAGAGGTGAATCTGAAAAGGACAAACCGGCTGCGACGAAGCTTCAATTTTCACTCTTACAGCAGCGGTTTGAGTGATTTATCATGCGCCGCTGCTCTGACAGCAAGCTTGCAAGGAACGACGACGATGATGACAGCGGCCGGCGGCGGCGCAAAAAGTCGACAACGCAGCAAAAACCGTCAAGCTACTGGCAGTTGGAATTTTTTCCAAACCGCTAATGAGAGTGGCTAATTTGATTTCATTGGTCAGCCGGCGATGTGTAGCACACTGTGCACCGGTCCCAGGGGATGACGGTGAAGTTCATTTGGCCGAGCGGGCTGTTCTAAGCTACGTGGCAACCAGTCAATAATTAAAACGGCGACGAGCTGCGAGTACAAGCGACCGTATGGTTCCTTGCGCATTTCTAATGAGCCGCAACCATGTCAGCGCCATTGGAGGTGCTGCTGTGACCGCGGCACAACACACATGCGTCTATCCGTTCACTGCAGCGCGCTCGTGATTGATGGCGCGTTTGATTGACTGATTTGATATTAACAAGCCGACGGCATATGTCGGATTGCCAGGGCCACCTGCACTGGCATGGCACTTCCATCTGCATATGACACTGATTGCCCAAGCCTGGTGTCAACTGGGACACGTCGGCCGTGCGCATCTCTAGGTAGGTGTCCCATTGTAGGAAACCAACGCCGCCACCGCGAATGCGCAGTAAACAATGATCGAACGACAGATCGGGCTGCTGCCGATGCGCTGACCGCGCAGCCGGCTCCTGTGCATCTGCCGACAGTGATACTCCGCGGTGCTTTCGATGAAAACATCGAAATAAAAATGCAAATTGAGTGTGCCCCGTTGCGTCGGCGCAAACAACGCATCCAACGACAACCGGGACGACGTCTGATCGCGGCCAATGCAAAGCTTGCGCCTGTAGCGGCGGTGGCGGCGTCGGCTGCCACTGTGGTGGCGGTAACCGGGCCACACAAAAGAAAATCGAAATTCAATTGATCGTAGATCTGGTCGCCGGAGCATGCAACATGCCGATGAGTCAACATTGGATGCTTCCTGAAAGCTAGGCCGACACTTGCGCAACTGATTACAGGAAAAATCTGCTTCTTCCCGACAACACCGGCGACGCTGTCAAAGGTTGTTCATGAAGTTTTCAAGACGGAATTTACACGACATCCGAAACGTAATGTCCTATTCACCTCATAAATCCAGTCGCTGCCGCGCTGCAACGCTGCCAGGCAGATGGCGGTGCCACCAAAAAGAGTGTCAATCGAGCTTCGTGCATCGCTGCGCTGCCTATGTTGCCGCTGCCTATGCGCGACGGCAGTGTGCGCACTGACAGGGTGGTTAAGTACGCAATTTGCACACTGAATCGCCGAACGTGCAGGCGGTGAAGAGTTTCACTGTGCCGGACGACAGACATATCGACACAACAATTTACGAGTGTCGCGTCGTCGATCTCGGGCTGCTACCACTTCTCTACTTTATGCCCGCAGGAGGAGGCAAATGCAAGGATTAGCATTCAGATGCGCGCCTGATATGTCCAAGTCAAACAGTTGTGTACATTTGTTGTCCAATTGTTCTGCCATGCAATTAGGTGATTTCGATTTGTTGGGGATCCCATTTGTTGGTAGAGACTATGTGCGAGTGTGTGTGGTCTGCGGGGCCCCGGGAGACTTCACCTGAATTCCTTATCGGCTGTCATATAGCCGATGCAAATATGCGCCGTCCGGACATCAAGATGAACTCGTCAAACTTTCTGACACACAAGCGGCTACGACACGACAACTCCGCTCTCGTCTAAAGGCTGCAGGAGCCAGAATCCGTGCCGTGCCCACGTAACCTATTACTCATTACCCTCGTCGCTCGATGCAGAGCCGTTTTATAGAGATGTTCAAATTGAATTGTCTCGGGGAGCCGCGACCATGGATGCCAGTGAAGGAGGTATTTCTTTGGCAATTTGGTTATGGATTGCACACGCGCCAAACCTCCGTCAGCAGCCAAAGAACTGCTGCCGTTGTCGTCGGCGTCGTCCGTTGGCTGGCAGGTTGCTCCTGTCTTAACAATTATTTATAATTCCTCCCAGGAGAACAGTGGCAAGAGGCAAAGTTGTAAACTGTGATCGGGTTTTCTCATTACCTCATTCAAATGTCGACTGTTCGTTTTGGCATGCAAGCAGATTACTCGGGGCTTCTTCCTTCCTTCACCGCTTCAGTGTGTCTTTTGTTCTTGGCAATAGCACCAGAAAGAAAGGGCGACCGCGGGTTGGGTTTCATTCAAAACCGACAACGACTACGAGGACGGCGGCGATGGTGAGCAGCACGGTTGAGCCGAACTGGACTGGACAATACGAAAATAATTTTTGAAATAAATTATTGCAATCCGCCAGGCGGCAGTGGTGGTGACGGCGGCATCAGCGGGAGTGCGTGTGGAAAAGCGCTGAAAATCACCCAAAAGAAGACCACGACAACAATGAACGGCGACAGTGACGGTGGTGGCACAGTGGCAGTGGCAGTGGCGGTGGCGGTAACGGTGGCGATGGCGGCTACATCAACTCCACAGACGACAGCCAACAACGAGGGGAGACGTTGAAGAAGAGCCCAACAAACGACAAACGAAGGTGGTCACCTCCCACTCCCCGTCTGCATATTCGCGGATCGTATGCGTTGCATTTGCATTGTCAACTCGCATCTGTTTGCACGTGCGTCTGCGCGCGCAGTCGCAAACAGAAAAATCTTTGGGGAGCAACTGAACGAACATAAAAGTCCCATTTTAATGGAAATGTATGTTGCCGCTACCGCTGCTGCTGCTGCCGTTGCGCGCCGCAGCAATGCGATTGCACTCGGGCCACTTTGCGCACACTCTGAGTGCATCCAATCAGACTTCATTCCGCGCGACAAGCGCGTCGCCGACGTGCGCGCACAGCCTTTGCACATTTCCGAAGATGGCTTTTGAATGAGCCGCCCGTGGTGTATCCGATGGGCAGGGGTCACAGCCATCGCCGTCCCACGTACGGCGCGGCCCGTCCACCACCGCACTGACGCATCTCACTGCCAAGACAATCGCCCGGACTTTTAAACAATTACACAATGAGTCCGGGTCCTGGGGAAGTCCGCCGAATCAATTCATCATCTCCTCGCTGCGCAGCCGATGCGGAACTGAAACGGTTCGCAAGCGGCGGAGCTAGCAATTAATTTGAAATGCAAATGCCAGGAGCAGAGCGCACCAATCATAAATTATCCAATTGTAGAGCAGTTTGTCCGGGGCGATCTATTAGCCGGTGCGCCCGCCGCAAGCGCAAAGGCAGTCGCAGCCAGTGCGCCCATCCTGCCCAATCGCAAAGGACGTCCAAACTGTTGCTGTCATGTTAAACCAACAAGAAGTTGGATTCGGCCGTGGCTCCTGTGTGTGTTCCTCCCGGTGGCGTCATCGATACCATCATCATCGACGGAATGGGCTCCTCCGGATATTTGCAATTCGCAGGCAACAGGACCGCGAACGTGAACTTGTCCCCAGTCGTGGCATAATCTGCAATAGTAATAACAATAATCTCTGTCCGATAGTCCATGTGCGTTCGACAATTGAATGCCAGCCTGCCTACATTACATACTCTGCCGGTTCGGCCGGTATCCCCGATAGGATGGGAGGCAGTCGAGGAAACTGAGGAATGCCTCGCATCCACTGCGGCTTCGTTTCCTGGCCATACTTTCCAGGTACGAGAGTATGTACGAATTTAAATAAAAATTAAGAATTACCCGCTCTGATTGTTGTTCGTGCGCTTGGCCGCTGTTACCGCTGCCGGTTCGTCCTCAATGGACAGTGGGCGCATCTGGGCGGTAGCAATATAGCTGCTAAAAGGACACTCAACACGATTTTTCAATCGTACGACGACAAAGACGATGGCGATGGCGATGAGGACGGAACTAACGACGAACGATGCAGATGCTGGAGCTGGTTGGCAATCGGGCGAATGATGCGCACTAGTCCTCCCCGCATATCGAAGGAAACACCAACAAAGAGACTGCAGCGATAACTGCAACTGGGGAAGCTGCCACTGCGACAACGACGAGGAAGCGACATTTTCAATTTAATTAGCCAGGACCCAGCAGCCGATCCTATTCCATTGTTCATTCATTACGTTCGATGTAATTTATATTTCCAAGTGCAATAAACTCTCAGTCCTAAGCGGATGCTGCTGCGCTGCTGATTGTGCTCTGCGGTGCTTGCCGCCACCGCCGCCTTTATTTTTGCTTTCAAATGAAATGGAACCCATCGACGGGGAAATAAATTGAAGTTTCAAAACTTGTGTGCTTCCGTTCCTGAAAGTTGACTATTTAATTAGCAACTGGAAGGACATCTCTTGTCGCCGCTTGAAAAATGCAAATAAATGGCTAATTGCGGCGAAATGGATAGTTTAAGGATCTTGAGAGTCAATTCGTTGAATTTTGAACGATTGACCAAATGATTGTCGGCTTACAATGCTGTGAATAAGGAAGCAATCCGGGGAATGGATTTAACCCTTGTTTTGAATAGACCCAAGGGGGAGAGATGATTTGAAAGTACAAGAAGCTTAAGTTCTTGAAAATCCCTAATCACCCAAAACATTTTAAAAGTGGAGAGGAGCAAGTCTTCTTTACGTATTAAGGGCTCTGTTTGCAACTTTTTTTTTTTAATTTCGTGAATGATAAATTTTAAGTCTCTGTTTGTTATCTAAAACGGACGCAACCGTCCGAATGTTTAGAAGCTACATTCGGACGGTTGCGTCCGTTTTAGATTTTAAGTCCTTGGTCACAAACCGTTTCGAAAAACCCTTATCACCCAAAACATATTAAAAGCACAAAGTACTCTGTACGCATTTAGGGCTTCGTTTGCAACTTTTCTTAATTATGTGAGTGACAAATGTTAAGCCTCTTTACGTTATAGTTTTTAAGAATTCGGACGCTTGAGTCTATTTTAGATTTTAAGGCCTTGATCACAAACCTTTTTGAAAATCCCTAATCTCCCAAAACAAATTAAATACACAAAGGGGCAAGTACTCTGTACGTATTTAGGGTTTCCGTTTTCAACTTTGAATTATTTATTTTATTTTTTAACTATCTTCGTTTCGGACCCTTGCGTCTTTTTTCAAATTTTAAGGCTTCGATCACAAACCTCGATTCGCTCTCTCCAAATGTAAGAGACCTGTCAAGTTTGAGTTTCCTATGTTTGGTTCATCGACATTTACAAATTTAAAGTTTTTGGATGTTTCTGCATTTTTGAACTCCTCTTTGAAATCCCAGAACGCTTTTGACCTTATGTAACAATTCTGAACACAACGCCCTTAACCCGCATAGCACCGTTCCAGGAAAGAAAAAAGTTCTCACAAAAAGGTCTCCTGACACCTATTAAGCGGATACAAAAAGAAAAACAAACTCCAAACAAACCAATCATTCCAATTCCACTCCCCATCAATCCGCTTCTCATGCGATGGCGGACACTGTTTGTCTTTGCAACTATCGACTGCGGCGTGGACGTCTATCGCCATAACGTCTCGCTTGATCATTGACCCTATTCCAAAGATGTCACTCATTTGGACAGCGACGAGAAATAGCTCAACCGGCGGGTGATGCCACCGATGGTCGGCCAGCCTCGCTGGCATTCCGGCACTTTGCCCATCTTTTTCTCCTTTTTTCTGGTCATGTCCCACAGCATAGATCAGATCCTCCTTCATCGAACGATAGAAGCAAAAACCCAAGGTATCCCCTTCTCAGCAGATTGCCATTTACTTTGCCACTCGAAATGGTTTGATGAATTCTCCCTGCAGCTTGTGACATAGCGTAAAAACGCGTGTGTTACATAAACTGCATACTGAACAGCCCCCGAGTTTCCACTCAGCGGAATTGAAGAACACATCCCAGCAGAAGTGCTAGGGGAGGAGAAGAAAAAATCGAACACGCAACATGATACGTTGTGGTAAATCTATTAACTGGTGGATCCGTCGGATGTCTATTTAGGTGATCCACCTTGAAGCAGCCTTGTTTGGGTCCCGACCATTACCATCCCCACTCGATACACAAACCTGCACCTTCTCAACAGCCCATATAGTTCCCGAGGAATGCCTGCTCTGTAGCCGGGACGGAATCTCTG
Source organism: Eristalinus aeneus (assembly GCA_955652365.1). Taxonomy (NCBI): domain Eukaryota; kingdom Metazoa; phylum Arthropoda; class Insecta; order Diptera; family Syrphidae; genus Eristalinus; species Eristalinus aeneus. Next base: position 99,971,792 of record OY019131.1, read on the forward strand.
TGCGCGCGAGGAGTGTTCCTCCTGCGGTGGGATGTGATTGTTATATTAATTTTCTCGAAACAAAAAAGCACAACACGCACCACACATCCAAAAGCCACGAGAATACTGCAGAGAAAATGTTAGCCATCAGAATCAGTAGCAGCACCCCCTCCTTGTTGTGTGTAGTGGCATCATCCGCGCAAACTTTGCGCGAAGAGAGCGCGGCGCGAAGTTGTTCCCAGCATATATGGCAAGCTCGGTACGATCGATGAAGGCCTCCGCAAAAAGTGAGTTGTTTCCTGATCTGTGATTTTTCCTAGAAAACCTCCCTCCCCGCTCCTCAGGCGTTGTCTTCGATGTCACACCGCTGCGCTGCGCCGCAGCGGGCAAAAAGAAAGAATCAGTAAAGGCAGAGCGAAGAACGAAACAAGTGAGGACACTTGGCTTAGCGTATAGAAATAGCTTGAATTCCCTGAAGATGCGCAGTTAGAGAGAGGAACGACGGACGAACCAGAAGACATGAAGTCTGCCATTGCGGATGCCCGCGTAAATTACATTTATGGCATTGTGCCGGGAGGAACTCACGGTGATGTAGTGTGGCCGCACCAGGAATGCACCATCAACCATAGACATGCAGTCTCTAGTTGGAGAAGTTCACTTCTTGGCCGTACACTACGGGACCGTGATTCGGGAGAGGGATGCCTAGGTCGCATGTACAGGGCGCTGGTGCGTTGCTTAGCTACCACCGCAGTCGCTCAAGCTGAGTCAGGCAGTAACGAAAATGACGATTCGCAGCTCTGTCAGGTGGACTATCTTCAGCAACTGACGATCATGATGATCGGAGAAGATAAAGAGGACACAAGAGCTGCCTGTTATCCGTCTCACGCGTTTCCCATACAAGAACTTGAGGAAAATCGAAGAAAAAATTTCTGCCGCGCGCAATATAAGGGCATCTTTAAACGGAACAAATATCTACTTAACTCAGCAGCAACAAGATTCCCATTGCAATCTTGCAGATAAATAAATTATTGATTTCTAAAGAGGTCTCGTAGAATAGATCAAACAACAGTAGCCTCTCTCGCAATAATTAGAGCCAGAGAGAGACCTAGGCCGCTAGTCGCAATTGCGGTGCGGCTGTGCGTCGGAATCTACGGGGCTCTCATTGCATGGAATTTGATATCTAATTAGGATTCCAAACATCACTTAAAGCACGATGATTGCGATTCGCCCCGAATGGCAATGCGCTTGCCTAGACTTACTGACTGCATGCTTGTGGCGTGATACTTAATATTGCATTTCATTAGAAACGCTCTCACCTCTCCCCTTCTCTCTCTCTCTCTTTCTTCCACAGGATGACCGGTCGCCGATGTCATCGGCCAATGAATCAGACGAGTCGTCAGACGTCGACTCACCGGGACCACCCAGTATGAAGACCAACCAGCAGCAGGCCATGCTGACGGACACACCCTCAGCACCCGAAACACCATCCCATCAGAAGGTTCAATCCGCTGAACAGTCAAACACAACCCCCAACGCAGGAGCCAACAAGCAGGTCTACTACGACCTCTTCAAACCATCCACCAGCACGAACCAAAGTCAGAAGCATGCGCAACCGCAGCCGCAGCAGCAGCAGCAGCAGCAGCCTAGCAACCTGGTGTATCCAGCTTCGGCGCTAGCAAATATACCGCAAGAGGTGCTCCTGAGCCTGGTTCAGTCGGGACACCTGCAAGTGCACACCGAAGATGGTAAGAACCTAATGTTAATGTAATTTAGTCGATGCCAAGTTCATTGAAACCGAAAGTACGAGCCCACATCGCTGCCGCCGCCGCCGACGCCAAATTCGTTTAATAACTTAATCCATCCAACCAAATCGGGCTGGAGGTTCACACATCTTGAACTTCCATTTCAATCAAATTCATTCACCGTTTCCTTAACCATCTGCATAAAAACGACGCGCGCGCCAGTCCCGTCGCGCACTATTGTAGTCGTCGTGCGACGACACGGGCCCCAAACCCGACGCACGAGATTGCGTAATAATAACAACAAACAACGCTCGACGCATATAAGGAGCCCCCATTGATCGATGCTCCTCCCGAAGGCAAATAAGCGCGCAGACGAACTGTTCTCAAATCGCGCCCCAAAAAGGAACTCACACGCTGCTCGGGAAGGCAGCAATGGATGGATACACTTAGCTGCACAATTTCCCGATGACGACGGACGCCGCCGACGACACCGTCCACTCCGACAACGCATCCGGAGGAGAAGCCCCAACAGTAGCAGCAACATTGAATCGAAAGCGTTCGAGCGCGCGTCCGATGCCAAACCAAGTCAAATAATTGCATGCCATGCCGTCGTCCACTGTTCAACGTTCCGTGGATGGTCAGTCGTAGACGATCGGATCGATGCTCCTTTTTGGTGAATTACACATGTCGGCGTGAGGCATTTAGTTTAGTCCAGCGACCGAATACCCCGACTCGTATGTATAATCCGCAAATATGTCCAAGATGTCCATAACTTCTGCGCGGACTGTCTCGGCGCGTTACCATAAAGTTTTCCTTTTTCTGTGCTGCCTCGTCAAGCTTATGGTGCCGGCGGTACGTGGCGGCGGGCTGACTGAAATCGGATTAATGATTGCATCTGAGGAGGGCGCTCAAATCCCTTCTACACATTTCTTATCATTCGTTTTGCTTGTTTTGTGACATTTTCAGATGGAAGCGGCCACCATTACATCACAATACCACTCTCTATGGCAGCGGCCGCAGCTGCCAGCAACAATAACGCCGCTGCCAGCACAGCGGCTCAGGTTAAGGATCTCTCATCTAGAACAGGTGCTTCCAGGGACAACGCTCCAGCGCAATCATCAACAGCGGGGTCTGCAGCCACGCAGCCATCATCCCTATGTTCGACCTCCGGCCAGGATGCGATCTGCGTGAAGGAAGAGTTCATTGACTAAAACGCAAGTCGAGCGGACGTCGTGTTTCAGTTGCCAAACAAAGAGAAAATCCCCATTACTAATTCATTGTTGTAACTTCAGCGAAATTATCTATTGCAATTCTTTATCTGTATCGACTCCGAGAAGGAAACAAAAGAGGAACTATTGTAGAATGTCTCAGTTGTCACTTCGATAAGTATCCCTGCTGGACGAAACATTTTTGCGTACGCACAAAGGAGACATGATATGGTGCATACTGTCGCGAACTTTTTTCACAGCGGAGAGTGAATTGAAACTGACTTGGTTTTGTGGAACCCTTTCGGGGAGATATCGAATTGTTAGAAGTATTAATTTTTATTCATCGGCGAGATGTTAAACTTAGTCGTTGATTTTTTTTAAGTATTTTAAGTCGAAGGACCTTTTGGACCCAACTATTGAGTTTGAGTGTTTTTCTGTTAACCGCAAGGTACAATCGGGAGGTTTGGAACCCTGTGCAATATCCACTGTGGGTTCTGATGGTGCTAATTTATTCTTTGTATGCTTATGAAATTGGAAGTCCTTGGGGAGAGGCTTCGCTAAGACTTGTAACATGATATATTGCAGCTACGCCAAAGTGGAAAGAGAAGATAGGGTTTTGGTTTCAGTCTTGGTGAGCAGAGTTGTTGAGTTTACAATTAAGTATTGAGTGCAATGCAGATTGAGCTATAGTCTACGGGGGTATCTTCAGACGTCACTTTTCCTTAAATTCACTTTCAATAATTTAACGGTGATTCTGAGCAGGGAAACCAGTTGATACTCTGCGAGTGTTTATAACAGTGGGACCTCAAGGAATAAAATCTATTCATATTTCTAACCTCCGAGATCTGTTTGTGAAAATTAAACTCTGACTGCCGGTTATAACAGATTACTAAGTAAATCCTGGGACATATAGAGGGCGCCACTAGCAAAAATTAATTTTATATTAATTCTTTGTTAGTGGCGCCTCAATGAGTCCTGGAACATGTAGGGGCGCTAAAAACAGAAATTATTAATTTTATATAAATTGTTTGTTCATGGCGCCCTCTTTCTGTCCGCAATAAGTCCCGGGACATATAGGGGGTGCCACTTACAAAAACTATTAACTTTATATAAGTTTTTGTAAGTGGTGCAACCCTGTATATCATCAATAAGTCCCGGGCCATACGGGGGGAACCACAAAAATTATTAACTTTGTATTAATTTTTTTCTAAGTGGCGTCCCCTATATGCCCGGAACATATTAAGTGATGTGTTATAGTCAAAAGCGTTGCGAAGCGTTTACAAAATTAAATTTTGCTAAACAATTCTGCCTTCTCTGGTCGAAAATTCGTTGCGGACGAATCAGTTTATCAGACATCAAAACCTGGCCCGCGCGAAACTTAGTAATGAGCAATAAAAGCTCTTAAGCTTGCTTAAACTGTCTAAATAGGTCCCGACAGGTGCTTGTTTAGGAAGAATCAAAAACGATGATGTTACTTCATTGAGGGCTTGAACAGGAAGGAATTTTTATTTGTTTATTTCACAAAAATGGTAGGTTCGCCAGTTGTTGACCTAGCGACCTCTTCCAAACACTAGTATACCAATTTTTCAATTTTGTTTGGACACAGTCTCAGCAGTGAATTTTAGAAAACATTTATATGAATTTAGCTACATTCTAGAGGAATTTTTTTACGTTGTTAGTTAACACTAAAGCTAGAGACAGTTCTTGCATACCCATTTCTTCCGCGCGCGGTCAAATTGATCGGTAATTAAAAAAATGATCAATTTTATTATTCAATGCAGATGTTGATTTGTTTCTAAATGTATATAAAATAAAGAATTTTCATGTATGTTGATTTAAATCTTAAATTCTTTATAAAAAAACAAGTTAAACTAAATTTTTATACAGAATGATATGCATGCATAACTACTTTGTTCTTCCTTCCTCATATTGTTGACAAATTATTTTAGTCCGAAATGTGCATTTGCCGCAAACATATTTTTCGCACTCCGAACAGATTTTTGTTGTTTTATAACCTTTACAAAATTGTATTTGAGAAGTTTTTTGTACGGACAAATTGGAACTTGAGGACAATGTTGGTAAGCCTAGTTCTGAAGCTAACCGGAACAAAAATTCCTGCCTCGAAATGTTGTCACCCGTTGTTTCTTTATACAAAATTCAGGCACTTATTCCAGCGAGGTCCATAATGTTTAAAAATGTCTGGAGCGGCCACCTACAACTTTTGGACGTCACGCTCTATTTTCTTGCCTCTGGTCTGCCACATCTAAGAGGGGCGTTCAAAATATTTTCGGTATCGATATGAAGGAAAATGCGAATTCAATTTAAATGGTTTTTGTTTTTCAATATAATCTCCCCTATCATCAATGCATTTGTTACATTTTGAGATAAGTTTTTTAAACAAAATACCCATTTATTGCCGGCGTGAGTTCTTCATCATCCGAAAATCTTTTCCCACGAAGACATTTTTTCGAATCCGAAAACAGGAAATAATCACTAGGAGCAAGGTGTGGACTATAGGGTGGGCGTTTGATTTCTTTGAAACCACAAACTCGCGCAGCATCCTTGGAAACTCGCGCGGTGTGAACAGGAGCGCTGTCATGAAGAAGCAACACACCCGTCTTTTCTATTTGGTTACCTCCCGCAAATTATGGAAAGTGGAAGCGTAGGATGTGGCGTTAATGGTTAAATTTTTTTTTTTTTGTACTCAATGAGCAAGATTCCCTTTGAATCCAAAAAAAACTGTGGCCATGAGCTTCCCTCCAGACGAAGTGACTTTGAACTTCTTCGGGGGGTCTGTTCCTTTTTTATGCCACTGCATGGAGTCTTATTTGCTTTCATGGTCATAGTGGTGAACCCATGTGTCGTCCCCAGCAACAATTCGATCCACAACACCGTCCGCGTTCTCACAACACATCTCCAAAAGCTCTCTACAGCATGCGGTACTCACTTTTTTCTGAGGCGCTGTGAGCATTCTTATCACCCCCCTTGCACTGACCTTTGAAAGGTTACGATAGTCATGAAGAATGGTGTGAATGGTACCAGTTGAAAGCTTGGTGATCTCTGCCATCATTTTCATCTTTATTCGTGCATCCTCAAGAACAAATTTTTCGACTTCTTCGATGCTTTCTTCCGTAGATGCAGTAGCCGGGACGCCGGAGCCGGGGTCGTCTTCAATGCGCTCTCTGCCTCTCTTGAACTCAGTTGACCACTTTTGCACAGTTGATAATGAAAGTGCGGAACCTGGTAAACAGCCACCATCTCTTCATGAATAATTTTTTGACTTTTTCCTTTCTTAGTGGGAAATTTAATTACAGCGCGATGCTCAATTTTCAACATCATTGTCTCGGTTGCCATTAAGATTCTGTTGAACTAGAGATAAAACCCAAATTAATAATCACATTTGTATGAAATTTAACATAAATGCACTAAAATAATAGTATAACTTGATAAATTAGTCAATTTACATTATTTACATCAATGCAAACGGAATAGTATAATTTTGTCTTGATGAATAACTCTCTCGTTTGACATCGTAATGTTTTGAAATTTTGTACAAACTTTCAAAATTATTTGTGCTTGGTCTATGCAGTGTCTATTTTTACCAATTCGAACTACAGGAGAATTATTTTAATATAAATGTTCTCCAACGAGCAAAAAAAAATGCAAATACTCAATAAAACTTAAAAATTAACGTAATTATTAATTTTTTTCAAAAACATTTTGAATGGAACAAAGAAAAGAATTTAGTACTTTGTTGAGTGTCCTTTGTTAGTAATAACAGCGCGCAATCTTTTGGGCATAGCACCAACAAGGGACACCAATGTGTCGGGGCAAATTTGGTCCCATTCTGACCGTATTCTTTCCATCACCTCAAAAGTATTCGTAGCCTTCGCTTCCTAATCTCTCGGTCTACAACATCCCATAAATTCTCTATAGGGTTGAGGTCGGGAGATTGCGCTGGCCACTCCAAAACCTCCTCAACATTCTGCTCTATCAAGAAACTTCTCACCATCACGGCTGGTGTGTTTCGGGTCATTGTCATGTTGGAATAAACTGCCTTCAGGCATATTCGACCGCCAATATGGAATCATGTTATTTTCCAGTATTTCCCGATACATTTGGGCATCCATTCGACCACTTACTTGGCACAATTGACCCACTCCTTGACGAGAGAATGAGCCTTAAAAATGTCTTTTCAGAAATTTGACTTGATGAATATTTTAGATTGCTTACCCCACACCATTACTGACCCACCCCCATATTTGATTGTGGAACCTCGGTACCTTTGCCCTGGTGGCAACCAGACGAGAACAAGTTACATTTGCTCTCGTCGCTCGATAAAATTTTGCCCATTGTTCCCTCGTCAAATGCATGCAGCACTTCGCAAATTCTAGCAGTTTCTTTTTGTTGATGGCACTAATGTATGTTTTTTTGGCTGGACGTCTTGCACACAGTTCCGACTCCCTCAATCGCCTTCTAACGGTGTGTACTCCTACGTCAACATCCAAATGTTCATTAGTCAGTAACTTCCACGGCAGTCTTCAGGGGATGAAATTTCACCTGGTTAACAATTTCGTGATCTTGTCGTGGAGTAGTTTTGCGAGGACGCCCACTGCCAATTTTGTTCCCGATATCGGGACACAATCCGCTGAATTGTTTATGTTGCGACACCAAACTCCAGAGTAACATCCTGCATTAATAGTCCGTTATTCACAGTGCAAATAATTGCTTCTTTGCATTCAGTCGATAGTTGCTTCTAATTATTGCATATTACAATTGATTTGAACCAAAAGAAATATTTTTGTACTTACCTTCGCAGCCATTTGCAGTTTTCTTGCTCGCACTAAATTTTTAAGTTTCTCACTCAATATGAATTCGCACACATTAGCAGAAGAACAATTAGCAAATGCAGTTGCAAATCAAACGTTTACACAATGGAAACAATTTTACCAAAAGGGAGAACATATTTGGTGCCGTTATAAGAGATAAGGCAACGGTAATTGCCATTGATGTGAGCGTTTGCATTTTTTTTGGTCGGTACTGTATACAGTACCTCACAAAATTGAGCATACACTCACAGCTTAAACGTATTTTTATCTTTTTCGCTTAAACTTAAACTTCGCTTAAAACTTAAATGTAGTTCGAATTAACATAATTCAGTTGCTAAGAACCATAAACAAAAATATGAAAATTCAAAAAAAAATTGCTATTTCTAAGTAAAATAAAAAAGAAACACTTTATATTAATACACAAAATTGAGCATACACTTAAAGTGAATTCGAGTTACGACTAAAACACAAAACAAAAACAGTTAGAAATAAAATTTCAGTAACGCGTGGCACCTCCTTCAGCATATATGACAGTCTGTAACCGCCGTTACATGGATTTTACCAGTTTGTCAGTAGAAGATCGCTGATTCCCTTCCCAAGCTGCCTGAATTTTAGCTTTTAGCTCATGCTTATTGGAGCAGGTACTTTCTTTATCCCGCACTTTTATTTCGTGCCATAGATGCTCAATAGGGTTAAGATCCGGCGATTGTGGGAGTGCTTTGGAGCGTTATAAAGCAACCATTCGCGTACTAAACATGAGGTGTGCTTCGGATCATTATCTTGTTGGAAGTAGAGAACCGAAGGTAGACCTAATTTTACTTCGGAACTTCGTAAATTTCGTTTTAAAATATTCAAATACCCAATTTCGTTCATAGTATTTTCTATAAATTTGAACTTTCCACAGCCATTTGGAGCCATACCACCCCACAACAGCACAGATCCTCCCCCGTGTTTTATGGTTGACTTTATTTATTTTTTGCTTTGAGAGCTGTATTTGGTTCCCTCCAAACTATTTGTTTGCCATCAGACCCAAATTAACTTATTTTTGTTTCAACTGAAAACAAAACACCTTCTCAAAAGCTTTCCGGGTGGTTTACATATTGTCTAGCAAACTCCAATCTTTTCTTCTTATTAACTAGGGAAATGTGCGGCTTTCTTCGGGTGATCCTACCATTTATCAGGTATACCGGTATGACAAGCGCTTTTTTTTTTTTGAAAATAAAACACTAACTATTAATGGGAGAGTAAAAACATTTTATTCAAAGTATTGACCATTGTTTTCTACACATTTTGACCACATTTCTGGCAATTTGTGAATACTACGCCAATAAAATTGTTCGTCTTTCAAAGCAAACCAATCAGACACCCAATTTTCGACCTCCTCGTAGGAACCAAAGTGCTGCTCAGCCAATGCGTGTCCAATCGATGAAAACAAATGGTAGTCGGAAGGAGCCAAGTCTCTTGAATACGGCGGGTGTGGCAGCTGCTCCCAGCCAAGTGTTTTGATTGTATCCTGAACCGGTTTTGCTTTGTGTGCAGGTGCATTGTCATGGAGCAAAATTACCTTGCCGTGTCTTCTGGCCCATTCTGGTCGTTTCTCGATCAATGCATGGTTCAAATTGATCATTTGTTGTTTTTAGCGATCGGTATTAACGGTTTCACCAGGTTTTAGGAGCTCGTGGTACAGCACACCTTTCTGGTCCCACCAAACACACAGCATTGTCTTCTTGCCGAATCGATCTGGTTTTGCAGTCGATGTTGAGGGTTGTCCCAGATTAACCCATGATTTTTTCCGTTTCTTCTTCTTCTTGTGACGCTACAGTCCGGGGTGGACCTGGGCCTCAACCGTTTTCCGTTTAGGATTCTTAAAATAAATCCATTTTTCATCGCCAGTAAAAATCCGATGCAAAACCGATTTTCTTTCGTGTTTTTGAAGCAAAATTTCACAAGTGTTTTTTCGATTTTCCATCTGTCTTTCATTCAATTCATGTGGCACCCATTTTCCACACTTTTGGATCTTTCCCATAGCTCTTAAACGGTCAGAAATTGTTTGTTGTGCAACATTTAACATTGCTGCCATTTACTTTTGACTCAAAGTGTCATCTCCTTCCAATGCCGTTTGCAATTCGGCGTCTTCAAACTTTTTTGGTGGTCTTCCACGTTCTTCATTTCTCACATCAAAATCATTATTTCTGAACCGTTGAAACCATCTTTTGCATGTTGCTTCTGATAGAGCATGATCACCATATGCCTCGACAAGCGTTCGATGCGACTCTGCAGCACTTTTCTTCAAAAATTAATGCTTTCCTCAAATCATCACTTTCTGGTACAAAATTCGACATTTTTAACACGATTAAAAAAATATGGTGTTGTCTGTTTAATGACTTGATGTATACGTAATATTTTTCAAAGATGTCATAGCAAACACAAAAAAAAATGTTCCTTATCGAGACATTTGTATCTTGACGCTCACTTCATACGGATGTACCTGGTAAATTATTCTTTCTCAAGACTCTGCGAACGGTTTCCACTGAAAGAGGCTTATTAATTGCGGATGACACCTCAGCCGTCAACTTTGGAACGCTAGATTTTGGATTGGACTAGATTGTCCGAAGAATATACCGCTCGATTTGTTCTGAGAACAATTTTTTTTCTTCCCCTTCCAGGTCTGTGTGTTAGTGTCCCATCATATCTATAATTGTTTATTAGTTTTTGTATCGTTGCATGCGATCGCCCTACAGTTTCTCCTATTTCTCGACTTCCCCTCGCAAAATAGCTCAATTATGAGCATCCTCGTTGTCAAAGTAGTCTATTTTCGCATGTTTTTCATATTTTCGCACAAAGAAGGGAATATCGGTCTTTTCAGTTCAAAAGCGTGTTTAGAAATGATCAGCAGGGACATTTGTTGCTTCATTCCTGAACAAATTTGCATGTATCGATTCTGCGAAGCTTGTGTATAACTCACACATGACATCTGCATGCTCAATTTTATGTGTCGATTTCAGGGATTGTTTCCGTTTTCATGCAAAAAGTACCGGTAGGAAGTTGCCTGTCTGTAAATTTGGCATATACTCTTGTTTAAGATATTTATTCAGTTACCATATGATTGTATACAAAAAAAAATAAAACAAAAAAAGTGGTCGGCCTTAAAACAGCACGAATATGAAGCAATGATAGGTGTATGCTCAGTTTTGTGAGGTACTTTATATATAACCACAGCTTCACCCCGGTACCGAGAATTTATTGGAGGCCTCTCGTATACCAAATTTTATACTATTATAAAATCTAAAAGTTTCCTTTATACGTCTGCCCATATATAATAGAAAATTTATAGGTTTGTAAATGCTGACTTCTTTCGCTCTTCTAATCAAATCGTATAAACTTTATAATTTCCATGAAATCGTTTCAGCTCATCGTTTTCGAAAAAAGCGAGTCCCCAATTTTCATTCCACAAATAGGTATGAGATATCCAGATTTTTTGCCTCATATGCGCCACGAACATATAGCAAAGAAATAATCGCTTTTAGTTTTGTTGCATTTAGGTTCGCATTAGGTCATTTTGACCGACCGTGCTAGGTAGGCCACAGAACAAATTTTTCTTAGAAAATAGAAAAAATAACAAGAAATAAAGAATGTAGAAAATTTAATATGCATATTCTAAGAATTGTCGTACAGTTTGAAACGGTATTATAACGTATAAAAATGATTAAGTTTTATAAAAGCTTGAAAACGGTCAATCTAGCCGGTACTGGTAGATTTAGTGTTAACTTGGCAATGCGTAAAGTAAAAGTTAAACCCTTAAACCCCTTCTCAAGACGAATCGAAAGTTCTATTAATCATTTTCCGAATTAAAAACCAAGTCAATTTCTACGCGATTCCTCCGCTTGCAGTATGTTTCTCAATCCAAAATTACTGCCTACTACTTGTTGTCGCTGTTTTCGATAGTTTTTCCTTTTTTTTTCATTGTTCATCTAACATTTTTTGTACGAATTTCAAGATTTCTAGCAAATTTGTGAATAAGATTGATTAACTTTCCCCGACTAGTCAAAAATTGTTTATCTGTTTGTAAGCTTTATAAGAAATTTCGTATGTGTACTGCAATTGCAACTGCTTTATGTAAAAAAAGCGAACGCACGCACGCCCCTGCACGTGTGAACGCCAGCAAAATTAGGATTAAGGTTGTCAGCCGATCAAAAGGATAGCACATATTATATCAAGAAAAACAAAAAATAAGAAAGAACAACAAAATGGTAATGATATAAAATAAATTATAAAATAATTATTTTTTATTTAACAATCCGGCTGTGTCGTGTTTTGACTATTTGGACGCACGGGAGAGGAGGAGGACTATTTGCACAAATTATACATTCGAAAGCTGTTCCCTCGCAAATCACCGTATTTACATTCCGGACGCTCACACCGTCATAACTCCATCGCCAACTTGGTGTCATTCAATCGACAGTCGCAGAGAAGAAGCTAAGCAACAACAACAAGAGGGGGGTGGGGAAGGGGGTCAGGAAAAAAACTAAAACGTTTCTTTGTGTCTATCGGGTTTTCTTATCGGATTTCCTTATTTGAGACGGTATCGCGTATGCCTGCTTCCTTCCTTATTTAGGTCGAAGTTGCGATCGCCTTCTTTGGCGCGGTGGGCAGTGAAAATAAATTGTTTATCGAAACTATTTATCGCATCGAGCATGTCCCACCGGCAGCCGCGCAACCTCATCAGCGTCCGATTCTATACGCTATCTGTCAAATGAAAATGAATAATTAAAGAACACCGAGCCTGTGCAACTCATATCAACTACGACCGCCGGCCGTGTGTGTGGTGGGAGGGAGCAACCGCTTGCCACTTTGCTGCGTGATGACAGGCTTCAAACGTTATGATGATGAAAATAATAATTATTGTTATCGAAATCGGGCTTCGATGTCTGATTTCTTCCGTTCTTCGCGGGGTGGAAGCGGCAGTGGCGACTTCCTTCGCAGTCCACCTCCGCCCGTTAGCCGCCCAGAGTGATGGACACGCTGCGGAACTGCCTGATTTGGTGAGCTATACCTCACGGTGAGATTATAATGTTAAGCCAAACGGCAACGTGGGTTCATGGCATGTTTTGTAGTATTAACGCGTTGCGCGGGGTGTCGTATTAAGACATGGGTATTTAGTAAACCGGTGTACGTGCAGGTGAATAGTGTCAGTCGGGTGACACAGTTGTCTGCTACACTGCGCGCCTGGAAGTGGTGAAGTGATCTACTCTAGAACGATTGGAGCACGGGACAGCCAGGATGGCAGGGTCTTATTCAGACGAGCAGTCGGGTGACACAGTTGTGGAACAACTGGAGAACGAGTGGAGGACGAGACAGCAAGGATGGCAGAGTCTTATTCAGATGGGCGCTACTCTGCTTTATCAACAAAAAATCCTCTTATGATTTTTCTCGCCAATATGATCTTCATATCCGTTTCTGGATTTGCACCTCAAGTCCAACGAATGCCACCAATAGAATTTATTTCTTATACACTTAACCTAAATAATACGCTAAGTAGAGAGAGGAGAGAAATCCTTGAGATTGCAATTCGCCTCAAAAAAGAAAACTAGTTGTATTTTAAGCGGGCTAGAGAGCAAGTGGCCGCCCTGGCATAGTGGGTAGATTGCGACGCTCACACGCCGATGGGGTTAGGTTCGATTCCCGGCTCAACACCTCGAATTTTCCTCCTCTTTCGAGCTGCTGACAACACTGAAAGAGTAATAATTGTCTAAGAAAGCTTCTCAAATTCGCCGTTCGGAGTCGGTACAAAACTGTAGGTCCCTTCTACTCGTGAGAGAACAGTAGCGCGCACAACACGAGTAGTTGATGAGCAAGCTAGGCCCTCGTCCCCCTGTGTACTGTCGCTCCAACAATTATAATTATTGAAAAGGATATTTGGCTTTTTACCAACTCTAAACAACAAAATTTGAGAAGCTAAAACGGGAGTGTTGACATTCCTCCAAAGAGGGGGCGCCGTGAAAAAGTACAAGGTGTCCAGACAGAAATTGAAAGCTGGAACCTTTAGGGTGTGAGTGTCGCACACTACCCTCCACACCACGGCGGCAGCAAAAACCGGAATTTGGCAAACCAATTTCGACGCTGCCCTTCTTTTAAAGCTTCGCCACCATAAACATCACATAAGTTTTTGGAAGCTTGCGATGCGTTGTTTCCTTTTCCGAAAGCAAGCAGTAGGTTCAAGCTGCTGACAACACTCTAAGAGTAATAACTGTCTAAGAAAGTTTAAGGGACTGTAGGTCCCTTCTACTCGTGAGAGAACAGTAGCGCGCATAACACGAGTAGTTGCTCAGCAAGTTAGGCCCTGGTCCCCCTGTGGCCTGTCGCGCCAAAAATTATTATTCTTAGACAGCAAGTATTGAAAGCTTCTTCCTGGCAGCCGTTTAAGACATGGCGCCTTAACAAATCCTTGTCCGCACCTGAAGGTTTTCCACAACAGAAACTACACTTCAGTCCACAGAGAGCAAGAAACAACAAAAGGACCTGCCTTTCGTTCAGCAAACAAATGATCAATCTGTCACCATACATCGCCCCTAAATCAATTAATCGTCAATTGAAATGTGAATTCCCCAATATTAATGCTACGCACACACATCACCACAAATCCAGGACAGTGCTCTGTGTAATCAATTAATTTCCGTCTTGAGGGTACATCGCCCCGCGGCAATAATCATCCATGTACAAACTACATCTCGATGATATTTGCCCTATGAACCATGAAACACACTAAACTACCCTCCGTCGAAGAAGAGACCGAAGCGTCGTCGTCCCAGAGCTTCAATTAAGCATTCAAAATGCGAAAGTCAAACAGTCAGGAGGGGCCATCGACTAGACCACCGGGGGACATGGAATGTGTCCTTGCAAATCCCTTCCGAGTTCATGACTTCTCTCTCTTTTTAATTAAACAAATGTATTTCGTTTGGGCGATAATATGTAACCCAACGTCACTCACTTTGGTTCAGCTTCCAGCCAACCCTAACAATTGACTACCGGCGGCAGTATGTGTGTGTGTGTGCGGGGAAAAAAACAGCGGCAAGGAATATCAGCAAACCGGCACACGGCAATGCCAATGGCAAAGGAATAGGAATTCACGCTTCGCATGAAATTTGGTGGGCAATTAATTAAGAGAGCTTGTGTAGTCGACAAGCTTAAGAGGAGAGACGTGAGTCCTGCATGTGTGGGCGTCAAGTGGGGAAGAGAAAGAGAGAGGAGCTGCTGTGTTTGTACTTTTTCACATCCAGCGCCGCTGCCAACAACTCGATTGTTGTACTTGCGGCGGCGGCCGCTTTCTGAATGAATTAGCTGTCAAGATGTCCTTGAGATTACTTCCGATTGAAGGGGCAAACGAGTATTTGGCAATTAAACGCGCATTATGTCCCTGCTGTTGTGTTTTCATATTGTGCGCTCTGTTTTGGTTTTTGCTCGCATTCGCCGCGCTCTGCGGCTGCTTCTTGTCAATCAAAGTGATGTCGATCAAGGATTAGTGATTAATTAGGCAGAGGCATTCACCTTTTGCACGGAAAGCACACACATTTGTTATCCTGTCGCACCGACATACACCAACAAATATAAACAAAACCGTTATCTTGAACATCGTTAAGCATTTTCGTTGTTTAGTTCAAAATTCATCCATTAATTCCAGTGATGTATGGGCTATAAATGGCGAAACGGCCGTAAAATGTTTAACATCGCCATCAAGAAGTGTGTGTAATCCGAGAGTAAGAAGTCTCCATTGGAAAGGCAAACTAATCTCACAGAAGGAAATTCAACTCGGCCGAAGCGACGGCGCGACGCAGGGGGGCTTGATTTAGTACACCGTAAACTGCGACATTATTCCTAGTTCGTATTCATAGAATATTGGCGCAATAAACCCTCAGTTCGGTGATTGGAGGGTTGGGTGTGAAGGATATTTACTAGCTTATTTCGCTGACAACAAGTCTCTTAAGCCGCGTTGAGCCTTAATCAATCTGCGGGGCGGGCGCCATCGTTACTCGAAATCCGTTTAAATAAAAACACGGCACTTCCAGAGGTTTGTGAATTTAATTCAAGCACAATACAAACAAGAACACAACAAAAATTACTACGTGCGTTTTTGATTCTCTTCCTTGCCATCAGGCTGACTGGGCTCATTGCCACTTCCGGCAATTTCACTCGGTTGCAGAACATCAGCGGCTTTCTGACTGCTGTTCACAACGACAGCTTCACTATCTTCGCCAGCCTTTCCATCATCATCCACACTGCCATTTGAGGCATCATTGGACGCACCCGCACCCTTTCCCGTCACGGTTATGATGTTGTTGATTCTCTGCTGTATGTACTGCTGACGTCTGACTTCTGCCTTGGCCAGTTTCTCCTCTAGGTCCTCAATGGTTGTTGGTGTCACAGCTGTTGCCGCCTGCTCGACCAACTTTTGCAGTCGCTTCGGAGGGTGCTTTTTGATTAGGCTATCACTTCTGTCGTCATTGTCGTCGTTGTCAACATCATCCAAGGAGATTTCGAACGCCTCCGCAGGTGCTGTCACAGGTTCATTGGAAAATATATACAAAAGAGGGCGCGCGCCCACCGCACAACGCCACAGCGTATCCCCATGGCCGACGGGGAGGATATGAATGTCGTTCAATTCATTGTGCGGTGGCCATATATTCGAAATGACACGACGCAACATACCATGTCAATCGACAACGACAACGGAGACGACAATGACAATGACAACGACAACGGCAGCAACGATGATGATGACGATAAACGACCAAAGACGAGCAGAAAGGTGCGGTGAACACAAACAGAGAAGGAATCGATTGTTCCCGGGGATGGATGGAAATGAAAACCAATAAAAGAAAAATTGTTAAATAAGTTTCATATTTTCATCGTTTCGTGACACAAATCGATATTTACGGTACTTAGCGGAAGCTCCTGCGGGGCCAGCATCACCCGCTGACCTATTCGAACCAGTGCCAGGGTCCGATCCAGAGTTCGTGGGTATATTGCCGCCCTGAGACGAGGCGCAGCCCATCGTCGGACAGAACGAATGTAATCGGTGAGCAGAAAGACTATAATCAGATATCCGGTCGTTTATTGGAGCCGATGACATTATCCGTTCATGACGAGGGGCGACAGCTGCTCCGCCAGAGGAAATCTCAATCCTGGGAGTATCCTATCCTTCTTCTATCAGCTGCCGACGCAGATGACGGCGGGTGCAATCGACACGGAGGAAACGTAACGTATTCGCGAACTGAGTTAACTGTGACAGGACGTAGCACTGCAGAGTTTTGATTTTTTAATTTCCGCTCTTCCGCTCGATGACTGGATGCGAAACGCAGCAGAGCAGTTGCCACGCCAAACTGAGCCCTGCGGAAGGACACCAGTAAGCTCCAGTGCCCCTGTGTTTGCATTCCACCACTACACATCATGAATAAAAAACGAACCGTCAGTCAATTTGTCCCCATCCCCTCCTGGTTGCAACTGAACTGGACACACACAGCCACGGCCACTAAACTGATATTTATTTGAATCCATCAATTGAAACCATAAAGGGGTAGTGACCAACACCCCCGAGGCCAAGGCACGCCAGCGCTTTTCACGAACGAGGTTGTCATATCCGCCTTGGCCTGTGCGCTCGCACTCTGTGCTGTCTGCAGGAGGGTAGCAATCGTTTTAGCATGTCCTGCATGCTGCTTATCCCCTGCTGTTGCGCGATGTGTTGCTCGGAAATGCTAATAGCTGAGGAGGGCGGTGCTGCCGCTGATTCCATAGTAATTGTGTGCTGTGTATAATAGACAAATAATTCCATGTATACACTCGCATGCCGCTGGGAGCATTACTCCGCTGTGTGTGCCCGGCACTTTGGCTTTCCCTTACGACGGGAGGAAATGTATCTGCTTTCGGAGGTTTACGGCCACCAATTTGCCGCGGCTTCGGCCGGTTGGACAATTTACTTGCTTCATTTATCTGACGTTGTTTTTTTTTTATTTTTTTTGCGCGCGCTTTGTTTTGGAGAAAAATATTTGCTCATAATACATTTTATCCTTCGTGGAAGGACGTGTGACCTGCGGCAAGGTCATAAAGTATCGAATGCAAATGTTTTCCCAACTGGGATTCAGTTGACGCGTTTTTATTATGCAGCTACAGCATGCAACTCGTGGTGGGGCGAAATAAATACATTTTCCCTCTACGGGTGGTGAAGTCAAGGATAATTTAACGTTCCCATTTTGTAGCGCGAATTAAGTTTCAACGAAATGAAAGAGAAGGAACAGTCCTCCCTTTCTGGATTGAAAAAAGAAACTCGAATGCCTAGAAGGATACATACATTTTTTTTTAATTAAATGTATGCTTCCAGTGATTCAATTGTTACACTGCTCTACAGTCACGCATGCGCAAATGACTGTAATGTATCAAAGCTTACCTTCAAGACGAATTAGGCCTGAATTTGACCACCTGTCCACATACATTGTCCTTCAGACAAATTCGCAGAACTTTTCGGAAATCAGCATCATATCCAAAACGCAGTGCGTACTCGACTAGAAGCCTCCTTGATTCCTTAATTTCGCTAACATAGATTTAGAGGAAGTTGCAGCCGCAGCGAAGTGTGTCGGCTAACGCCGAATTCCACTTATAAGCGATTTTTGAGTTAAATGCGATTGCGCTTGTAGATTAAGCAACTAGTTTTAAAAACATTGAATTTATAGGACTTTCACTGAACGACGGTATAGATAGCCATCTGACTGCTTCAGACGGCGACATTCTTTTCTCTATTTAGATATTTAGAGGGTCCTCTGCCAGTCACTGACACCCCTGAGACTTATATTACCACTCCGAAAATTTGAAAAAAAGAACGAAAATATCTACGTGTTTCAGATAATATTCGTAAAACAGGATTACTGATAGAACGAGCTTAAAACATTGCAATTTACCCCGAAGCGGCCCAAAATCCGCTTTTAGGCAGAATGTTTTACTCAATTTGGACGATGATAGACATGAATTTCCTCCCCCCGACTTAGACGAACTGAAGGTAGCAATATCGAAGCTAAAGTCGGACAAAACTGCTGGAGCTGACGGACTTCCCGCCAAACTTTTTAAAACAGCTGGAGATTACCTGGTTGGGCGCTTGCACCAGCTCATCTGTAAGAAATGGTCGGAGGAATGCATGTCCGATGAGTGGAATCTCAGCGTCGTTTGCCCGGCCCATAAGAAGGGAGACCTCTGTGCCGTATTGTGTGAGCGTCAGAAACCGTTTATCCACAACCTAGTAGTGTGGTTTCAGGCCAGGGAAGTCCACGATAGACCAGATCTTCACTTTACGGCAGATCTTGGAAAAGATTCAAGAAGTACAAAGCGACACTCACCACCTATTCGGTGATTTGAAGGGCGCATATGAAAGTGTGCATAGAGACGAGCTGTACAGTGCCGTGTCTAGCTTTGGCTTTCCTACCGAACTCGTCAAATTGTGTAGGAGCCGGTTGAGAACTCTCGCTGCTACGTCAACCTCGGTAACGAACTCACCGAGACATTAAATTTCAGAAAAGGTTTTTAGACAAGGCGGAGCATGTAGGATGGCGATGGAGAACTCACGTTGCTCCATCAAGGTAGGTAAGGAAAGCGCCAAGACCTTCAATATCAAAAAAGGTTTAAGACTTCTTTAATATATTATATCATTCTCGAGAAGATTGTACTCACAAGTCAACACCAGAGGCACGATCTTCCTGCCGATTGCTACCTTACGCTGATGACATAGACGTGACTGGACGAACACAGCGAGATGTCAATGAGGCGTTTGCTGGCATTGAAGCGGAAGCGTCTAAAATGGGTCTAGTGGATAATGAGGGCAAAGCGAAGTACATGCTCTCATCAGGAAAGGACACACTAGGCAGCAGAAACTTCGAGGTAGTCAAGAACTTCGTCTATCTCGGCCTCGCTGTAAATAGGGACAACAGCAGTAACAAAATCGAACGCAAATCGATTGCCAATCGCTGTTTTTCTGAGCTCAAAAAGCAATTGAGAAATAATGACCTCTCTAGGAGGACTTTATAAAACAGCTTGATAATCCCAGTCCTACTTTATGACGCCGAAACCTGGACATCACCAAAAGCAGATAAGATAGCCCTTTGTCTTTTCCAGAGACAAGTTTTGCGTGCGGTTTTGCTTGCGTTGGTGGCATCTGGAGGGAAAGGTTTAACGACGAACACTGTGTGCTATACACCGACATGCGCCTGGTCATGCGTCTTCGGATTCAACGCTTAAGATGGCTAGGACATGTAGAGCGTATGGACACTACCGCTCCGACCCGAAAGGTCTTCGAATCTGAACCATTGGGGCAACGTAGTAGAAGACGGCTTAGGTTTACGCGGCGCACACGAGTGGAGAAGGACCTCAACCAACTTTGAGTGCGCAATTGGAGGCTGCTAGGAAAAGATAGTGCTGGCTGGAGAGACATGTTGGTTGAGGCCCAGGTCCACCTCGGACACAAGAAGAAGAAAAATGAAATAAACTCTATAAATGAAAGAATAGGCAGTTGCCCCGCTTTTTCTTGGTCTTTAGCTTGGTCGCCGCTGAAATAACTTAATCGTGCAAAAAGCAAACTCTGTGTACGATTTATTAACCTTCTCCAACAGAATGAATTCCCGCTTACATATCCTGCCCTTTCACATTCAGAAGGCAGATTATTAAGGCGTTGCATGGATTCGTCTCACTCTTTTCGCTACACAAAAGTTAGATTACTTCAATTACACCCCCCATTCCTTCCCGCCCTAGCTGAGCGCCCTCAAATGAATAACAAATACAATCCCGTCGCTTAAGAATGCCCCATTTTCCACTTCCCACAGATGCCACCACCCTCCAACCAATTCATCCTATCGGCGACGACGCTCAAGTGCAGCAACAAAATGTTTAAACAAATTTCAAATCTGGTTAACAACCACCATCATCTGCCAACGACACAGCGCCGCACATTTTATTCGTACAAGATAATGGGATCTTTTTTATGATCCAAAGAAATTATCCTTATTCCACACCCACCGCCACGTCACTGCCACACACACACAGACAACGCTATGACAGCGTGACATGAGGGGATGTACTCTCATCTCTGGGGTAATTTAATTTGCATTACCGACCGACACATATTGATTCACTTACATGCAGAGATAAACTTTAAACTCCAGCGGCTGCGGCTGGGGGTGTTTCTTTTCACATTCTATTTGATTTAGCTGCTCCCCACTCACACACGGGCAGCGGGGCAAAGGCGGGGTGGGTTCTGAAAGGCGGGATAATGAACGAACGTGGCTTAACCGGTGTCTCGATTTACTGCCGGGCTGACTGTTGCAGATAGCGTAAGCGGGTAATTTGATTTATTATAAAATGTGGAAATCTATAGCCACAATGAATTCAGAGCGAAATGGAATTGCAGCGCACACATGTCCCAGCCACGTCGTGACCCGGAGATGTGGAAAATAATGAGGGGATGACAGCACAGTGGCAGTGTCGGCAAACAGCGAGACTAAAAATAAGAGCGCACTAAACTTGTGCGAAAGCCAATCACAAATTTGTGCTTCCCGCGTACGTGATCCGTTCAACGAACCACTCAGCCCGCTGCCGAGCAGGCCATCAACAGCGCGCTTCCTTCCGCTTGCGTGTCTCCTAAGCCAACAAAACACACAGCGAGCGGTAGGTTATTGCCCATGTAGCAGGGTACAAAAAAAGGCACCCGCCATGCCACACAAAAGGAGGAACACAACTTCATAGGTGAATGGATGGATGGTAGGCAGGAATTGTGAGGTGATATTTTCCTTATTGATTTACGTCCTGCCATAAGTTTCAACTATGATAACATCAACAGTCAGCATTTCGTGCCTCGTGTTTCGGGGCAGGTCCTGCATGTGTCCATCCGAGCTGTGCGAAGGATTAGCCGGCAGTGAGGCGGCTGGGTGAGGTGTCATGGCAGCACCGGGGTAGCGGCTGAGGTACTGGTCAATGACTAAGAGGGAAGCGTATGGGGATGGGTCTGTGGGGAGTAAAATGTTCCAAATTAATCCTCCCTTCAAATTGAAAACATTTACTCCTTAGCCGGGTGTGTGCAGCAGTGTGTGTGTGCCTATTTTCGGACACCACCCCCTTCAAACCTCCGACGCAATCAATTCTAAATCTAATGAGGCGAAGAATTCTCGCTCCTGGTGGACCAGGTTGCCGATGCCCTCCAAAACCAGTGAGGGGTAGGTTGCCGGTGGATTGGTTCAAATTGAATTGAAGAGGATTAGATAAGTGAGCAATTGTGTGTGTGCGTGCGCTTTTTATCAATTTCGAACGTTAAGCGTGTGTATGACTGAAATTTTGATATAATTGCTTGTCTCTCGGCATCATCTCGCTAAAACCAATTCAAGAAGCTCAAGTGTGATCGGAATTTAAAACTTAAAACAACTTATCGCTTCAAAAGCTGCCTTTACTTAATGGACCGACAACGACGACGGTGAACGACGATGAACGACGATGACCGCCGGAGAGCGGCTCACACTCAAGAGTGTGCTTGTTGGGATCAGGTGTGCGGTTGTTTTCTGGAACGTGTAAGTGGATTTGAGTGGTAAAATGCTGTCACGAGCGTGGGGGTTGTAATTGTTTAAGTACATTTTCAAACAATATTCGTCCAATAAGTGATATATGAGGGTGTGGGGAATGGAGAGGAGGATGATTTATTTTATGGATATTCTTAGTGGTTATAAATTGAAGTTAGAAGTCCAGGATAAGGGTGGTGTTTTTTTTAGTTTCAGCACTTACAGACGACAAAACAAAAGTTAAACACTTTGTCGTTGAGTAAGCTGCTGGTGGACATTTTCCATTAGGTTTCTTCACGTTGCAACAGCAGTGCAATGAAGGCTTGGATTGTGACCTTGTACTCTTAAAAGACGAAATGTTTCATACAACAATATTTGTCTGTCAATGGGATACGAGTGAGTCGACAACGGAAATATTCTTCTGAACATAAAAAACTGTACAGACTGACAGCTTAAGCAATTAGGCAAGGGCACGGTAATGCAAATTCCGCACAGTTAAAAAGAAAGAGGAAACATGTTTAGGAATATTTTCCACAACTATCAAATTCAAGCGAGTTCAACTTTGCAAAATATATAACTCATCAATTATACGCAAAAAAAACTGCTGCAACCTAAGATGTTGACTCGCGGATGATTGCTATCAAAAAAGATCAAGACCACGATTTACTTCTGCGCCTCGCCTAAGATGGTAAGCTGAAAGTACATCAATGCCCCTGTGTGTTATGGAAAATACAATATCGTATGTGTGTTTCACTACCAGAGCATCGCGACAAGTGCAACCTATTATCGATTTTCGATTGACTACATTAAATTATACATTATTAAAGAATTTTAAATGTTTAGTTATAGTTAAAACAATGTGCTTCTTTTTTGTGTTTTTGTAACATTTCTCAACAGAACAAATGCGACAAATTTTATTAATGTACGAAGGTTGCCTTTTATATTTCGGGATTGGGCAACCCTAGAGTGGCAATCTGGCAATTGCCAGCTTTGTCGTAAAGTTTGACATTTTTGAGGTTATATCTACCCAGAACGTTTTTAACATACGACCGCTATTTGTGTTGTTTATAGTAACTAAAAGGATTCATCTCGCCCAAAAAATGGTATTAAATCGCGAAAATTTTCGTGCGTTTATTTTTTACAACTTTCGACGTGGATGAACTCAACAACTGTGCATCGATGAACTTAATTCAATTTTTGGCGATGAAGCTCCATCAAGGACCAGTGTTTATTGATGGTATGGTGAATTCAACCGAGGTCGTAGTTCAGTCCAAGACGAATTTCGTGAAGGTCATCCAAAATCAGTTGTTGTTCCGGAAACCATTGATGCTTTGCACCGACTGATATTGCAAGATCGTCATTTGACCTATCGTGAGATTGAGCCAACCTTAGGCATAAGTGGGACCAGCATACATTCAATACTGCATGAACATTTGACCGTCAAAAAAATTTGTTCGCGTTGGATCCCACACAATTTGTCAATCGCTCAAAAAAAGGCTCGTATCGATTGGTCGAAAGAAATGCTCCAAAAATACGATAGCGGTGCTTCAAAAACCCTTCTATGACATCGTGACAGGTGATGTATCGTGGATTTACACGTATGGGTCCGAAAGTAAACAGCAGTCGACTGTATGGGTGTTTCAAATTGAGCCAAATCTAACAAAAGTTGCTAGCGCACGAAGCACTTCCAAGCAAACGGTAGCCTGTTTTTTCGGAAAATGTGGACATGTCGCAACCGTGCCACTAGAACAACGCAGAACAGTCAATTCTGAGTGGCACGCAACCATTTGTTTACCAGTTGTCTTCCAGGAAATCAGGAAAACCAACCGCCGAAGACAGATCACTCTTCACCACGACAATGCGAGCTCTCACACATCGGCTCTAACAAGTGCATTTTTGAGCACTCAAAACATCGATTTGATGAGTCATCCACCGTATAGTCCAGACTTGGTACCGAATGACTTCTTTTTATTCCCGTACGTAAGAATAAAATTAAAAGTCAACGTTTTTCGACACCTGAAGATGCGGTTGATGCGTTCAGAATGCATGTTTTGGAGATACCTCAATCAGAGTGGCAAAAGTGCTTCGACAATTGGTTCAAACGCATGCAAAAGTGTATAGATGTTAATGGGGAATATTTAGAAAAACAATAAAGCTATTAATATTTGTTTTTGTTCTCCAATCCCGAAATATAAAAGGCAACCCTCGCACGCATTCCGTCAAACTGTTGCAATATCGCCTCATGCTGTGAAATATTTTCTTCCTCTTCTTCTTCTTCTTCTTCTTTTCTTCTTCTTCTTCTTCTTTTTCTTCTTCTTCTTCTTTTTCTTCTTCGTTTGCTTCTTCTTCTTCTTCTTTTTCTTCTTCTTCTTCTTTTTCTTCTTCGTTTTCTTCTTCTTCTTCTTCTTCCTCTTCTTCTTCTTATGGCGCTACAGTCCGGGGTGGACTTGGGCCTCAACCAACATGCCTCCCCAGCCAGCATTGTCTTTCGATAGCCGCCTCCAGTTGCGCACTCCAATTTGGTTGAGGTCCTTCTCAACTTGTGTGCGCCACCTTAACCAAGGCCATCATCTGTTGCTTTGTCCACATAGCTCGGATTCAAAGACTTTTCGTCCATGCGGTCTACATGGCCTAGCCATCTTAAGAGCTGTATCCGAAGGCGCTGTACAGCCCATAGACTTTGTCGTTAAATCTTTTCCTCCATCCTCCTTCTCCGCCATCAACGCAAACATGGCTAAAAATCACGCGCAAAACTTTTCTCCCGAAAAGACTAAGGGCGTCCTCATCCGCCTTTGGTAACGTCTAGGTTTTCGCGCCATAAAGTAAGACTGGGATAATCTAGCTATTTTATAAAGCGAGCTTTGTCCTTCTAGAGAGGACCTTGTTACTCAATTGCCTCTTGAGCCCAGAGAAACAGCGATTGGCAAGAGTGATTCTGCGTTTGTTTGACGTTGTTGTCCCTGTTTACCGCGAAGCTCTTTTAATAATAACAAAAATTGGATGGCGCGACAGTCCTAAGGGGTACCAGAGCCTAGCTTCCCCAACAACTGCTTGTATTGTGCGTGCTATTCAGGAGTAGAAGAAGGACCTACAGTTTTTTGCCGATTCCGCATGGCGATGTTTGAGAAACTTCAACACAGTTGTAACTCTTTGCATGTTGTCAGCGTCTCGAAGGAGCAGGTGCCGTGACAAATGTGTGTCGTGTGAGCGAAGGTGCCTTGTCGGCCACGGACAATTGTTTTGGTACTTGGCAAATGGAAGAGAGGGGTAGATGTATGGCTGTCAAATATCCCCCTTCCGTTTTTTGCTCTTCATTCATTGCTTCGTAGAAAGTGTTACAGTGAACGGATTTAGTTCAAATATGCGCCGTTTTGTTCTATAATCTGTTTCCATCTAGACTTCATAATACCCCCCTCGTAGAAGTCCCCCTCCTAATTTGCGAAGAACTCAAACAGCCACTTTTCCCAAGCCTCTTTTGAGTTCAACTTCACACCAACAACGGCGTTCGCCTTGGACAGGAACAGGTGGTAATCACATGGCGCTATGTCCGGGCTATAAGGTGGATGCGATAAAACCTCTCATCCGAGCTCCCGTAGCTTCTGACGAGTCATCAACGAAGTGTGTGGTCTGGCGTTGTCCTGATGGAACACTACACCTTTCCTGTTGGCCAATTCTGGACGCTTCTGGTCGATCGCCTGCTTCAAGCGATCCAGTTGTTCGCAATAGATGCTACAATTTAGCGTTGTAGGAACAAAAAAACAAAGTACGTCCAACTAGTTATAAGCATTTTTTGTCTAGTACGTAAGTTTGTCATAAATTGGAAATAAAAATGTATTAAAAAAGAAAAAATGAGAATTAATCGTCTGGCCATATGGGAGCAGCTAATAGTGGATGATTCCCTTCCAATCCCACTAAACACACAGCAAAACCTTTCTAACCGTCAATCACGGCTTGGCCACGGTTTGGGACGATTCACCGGCCTTCAGCCTCGACCGTTTTGGTTTGATATTATCGTATGTGATCCATTTTTCGTCGCCAGTCACCATCCAATTCAAAACTGGATCGAGTTCGTTCCGTTTCAGCAGCATATCGCAGGCGTTGATTCGGTACAGAAGGTTTTTTTGCATCAGCCCTCTACAGATGGTTTAAAATGGTTTGGTGACTAACTCTCATCTCCTGGGCGATGTCACGAGATGCCGGTCTAACTCGATGATTTCCATGATTCGATCGGTATTCGACGTCACAGGTCTTCTTCCGGCTGGCTTATCCATTGTGTCGTATTCACCAGCTCTAAATTGTCGAAATCATTCCTCCGCGGTTCGAAGTGATAGAGTACCACCCCCCAAAACATCAGTAATCTCACGGAACGTTTCTCTAGCGGATTTGCCTTTAACGAAGGAAAACTGTAAAATAGCGCGAATTTCGGCGTTAGTGAACTCCATGCTTACACGCTAACTGTTGAACGCAATGTCCAAACTAATTATGCAATATTCAACTAAATCATAGGGTCGTTTTGTAGGTTATATCAAAACCATTCAAATGATGTGTAGTATTGCCAGATACGAGCTCTGTAGCGCTTTGTACATAGCCGGAAAATTCAAAAGACAAAAAAGCGGAAAATATTTGACAACCTTATGTTAGAAACTTCCTTAAAAATTTGAAAACTTTGTGTGGTGCCAACAAGAAGGAGTTGACAAGGAGGAGTTGACAAAGAGAAGTTGACAAGGAGGAGTTGACAAGGAGGAGTTTACAAGGAGGAGTTGACAAGGAACTAAAGTCATATTCAAAATGTTTACGTAAACTCTTCATTTAAGTAAGTGGCGGCTCTTTTGTTTTATTGCTATACGATTTGTGGTAAACTTGTCCAATTAATCTTACTCACAAGTTCAAGCACCTCTTCAATTACCCTCAATTGAAAGAAAGTCTCTAGTTTACCTGTTTTTTCGGATCGAAGGCAACCTCCAAAACCTGAAAGACCAAAAAGAAAGTCGCCGTTTTTTTTTTATTAAACATACATATATATTTTTCCTTTGACTTTTTTTTGTTTTGTTTACCATCCTATAAACTACATGCACACATATCCATATATTGTATGTACATTTACAAATAAATCCACATACATATATTTTTTCCAGTTTTCTTGTGTTTCTGTCTTTTTTTTGTTTTTATTAAGTTCCTGTTGTTTCAAGGAATACAGTTTCTTATGTTTGCTGCAGTGCTGATTTTTCGCTTTGCATACCCGTATATTTGTATGTATCTTATGTATGTAAATATCTGCTATTTGTTATGTAAAAAACGAGTGATTTTCATAAATGTGTTCCTTCATAAAACCGACAATGACGGGTCATCAAAGTAGTAGTAGTTGTTGTTGTAGTATATATGTACATGTATGCGTGGATTAAATCGGATGAGAATTTGTTTGACTATCTTCTAGATGTATCTTCATATATAATATATTTTATATATATTCTTTTTTTTTTCCTTTTTTTCAAAAAATTTATTTAGATTGCTCTATGAATTCACTTCATTAAGGGTTCCTTCTTCTTCTATGACATATGACTTAACTAGAAATTGTTTCTTTTCTTTTTCATTTCACTTTTGCCTTTAAACATTTATATAATGTATCTAAATTCTATAATATTCTCGTTTTATAGTGTTTCTTTCCTTTTTTGTTTTTTTTTTTGTCTATCTATCTACTTTGCGTTGGTGGTTACCTTGTTTTTTTGTTTTTTGTTGCTTTGTGGATTCATTTAATATTCATGTATAAAAAATTATATATATATATATATACTGATCTAACTAATGTAGAAAGAGTTTAAGGAATGGTGTACATTTGAATTCGTTTTGGGAACGTCACAGAAAAAAAAGAACTCTCTTAATAATAATTTGTGTCTACTACTGTTACCAATCTCATCAAACATCATCAAACTCGTTCGCTTCTAAACCGTCATTCAAACACAACCATATGACGCTTCTGTAAAGGACACAAATATGAAGCTTCTGTTAAGGTGTTCCTATCCACACTTTTAGAAGCCGAAGATGGGTACTTAGTTTCTTTCGCAGAGATATCGCTGTGGGTTGCTTGTGAAAGAGAGAGGATAACGAGTAAGTCTAAAGCTAAATTTCTAGGATTATGGCAGATGAGCAAAACAAAATTAACTTTAACTTCAACTTTTCAATTTTTTTCTCTTGTCCCTCACGAATATTTCACACAAATGTGTGACAATTGTTGGGTTTGAATAACACAAAGGGTTTTTTTAGCAGGGATCTTACAACTTTGAATTTCATTTATAAACGCACGCCTTCGCTTGTCATATAATTGTTGCTGTCAATTGATTCAGTTAATTCAACATCTTCATCCAGTATACGAACAAGCAGTGTTTTCAAATTATGAAAGGAAATTTAAGAAAAGTTATCAAGTAAGAAAACCTTCTATAAGCGGAAGAAACCGCATTCAACATGCATTTTGAATGAATGGCTGGGGCATTGATGAGATAATTACATTTAGTCAACTCAATGTTAGCTTTGAAAAGCTTTGAGATCAACAATATTAATGCAGGCTTGGAGCGAAGTAGTTTGTTATCTGTCGTTATACAGTAAATTTAAAAAAGATGTAAGGGAACTCTTCGAAAATGTTTAAGTATCTGTGCCCGTATCAGTATTTAAACACTATTGTTTTTAAACTGCTAATAAAAAAGAGTGTAGTAGGTAAGTGTGACTTCTACACGGCGGAGGTTTCGTTCTTAAAAGAAATTTCTCAATTTCCGCCGTTGGGAGTCGGCAAAAACGTGCAGCACTCATCAAATATCCTGATCGATTGATTTTAGTGCACCAAAATTACAACAAAGTTCCTTTCTGATTGTAACAACAGTTGTATGGAGCAACATTCCACAGGGGGACCAGGGCCTAACGTGCTCACCAACTACACGTGTTGTGCGCGAGTTACGTTCTCACACTTCACCAAACCGAAGTTCGAAGGAAAACATGTTGACTCGACAATTGATACAAGCAGCCCAAGGCCGGAAATCATTTAGTTCATTGAAAAACTACACCAAGGTTGACTCAGCTTGGTCACTGAAATGAACTCAAATGAACTCAAGGTGTAAAACACCTGATTAAGCAATTTCAACTAATTACAATTCGGTGGCAATTGAAAGAGTATCAGCAAGTTTAATTTCAAGCTTCGGTAGTGTCGGACGATCTTCTCCTAAGAGAAGCAAAGTGCTCAAATAAAATCCTAAAGTACATCCGAAATCGTGTGTTTTTTTTATTTAAAACTCAATTTTTAGTTTCTAATAATACCAAAGAAGTAAATCGTGCGCTACTGTTCTCTCACGAGTATAAGGAACCTACAGTTTATTGCCGACTCCTTGCTTTTTTTCTTAGACAATTAATACTCTTCGAGTGCTGTCAGCAGCTCGAAAGTGGTGCTGTGAAAAATTCGAAGTGTTTAGCTGGGAATCAATAATAGCCTAATGGCTACAAGGACAAACAAAGCCAGGAACTGACTGATTGATATTTGATTCGACAATAGGTCTCTTCCAATTGTTATGAATTGCTACGAACGTCTACGAATATCCCCGAAAATTTCCCAAAAGTTGTTCCATTTGCTGATTTTTTCGTAGAAGAGAGAGCTCATGATAGAGTAAAATATTTCCCCTCCCTACGAATTTCTGCCGAAGAAAAATCTGTGGGCAGCAAATGGCTATCAAAGTGAAGATAAAAAAAACCTCTGACATTTCATACATCTGAAAGCTAATAATAGTAATAACTGTTGGCGCAACAGTCCACAGGGGGACTAGGGCCTAGCTTGCTCATCAACTACTCGCGAGTAGAAGTCATCTACAGTTTTTTTTGCCGACTCCGAACGGCGATATTTGAGAAGCTTTTTCTTAGACAGCCATTACTCTGTGAGTGTTGTCAGCAGCTCGAAAGAGGTGGTGCCGTGAAAAATTGGAAAAATTCGTGTTGAGCTGGGAATCGAACTTAGACCCTTCGGCGTGTGAGCGTCGCACTCTACCCACTACGCCACGGTAGCTACATCTGATAGCTGCTTATATTTGATTGTGCGAATTTCTACGAAAAGTCGTTTCACAAGTTTCGGCAGAGTAACTCTCTCCAAAAGAGACTTTTACCTAATCTACTCAACTACGAATTTCTGTACACAAATGAATTGGAACAGACCTGTTGTTTGATTCGATAATTTCCTGCATGACATTCGACGCGACTTTGCTCAGGGTAGCGAAGAAGAAAAACGTCAATAATAAAATGCGTTGTTTTGTAAACAAAAAAAAAAAACAATGTTATCCAAAATGTAGGAATTGTCATCATTCGTTACTTTAAATTGAAATAAAAGTGATCCAGTCTACGCCACCAATTTAACGAGTATCTGTTCGAATTATACAATTTTTACGAAAAAAACGCTCTCATCCAAATGTACTCCCTTTCCTAAGCCTCTCGAACTAAACAACAAACAATTCGTACAGATTCTTTTGAAAGGAAAAACAAACTTACATTACTTGTTAGTTTTTTATCTTTTGTCTCTAGGTTAGTAAATTTAGGTAGTATGTATGTACTGTTTAAAGTTTCACATTAACTTTAGTGTGCGCATTATTTTTCGTAAAGTTGTCTGCATTATTTGGTTTGCTTAACTCTCTGGTTGTGGTCTACAAAAACAATTCTCTATGGGGGAACAATTGAATTTGCTACGGAATTATTTACAATTCTGAAACTGAGACTACAAAGGACACAAATATAAAAAAAAAACGAAAAACAAAAGAAAAAAAAATAAAAAAGAAAAAGTCTAGTGGTGTATGGGTGGCGACCCTTCTAGGAAATAGACAAAAGTACTTACGAACGAAACAACTATACGTAACTTAGTGTATACTCACATGACCTTAAAATTTAAAATTCACTAGAATTACTCTTAATTAGATTTAAAATTAATTAAAGCTCTCCTTTTGTTTTAAAGTTTTTGTTTTGTTTTTCATTTGTTTTTAAGAATACATTTAATACGATATACTTTTTGTTTTTTTGTTTTTTGCTTTCTTACATGTACAAATGTGGTGGTCTTAAAAAATGTACGAAAAAACTTCACTTCACTGCGAATGTTGCTGGGATGTGGTTGATGTTGTGGTTTGAATGAAAGTGGATGCGTGGGAGTTTCTCATTTGTTCGATGTTGCAATTCTACATAAAAGACAAATGTTTTATTCTTTGTTTTCTTGTTTTCTTCAATTCCAGGTTAAGAGAACGAGTATTTTTTGTGAAACTTATCACTATCGTGAGTGTTCATATTCTTGTGTTTTGTTTTTCGTAATATCTACTAGTTTTCTTTTGATTTTGATTGCACTTAACTAGGTATGGTTTTCCGTCTTCTGATTATAGGTTTTCATTCTTTTTTTGGTTTTTCTTTAAAATTGATTTATCTGTTATTTGCTAGACACTTACTTAAGACTAGTAGACTTCTGTTTTTTTTTTTCTTATTATTTTGTTTTGTTTTCTTTTTTGGCGTAAGCTTATGTTTTCCTATTTGTAAAGTGCACGGTTCTGCGACCGGGCGTAAATAATCTCTCTACGGCGCGTTTCAAATATATGCGTCGAGATCGGTCGAATGCAGTTGGCAACTCCATCCTGCGTGCGTGTGACATTTCCCTCGGAACACACGTCAAAGAAAGAGAAAAAAAGTCACGAGCTCGTTTCGTTTCAACACTTTATTGGTCCGGGTGAAGCAAAAGGGGGAAGAAGTGGGGACTGGGGGGACAGTGGTAGTGGGAGGCCGGTCGAACATCCCGGACGGAAATTTAAATAAATTGCCAAACCATCGGCCAGGCCGAACAATGGTGGTGGTGGTGCTGGCTGTGATGGCTGCAGGAATGAAAATAAATTGCATGGAAATCAATTCATGACTAAAATTGACCGTCAGTGAGCAGTCGTTCTAACAAGAGAAATCTCGTTCCAGTTCTCGTTCAATCGTCATCACATCCACAATCGACAGGGGCGAGGAGGGTCGTGTGGCGAATCTGAAATGTTTTTAGGGGGTGGAAAGTTCAGACGAGGGATGAGGAATTCGAAAACGAAATTGCTGGCCCACGTTGGCCCGATTGAAAAGCACAACCAAATCACTTCACCCGAAACCCTATCAATTGTATACGCCTCGCACCATTGCCTCACGGTTCCTTGTGTGCCATTTGCATGTCAAGATCCGTATGTAAGTCCGCCGGAAGGACGCGTTACAGAGAGCGTAGCACACCGGATTTATGGTGGAGTTGATGTAGCAGAGGGCATAGAAGAAGTCCCAGAGTTCATCGGGAATGCAGTCCGAGCAGGTGGTGAGAGGCTTGATCAGGACCAGGATGTTGTACGGTGTCCAGGTGATGATGAAACTTAACAAGATGGCGGACAGCGTCTTTGCGGCCTTTGATTCCTGACGCTTCTCCTGTGACTTCTTTTTCTTCTTCGCCTGCCTCGCCGTGAGCGGTGGATGCGCCTTGCCCAGTGGCTTCGGAATAATTTTCGCGTTCAATGGTATTCGAATATCTGGGGCGGCGTGCGACATGCGTCGCACCACCGGCAGACTATACTCGGAATCGCGTGATGGCAGCTGCCGCCTCGGTGGTACCGACATTACTGGTAAAGGAACATCATCCTGGATCATTTTGATAGATGGGGCATGCTCGTCGCCCGCTTTGCCACCGTCCGACGGCAAGCGTATGAGTATTGTATAAACGGAGTCTTGGCTGACCGATCTGGAGCCAAGACGATTGCTATTTGGTAGTGAGCGCGAGTCGCGTGGTCCCGAGATTTCTTGGAGTTGCGAGAGAGGCGTTAACGGTGGTCGTAGAGGTGTCGGTGAAACGTCGGGTAATATCATACTGGGCGGTCGCACCGTACCGTAGGGATCTCGAATGACATTCATTGATGTGCATCTAGTTTTGAGTAAAAGAGAGAGAGAGAGAGAGATGACAAATAGAATAATTTTGCTTTTCTGAAAAACGTCTTTGTGTGACGGTGTAGCTTAGATTTTTCTTTGCTTCAAGAAGAGACGTTCAAACACGTTCAAGTCTAACACTAAACAGCAGTTTCAAGCCAAAACACAACATAATTGTTTTTTTTTTTTCTTTTTCTCAACTCGCAACATGTAGAAACAAACAGAAAAAAATTAAAAGTAAAAAAAGTTGAAACCAATTGTGCGGTTGTATGGAATTTTGCAAAGCGCATAACTTCATCGATTCAGCCTACAAAACTCCATCCGTTTTGTCGGGTGCATTGTGCTATAAATTCAGTGCAAAAGTGCTGAGAGAGAACAAGTCAAAAACTAAAAAAAGAGAAATCAAAACGGAAAAAAATTAAAAATTAACTAAAAATGTATATCATTCCTTAGACAATAACATCATCAGTCAAGTCAACCAGTTTACGACGACAAAACGACTCAAGACGATCGCGCTACAGGTTACGTTCATTTTTGAAAATTTTCATTAATTGTAACTTTTTTTGGTAAGAAAAATAGTTTACGTATAAAACAGATAATTGTTTATTTTGGCTTTTACTACCTGGATACGGAGCTTTGTAAAGGAGTTTCTATGGTTACAGGTGTTGCATACCCTAAATCGGAGGGATCCTCATGCTCGTAGACGAAATCATCAGAATCCTCACGGCCAGAGTGCCACCACGCGATGCACCACTCCTTGATGCCGCCAAAGCATTTATTTGTCTTTCGCACGTTACTGCCGCTCTTTATCTGTAATGAAATGGGAAGACAGACATAAGTTAGGATTCTGGCAGCGAACAACAGAATCATCATTTGACTTGGACAATCGACTAGCGATTGTGATTATTCCATTTGGCAACCACCCAAGCAGAGTCGCTCTCAGCAACAATGCCGGCCAATTGGGAACGTTTTCAAAGTGAATAGGGTACTTACACTGGATCTCCGCGAATGAATGCCATGGTAGCTAGCGTCGGAGAGAACAGCGTTTGTCATGTAAACGCTTTCGGCATCGGCTGATGATTCAGATCGCGGGCGTCGCCAGTTGTCGTGGTCATTCCCTCCAACATGCGAAATGGACATCATGCCAGCATGGTTAACTGCGGTATTTTCATCGCTGCAATAAATACAAAAAACTCTGGGTGCTGAAAGAACATTTGTTCCTTATTGAATGACTGAGAAAGAGAGAGAGAGTGATGGGAGACTATTGAAATGCACTGGCTATCAATAAAATTTCTCGCACGGCCACAGAGATGTATTCAAGATATTTTTTCATTACCGTGGGCATCTGGAATCCTTCCTAGAATTACGTTCCCATTTTAAGTTCATTCCTTCCTTCCCACTTGAAGAATTTCCACCTACCTCCTCCTACGACTGCGAAGAGAAATTTATGAAATTTTCCTAGTCTTCGTTTTGGCCTCGCCTCGGTCTTTCATCGCACGAGCGTCCTTCCCACAAAAGGTATGTCCCAGTCGGCAGTGTGTTCTTTTCATTTAATTGTCATCGCTCGTGCCATATGTTCGCGCTCCGAAAAAACAAGCCCACCGGCTATAGCGTCTTAATTCTATTAAATTCTCGGGCAAAATTATGAATCATTTGGAAAGCCCGTGCCGGCCCGGTAAGGAGTGCCTCAACCGATTTGACTTTGAAATGTGATGAAGGTGTCCTTCGAAATCACATAATATCTAGCTAATGTTGTCTTGAGGCCGTTCCGCCCAAGGGAGGGTGTATTTAAAGAAAAGATTTATTAACGCAGGAGCGGCGGTTCAACATTCAACAACCATATTATCTGAACGGACAAAGGACCGAAAAACAAAGGGACTCCCACCCAACGCCACCTCTACCTCTCCCACAAGCAGAAGTAGCAGCAGGAGCGGTAGCACCCTTGTGCCGCCGTCAATGTATCGCATCGAGAGTCCATTGTGTGCTCACTGAAAGATAGAACGACCTTCCATTATGGATAATACGCAATTACTTACCACACCGAGCGGCCTATAGACAAAGATTATATAGATATCTTCTAGGATGGCCTGCACCCCCCTTGGAAAGGACATCCTCCGTAATAATTTGCATTAATGTTCGATTAAAATTGAGGGTCATCTCTGACATTGAGTTTCTGATATTACAACTAATTATGACAACCGAACACAGAGAGCAATCCAAGGACACACAAGAAGTCCTTATAAAGTTCTCGTGTTTCAGTGCGGCAGGGACGGGGCGACGGAACGTCGGCGCGGCGGCATGTAATGAATGAAGATGAAGCCGTCTTCAGTCTGTGGGGGAGGAAAACTGATTTTCCATTTCAAGAAATGCGATTGTCTGCGTGCAGTCCTCACGATAACCAAGTGCACTCAACATGATGTTTGGATTGACAATCCCTTTAACTTGCTTGCCCCCCTACCCATCATGCCGCCTTAACTGTTTTCAGCAACGAATTGAAACTAGGTTTTGCGGCTGTACTTTGATAGAAAAGGGTACCAGTGCTTATGTATTCAGCGTCCTCTCAGTCTCAGGCAGCACTCGCAATCAACAACTTCTGCACCTCGGGGTAATTTTCAACCTCCAACAAGTTTTCATTAATAAGTGAAACCTCTCGTAGGAACCTATTAAGCGGGGAATACGACCACCATATCCCATCCCATTCTTCCCCTTGAAATGACCTCAGATTGTGGGTGTTTGGGTATGTGTGTGTGTGAGAGAGTTTGTGGAGAGACCCTTTTTTAACCTAAGGGTTATTACTTAATCCAGAAGAGATACTTTACTGAGCAAATTCTAGTCCGAAACACTATAATTCATGATTCACCCTTCGGCGCCCTGTGCGACAACAAACAACCAGACATACACACACACAGGCACCCTCGCATATCCGCACAGGAGAGATAGCATGTGGCAGGCATCCCATCCGTTCCGACCGAAACAATGGCCAAAAAAGCATAAAGCACTCCTCTCGGACGGGCATAATGAGTTCCCACAGCAGCCCAGCACTTATTTCCTCCTTTATATACGCTTTTATCATCTTGCTATCCCCCGCTCTTTCTCACTCTCTTTCTCATCTCGGGCTCCACCATGGCATCGATTGTGGTGTGTATACTATTCAGCTACCTGGAGGCAACTTTGACGGCCAACGTAAAATCTACGACGACTAGTAACGAGTATGTAGGTCACAGTAGTGAACCAACTTGAAATCTGATACTCCGAGGCACGGAAACACTGCCATCCTGATGGTGGCTGTTAAAAGGGACATATCCTGTTGCATTGTGCGAACGAAAGTTTCATTCGGGCCGGAATGGGAATACGCCTCACTCGAGATAAACAGGTAAATACTGTTTGTGTTATTAACTTCACCAGGGATGGAGAGAAAGCGTAGCGTGACACGACAAAAGATGGTCGGCAGGGGGTGGCAACGATCCGTACAAGAGGGAGCGATTGCTCTTGTTGGAACAGCTTGACAGGGATGCTGTCAGAAGATTCCTTTTTCTTGTCCGCCTTTAATTTTTTTATGTCTGTCATCTTTTCGTTTTCTCCATTCACCGTCTTCGTCTTCATTGTACCTCATTTTCCGGCGTGGAAGCACACGCGCCCATTTACGTCAGGGTCCGCTCAAAAGTTTGAGACGCTCTCGTGTGGGTGGTGAGATGTTGTAATTTGATGGTTTCCCTTTTTTCCGCATTTTCTTCTTCGAGCGCTTCTTTCTCGCTGATTGTTGTGCCACTCTGCTCGTGCTATTTATTGTCATGCTACACAGTGAAGCATGACACACAGGAGACCGTTTACAATTGCCTCCATCTTAATCTTGCGAAATTAAATAAGTCCCCTTCGCCCTCGTCTGAGCGCCCAAACAAAAATCAATGGCAAAAGGAAATAACGACGGTGGCGTTGTGGAGATTAAAGCAATTCCCTGTGTCTGTGTGTAGCTGACCCTTCTCAGAGAAGGAACCTCCATCATTTGCAGGAGGCAAGCGAGTCTAGTTTTCATCTCTCAAGTGCCACAAGTATCCGATGTCGACAGACGCGCGGCGTGTGACGGTTGTTTGGGCATCTTTACGACGAGTGTGTAGCTTGAGCGTCTAATCCTGTGTGAAGTCAAGGTTATCCGGCCGGTAGTAAATTCCCGTCTTAATGACGATGATTGACGACAGAGCAGAGTATCAAATTTATCGAAGACATCGAGGATCCAACTCGGTCTGAAGTGCCACATGGCCACATGACCGCACCCGTTCTCCCTCTCCGGCCACTGATAATGAACTTCCGTAATGAAAAGTTTTCAATTGCGTAGCTAATGAATTCCAGAACTTAATTCCGCTGACGGTTGAGCAGGTGGGAGGGGTCTTGAAATCGCACCACGATTTGTCGAAGTCATTATACACATTTGTTGCCGCTGAGAGCTGGAGCTGACGAACGACGAATGGAATAAATATCTGTGAAAAGTTTGGAACAAAACTCCTCAAACTAATTAGGTACATTCACGAGACCATAAACTGAAAACTTTGGCCTGTGCCCGTGACCTTATTTGTATTTTAACTAAGTCTCTCTCTCTCTCCCCCCATCTCTCGGTCTCTTTGTGGAAGAAAGCCAGTAACAGAGAAGCAGTAAAAAGAAAAGCCACCACTCACCTTGAATTTGACCGCTTCGATGAGTCCTTCTTGCCAGCCTGCAAATTAGGCAGGTCCTTTTGCCGCTTTTTCGTCTCCCGCCAGATCCGATAGTACAGAAAGCACATTATCGTCACGGGAAAGTAGAACGCTGCCAGGGCGGTGCCGAACGTGATGTACTGATTGGTTTCAATGAACTGAATGTAGCACTCATCCTGCGGCACGGTTCGCTTGCCCTCGATGTAGGGCCAGCTGTAGATCCACGGTGGCCAGAGCACAAGGCTGATGCCCCAGGCGGCACTGATCATGATGGCCGCCCGACTGGTGGTACGCTTGGCACGATATGTTAATGGTCTCGTTACACTAAAATACCTATCAAAACTTATAATTAGCAAGTTCAGCACCGACGCATTGGATGCTAAGTAGTCCAGCGCTAGCCAGGTGTCACAGATGTGCGGCCCAAGTGGCCAATACCCAAGTATGGTCGATACTGAGAATAACGGCATCGAGATGAGGCCGATCGCAAAATCCGCGACGGCCAGCGAGAATAGAAAATAGTTACTGATGGTCTGCAATTGCTTATCGATTTTAAACGAGATCATCACCATGACGTTGCCCGCCACCGTGAGGATGCTCAAGATGACCGCGATGATGGCCAGGACGACCATCTGCGGTATGGTGTAGCGGAGGCCGCGCTCTTCGACGTACGTAGCATTTGAATGATTGGCCTGCACAATGTCCTCGAACACAAGAGCCGTGATATTCTCCAGGAGGTCTAGGCCGGCTTGCGTTGTAGCTGCCGTGGTTGTGGTCGTAGTCGTAGTTGTTGTGGTGGTGGTGGTGGTTTTCATAAGAGTCGGAGATAGCGGGGCCAAAATCGATGGCGGTGCCTGGCCCCCAAATCCAAAAGCATGATAGGCGACCATCCTGGCGCGACAGACAATCCAACACGGTGCTCAGCTGCAAACCGAACGGTGACAGTGATGATGATGAAGTGAGTGACGAATTGCCTCTAAGCCGCTTCGATGAGTGGAGTAATCCAAATGATGACACTGTATGGATGACTGCGATGATGTTGTGTATAGCGATGCTGAAACAATGCACAAAAAGAGAGAATTTGTTAGAAGAGGGGACTCGTGCGGAACGCCTTCCACATCTCTCGTCATTCGCACGCGCAAGCCAAGCGAAATAACAAGAATAATAGAAATTAATAACTGGTACTAGCTGGAGCAGCTGATGCTGGAGGTAGTGCTGCTCCTTTCAGTGAACTTTGTGCGACCCCTTCATTACGGTTGTATGAAGCTTTGTTTGCAGTGGCACTTGTAGCGCAGTGCAAACTGCAAATAAACAGCACTCTGCCATTGCTACAGTCAAGTGCTCAGCGCCAGCTGAGGGCTTTTCAACTTAAACATGCAACGTCAACAATATAAGCCCGATGGGATGGGCGGCAGTAGAGCTGCTGGTGATGATGATGATGATGACGATGTGAAGGGAAACAATACTCAAAGCAACTTCTGAGCAACACCAAAGCCCGCAGTGTAAAGAGAGAGGGCAGACGAGGAGCTTGGGTCTTCGAATGTTGGTGTCCTTGCAGCGAACGATGCCGGCAAGGTGCTAACGATTGTTTGCTTAGCACCGATCTATGCTTGTTTCCGACACAAGAGACGAGAGAATTGTCCAGGTCAGTGACGCTGAATTGAAGTGGCGTTTGTGCAGTCACCCGACCACCCGACCGTGCGATCTCTGTTCGAGGGGCAAAAAAGCAACTAATCCCTGCAAAGACCCGTTAAAGAGCATGATCCGTGCTGCGAGAGATGCACGAGAAACACAGACAATTGCAACGCATTGCTCCGCTTCGGGGATAAGCAGCTAAGCGCAAATGAATGCGAATGGGTGGGCGGTGGTGGGGTGCCTTATTCTCTTAAAAGCGACTCAGATTCATGGCTAGAGACAAAGGTTGAGCAAAAATCAATTCCAACAGTTGCTGCAACGACATGCATTTACATTGTTTCATGCTGACTAAGCCCTCAACTCAAGGACCGGGTTGTGTACATGTGCCATTGGGAAGGCAAATATCCTGTTCATCTGCTGAAGACATCCAAATTACTTCCTGGACGAAAGTGTGTTTATTCAGCACTGGTAGCAACAGTACCGTTCCCAGTCTCCCAGGTGACGTTCTGTCGACTCCCCCGAGAACGGCGCTCAAACTCACACCGATAGCTTGTCCTGAATCCATCAGAGAGGATTAAGGAATTTAATTTTCAGCTTGAAAGCGAAGGAATTGTAAGCCGAGCGGAGCTCAATGAATTAGGCAACACATGAGCGGAGTTCATATGAATTAAAATTCTTTTTTCACGACCAAACGGTTCTCCAGCAGCGAATGAATGGTGGAGAGGACAGGGATGCCTGGATGTCCCAAAGAAGGTTGGGACATTCTTCTTGTGAGTTTTCCACTCGTCTGTTTGGCCCGGATTAATTGAAGGATTAAGGAAGGAAGTCGCATACACAAAAATTCCGAGCGCGTACACATTTATGTCCCCGTCGCCGTCGCGCCACCATGTGCATGACGGGAGATGTGAACGTTTTGAATTATTTTTCCGCTGTCGTCCTGCTGCGAGGCTGCTGCTGTTGGTGCTGGTTGGAAGTTGCAAGTCATGCGAAAATTGGATAAGGATTATTTTTCGTCGATGACAAAGTTTTATTTGAATTTGACTTACCTTACACAATAAGGCTGCGCAAGTATAATAGAGGAGGGGATAACGAAGGCTGGGTCGATCGGTGGGAAGCCCCATAAAACGAGGATAATATGCAACTTTAACGACATGTGTTGCTATTTTACGTCTCTTGTGTACTTTGTGTTCGAAGTCGACTCAGCTTTCCGGCATAAAGAAGCTTATCGGACGGCGAGCGCCTTTTTTTGCGTTCTTTTGATATTCATATGTCCCATGGGGCTTATAACGATTTGTACATATTGTAATAGCTGATAATAGAAGATTGGGTATTTTTTGGGGGAAAGGGAAATAGGTACTTTCTTCAAAAAAAAAGAGTTGAAATTGAGATTTGCATTGAATTCGAAGGGGTTGAATGTCGTATGCCTTTTCATTTGATTGCGTCATGAAAGGAAGTTTCGTGCACAGAGAGAATTTTAAGGAATGTGTAAACACTTTGAAGTGCACTCTGCTTTATTTGAATATTAACGTTTTTAGTTGAGTAAACGATTCGGAATCTTCAATTAATCTGTTGCTAAGAGAGCGTTCATGGCATCTGGAGGAGAACATTTAGCGACGAACTCTATAGGCTGTACAGCGACATGCGCCCAGTCAAATGTCTTCGGATACAATGCTTAAGATGGCTAGGCCTTGCAGAGCGTATGGACAACACTGCTCCGGCCGGAAAGGTCTTCGAATCAGAGCCATTGGGACACCACAACACAGGTCGGCCTAGGTTAAGGTGGTGCACACAACTTGAGAAGGACCTTACCAGATATCGAAAGATCGTGCTGGATGGAAAAGCATATTGGTTCAGGCCCAGGTCCACCCCGAACTGTAGTGCCATAAGAAAAAGAAGAAGAAGAAGCAATCAGCAATCTTCCACCCGTATATAGGTCCATCAAAGAAAAAAAAAACAAATGGCGGCTCAGGACATCCTCGTTTAACCTCAGCCCGGAAACAAGAAATACTTGCAAATAACATGAAATCTGGAATAAGGGTCAGTGGCAAAAAACCGAGCCATATGGTGGGATTTGGTTTTACGTGATCACCTGCCTTGACGGCTTATATCACGGGGTCCATTTTCCCAAGAGTCGTAGATAACGCAAGACTAAACACCTTAGTTACCCAAGCAGCAAATTGAGATCAAGCTTGAGCAACAATCATGCCACCTGGGTTTGATCCGAGGCCTTCCTAAAACCTCTTCCGCTCTCTGGGTCACAGCCACCGGTTGAAAATGCAACTCCACACTTTGACGGAAGAGTCTCCTAACCGCCTTGCCTAGTTTTTGGATAAACAAGCAACTAGACAAGTCAGCACAGTACACTAACCTCGACTCTGCCCGCGATGTTAGGTGGTGAACCATAGCCACCGCGATACTTCCACAAGGGGCCTACCTCTCGGTCAGGCTGGAAACGAAGTTCCAGGGGCTCCTGACCTCCTTCAGCACAGTACACTAACCTTGACTCTACCCGCGATGTTGGGTGGTAAACCATAGCCACCGCGATACTTCCACTAGGCGATCTACCACTCGGTCAGGCTGGAAACGAAGTTCCAGAGGCTCCTGACCTCCTTCAGCAGAGTACACTAACCTCGACTCCACCCGCGATGTTGGGTGGTAAACCATAGCCACCGCGATACTTCCACTAGGCGATCTACCACTCGGTCAGGCTGGAAACGAAGTTCCAGGGGCTCCTGACCTCCTTCAGCAGAGTACACTAACCTCGACTCTACCCGCGATGTTGGGTGGTAAACCATAGCCACCGCGATACTTCCACTATGCGGTCTACCGCTCGGTCAGGCTGGAAACGAAGTTCCAGGGGCTCCTGACCTCCATGGCACCAGAATATAGCCTCTGGTCAAGCTGTCACTACCAGTCAGTCTACCTCAAGACCTGGGTCTGGTAGCCGCCATCCCACCAAAAGATGATCCTTTCCGTAGACACTGTAAATGGTGTTACGGATGTAATTTTTGAATCATGTGATTAATAAAATCCAGTCACAGACATATGGTGTGGATTTTTGAAAGACCTGATCGACTTAGGCACCACGAATTTATGTCTGAAGAAACACCGAACAAAAGAAGAGGACATTTTTCCAACTGATTGACTACATACATTGGGTCTAAGACTTCGTGCGGTTTGTTTATAGATGGCGTAACTTGTATTATTCCATTGGAACGTGCTTTGGAAAGCTACTGTCATTGTATGTCGTTACACAGTATATGTCATTCATTTGAGGCATAAAAAACAGTATTTTTTCCACTCTAATATATCGAACTTTGTTCCCGAAAAAGTTCATCTTCATTAATTTAATATGAAGAAAATTGCTGCCGAAAGTCATCGTATTGTTGTGGAAATTTATGGTGAGCATGCCAAAAGTGGTTTGCA
Organism: Eristalinus aeneus; assembly: GCA_955652365.1. Classification (NCBI taxonomy): domain Eukaryota; kingdom Metazoa; phylum Arthropoda; class Insecta; order Diptera; family Syrphidae; genus Eristalinus; species Eristalinus aeneus. The sequence goes on from OY019131.1 coordinate 100,014,801, forward strand.
CAATTTAAAAGTGGAGACTTTGGCATGGAAGACAATGAACGTCCAAGCAGTCAAAAAAGCTTGAAGCTTGAAGAACTGGAGGCATTCCTCTATGAAGATTGTTGCAAAACAAAAAAAAGAGCAAAATCTTTGGATGTCACTTTATCAGCCATTTCAAAACGTTTAAAAGCAACTGGATATATTCAAAGCAAGGATATTGGGTTCCACATGAATAAACGAGTTAAGATTTACATATACCCAATATAACAGATCACTCAGAGTCGGCTATGGATTTTTTGTAAGTGACGCCCGCTATATGTCCCTGGACTTATTGAGTGATGAGTTATATAAAGAGTTGTGGGAGATTAAAGGAAGCTGGTTTTGTTATTAATCACAAAACAATGAAAAACTCATACATCGAAAGATTCGCAGAAAATATAGACATCGGAGTCCAACCCATGTGAGACGTGGATACAATTACCACTTCACTGGCCCCCGCTTCAATTATGTGTTCCTCACATTCATCAAGCAGTTCAGTGTACGTCGAATGATCACAGAACCTACACACACGCTCGATTGTAATTTCTGCTGTCAAACACAACTGTATCTCGTAAAGGGACTTTAAACAAGACATTCCCATCTGAATTTGGTCACTTTTAACCTTTTCCCGATGTGATGGTCGTGCATCAACTTCCTCCGGCTCCAACTTCTCTCCCTGGAGATTCATTAAAAATTAACTCTTTTTCATGCACACCCCCATTATGGTCTTTGTTGACAAACGTCCCCTGAAAGACTTCATTTACCGCCATTACACTCGGATCTGAGTACAACATTAGCATGCCGAATCCCCCGACTTGTAGCCGCCCTCGTTTCGATTAACTAATTCCGCCCAGAAAATGCTTGATAAATGGAATGTGATAAAACAGATTGCTCTTCCAATGGGTATAGCAAAATATTGAAGAGGGAGAGGCAGAGATGGTGAACTCGTACACACGTTTCCATACAACTTTCAAGGATATTTACGATTTTGTTATTCAATACATGTGCTCCTTCCTTCTGATGCGGAGATCTTTGACCCTCGCCCGGCAACTTTAAGGATATGTGTTCTTGTAAGGAATATGAAATTGAGCTTGAAGGCAGAACAACACGTATGTGGTTTCAACGGGTGGGGGGGTTAACTATCAAAGCAGATAAAGGGTGTTCAAACATCTCGTGTCGTTTCGAGAACATTCGTATCTGCATTAATTTAAATTGTATCCGGTTAATCTGTGATCTCAAATTTCCAAAGTGTGAATCCTTTTCGCAAAGTTTCAAGGATTATTGCCCCACGCCCCTGCCTGCAGCAACCGTTGAAACAAGATCTTAGCCAAGTCTCACATGAATCGTGCAAGCGCTCAAGTTTAAATCAAAACCCAAGCACAGGACCGACAAACCCTCTCCAATTCACTTGGCGCCCGGGGGACACAGCGAAGCTCTAACCAAACTTTACCACCACCCTTCTGGGCTCTGATTTATGAGTACCGTCACCGTCACCGCCGCCGCCAGAGTTCAAGAGTCATGAAAACCATATTAAAACATGAATACGAGAAAGGGAAAAGAACTCATTCCCTGCCTTTCGAAGTCCCCAAGCATAAAACCAGAAAAAGACGGTATCGTCATCGACATCGGCATCGGTATGCCTCCATTTGCCCGCACCATCGCCGCCCACATCTACTTAGGCTCTCAGGTGAGTCTCTCAAGTGTGGTGCCGCTGCCGTAAGAAAGGCAGAAAGAAAAGTCTCTACACACATGACGGTGGAGGATACATTGGGGGCGAGGGTAGAGAAATATAAAAAAACAGAAATAAACGAGTGTACTCATATCAACACGTTTGCCAGAGGATCCCCGAGACCAATAAAAGCCGGATGAATGTGAGTAATTGGATTCCCTAGAAGAGTGAAACTTGAAACTATTGACGAATGGCTCAACCGAGAGGGATGCCATCCAATTTAAATCCATTCATGTAATCTCAGTGGAGTGAGCACCGCCTCCGCCATCGTGTATCCCGTAGCTTAATTGTTTTAGAAAAGTTACTACACCACTGGTGGGCAAATGCCACCCTTGAGTTTAATTGTCGTTCGTCTTGAAGTTAAGCTTTTCTGGTTTTTGTTTCTATCCTTCACTGTGAGATTGTGTGCATCTGCGACGGAGTTTGTCCTTTATGCAATCATGAGAAGTACAAATGAGCCAACAGCAGCGACAAGACACAGACACACTCACACACAAAAAACAGCAGCAGCAGTAGCTATAGCCGCTTAGGGCTGCAAGAAAGGATGCGGGAAGCTTTTACCATTTCGCTTCACCCTGTCTGCTATTATTGCAAGACAGTAGCATTATTTTATCCCCCTCTCTCTCTCTCTTTCTTGCTCTGTCTTACTTCGTCTCCTCCTTGATCCACCATCCCTTGTCGCTTCTTAGTTGGTATTCGTGTATTTTTCTTCTTATTTTTTTGTTTTGCTGTAGCCTCTGCTGTATTTTGCTTAGGAAATGAAGTGTTCTTGTGTTTCATACAGATTCTCTCATACCCTTGAAGGGGGGGCGCCACCGGGTGGGAATGGTGCATAAACATTTGCACAAACACTGTCTCAGAGCGCAGATATACGCATTGTGCACGTGTGGGTGTGGATGTCGCATGTGAATGATATAAAGAAGATGACACAAGCTGGGTTATCCTTTCATGGAACTATTAAACGAATCAGAATGACTCAAGAGCATTGTTATCGGCTGGTTCTGCGTTAGCGGGGGAGCTGAGGAGGGAGCCTTGTGCATTCTTACTGCAAACCATTTACGGGGGTTTTGTTTCCTAATCGCGCAACACTGAAAATGAATTAGGTTTTGAGAAGAGGGGGCGGTCGTTTTGTTCGTTTTCGTTCTCGGCACTCGGATTGTGTTTTTTGAACTCAATTAAAATATTTCCCTTGTTATCACAGTCCGGAAAATGAAAGAGAAAGAGATACCCTCTGGTAACAGCAGACCTTCGAGTTTGTATACACCAGAGGGGATTCAACGCTTTCGGTCCTGTTGGTTTCATATCAGTTTACTCTTTTGAAAATGCTCCCCTTCATTGCGGGTTATGTTCCGATTTGCAGATGCTCGCCTTGACTTCTCCCTCATAGCTTAATTTTAATAATAGAGATGGAAAATGGTGATATAGGCGTGCGACATTTTCGGAATCTACATCATTCTAGCTACTCCTTTCAGTGCTAGGACCTAAGCTTGAAAAATATAGCAATGGGGCTTTCTGCCTCAATAATTTCGTGCTTGCGCTTTTGAAGCTTTCCCTTTTAATTTCCGAAAGAAAGTAGTAGGTAGCCGCCGTGGCGTAGTGGGTAGAGTGCGACGCACACACGCCGAAGGGTTTAGGTTCGATTCCCAGTCTAGGTTCAACACCAATTTTTCGGATTTTTCACGACACCACCTCTTTCGAGCTGCTGACAACACTCAAAGAGTAATAACTGTCTAAGAAAGCTTCCCAAACTTCGCCGTTCGGAGTCGGCAAAAAACTGTAGGTCCCTTCTACTCATCACAGAACAGTAGCGCGCACAACACGAGTAGTTGGTGAGCAAGTTAGGTCCTGGTCCCTCTGTGGACTGTTGTGCCATCCAGTTATTATTAAGCAGTAGTTAAATGCAAATCTCTTGAAGTTCAGATATAAGAGCTTGAAATCCGTTCTATTGAAAGCCTAAAAGCATGGCCACAAATCAATACAATGACTTGAGAATTATAATGCCTTTCATTAGATAGAATCTATTAGGTACTGATGGAAATCAACACCTTCCACACTGACCAAATCATGGTAACAACTGTGATTCCGACCTCGTGAGCTATGAGCGTTCCGCCTTTTCTACCTAGATTCCTTAATGCGAGATTCCTTAATGAGAGTATAGCAGAAAATCGTCCATCATCCATCAGCAGCATCGTTTCTGTCTTAAAGCCCTACTTGCTGTCACTGACATTTGAATTCTTTGAAAGATCTGCTTCTCCTCAGTTGTGTCGATGTCACCTCTCTATTTGGAAAGGGCTTATGTGAGGTTCTTTTGGTTTCTCATCTGATTCATAATCGCCCACTTCATTAATTTCATTAATCTTTTTAAACTTAAGATTCTTTCGGAACCACGCTGATTGAAAAAGAAGAAACAAAGAGTGGACTTGACAGAGTCATCATCTCCATTTCTATCTTCCGATCAACAACAATTCATAAATTTACTCCTTTTCAACATTTTCATTAATCCATAACACATCACTCCCGGGACATACAGATCGCGCCACTAACAAAAAAACAAATTAATATTTAATTAATAATTTTTGTCAGTGGCGCCCCCTATAAGTCCCTAAACATATTGCGTAATTTTTCAAAAATTTCAAAACTCACCTTATCATGTATCCAAGAAATGTCTTCCTTTCCGACTGTTCCATTTTCCTAAACTATTATGCAGCATCGTAATGAACGCGGATATCCGGAATGTATCGAATTGCATTCGTTTTCACTGTCCAAGTGTTTATCCGCGATGCGACGCAGCAAACGCATTTCAACTAATACTATTTGCACAGATACCTGACACTATTTCAGAAGTAATTCCATTAGTACCATGCGCTGGCATATTCCACGTGTCGTCGCAGCCTGCAATGAAAAGATGCACACAAAAGCGTGGTCAAATATGATGGTCGGTCAAATTGGAGACACAATCGAGGGGATGCAATGATTCAGCGATAATGAAACGAATTATTTTTCGGTTGCCGAACGCACCACAAGTACTTTGTTAATGAGGGCCTAATTAAGTGAATTGAAATTCAAAAAAATAAACCGCACACGGTTATGATGATTTGAATGGGCTTGTTGTATGACCGCGGGCCTAATAAATTGATTAAATAATCACTCGAAATGTTCTGTGGGAATTTGGCATTCGCGTAGACTTGTTTATTGACATGTGTGCGTGTGGGGCCATGTGAATGATGTGGGTGACTGCACAAAATACCTGAACTACTGCAGATAACTTGTTGGGCATCAAATGCATGCATTGAGTGGGATTACAGATCAATAGGGGGCGGCAAATATGTGTGTTCATGTTCTTTTAGGATTGGATTTGAACATCGAGACGTGCGATGACGCGACAGTCCACATGGGGACCAGAGCTTCGCTTGCTCATCAACATCGTGTGGTGCGCGCAACTGTTCTCTGACGAGAAGAAGGGAAGTACAGTTTTTTGCCGACTCCGAGCGGCGAAGTTTGGGAAACTTTTTCTTAGACAATTAACATTCTTTGAGTGCTAGCAGCAGCTCGAAAGAAGTGGTCCAGTGAAAAATTCGAGGTGTTCAGCCGGTAATCGAACCTAGACCTACGGCGTGTGAGCGTCGCAGACTACACACTATGCAACGGCGGCCACTTGAGAATAACTTACTGAAAGAAAAACAACAAGCTTCTTGACATGAGCTAAACGTGAAAAATGCGAGATGGGAAATGCTAAAAAGGCTTATGGGCTTAAGGAAAAACGACAAATTTCAGAGGACACAACGACTCCAAATTGGCACAACGGAAGCACATAGTTTCAGCCTTGGATCTTACATGCAAGTCTACCAATCTCCTTTGACCTGACAACAATATACAAGGCGTACACCCGCCCAAAGTTTGAGTATAACTACTAGATAGAATCCAACAGCGAGCAATTAAACTTATTTTTAGTAATAATGCTCCGAAGTCAATCGACTCGCTACAATATCGAAGAAATTTTGCGTCTCTATCACTATTTTATCGTTATTTCAACAAAAAATGTCCTTATAAGTTAGGAAGCTGCATTTCTCCCCTTCAATTATTGTCCCGCAATACCCGCCTCGCTACGAATGCTCACCCGTTCACCCTTAAGACAACCTTCGAACGAACAGTTAAGTTTAGAGAATTGTTCCGTGTTTAGCCGCACCACACGAATATGAAATGCTCTCTCAGCCCAACTTGTTCGCCCATTACAAAGCCTTATAGTCAAGGGTTACAAAAAAGACGGCTGTCTACTTTAAAGGTTCATTCTGTTTGTCGTTAGTTAAAACCTCTCATGACGTGATGGTCTCCAACAAGGTAACAGCAGATATGTTTATCTTCTGAAAGCTAAAACGAATCATCTAATTTTTGGACTTCTTAATGCCAGCGCAGCCGCCGTGGCGTGGTGGATAGAGTGCAACGCTCACACCCCAAGGTGAAGGTTCGATTCCCGGCTCAACTCCAATTTTTCGAATTTTTCACGGTACCACCTCTTTCGAGCTGCTGACAACACTCAAAGAGTAATAACTGTCCAAGAAAAAGCTTCTCGAATTTCGCCCGTTCGGAGTCGGCAAAAAACTATAGGTCCCTTCTACTTCTCACAGAACAGTAGCGCGCACTACACGAGTAGTTGATGAGCGAGCTAGTCCCTGTTCCCCCTGTGGACTGTAGCGCCAACAATTATTATTATTATTATAATGCCAACGAAAGTGTAACTAAGTAGCATTAAAACAAGCATTCAACACATCGTTAAACGTTTCCTGGGAAGATAGACTTAGAAACATAAGAACGAATGCTCTCCATGTTGCAGAATACATTTTTCAAGCCTTTGCTCTATCAATTGAACTCGATATCATTCCAGGAGTTACCATGTGTAAGGTGCATTGCACAAACCTTTTCCCACCAAAACTGTCCCATGTTGAACATTCAGCAAAAACGATGACAACACCAATTCATGACCGTGACATGTAAGCGACTGAATTTCTTACTTCCGAGTGGTTGCGATAAATTAATCTCTTTGCCGATGAAGACAACTTTCTCAACGACAAAGAAAGCCTTCTGACTTCAAATTAAAATGATCCGAATTCTTGTTCTTCAACCTTTCCCAACTCTTTGGTATTGCTTGGCGAATAATCGCTCAAACTGAACAAAATTGTATTTTAGCTTAAACTCGAATTAACCGAGTTCTAAAAACTATGGAACTTCATTCTTGTCTAAGGTTGGTAGGAGTGGAATCATTGTCATGAAAATGACAGCAACAATCAACTTTAGACTGGCATCTCCGCAAACTTTAAGATGCTGTTTTGCGATAGGTTAAAAAGGAAATTTAACAAAACTTAGCACTTATCACAAAAGACGATTGAAAACTGAACGAATTGGCGCTGCGCTCCAGGGCAAAGTTTCCGAAGAAATAAAAAAGATTCGCATTAGCTTGCCATTTTATTTTTCTATAGTGGACGCACACTAAAGGAATTCTTTATACCCTTGAGTGACAGAAATTAAGTCACAGCCATCGTTCTCTCCCGTGTAGACGGGTCTGATATATGAAAGTACTTGAACCATGAAACGTTTTGCACATTCAATTCGACTCAAGCATTTCATTCGGCTCAAGCTTCAATCCAAACAAATTGTTGGGTTCAAGTTGAGGTTGAAGAATCTACAAACAAGAATTCTGCACCATTAAATGCAGTATCTGGGCTATTGAAGTAAATAACAAGCATCCTCTAAACAATGATAAACTCACAAAGGAACGGCCAACTGAAGTTCCAAAGTATGCCTCACACATCCAAATATCATTGATATCATTGATGTAAAATTGAAATGCAAATGGTACCAAACAACAATCAGTAGCAGCAGAACAGCCAAAAATCTGGACGAAACAAATAATCAATGGAACGATATACACACGTTTTAGCCTTTATCCCCCTCATGAATGTATTAATAAAAGTGTTGCTATTTCTTTGGTCCTGGCAATAGAGAAATAAAACAAAAACAGATACATCACGAGACCAGACTAGAGCGCAAATAAAGAGTAAAAGAGAGATAGATAGATGAAGAGAAAGAGTTCGGGAAAGAGTGGTAAAGACAAAACACACCGGATGCCAATAATAAGGGTTCGAAAGCATAAAAGGTCCTTGAGAGCATATGAAACTAATTTAAATGTAAAATTATGGATATGCGCTCAAGCCAACCTGCTCCATAATGCTTTCATAACCACCTTTGACTTCTGACATCAATTTGAAACTGTGCTAACGTGGGTGCTTCGGTGTGGATAGGGGCAGGAAGGGAGTTGATGCCCCGAAAGGTTGAAATGCAGGATTAATGGGGTCGAAGCTAACCGTCCCGATTCCTTAGGGATTTGCGGACCAAAGCAAGCAATGAAAGGTTAGTTTCAGGCAGAAAAAAAAGGAATGAACATATTACTTTCTATCCATACACCAAATGTACGTACATGGTTTTCCTTTTTCACATTTGAACACACGAACTAATTTGGGAGAACCCTAGGGGATTTTATGAAAACAAACTGCTGAAAAAAAAACAGAACCAGATGAATGCCAAACAGTCTTTGTCATAAAGCGGATTTAAAACAAACGGAATTGCCACTTGTGGCTCCTGCTGCATACCCATTAACACAGCAGACTGCCATAAACCACAACCCACCATTGGGACAGAAATTCCTCGTGTCAGGCAAGGCCTCTGTGACCGTGACAATGGGCGCAATTATGGGAAAGGTTTGTTCCGTTTTTATTTCCCTCAATCATGAATCGAACCGAACCAGGGTGGCTCGTAGGTTGGTCACACCTTGAAGGCATTCATTTAAATAATGCCCCTCACAGCTGGGGAGGCAAGTGGGTGGAATTTCTTAAAGGAGTCTCCTCCATTCGTGCTTTGTCATCGTGTTGGCTTATCGGAAAAGTTTAGGCTTTCGGTGCTTTCCTTTTATTAGCTCATCTTTTTTATTTTGTGGAGTGTTGAAACCCATACTTTAAATCAATGACATAATTTCCAAACGGCAAAGAAGTGAGAGTGTGGTGTTTGCAAATTTTGGGAATGAGGATTTGGGAACATATTTTCCTGACACACTACAATCAACTTCACTGAAAAAAATTAATTTTTGGGCAAACAAAAGAGAGTTACGAGACTTAGAGTTTCATTCAATACAAGAACGTTAAGCTCACCTAAGCTACTTCTAGTTAAAAGCAATACATTAATATCATCACTGAAAATCGAATATAAACTGAGGTCAATAGGTAAAAAGCAGGGTATTTGGTAAGAACAGAATTTTGTGTATAAAAGAATAGTACGGGCGAACTGAATAGTTGCAGTGCCGAACGTTGGATTTTTTTTTCGAGAGTTTTAGGTCTGTCCATAAAAGTTAAAGTCGGTCAAGAAAGTACAATCATAACTTGGCAGCAAATAAAATCATTACAAATGAATGGCGCAACACGTCCACAAGGGGACTCGGGCCAGGATTCTTCAGCAACTATTCGTATCTTGTTCGTACTTTTGTAGAAGGAAATTTTTGGCCGAGTGTTAAGAAGTTTTTTCATAGAAAAATGATGCTCTTTGAATGCTGTCAGCAACGCAAAGAAGGTATTACCGTGAAATTTACGAAGCGTCCAATCCAGAATAGAACCTGGGACCTTTGGCGTATGAATCATGAAACGTGAACACAACATTTTATATGAAAAGTAGCAAGTCTGAACTTCTGCAGTAGGACTCACAGCAGTGAAAAACTAACCTACACTGTGCCCTCATATGTATACAAAATAATAACATACAAGATAGGGACATAAAGGGGGCGCCACTAACAAACATTTTCAATTTAATGTTAGTTTTTTGTTAGTGGCGCCCCCTATATTGGATAACCCGACGTGGGATCACAGGGGGACTAGGGCCAAGTAGAAGTAACCTATTTAAGTGTTGTCAGCAGCCGGAAAGAAATGGTGTCATGTTATATACGAGGTATTAAGCTGCGAATCGAACCTGGGACCTCTGGCGTGTGAGTCTTATGTGACCACGTGTTGTCAGCAGCCGGAAAGCAGCTGTTAAATACGAGGTGTTAAGCTGCAAATCGAACCTGCGACCTCTGGTGTGTGAGTCTTATGCGACCACGTGTTGTCAGCAGCCGGAAAGAAATGGTGTCATATTAAATACGAGGCGTTAAGCTGCAAATCGAACCTAGGACCTCTGGCGTGTGAGTCTTATGCGACCACGTGTTGTCAGCAGCCCGAAAGAAATGGTGTCATGTTAAAAACGAGGTGTTAAGCTGCGAATCCAACCTGGGACCTCTGGTGTGTGAGCCTTATGTGACCACGCGAAAGTATGAAAACAACATTTTTGAGTGTGAAGTCTAAATGTTCCATATTTACATGAAAAGCAGCAGATCTGAAACTCGCTCCTCTGCAGTAGGATCTAAAGCAGTCCACATTTTTTTAAATGTAAAACTATCGTACACTATACCAGAAGCTGATAAAAAAAAACAGAAATTTTGACACAATGTTTGAAACGAGAAAATACAAAAATCACCATAACAATAAAAAAAATATGCGCAATTCCAGATTTGAGCACCTTTCTTTCTTAATTTCATTGTGACACTGCAATGAACGATGAACTCAAACAGAATAGATCTTCAGCTGATCGGATTTTTCCAAACTGTTGATCTTGGTGTTTCTCCAGTTGTGCGCCCCAACTAAACCCAGAAATTCCTCTGTTGAAACCAATGGCCCGAATTCGAAAACGGATGAACCTAAACATCTTGCAATCAGCACTAAAATACAGAACTGAACTGTGCAGTCCGCACGGCCCTTAGTGACAAAGACTCGATCAGACTTTAAACAGTCTAACCTTTTGTCAACTTCGGATGATATGCTTAGAGACAAATTAGTAACTCTGATGGCCGTTGGCCGTATTTTGAGAACATTAACGTCTTCCGTCTATGTTGCATTTATTTTTGCACACTTAATGAAAAGTTTACTCAATTGCCTTCCACGACAAATGAACAACATTTGAATACGACTCAAACTTTCCTGTTGTTATCGCAGAGGATATCTGTCAATGCATAGCCATCCAATTTCACCGTACCACATTGTATCGACCAAGAATTGCAGAGTTGATGGGGTGCACAGAGCAGACAACCACCACAAAACATTCACTCTCTCTCTCTATCCAAACTCCCCCAACCTGTGCCTCCCGTCTGATCCTTTGGTAATCCCTTTGATTTCTAAATGTGTAATCAAATTAACCACCGCCGCCGTTGGTGCTCCTACTGCCGTTTCTGCTTCTGGAGAACGTTTTTCGAGCCAAAGCAACCGAAAGCCCAAAAACCAAAACCAAAAACCATAGAAGTATGGCTGAGGAACCAGGATATACAGGAGGAAATCCCAGTGAGTGAGTATTTGGCAAAATATGCTGTAAACACTTGTCACCAAGATGAAATGTATCTATGTACGAGAAAGTGGCGCAGATTAGAGGACGAGAGTTAGCCACGCAAACATTCGCACCAGTTTCACCACGCACATTCCAGTCATAATCACACAGACAGACATAAGGTCGGTCTCAGTCAAAGTGATAAACAAATGAGAGACATTGCTCCTGCTGGTGATGCTGGTGCTGCTGGTGCTGCTCATACAAAGGATTCCAGGAATTTTGTATCCTGGCCTGGTCCACTTACTTTTTCTTCGCGCGACTAATATCTATGATAATGGTGTGTATCAGTTGATGCTGGAATATCCTCTGTGCGCTCTGTGTGTGGCTGGCTCTCCTTTAGCGGGTCGCCGTATGTGTCTCCGTTGCTTATGAGAATTTTGCTTTTTTCGTTCTGTTGTTTTTGGTGTTGTTGTTTTTGGATTTTTTTTTCCACTTGGATGATTGATACCACAAAAGGGAAATTCGTGTGTATGTAAGCGCGTGTGTGTAGTGAGAGTCTGCAGAACGAACAGCAACAGAAAACGGGATACAAAAATAGAGACAAAACTGGAAAAACGGAAATGTAAGGATACTTGCTCGCGATGGATACTACACAAGCAGAAATACAAAAAGGAATAGAAAAAAGACAGAGCACACATTTTGCAAAACTCACATTCAGATATCGTTCCTGTGATCCCTGTGACCGCTCCTAAGATCCATGCACAAAATTGACATATTTTTCTTTTTTGACTTCGTTTGAAATATATTTGTTAGAGGATCTGAAACAATTTGCACACACGGGCACACCACACACTCGCTCACACACGCGCGCACACAACCGCGAATACACAGATATTAGCACGCCCACTTCACATAATTCACTTTGCATCAATCAAACCGAGAAGTAGGATTTTTCCCCGTTTTTTCTTTTTTGTATTCTTTTTTTTTTTTGATTTTTAGATTTTCATCTCGCTTCCCTCTTGTGGGCTCCTCGCTACCCGCCTTGCACACAGGATTGCAAGCGACGAACGCAAAAAAAAATTAAAGCAAATTCAAAAACTCCACAATTCACGGTGTTTTAGGTCGCACAATGACAAATATTCACAGATACCCGGAGTATCTCGAAAATTTATATAATCGCCTCGAGTTGAGCTGTTGTCTCGGCTGCGACTTCTGGGGCTGCTCTGCACCCTGGCGAGTCAGGTAACAAGTTCCTTGTTGAATTTTCTTATAATTTTGTTTTTTCGGTTGGCCTTTTTGTTGGCTTTCAATTGAAGAAAACACAGAAAATTTCCAATATTCGAACACGAACTGTGTATCCGTCGAGTGAGGAGCTTTCGATGCAAATTCTCGTCCGGGACTGAATACTAACAACAAGGAGGATAACAGAGATCCTTACTCTTAGAGCACAGCAGCACAGTACAGCACGGCACGGTTACAGAATATTTCACATTCGCACGGGAAAGATTGGAATGATGCGCGTTTCTCTCTTTCGCTCGCGCGTCTGAGGGTCGATTTATGTGTATGGAGTGTGGCAGCTGCTCTCCGAGTCACAAGCTTCCCTATAAATGAGCGAGCGAGCAAGTGGATGAGTGGGTGGGTTGTGTGACCAGACCACCCCAGTTTTTGAAACACGGTTAACACTCTACACAGTGGATATGCGAAATGAGAGCCAAGCAAAACGAAAAGGACAACTCTGGAAGGGGATGAAGGACACTGACACAGATATTGATGCTCCCTGCTCGTGTGTTGTGTGTTGACCTACTAATTCACGGCATAAGCGAAAGTCTGTGTGTATAAGTGGGAGTGTGAAGGTCTTGTGAATGTAGTGTTATCAGTTAAGGCTTCAGAGATGTGTCAACAGGACGATAGTTCTTTTCAACATTTATGCTAGTGTTTGCTGGGCCTCTGTCCCCGTAAGGAAGGGGGGATGGATAAAATTGCCTAGGATCTCTCAGCGGACGCCTTTAAGATGACTCTCAAAATCGGTTGAAATTGAAGATTGTTTTCGGGCGCGTCAGGCATGCGCCCTGACAAACTAGGTGAGTTCTCCCTATTCACATGTGTACGGGCTCCACTTCACTACGATTCTCCAGAGGGTAGGTGAGGGACAACCATCGGAAGCTGGAAAGTGGAAGAGAGATTCTGTTCGACTCCGTATCTCAGATTGGAATGTTATCAGTTGTTTTCAATTATTATTACTTCAAGGCAACAGGGAGCAGTATCTGTATCTGTACCGTTGCGGGCATCAACATTGGTTTCCTTCGTCTAGGCAATAAATAAGAAATCCATTAGGCATTGATATTCGGCATGATTTACGGAGATGCCGCCAGGAGATGATGTGGCAGTGGCAGTGCCAGTAATGGTGGTGTTGGTGGTGAAAAGGACAACTTCTTGCTGTGACATCCACCTCAGGTGGTGTTGGTGCTTGGAGGTGGTTGGTTAGTTGGTTGCTGTAAGTCCCATTCATGGAATGATTTACTACGCGTGTAGAATGGATGGATGCTGGTGCGTGTGTATGATTATTTTGCGAAACTGTGCTTGTGCTTGCAGTTAAATTTTGAATGGATGCATTTCAATAGGGGCTTTGTCTTCTGATTTTGTTTTTGTTCAATTGCTAGCTAAGCTGATAGATAAGTTGGATTTGTTGTTTGTTTCCTTTTTTCAATGCAGTTCTTTTGCAACTTCATGCATGACAAGAGAATGTAGGGGAATGACATTGCCGCTGCTCAATCATGAACAACTTAGATTGTTGCAAAATAATCGCCATGTGACCAGAACTTCCAGTCGGAAATTTATAATCGGTCAATATCATAATCAACAACAACATAATCAACAAATACCTTTGTTTGATTCTGCTTTTTTTTTGTTTGTCGTCACATTATCGCAAAAGCCATTTTAGCCTACTTTAATTTTATTGCTGGAATCAATTGAACAGTCAAGTGATCAGGTGGCAACTTTATCAAGAAGAGTTAAACAAAAAAGGAGTTTCAAAGGATTAAGGCTGACAGGAATTGCATTCCTCTTCCAGATGCTTCAAAAATCTGAGTGTTTCGACTCGAGCTCCATATGGAGGTTTTGCCGTTTTTCATAAGCTTCTTCTCAACCTAACATAAACCTGATGCAAACGAATCCATAGACGTTCGAGAAACGAAACCATAGACGCAGCAAATTATTGGTACACAGGGATCGAAACATACTCGTATTTCGGTGTCCTTCTTTATCCACACAAGTCGCTTAAAAGTCAGCGATTGTATCCTTGTATCCAGCAATTCCGGCTGCGCAAGGTAAACTACGGTACGGTGAAAATATTTGGTTCTTACCAACGCGTAACAGGCTGAGTCGTATAAATTGCGAAAAGACCATATATGACATGACTCATTCGTAAGGTGTCAGTGAAGCTCATGAAGTTGTATTCCAGAATGACACCACCTTTCTTCAGATTGCTTCAAGTTGATGGTGTCTTCAACTTGTGAGTTTCCGCAAGACAAACTTTTCAAGGACCGGCAGGACCTTAATCTAAGACTTTTTTCGACCTCTCTCTTTCGACTCAGGCAACGATCCTGTTTTTTTTTTTTTTAACAAAGATATCTAGAATAGGAAACGCTTTGACGAAATTTAAAATCGATGTAAGGTTGCCATTGGGACAACGCAACAGAGGACGGCCTAGGCTAAGGAAGAACCCCAACCAACTTGGAATGCACAACTGGAGGCAGCTGGCGAGAGATCGTGCTGGCTGGAAAAGTATGTTCATTGAGGCTCAGGTCCACCCCGGATTGTAGCGCCACAGATGAAGAGGTAAATTGAAAAATGTTCACTCATTTATTTCCTCTTTCGCCGCTGTGGCGTAGTGGGTAGCGCGCGACACTCACACGCGAAAGGTCCAGGTTCGATTATATTTTGTATTGATAAAATTTAAAAATTTTTCATATAAAATAACAGGCAAACGTAAGGGACTTCACGTCACTTCCACTCACTTCTGAGATATTATTTTTAGTTTCCTTGGTTACCTAGAGGTGAAACAATCTAGATCTTTCTCGTTTTGCCGACATGAACTTCATTAAAACAAAGGCGGAAAATGAGTCACGGTAAGCAGTAGACCAATATTGAACACCGAACCTTTTCCAAATTTCCACTCAACAAATCAAAGTCAAAATGTTTTACACCATGTACTCTTTAATGACACGCTTAAGTTTTTTTATAATGCAAGAGCTTGCTTTCGTTATTATTGGATATCATTCTATTACAGTATTAAGTCTAATTCGCATGAACGCATTTGTCTCATAAACTAAATACAGTTTCATTTATGCTTTAAAAGTACACAATTACACAATATATCAGTAAGGAAACTTAAGAGAATGAGAAAGAACAAATTGATTTAGTTGATTTCCAATTGGCTGAGAAGCTGAATCTGTGAAGTTTAACTAAGATCGGCTTGTGTGATAGCAATCGGAGTAGCAGTTGTTCTTTTGTGTCTCTTCGCCTCGGATGCTCTTCAAAATAAATTATTCGCCAGGTTGGTGTCCTTGAAAGGAATCAGAATCGATGAGATGGGGAACAGCAAGTTATCGGGATCTGACTGGAAAACTGGATGCAGGTGCATGTGTTTACCTTATAATCCGTCTCGAAGAATTGGTCCGAATCCAAAGGTCTGCTTAATACTGTGCCAGTAGTATCGTTTCCAGTTTGTCTCTGTCGTCTCGTACTCAGCGGATGGTATGCCACTTTGTTTGAGTGTCAGCTGGGTATGATCTTTCTGTAAGGACAATGTAGATGTAGTTGCTTGCAAATTTGTCAAAAGGGAGATGACATTTGTTGTTTACCATTTGTTCTAGTTCGATGGTAACGTGGGAATAGTGACCAGATGGCCATGATTTCAGTCGCCACGACTGTCTGATCGTCTTCTCAGGAACTAACTCCTCAAACTTGCCCTGAATATTTCCCCCAAATAGTGCAAATCTATTGGAAACAGTGTTTTAGATTTTAGATCGGGGAATCGTTAATGGCGATTAAAAGTAACTTACTCTCCGCCGCGAACAGGCTCAACTTTTACTTGACCGCGGGTAAAGGCAGTGACCATTTCTTGTTTGGTGAGTGCATTGTACAAGTCGAAGGCGCTACACTGAAACTCTTCACTCATAGTCAATGTCTTCACATCTAACTTATAACCAACGCTACAGGACTCCGTATTGCCATTTTTACTCGACGCCGCGGTTGTGCTTGAATTGTTGAAGGCACTTCGCTTGGCCTGCGTCTCGCTCTTGGGAGATGTCACGTCTTCGGCGTTTTTTCTTGGCAATATGAGACCTTTGGAGTACTCCTCTTTCAATTCCTTAATGTACTTGCCCAGCTGCTGTCTGATCACATCCCGGCCGACGTTGTACATAAATTGCTTCAGTCTATCAGCCTCCTCGTTGTTAGACTCATCTATTGTTATGGTTATCTCAATCTCATTTATGTTGTACTCCTCAGATAGATTGGGAATTGTCGCTTTGCCTGTGTGCTTTTCACTTGACCCTGGCAAGCAGCCAGACCACTTCAGCACTATGTTCCACTCGTAGAAAAATATCAACTTTCCCTTCCGATTGTTTGCAGTTGCTTCTCCAGTGCAGGAATCAACTTTATCGATAACACAGTTTACGCCGTTTTGCTCTAAAAACAAAAGGAAAGGTTAAGTATAGAAAGTTTACAAGAAGTGCGAGCACACATACCTATTTTCAGATCAGTAAAAAGTTCTTTCAGTCTATCTTTGGACCATGGTGTGGCATTTTTCTCCGCCCAATGCCAGTTATTCACGTTTGTCGCATCAGGACGTTCCTCGACAATCCAGCGTGGATCACCTTCACCCCATTTAGCCATTTTATTGCAGATATACTAAATTTACAGTGATTCAACAATCAGTCGACAAGGGAAAATGCAACTGAAAAAATATATTTCCTATTTTATTCTGAACGGAAAATTGAAGACAGTCACATACCGATTGTTTGATGAATGGAGCAAGAGCTAAGTAAAAATATTTGCAAGGATTTTTATCACAATTATGAAAATAATCACGTTCTTTCGCGAACCTTAAACAGTGCCGTGAAATTGCAATTGACAGAATACAGCAAAGTGAATCCTCTTGTCAGAAAACTGAAAATTCGAGACAAGAATTTTCGAGAAAACAAATGTCAAACCGTTGAATAGAACTTTCGAAATTCGAATTGGAACTTGAATGCCGATTATTTTCTGATGAATGATGAATTAAAAGAAAAAGTTAGAAGTACTTTTTTAAAACCTAAAATCAATTCGCCTAGTAAATATTAGAGGAAATCTATGCGGGGGCAGGTTGTTGTTGTCATTTTCCACGATCGAAGTTGAATTTAGTACTGGGAATGGTAGTCGATGTTTTAAATTTTAATTTCGACTAATGTTTTAAGGTCTACCCGCAATTTCATATAAAGCGGAATAAAGGTCTGTTCCAATTACTCTGAAGTGCTACTAATGTCTACGAAATTCGCCGAAAAATTATCAAAAAGCCTGATTTTTTCGTAGAAAAGAGAGCTCGTGAGAAAGTAAAATATTTCCCCCCTCTATGAATTTCTGTCGAAGAAAATTTTGCGGGCAGCAGATGGCTGTCAAAGTGAAAATAAAAAAACATCTGACATTTCATATATCTGTTTCTGGTTTACATATATATTTTTTTAACGGTTTGGTAATTCTGCGAATTTTTCCAAAAAGCCCTTTCAGAAATTTCGGGAAAGTTACTCCCTCCAAGTGAGATTTTTACCCAATTTATTTAGCTATGAATTTCTGTCCACAAATGAATTGGAACAAACCTTACATCTTCGTTCTTGTTTCAATGTGATAACTCCGTGGACGGTCGGTTAACGTGCTTAAATTATCTGGAAACGGTATTAGAATGCTTTAACAAAGTTTTGCCTAATAACATGATAATGTATTGCTTGTGAACATATATATTATTCAAACAAAACAGCAAAAATCATTTTACAGACCGAAATAAAGCAAATACGGTATTGAGCATATACGAAAACTTGGTAGCTGTTAGCACGCAAAATAAATCAAAAGATTTGGTAATGGGCAGATGTTTCAACATTCCGATGCACACAGAGTCAAGCAAATAGGCAACAATATTTAAAAACATTTAACTTTGTGTTATCAAGATCTAACCATCCTAAAAATCATTCGTTCTTATCCATTCAGCTTTCATCTAATCGGCCCCTAAGTTCGAAAATTCATTCGAACACAAGATATTTCGCAGACAGATGGGAGTACTAAAAACTGAAATATGGCCTATTTGCTCTTTCCGTTTCCTTTTTTGAGAACGCTGCCAAAATGAAAGCTAAGGGACAGGTAATTTTCCTCAAAAAAACGTCTAATATTCATTGAATAATTAATTTAATTCAAAGGAAACAAAGTTCAATGTGTAATAAAATAATTGCAAGTGAATTTTATCAAAAAATCAATTTAGTTTCTGCCGAAAATAAAGAAAATAAGTGATCCAAAGCCATGTGTTGTGGTTAGCTGTCAAACAGTGAATTGTCAGCAACATGAAATGTATGAAATTACAATTGAACTTTAGTGAATCATTTGAATTAAAATTTCGACTTTAACAGAACTAAAAGGGATCTTATATTAACTATGTGCCTTTTGGCTATTCTTTTCTGCATTTTAGTTGAAGGAATACGAAGTCATTGGGCGCAAACTGCCCACAGAGAAGGAGCCACAAACTCCCCTCTACAAGATGAGGATCTTCGCTCCAGATAACATTGTGGCCAAGTCACGTTTCTGGTATTTCTTGCGTCAACTGAAGAAGTTCAAGAAGACAACCGGCGAAATTGTCTCACTCAAACAAGTGTACGAGACTTCACCCATCAAAATCAAGAACTTCGGAATTTGGCTGCGTTATGACTCCCGTTCTGGTACACACAACATGTACCGTGAGTATCGTGATTTGACAGTCGGCGGTGCCGTCACACAGTGCTACCGTGATATGGGTGCACGTCATCGTGCTCGTGCCCATTCCATCCAAATCATCAAGGTTGAGGCTATCCCTGCCAGCAAGACTCGTCGCGTGCACATCAAGCAATTCCACGATTCGAAGATCAAGTTCCCACTTGTTCAGAGAGTGCACCACAAGGGCAACAGGAAATTGTTCTCGTTCAGGAAGCCAAGGACATACTTCTTGTAAATACAGCTACAATGGAGTTTTGTTTTTTTATAAGACCGATCATTAATTTGTAAACTATAGAAAAAATGTTGGAAAATAAATCGTTTTCCAAAACAAATTTTAAGTGATGGGTTTCTGTTTTGCGTGAGGAGTGTGTGTAGTAGGTGTTCATCTTTTAGGTCCAGCTGGTGTGATAGCTGAATGGTAGAGAGTAGAGATGTTAAGAATAAAGTTAATATTGATAAGAGTTATCTGGTGAAAATCTGGCAGCGTTTCGAATCCTAGAAGATGGTTTTTGGGATTTAACATAAAATTGTTGCATTGAGATTTAACCCGATAAGCTGTGCTTTAACGACGGAATTTCGTCGCGGGCCAATTGTCCTCAAGAGCAAGAACAAATCTTTTATTTCCTAGTTATGTGTAACTTCAACAAAACAAATGTTTTCATCAATACATGTTTACAACGAAATTTCCGGAATAAACAGGAAGAAAAATAACATAAGTATCTTATCCTAGTTCTATATAAATAGATGTAGGATTTTATTCGTAAAAACCAGAGCCATGGTTTCTGGTAAAAACCTTAATAAGAATTCACCAAAATTGACAAGTTACCATTATGGTAAATAAATCGAACAGTTCTCCTCAATATTGACATTTCACGAAGTAATCCACCATTTTCCAATTTCCTCATCAGCTGTCTATCCTCGAATATTTTGGACAAGAAATTTTAACAAAAAATTGGGAAAGTTTGTGCGCTGCTCTCGCTTCCCTGGTGTGGCAGTGTATAAAGTTAAAAAAATTGGATATTTCCATCCTAGTTTCATAACAGTATCCTAAAAATAGTTCCATCTTCCTACACCAGACGAAACTTGGGAATTTCCACCCATAGCTTTATGTAAATACAAAAGAGGGAACACAGAAATATGTGAGGGAATAGTGAAGAAGTGATTAAATGTGTCTATACTGACGTGTACGATAAAATCTAATGATTTATTTTCTCCCTGCTTTGATTATAGGTTCAAGTCCCTTAAGTGAAAACAAAAACGGCGAGAGGGGCTAATCTCAACTGCGTATCAGAAATAAACACAATTTGGTGGGCCGTTGTTAAAGAGAGGAAAACACGGGGTCGTCACTTTGCAAAATGAACGTCGAACAGAACCGTCTATTATCATTCAACATATGGCCGACAAATGCACCAATTGATCCAGAACGATTAGCTAAAGCTGGGTTTTTTGCGACAGGGAAAGCTTTGGAAACCGAGTGCTTCTGGTGTCACAAAAGAATTTCCGATTGGCAATATGGAGATCAGGTTTGTCTGAAACTACTTGCTCACGAATATTTCTAATTTTTACATTCCCTAGATTATGGTAAGACATCGCCGCCTATATCCACTCTGTCCATTTGTCCTTGATTCAGGTGCTACTGAAAATGTGCCACTGGTGGGTCCACCCATACCAGGTGTTGCGGTTAGCAATCGTAGGGCAGACTTCAATATCGACGGACTTGATATGAAAAAAGAATCGAATCGTCTGATGACATTCAAAAACTGGCCAGTAAGTTGTTGTTATTATCCCTAAAAGCACCTTATTTATGAGATCTCATTTTAGAATCCCAATATATCTCCTCAAGCGCTATCGAAAGCTGGATTTTACTACATCAACTTTTTGGACCAAGTAAAGTGCGCCTGGTGCAAAGGTGTCATAGCGAAATGGGAAAAGGATGATAACGCCTTTGACGAGCATAAACGATTCTTCCCTGACTGTCCACGTGTTCAACTAGGTCCGTTTATCGAGATGGCAAACGATGGTATCCGTGAGTTGGGCATACAGCAGTTGACACCACCGAAAAAGGCGAAGTACTCCAGTCTGGATGCACGGCTACGCACTTACACGAGCTGGCCGATAAGCGACATCCAGAAGCCTGAGGCGCTAGCTCACGCCGGCTTTTACTATCAAGGAAGCGATGATCAGGTTCGCTGCTTTCATTGCAACGGAGGCCTACGGTCGTGGCAAAAGGACGACGATCCCTGGGTGGATCACGCCAAATGGTTCCCGCACTGTCAGTTCGTAAAGCTGGTAATGGGCCCGAACTACGTGGAAGAGGTGCAGCGATTGCTCACAAACGAAGACTCGGATGTGGAGCCGGAACCTGAAACCCCCATGTCATTGGAAGATGCAATGTGTACACAGCCGGTACTACAGGCACTCGAAATGGGTCTCAATGTCGCGGTTGTACGAAACGCAACACAGAGGCGTCTGGAGAGCACCGGCCGACCGTACCAAACAAATGAAGAGCTGGTGACAGCAGTTCTTGACGACCAAAACGAAGTTGAAGAAGCGGAGGAGGAGGAAGAAATGCCCGATTATCAGCACAGCTCGTCACGAAATCTGTCTCGCATAATAAGCTGCTTCGCTAACGCTGCTAGCCGTGCCAACGCAGAAGCACTATCAGCACCATCAACGGACACACTACCCAGTAACATTCCATTGGCGACGAGTTCATCTACTAGTGCGAACGGGACCGATCGACGATGCACGGGTCCTCCTTCTCACTCAGACTCCGACTCGCAGGATGAAGAGCCGCACCCATCGACATCCCCTGCTCCGGGTCCAAGCAAAGTGAAAACTGAAAAACCCACACGACCAGAAGCGAAATTGGAGCACAGCTTGTCTCTGGAGGAGGAAAATCGCAAGCTTAAGGACGCACGTCTGTGCAAAGTCTGCATGGACGAGGAAGTCGGTGTTGTATTCCTTCCATGCGGTCATCTTGGTGAGCATTTCAGCCAGTTTTCCATCCCCATATCATTTTACATAAACTTGTTACAGTTACATGCGTGCAGTGTGCGTCTGGCGTAACCCAGTGCCCCCTGTGCAGGACGGAAATCAAAGGTTTTGTGCGGACCTTCTTGTCGTGAGCAGCAGCGATCCACATTTCACTCAACTGACTGTTGCCACTGCTAACCCGTTTTGAAGTATCCTAATAGGCCGACGAAGGACAGATTTGAAATGATCACAACATAATGTTCCTACCTTGCGATCCCTGAGTTATGTTTTTTCTTCGTTTCATTTCGTATATACATATATATGAAAAATGTAAATAACACACAAATTCGAATGGTTGCGACTGTGGCGTATAGACCCAACCCGATGCACATCCTAGACCACATTCGCAAGCAGCTTAAAGTTGGTTTCGTACAAACTACTCACACTCTCAAAACCCTTGTGTATGAAATATAAGTATCAAATTCGTTGATTTTTTCTCTTGTTTATTGCAACAATAAAGTGTAATCAAGTAAAAATTGTTTTTCGTTTTGTTCTGCTCCTGACCAATTGTTGGAAAATAAAAATGACTTAATAATACAGCAAATTTTGCGTTTTCTTTTAGTAAACCCAAACATTTTCAGGTCAGAGAAAATTAAGAAACTACAAGGGTAAGTATATAAGGTAAGTAATTTACAGATTGTTCATATTCTAGCAATCAAATATTTCATCTGAAGATGGTTTCCACCCAGTCACCAATTAATGAAACTCCCTCCTCTACTCAGCTCAAAAAAAAAATAAGCACGATGACAAATTTCATAAATATCCAATCAAAAATCCACTAAAATACCAGGCGACCAGAATGTCAACAAAAACAGCAGGCGTACTTTTCAAAGCGCCTGCAAGATATGCAACGATTTTTGCATTGTGTGCAATGCAGAGAACCTGTGAAGAAAAATTGCGTGGCTTGTTCAAACTTGCTCAATATTCATGTGACTTCATGCTGAAATACCAGGCCATCAGAAATTTTAGTAGGGGCTAAGCATACAAATGCACTTTCGAGTGTCTATATTTTGAGAAAGGTGTGCTGTAGAACAAAATGTAAGACATGACTGTATAGCTTATGATTTCCTCTACAATACAGTTGTGGAAAACAAAAAACACGCAAAAGTCGTCATTTTTCTAATCATGAATAGGAACTGTGATGGATGCATGAAATGTGAAAAAAGTTGTTATCAGTGCTGCAACCATCAAAACAAATAACATCCTTCAAGCCTCACTCCGTAATGTGATCCGTTCAAGAAACTCCAAAGGTTTTTGGTTAATCGAGGAATTTGCACGCACACATACATTGACAAAATGTTGACAAATGTCTTGTAGACCAAATCACAAGCTACAAAATCACTCTTGTGCATTTTGTTGTAGGAAGCGTCCCTTTCGCTATTAACGCCTGCAAAGATTGAGCTCAAACCGTCGGGTCCCCTACTAAAATTTCTGGTCGCCTGGTATCCCATTATGATTTCACATGAATTCGTAGGTAGATGGGACACGAACCCCCTATGCTATGCAGGGGTTTTTGCACATACTCTGTTCAAAATAAGCATGGCGAAATTTGTTGCATATCCACCGGGCGGTTTGGAAAGAATACCTGCTACTTTTGCTGGGATTCTGGTCGCCTGTTATTTTTGTGGATTTTTAGTCGGAGTTAATTTTTTTTGGGGTGGTTAGTTGCAATTTGGGCATGTTTGATACTTACCAACTTACCTGTGTTTCCTTTGGTTCCAAAACTGAAAATGTTTGGTTTTACTAATAGAAAACAACAAAATTGTATGTTTCTAAATTTTATTGTTTATTGAGCATTTATAACAAACAATTTAAACTTATACTCTATTTGGGAATGATAGGGACCTTACTAAAGATGTTTTTAGTAAAACAGTGGCAGGTGTTTAAAATTGTTACAGTCAGCTAGCGTCTTTGAGGCTGATAAGAGTGACTTTTAGAAACAGAGTGACTTCTTTATTGATGTTTTTCTTAAAAAGGATGTCTAAAATTGTTCGGCTGCCAGCTTCTTGTAATGTATACTTTAGGTTGTTTTTGGGGCTTTAGCCTCTGAAGAATCAAAGTAGAAGATAACAGGAAAATTGTCAAAGATGAGTCCACACCCGAGCCTTATATCAACTCCTCTGGTCGCAAAGTTTAAGTGGCGAAAGATCTCTGCGCAAGGTAACAGCTGCAGTAAAAGTTGCGGCGAAACAGAGTTTGAGGAAACGACTTAACATTTGTGTAGATGACAGCTACAGAAGGGGAACTTCTTCTCGTACTGTCTGTGTTATTACTTCATTTTGAATGGGAGGAGCCACGTGTCTCTTCTTGAAAACTTATTTTCCTTCAAATTTTTATAGAACCATTTTCCAGTGTGCCTCAAATTCATTAAATTTTACTCAGAATTTGTTCTGAAACGTCAGATCAGGAATGTACGCAGGAGATCCCATCATGTGTATGCAACTTCTGATTGTGTGGTATCTTGAATACAGAAGGTTTTAGAAGGCGACAGCGCAGTACAGTTTTGTTGATTGCTTACTTGATGTAGATTGAACTAACAGTCTTCTTCTTCTTCTTGTTGTGGCGCTACAACCCAGGGTAAACCTGGCCTTAAAGAACATGCTACTCCAGTCAGCACGATCTTTCGCTAGCTGCCTTTAAATTCGCACTCCAAGATGGTTGAGGTCCTTCTTCACTTGTGTGCGCCACCTTAGCCTAGGCCGTCCTCTGTTGCGTTGTCCCAATGGCTCTAATTCGAAGACTCTTCGGCCCGGAGCAGTAGTGTCCATATGCTCTACATGTCCTAGCCATCTTAAGCGTTGTATCCGAAGACGCTTGACCAGGCGTATATCGCTGTATAGCCCATAGAGTTCGTCATTAAATCTTTTCCTCCAGATGCCATCAATGCAAAGAGGACCAAAAATCGCATGCAAAACTTTTCTCTCGAAAAGTCTTAGGGCTTCCTCATCCGTTTTTAGTAACGTCCAGGTTTCCGCGGGACTAAGAGTCGGAGAGATATAAAGGAAGAGAAGAAGTTCAC
This sequence comes from Eristalinus aeneus, assembly GCA_955652365.1. Lineage (NCBI taxonomy): Eukaryota > Metazoa > Arthropoda > Insecta > Diptera > Syrphidae > Eristalinus > Eristalinus aeneus. The sequence continues at coordinate 100,039,988 of OY019131.1, forward strand.
AACCAAGAGACATCAGTAAGCTTAAACTTGATTTAGGTACAATGAGAAACTCCACCAGAACACAAGGTCATACAATAAATGTAAGCTTCGAATTTCGCATTACCTTGAAAATTGCATCCAAATGACTGAACTGTTTTCAGTTCTATTGTTTTGATAAAAAGAATGATCTTTATAGCATTTAAAAACTGCGCAGCCCCCTTTCTCAGGTTTCCCTCTCCAAGCGGAAAAATACGCTCGCTCATGATTTCCTTAAAAATGACTTGGTCGAAATGAAAATTGACACCCGCACAAATCATATATACGTCCTGACCCTTTCAGGACGTATAGACTAAGCTGGTATTTTACATTGAATTAAGACAATTTTTAAATTCAGGGTGAATATATAAAATTGAAGGGAGCTGGTATATAATATGAACAATTGAAACTTTACAGCGATCGAGTTACACTTCAGATATCTTTCCTTTTCCCGGAAATGACTCAATTTTTAGGATACGACCAGATTTCGGGGGTAAAACTTGTTTCAGAGACGCCAAGGTTGACCAGCTTGCGTTCAATGTCACGCATCACTTTGAGCCGATACGCTGGCGTATTTGCCGGCTCGGTCTCAATCTTGTACCACTCGGGTCACGTCATAAGCAGCAGCCAACCTAATTTGCCGGCATTGTACACTTACACTGCAAACGGTCTCAAGTAGCAAGACGTTGATTGAATCAACAGTGCAAAGACTTTCAGTGCAGCAACATAAACGCGAGGCACAGTCACAATCTAGTAATGCACTTTCAACCCAAAACCATGCGCACAGACACACGCAAATGGCGGTGACCTCAATAGGAGCTGCTGCTACTGCAGCTCGATCCTACGCCGAGTGAGTGATTTCTCTTGAAAGCAACTGATACGAACTCCGAACATTAAGTTTCAATTACGACAAGAAAACGAGATAAGGTCGCGCATGCAGTCAATGTGGCTCGCATTGCGCGACCACATGCCCGAAAAACCACATCGGATCCTGGACAAGGGCCGACGCAGTTGGTGGGTTAAGTCGAAACCCTTATTTCGATAAGAGACCTCGGCTTATCATGTGTTTTTCAAACAAAGCCCCTCAACAGTCCAGGGCCTGAGTGCGGAAAAACAAACGCCACACACTTTTCGCATCTATCTACTTGTGGGTACATGCATGTGTATGTGGAAATACATGCGTCCACATACATATATAGTGGATTGTTGTTGTTGTCCTCTCCCGACGTTGCTCTGCTGCTGCGGCTGGCAATGATGATGGTGTTGATGGTGGTGGTGGTTGGTTAATGCTGAAGTTTAATTTGGAAAGAAAGCAAATAAAAACCAGTTTTGATTTCAGTTGGACGACAACGCAACGACAACGACAGCGTTGCTGGTTCCATTGTGATCTGTTCCCTCGCTTGTATGTTTTTTTTTTCGTTCTTTCTTTTTGTATGCCGTGAATTTCTTGAGCTAAATAGAGATACTTGCTCTTGCTACTTCTGCAATCACCGTTTTGTCAGTCAGTTTGAGTCAGTCCGCTGCTAATGGTGGATGTGAGTTTCGCGTCCGTAGCGCGTTTTGATTTTCGACATTTCACTCTGCGCTCTGCGTCACACAGAGCGTTTTCTCATGCGCTCGGCGCGCTTAACTTGAGGTGATCTTTAACCTAATTTTCGTTTCGAATACACTGTGAATTGAAGTGAATTTTAAGAAACCCAGAGAAGGAATCAAAACGAATACACGCTCGAATCGAGTCATGTGTGTTGTTTGTGCGATTGAGTGATCAATTGAGAGGAGAAAGAGAAAAGAGTGAAAAACGTCAAGTTTTATGTGAAAATATCGATCGACGTGTGTGTGAAGTTCCCTACACCGATCGGTGTATATCTCTGAAACAAGTTTTTTTCTCGCCAATCCAGAGGCATACCCTCTTTTGCGAATGCAGGCAATCAAGACACATTCAAACGGATACGGAACGGACTAAATGCAATATATGAGCATATGTTCGCATAGAAATCTTGGATATTCGTGAGGTAAGTCACGGCAGCAAACAGGAAACCTTCGCGCCCACCTATGCATGGCTGAGTGATTTAGTTTGTTTTTATTGAATAAATAATGGTGACTGCACTGGGAGACGGATAAAAACGTCCGCTGTCTGCCTCTGGCTCTCTCTCGGTTTCTCGCTCATTTGTGGAGTGCTTAAGTGATCAACGTGGTCATTAACCTTTTTTTTCGCTTCAATTTTGCCCGAGTGTGTGCTCCTTAAGATCCGAAGCAGCTCAAAAATGGAGCCGCCCTCGAGATTCAAAGAATTCGTGATTTCCCTGAAGAACTAAAGTGGTTTTTGATAGAGAGAATCTACCCACTCACAGTCAAATATTTTCAATTTCAACAATAAATATCCGCTTAAGTGATTCTCGCTTATTTCAGCGTTTGTTTGCAACATTTCACAGAGATGTTGCGCCTCGCGCGTCGCTGTGACTGGATGGAGAATGGTGGTGGTGATGGTGGCAGTTTCTATCAAAACGTGATATGGCTCGTTGGGCGCAGAACAACAAACGAACGGACGATCGTGATCCGTGATCACACCGCGAAGTTAAGCAATATCCATTCAGTGGTCTAAAAAAAGAACTGCACACAGAGTTGTTGTTCGCTTCGAGATGGTCTGGTCTGGTTGGCTTGCTCCGGAAAGGGAGTAAGTGAGAAAGAATCTCTCTCCATCAGCAACGACGACAGCGGGGAGGGATTAAATTACATACGAAAACCACCACTTCACGGGAGATCAATGTGCTATGTACCACTCGCATGTAGTATGTACCTCTGGGATCGGCAACGGGTGCTAGGACTCTGCTTGCACCATTTGCCTTTGTTTATTGCTGCTGCCCGTCCGGCCTAAATAGTGGTTTTACCGGATTTTCTTGTTCTTTTGAGCGGCCCTACAGTCGCGGACTCCAAAAAAAATCGTTAGACACGAAATCATAATACACTTAATGTCATCATGGGAACTGATTCTTACTTTCGAGCGCCAAATGTCGTCACAAATGCGATTGTGACTCCCTTTGGATGACTCAAACGCCTTCAAAATGGGGGAAATACTGTCCACGGTATGCACCTGTGTGAGGATTTGTTTTCCCCTGTTCATGCGAAGCAATAAAATGTTTGTGTTCTTCGAACACGATGTATCCGACGTACAGTACTGGGCCCTGATGCACTGCACAGAGCCATGCACACACAGGTAGATTCATTTGCGCTGACCTTAGACATGATTAAGGTCGTTCAAACTGCAATAGCACACACCTGGCTGTCATTAACGTCGGGGTGTGAATTCTGTTCGCTGTTGTTCTTTTTTATTTTTCTACTGTCTTGTCTTTCTTTCCGTTGAAATTTGTTTACTTTGTTCTTAGGGTTCTATTCAATTCTAGTCACTTTGAATATTTCCGCCGTTACTCACTCCCGCGGTGCGCTGGTGCGAACAGAGTCACTGTAAAAAAGGGTGACAAATATAATGCTCTCACATTTGGAGCAATCTTCTTAGAGAACCAAGTCTTTTCCTGATTTGTCTGTGGGACGAAGGCGGGAGGTGCTCGCACACGATGAACAAATCCAAAAATGTGTACATTTTCGATGAGGTTAACGCCCCGTGGGCTAGACAAATATTTTAATATGGAATTGGGTGATTCTATTTTCAGCAGTCTAATTTTGAATTAAGCGCACAAGTTGTTCCATGCATCAGCTTTGATGCTGCAAATGCACTGAGAAATGCGCCGGTCGGATAGATTTGTAATTGCCAGTGCTGGTGGCAACACAATTCGACTCTGTCAGTGACGACAGAAATGTCAATTGAACCACCGCTCTCTTACAGCGAACACACAACTCTACTAGTTTTCCGGATTTTTCACGCTGCGGGGTCTAGCGCATAGAATTCAAATCGGTGGTGAAACAAAGCCGAGAAACCCGTTCAAAGACCGTAAAATAAAATTTAAATTGTACTACATGGTGTTCGTTCACCAATGCGATGGAGGGAGCGGAGGCAGCGGCAGCAGCACAGCACTTTTAATGCATGAAGTCGCGCCGAAGGTTGTGTTGCAATAAATTACTTTTAGGCAGGTTAACCGACATTTCAGGCCTGTGTCTAGGAATTTCGAGAGTTGTGTTCATTGCATCCCAAGCAAGTACGGCACCGCAGAGTTTCCATTTGAATAATTTTGTAGGCTATTGGTGTTAGCATTCAGTCTGTCTGTTCTCCCACTTGCATACATGTGCATGTTGGCTCTCAAACGGCCAACGAAGTTGAAGTTTGTACTCACAACATGGAATTCCACAGCTTCAGTGTTTTGTTTGTCTGCTCTCTAAAACCTGACCTTTCCAATTGTTCAAATCGAAATCACTTTGTCCCATTTTCTCCGCACTTTTATGTGAGCTCCGACAAGAGGTGTCACATAACCGTGAGGTTCTTTGCAGTAAGCGTTTTTTGGTAGCCGACGACGTCAGTTGACTTGAGCTGACTTGTGGTTCACAAACTCCCGCTCCCTGAAATTGCAATGAATCATTGCCTCGAATTGAATTTTAATTTGCAGGTCCGTGGTGTTAGCGTCGCACAGCCACCGTGTGTGACTCGATTTATTTGATAATTGCGAAGGCCATTTATTTAGCACAAACATGTATTTTGTTTTTGTTTGTATAAGAGGTATCTGAAATGTTTAATGAATATGTACAAGCCATTTAGCCTCGTGACAGCAACGCGGCGCTCTGAAAAGCTTGAAGGGTGCTCCAATGGCGTTTGTGTTCGGATGAACCAGCTGAACAAACGAATATATAACGCCGCTTTGGCCAGTTTGACCACTCGCGCCCGTACACACACACACTCGTCGAGGAGCACAGCTGCGAACAAGAAACTGTCAGTCGTCGCATAGCGCAGTTAACTCTTGACCTCCGATTTGAGGCGAAAAAAAAACGGCAGAAATTCAATTCCCGCAGAAGATTTGTATCTTCAAATGGCTTTATTGATAAAATTGATATACCTTCCCGGGTGCGAGTCAATTGGTAATTATTGAAGCTGCAAATCACCTCTATGCACGGAAATGTCAAGCACTACCCCTCCGCGCATGCATGGAACTCGAATCACGAGCAGAATTCTTTTAAGTCGTGAATTCCCGCAAAGTCCACGTTCATGCATGCGGCTCGTGCTCATGTGCCCCCATTGCATCGATAAACGAGAATCTCTTTTGTGCAGTTTTACTGCGAAACTTCCTCTCTCTGCAACTTCCTACTGAGTGTCACGACATGACACAAAACAAACGATTTAGCGGCGATGCAAGATCACAAATGCGTGAAATGTTCATGTTTTCTGTTACCTTCCTAATTATTCGGAAATTATCGCAACGCAAAGAATGTCTACGGCAGAGCTTTTGCTTTAATTGCTTTGAAAGCAAACCAAATATAAGACTAGCATTAGACCCAGATATCCATTCACTGTGTAGAAACTGGAACTCACTGAGTGAGAGAGAGGGAGAGGAAAACGAAAACGAGCAGAAGAGCCCAGGTTTGTAATCAATCCGTGGGAATCGAAGAAGACTTGTCCCTCAGCGGCAGCGCACATCTTGTTCCGTGTCAAGACCAACATGCTTTAGGCCAATTAAAGTGACGTCAATAGATGAAGCATTGACGATTCACTCTCTCACGATACCAGCAACATAGCGAAAGTATTTCAAAGGTGGTGCACGTAGTGGAAATTCACTTGTCCTCTCACACTACACCAATTTCGCCGTTCTTCAAGTCGAGGCATAAAACTATTGTATTTCAGTCAAATCCCAGTCCCAGCAGCGAGACGCCCTCTTTTCCGTCAACTCACGCACACATTATCTCCTCGTGTCTGAGTCAATTCCCCGCTAATCTAGTTTGTGTGTGATCTTTCTTTCTTTGCAGACAACCAAATAAACGATATGAAATAAGTCACTGGCACAGACTGTTGAAGAGCAATGTTCCCCGCTACATCACAAGCTGCATCGGCGTACTGCACACTGCCGTCCTTTCGGAAAAAGTCTAAAGTCAACCCAACTGGAATTATCGATTTCGGGGACTGCAGTCGTCTGTCAAAATCCAGCGATGACTCAACGGTGACATCCTCGTCGTCGTCGTCGGCCTATGGAACAGTTGGAAGAAAGCTGAGAAGAGTAATTAAAAGCCAGGACGAGTCACTTCCGCCATACAAGAAGCTCAAAGGAGAGTCAGAAGAGAACAGTTCATTTGGCCTGTCCAACGATCTATCCACGGAGTCCATACGAAACGCGTGCGAGTACGTGGAACTCAGCGACGATGAGGTTGCAGATAGGTCGGATGCATTTCGGGGGCGTGCCTTTAGCGCAAGGAGATCACTTCGATCGCCCGATACGACCATGAGTGCTCGAGATAAGTGGAGACCGAGTGAGAATCCGTTTTGTACACTGCAAAGAGAAGCAGATAGCTTACCCGCTGAGGACATCAATCACAGTTCACTCACCCTCAACCAAGAGGAGGCAATCAATGTCCTCAACGAACTCGATGCCATCCTGGACAATCATGCCGGGTCGAGCGTGGAGCTGGTATCGCCATCAGAGCAAGCGGAAAAAGTGGAAGACTGCCTCCTGGAGCTGGACACATACCTGGATGAGTTGGACGACAAAAGTGTCGGGAGTTCCATCGACTGTGATAACGCCGAGGTGCTAACAAAACCGCACAGACATCGACGGCCTCAGACCCTTCCAAAGAATATGCGAGCGAGTTTCACACTTACCCGATCCAGTAGTAGCAGCTGCGGCAGAGATGTCGCCTGCGGAAATAGTTCGCTCAATCGCGGTCAACTGCTCAGGAAAACCATTGGCAACGGCTCTGTGGTGAGAAGCAGCCGCCCCATGAACCAAAAGACAACCAGCAACACTAGCAAACAGGCCACAGGTATGACAACTATTTTCATTAGTTTCTTTTGATATCAGGTTCGCGCTGCCTTCTTCACTGCTCGTCTGCTCACCTTTCGCGCCTAACGGCTCTTGCCGCTGTGTTGGGGGAGAGCGCAAGCGACATTTGCGCCGACAGTCACTTTCGGAGACGTTCGGAGACGTCGCATTCGACTACGGATAGCGGATTAGACCGCTGCCGTTTCGAACGGAGAACATAATTGGAATGCAGATTTTAACTGGGGTTTTGGACGCATAAATTGGTTCCACCATCGAAAGTCGCATCTAATCTTAGGGAAAACAGTTAGCCAGCATATGGTGTCTCTTCCGATCTTACACATTGCAACAAGCTAGTAACCGGTCATTGACCCGCCACTGTAGACTTTCACGATGCCACATTAGGATGAGACCTGTCCGTTGTCAAGTAGACTAGCCGATTCGAGCGACAAATCTCCGGTTCACCAGGTTGTCATTAAAGTCGCAAAACAAACTTTCACCTTAGGCAGCGTCCCACGTAGAGATGTGGAGTGTTGCACAACCTTGTCTTTCACCTCGTCCATATTCAGTTGTGACGAAATCGATTTTAGGACCAGGGCTATGGAAACCATGGGTTGCGCGTTGCTTGGTGACAAGAACGTCAAACACAGACGCATTCTTTTAGTTTTCCTTTCACAAAGGCGAGCAGTCTAAGAATCGCTCGCTCGCTTAACGGGGAATTAAATTAGTAGCAATAGTGACTAATGACAGAGGTCAATTGATGTTTTAATTTCTCATGTTCTCTTGCCTTTCTGCACAGACAAACTAACTCGAGTCACCTCGCCGACTCGCAAATCATGGCGCCGTAACTCAATGCGAAAAACATCACTTCTCGTTCTTCCTGATCACGTACAGCGGGCTGACTGTGACGACAACGAAGCTGCGGAGGGCTTCGCACCGATTGCGAGTGCTGCGAGAGAACTGGTGGCGACACCGGTTCAAGTTGAGGAAGAGCCAACGACTGAGAGCTGTGACGAGCCAACGGAATTGCCAATAAATACAACGAACGTGCGTAGGTGTTTGTCCCAGGCCGAGCTTGAACCGAGTTTTCTTACAACCTCGGACATTTTGCAAGAGATGGTGCAAAGAAGCTCTGCGGAGGGTTTGACACGCACAGACAACCGCCCGCGCCAATTTGGGCGTCGTGGTGATGGGCATCCTCGCATTTTCTCAATCCGGTCAGAGGAGACCCCCAGCGGCACCCATTGCATAATCGTTAACCACGACCGTCCGTTAAGTGCTCCGGTAAGTAGGTCCTTCGACTGCGGTAGGCGAAACGCGAGCGCCTCCCAATTGGCGGACGCTATGTGCTCAGAGTTCATTGGCTCAGAGCCAAGCTCGGCTGCTTCCTCCCGAAACCCAAGCCCCGTTTCACTCGTCTCCAGCACAGGCTCCAGCTCGATGGGGTCCACGACGGCCGACCAGCCAGCTCATACTACCTCCACCCCGCCATTAGAGAGTAATGTAAGCAACCAACAGAGGATTCCAAATCTCGACCCTGATAACAGCCAGACAGCAGCTCAACAAGGGTTTAATGCTGAGTGGCCACAGGCGTACAGCAGGCCTCTCGCTTTACTCTGCTGCACACTGGGGCTTTTCAACATCTGCCGCTTCGCAACCCAGACCATCCACTACGGTGGCAACTTCCTGCTTCAGTTCCTGCTGCTCTCAGTTATCTTCGGGATTCCTCTGTTCTGGCTACAGATGTGTCTGGGGGCCAAAATCAAGGCCGGCCCTATATCGATGTGGAAAATAAGTCCCATATGCCGAGGAATTGGAATCGCCTTGGTCATTGGACAGTGTATAATGGCGTTGTATTCAACAGTCAGTATAGGCTGGCTGCTCGTTTATCTGAAAGACTCGTTTTTAACGAAGACCCAGCCCTTGTACCGGTGGCAAGAGTCGTTCTACATGTACCGGCGGGCAACGAATGTTTCAGCCAATCTGACCGAAACGGTAGCCGACTATTTTAATGGAATCGTACTGCAGCGGCTGCACCTAGGCCGGCGTACAGAGGGCGGAGAGGTCAGATTCCAGGTGAGTGATAGGGTAAGTCAAGACTTAAAGCATCGTAGACCGCTGGTTGGTATACCTTTCTGAAATCGTTTTCTCTCTTAAGCAGCTCGCTTTCAACTTGGCCATTGTGTGGGCGATAGTTTTCTTGGTCCTATGTAAGGGGCTGAAGTCGTTTGGAAAGATCGTCGTGGCGCTGACACTTTTGCCTCTAGTTTTGTTCATTGTGATCACTTGCCGGCTCTTGCATTTTGTGGGCTTTACAAATGCTCAAAACATGTTCTCCGCCTCGGATTTCGAAGATTTTCTAATCAACTCAAAGACTTGGACAGCCGCCGCACAGGAGGCTTTCATGACGTGGGGACTATTGGGGGCATCGGTGATTGCTATTTGCAGCAGAGGCCACAAGTACAACAACAGCAAGATCGTTCTGCGCCGCGAGGCACTGCTTGTGGTTTTATTGACGCTGTTGGGGCTGTGTTTTGCTGCCCTATTCGGATTCTCGTGCGAGCAGATCTTGAGAAAGAACAGCTTCATATATGTGCCTGGCTCGTATGGTAAGTTCGAGTGCATGCTTAACACAGAAATAAGAAAAATAATTTTACTTCCTCTAGAGTACATCGATACGTACACGTCAGTGTATTCCTTGAAGGCGCCAATATCTCCGTCTCTAGTGTCAATTCCGACCAAATGGGTGCCACACTACTCCACTCTTCTAGGGGAAACATATCGACGTCCTCCACTCACTGCACACCAAGAGAGTGGCTACCAGGCACTTCGACTCCTTACGGAACTATTTCCAGCTGCAATGGCTCTTGCACATGGATCCATTTCATGGGCATGGACAGCGCTGTCCTTCTTCATGTTTATGCTATTTGGCCTGGCTCAGTTGTGTGCCATTTGGAAGCCAATATCCAGTGCACTGGGTAACTCAACGAGCTCGGTTCTACTGAGTTGTGTGACGGCTCTACTTCTTGGTATTCCTTTTGCCACAGAAATGGGCTTATCCATAATTTATTACTTGGACTTGGTCTTCGGCGGTGCCTGGTGGCTCCCGATTTTGTGGACTGCTGAGATTTTGGCTGTGTTTCTGATACGGGGTCGTCCCTATAACGGCGATGTGCTTGTGAATGACCTGCGTATGAACGGATCGATGTCGGCATTTTTGGCACTCTCCTGGAACGTCCTGCTTCCCATTGGAATGGTTACTCTGGCAATCATTCAGTATAAGGTATCACTTTCGAGTCAGTTCTATCACTGGCGGGGTAAATCATACTTCAGTTTCTGGGGTCGAAAAGTGGGCGGCCTCACCCAAGTCGGATTTCTTCTTGTGGTTCCGATAACGGCAATCATTCAGATTTATCGCTACCTTACCAATGGTCCACCGGATATTCTAGATGTAAGTTTCTTTCAAAAAGTATAACACAAACAAGGTATTGGTTATATTGCTATTTTGCAGCGCATCCAACTGTTGTACCGTCCAACACAGTCCCCATTGCCGCATCGTCGACATCGTGCAGGAGGTGATCGCAACAATTCCGGCCACCCACACAGTCAGTATACAGCTAGAAACACAGATCTGGAGGCTAGTAATGCTCAAGACGATGCTCCGCCAAAATACACACCCCCTCCGTCATACACAACAGCCACTGGAGCGCGTTTGGCAAAGATCCTACGTCAGAGTATACGACGCAGTGTCCGAAGGTAAAACAAAAGAACTTTGAATGCGATTTCTACTTACACACATACACCTTCACAGGTTTCTTGGAGAACCAAGCCGTCCTAGACCGATTCTTTCTCTTGAATCGGCGGACAACAGTCTGCCGCCCGATTATTCAACAGTACTCTCAAACCCAGCCGGGTTGGACAATCAACCAGAGAATATTGAAATCCGTCCTAGACCACTGTACAACAGTTACACACAGCGCACTCTGTCGTTGGGGCGAAACCTGCGCACTCACAAGGCAGATGAGTCAACGGACGGCCGTCCATCATCGGCCGGTATAACGTTGTTCTCCCGATCCCGGCAACCATATACAGCCTCGGATGTAGCCAGTGTTCTGCGGTCCTCGTCTCAGCGCCGCACAAGTGGTGTAAATTCAATTGCCTCCAGAATCGACCAGTCACTGCGAAACAAAACGTCCTGGTCAGCGGAGAATTTAGTAATCAACGCCGCGCCACTTGGCGAAAGCAATGCAATTACTATAAGTGCTTCCCCAGATTCCTTACCCGATAACCCACCGGATAGGTTAAATATATACGAAAATACATCTGTGATTTAAATCCTGCTAACCCGGCTCGCAACCGTTACTAGACCGACCACGCAATAATATTATAAACGGGTCTAGTCTAACTCTCTAATTTAATATTTATGCTTTTAAGTTAAATTTGTAGAACACAAAGTGCATAACTATAATAAATATACACAGTCATTGTGAAAAACTCTGCATTTGGTTCTCTATTTTCAGAGGTGGTCACTTCGTATCCACTCGGCTCTATTCAAGAAATTTAAGGAATGATTTTCTGGTTTGTTTTATCCAATGGATGAGCGCGGTTAAACGTTTAAATGTGGTTACGCCGAAACGAATATTTTTTGGACTAGGGCATTGGTATTTTCTGACAAAATACAACTCATAAGAAATTACAAATTTTGCTTCGAAAATAGAGGTTTACGATTATAAAGAAAAGGAAAGCATAAGACAATCGTTAAAAAAACCCATAGAATGATAATTTATTGGATAACATATCAAGCTCATTGCAAAATATGATCTAACATATTGTAACATATAAAGAAATAATAAAAAAATATTTAACATGCATGAAACATGTGTGCAATTGACAAAACTAATTCTTATTTAAAATTTGCAAGGCCATTTTGGCAGAAGCCTTTTTCGCCATCACTTGATTGCTTCCACAGCCGATGACCGTCTTCACAAGATCGCGACAATGAAATGTGCATTGAATCATAACGACGTCCGTTTCTACAGAATAAATGCTGAACGACGGATTAGCTCCACGATACTCGCACAACCGCCGGACCGGATCAATAGGCACATCTTGGATGAAATCATTTATTTCGATTTCCATTAGACTGTAGACGACGCTCCATGTGCTCATAAGATCGTTACCAGAGTCGATGAACACCGCACCAATAATGGCTTCTACGATGTCACCAAGTGTCTTGGGAACGTCGATATTTTGAGCCATGTTGAACGAATCCGAGGAGGAAAACTCCTCTAATAAAATTTTTACTTGATCTGTAACACGGTGATCCTGCAGATTTTGAAATTCAACGAATTTCCTTATTGAGTCAGCTAGCGTCGGGCTTTCGTATAGCATAAACTGATGAAAGCGATTTCTTACGCAAATGCAGCCCAGAGTTACGTTGTTGACTAGCGCAGACCGCAAATCTGTGATTTTTCCAGGCGTCAAGTGAGTGCATCTCTCATAGATAAACGAAGATATTAAGAAATCTAGAACTGCATCCCCTATGAACTCAAGTTGCTGATAGCAACCAGTCAAACGGTTTGTTGGGTATGAAGGGTGTGTTAAAGCTTGAAGAAGATAGGCACGATCCTTAAATTTATATTTCAAGTTCGCTTCCAGCTGCTGATAGTTCGGCAAATAGTTGTCGATGTCCGATTGGCTTACGTTTGGCTTTACACGAGGGTTCACCATTTTGATTTCTAGTAAATTCGAGAGTAAGTCCCCACTCTTATCTTTGAAAATATCAAAGTATTCAAGCATTTTGAAGCTTTTCTTCACCCCATAATTTTTGACGCAAACACCTATTAAAGCCTCAAGGCAATCGGCTACCACTTTGTCACGAACGGATTGCTTGCGGATGAATGTATACAATGCGTCATCTGAATTACTGCTTATGGACAAATTTTGGAATGCATCTATCAAAGTGCTGTGGCAACATAGCCCCGATTCCTTTTCGTTATCACTTAGATGAAGATTTAAGAGAGCAGACAGTGGAATTTTATTCTGGTTAATTGAGTCGATAACATTGGAAGGAATGACTGACATTGGCGGAAGCCAATCGTCCTTTGCATCAAAACTTGAGGTTCGAATAAATGAACTATTATACTTGGCACGCATGCAATACAAGAAATTTCGATTGCTAACCATTTTAGATTTTGTGGCTGTTAGGAAGCCTTCGTTCCAGGTGGGATGCCTGTTCATTAAGAGTAGCGATACACTGAATTTTAGAAACGAATCACCCAAGACTTCTAAGCGCTCCATATCGAAGAGGTCATTGGCAGCAGCCGTTGTGATTGCAGCTAAGAATTCATATTGCTCTGCGGTTGACAGTGCTGTAGGCGTTTTCTCCAGTAACTCAATGCGGTACCCTTGGCCTTCTGTCAATTGCTTGAGTTTTTTAGGTTCAAGGACGTATGAACGATCGATTTTCGGTTTATATGGCTCCAAATCACACGTAGAGACTTTTGGCTCCGTTACACATTCCAGGGAGAGGTTTTCTAAGTCAACCAAAAGGCGGTTAACGAACATGTAATAATAATCGATTTCAATCGGAAACACTGAGTTTATATTTCGGTACACATCAATTGGTTCATAATGGTATTTCCAGTTACCCTGCTCAACGTCGATTAACGCGTGTGGCTTTGTAATTTCCTCCTTACGCATAGTATCTAAAGCAGGTAGTAAACTCCTGGGCGTTTCGGCTTCTTCTTCATTCTGTACCCTTGCAAGAGAAAAATCTATTTTCAAAGCAGCAGGACAGTAGTTTGGCGGTGAAGGAATTCCTAAAAATGTATTAATGTCAATGCGAAGCCATTCGGCGCATTGAAGATAGTATAATCTGTGCAAAATGGATGGGAGTAGCAACGCCTTAAGCCAAAGATCAGAAGGATAATGGAAATTGTGACACATTTCGGGAATCAATGTGACCTTATTGATGCGCTTACTCTTTGTTCCTGTTCCTTTTTCTGGAATATTGACAAAGAACCTGGTTCGCTTGTTTATTGGCTTGACTTCAATCAAGAATTGATTGTTTTGCATTACTCTCTTTCCATATTTCGATTCAACGTAGTCTGCAAAGCTATAAGAAGCCATTGATTCATTATCATTAGGAAATGGACTCAATGGTGTTAAGTCGTGTAGTACTTTTGTCACTATGTACCTTGGGCTGTCTTCACATTCGTTGTACCAAGTACACACTACTTTTCCAAGAAAATCTTCAGGACGGTATATTTTACGAGCTCTCTCTAGTTCACTGGGCTCTCGTACAACGCTAAGCCGCTGAAATTGTCGAACCAAGTCCCAGTCGATCACACCTGAGATTTTGATTGGAGCAATGAGAAATGAATTGGAAGTGTTGCCATTGCTCAAGGCTAAGAAATCCTGCCAAAACTTTTTTATATCGTGAAAAATCATTTTTGTAAATTTTTTCAGCAAATCAATCTCATCCGCTTCGCGAAATATCACCTCTATAGGGTTTTTTGTCACCTCCACTATCAGCTGACCTTGCGTTACATACAGTGGCATGGGAGCAAATGCAGGCAATTTGTTGCTGCAGACAAGTGCATAGTCCGACAGTGATGAAAGCATTTCATGTATATCCACATTTATGTCGTTCTTTTCGAAATTAGGAATTGTCCTTATGCGGTAAATGTATGAACATCTTTTCAGTTGGGGCATAATTGGGCTTGTTTCCTTGGGCCAGAAGATGTCATAAATTTGGTTATTTTTTTTACTGCCTTCATCTTCACAGTCAACTAAAAAATATTTCACATATAAGACATTGATTCGAAGTTTATGGACACAGCTTACCAATTGCTTGATCTTTCCATTTCTCGAAGTAAATGTCCGAGACATCCTCGACTATATCTTTTTTGGTTTTTGGAAGTAGGTTCTCATTCAATTCACCATTTTCGTAGAGCTTAACGCAAGCCTTAAATGCAGCTGAAACTTTTGCTTCCTTACACGTGTTCATTACATCACTCTAAGGTTGTGAACAAGAAAATTAATTAAAAAAAAACCTGTTTTAAGGTTTAAAAATTAAATTATTAAAATAATTTACATATATAGGTTCTTTTATAGTTGATTGAAGAGGAAGCTGCAATGACAATTGAAAATTACCAAGTCCTTCTGAAATAATAGTCCAGATCGGACATGAATTGGTGAAGCTGTCATGGGGTAAAGTCTGGCAGTAGCGAAACATGAGCATTAGTGCTGCCTCCGCCTGCAGAATGGCACCCGTTGGGGTAATGAACGGCTTAATCTTCCCAGAAAATGAATCCTTAATTTGATTTTTGTCGGGAATTTCGGTATCAATTGTGCGTGAAAATAGATAATTCTTTAATCTCTGATCTATTTCCTTGAACTGCTTGATATTAAGTGCCGTTTTGGTGGCGTCCGATTCGCTGCAAATCACCAAAAATGTACTATCAGTAGCCCGGGCACGCCCTTTCATTTGCACATATGATCCGAAATTATTAATGACATCAAAGGCAATCACGTAATTACAAGCCTGCACATCAATCCCCTCTTCCAGCACATTGGAGCATACGATCAGGTTACACTCTTTTCTTCGGAAACGGTCTATAGCCTGGAATAATTTACGTTGAAGACTCATTAATAGAAGAATTTGCAGAAAATTGTAGGATATGTTTATTAACCTTGCGATTCCACTTTGTATCGAGTGTGCTATCAATCGAGTACATAATTCCTGCATTTCGTCCAACCATAAAATCTGCAGTAATGTGAGATAAATTTTTGTAAGCAGAAACAAAATTATTTATAACATAGAACAGGCATTTTGCGGTATATCGACGCTGCACAAACAACAAACAAGCTATATCGGATGCTTTTTTTGTTGTAAATTCTCTGAGAAAGTATGATAACAACGATTGGAGTTTGGGCCTCGAAAAATTAAGAATTAAATCAGCCTCGGAAGTTTCATCATCATCGTCGTCCTTATTGGCATTAATTTTTTTAACAAGTATGTGCCGGATAAGTTCGCATCGTGTTAACAGGTAACGGTACATGTTCCTTAATTGCATCGTTTCAGCGTTGCGCTTGTTTACTTCAAACTGGACAATTAGTCCCATGATAGCGATGGAGGCTGTGTATATGCCCATATCGTTCATTTGGTGCAGGAAATCTTCCAATAATGCATTAGCTTGTTTAGTTTTATTTGGTTCTTGCAAGGTTACCATGTTCTTAGAATACTTTTGAATTTTCTCTCCATTATTCCATTCTTGAATTTCTTTCTTTGATGCTTTGATTATTTCTTCAATTGCCAATTCGATATCAAATGTTCGAAATATGTTGACGTATTTGAGTATACTTTCTTTTGGAGCCGTAGAGTATCTGCAGTAATAAAATTTACATTATATGTGAACAGCATGAAAAAGCCACGTCAGCAAATTGAACACGTATACATTTCAAAACACACTCACATCAGAACGTTATGAAGTTCATCAACATTTTGCACTGTAATGATCTTTCCTCGGAAGGCAGTTTCAAGATCGTCAAGGGGTCCCAATATATCATTTTTTTTGGAAGACTTTATCAGAATGCCGGTGAGACCGACTATCCGTGGCAATTCATTTTGAGGAGCGTACCTGCATAGGGAAAGGAATTGGTGCATTGGGTGTGATTTCGTTGCATGATGGCATTCGTCGATAATGACGCAGCTTAAATTTTTCATTGCTAAATAGTTATGAGAGGTCATGTCCACAAATACTTGACTTGTTCCAACCAGAATCTACAATTCATGCATTAATGATTTCTTTTAATTTAAATTGTATTGCTTACATGATTCGCATTGATCTCTGAAATCCATTTTGATTGTGGCCAATTATCAACGTTCATGTCTCCCACGAAGAGGCCGACTGAAAAATTTGTCGCTGAAGCAATCTCTGTAACAAGTTGCCGTGCCAGAGCAACCGTATTGCAAAGGACCGCACATCGTTTTCCCCCTTCATTTATTGGTCTGTTGATATTTCATAAACAATTATTTGAGGTAGGAATATTCCAAGGAACTTACAGCGTGTACTTCTTTGAGAAGTGCCGAATGATCAGAATTGCAATATACGTTTTACCACTTCCGGTGGGTAAATAAATTATGGAATTATGTTTGACGGCATGGTCAAACAAACGTAACTGATATGGCCGGGCGACCATCCCATTTTCTGCATCCTGTAGTTGCAAAATGATTTACCTTCTTTAAAAATAAAAACCTAACTTAATTAAGTGACTTACCGAAATGTCGTTCATTGTGCTTTAACCAGCTAACTTTGTTGCATTAAAAAGAAACACTGAACACAAGGAACTCACAGAGTAAACTAATTTCATATCTCTCTCCAATGAATTATATTAATAAACGAACATACGTGGTATTCCCCGATTTTATTTTCTACGGATCTTTTTTTTTCATATGTATTGCAAACTAATACAACTCCAACACCAAATTTTCTTAAGTATAGAGATTATTGCACTGATGCAGTTCGCTGCATTATTTGAATTGAAGCATGTTTTATCGGGAATTGCATCTGTAATTAACTAAGTAGTAATATATACCATAGGACACATCCGAATAGCAAACATTTATAAAAATATGTAATTTGATGCTAGACCCGAGGAGTGAGCTCCTGTCAAAACAAAAAAAATATGCAGCTGAATGGTACCGAGTTACTTAACGTAACATATGTCAAAACGTAAACACCCCCCCATGTCAGTAGTGCCAACCGCTACCAGGGAAAAACAACTTACAAATAGTAGAAAAATCGCCAATAAGAAAATGGCTTCCCTTTGGAATTTTTAATCGACTTCTAAGAAGTTTAAGTTGTTCACTAAAAATATGTATTAAAATTATGCAATTAGTCGAAGTTTTACAGAACAAGCATAACAACCGTGAGCTTGAATTATTATAGAATTGAAACGTTCGCGATTTTTAATGTGTTTGCTGCTGTTTGTGTGCATTTTCAGACCAAATGCTGGCACTTGTTGGTGGTGACCAGGGAAGAGACTTCGAACAAATCAAGCTTATTGATTTACCATTAAAAACGTGAGACGAATATAAGAAAAAGAAAGGGAATGCTGCCGTTGTTCTCGCTAGTGTTGTCTGTTGACCATTTTTATTTTGTTTGCATTGTTGGCCACCGCCGAAGTTTCAGTGTTCAGTTGAAAAAAAATTGGTTAATCTCTGATTTACTTCAACTGCCATGGAAAACGAGTCTGTAAAATCGGAGCATAGTGGTAGATCACGTCGCTCGAGAAATCACAATAATAATAGTTCATCAATTGGTGGGAATAGTGGAGGCGGTGGTGGTACAATTAATAGCGGCTATCACCGTGATCGAACGAGACACTCTCATCGGAGTACACATTCAAAATCAAGCAAACAGCCCAGGGACATGGCACCTTTTCAAACGAGCGTCAACATGACGGGTAAGTGGGGGTACACCCAAACAGTGCGTGCGTGTGTGCCTCACAAAAGACAAAGAAATGAATAGGCTAGCAATTATAAAAAAAAAAACTACAGTGGGTAAACATTTGTGCTTTCTCTTTGGCAGATGAAAACCGCGACGGTCAAGAGATAATTGAAGTGCAGATTTTGCCGCAAGACGAAAACTGGGGAGAAAATACAACTGCCGTTACTGGCAACACATCGGAGCAGAGCATTTCGATGGAAGACATTAACAGCACGTGGAACCGCGATAACGAGACAAGTCTAGGATTTGCATGCAAGCGGTACATTGAATCTGTGTTTTGTCTAATTCTGGGCTTTGTATCATTCTTTTCACCAGTGGCTATGGTGATGATGCCAAAGCTGGGTTTTTTCCCCTCGGCGTTCGACCACCCCGAACTGACACAAACCGTCAAGACGCAATTGCTTGCTTGTAGTAGCGAATGCAAAGGCCTACTAGTGTCACTGACAGCTAGATTGATTCTGTTAGCGTTGGGTCTTTGGGCGTTGTTCTTACGTCGTCCATGCGCCACCATGCCTCGGATATTCCTTTTCCGAGCAACAGTTCTCCTTCTGGTCGCTGTTTCGACGTTCGCCTATTGGCTTTTCTACATTGTCCAGGTGACAAATGGGGCTAAGATAGTAGTGGAGACCGGTGGGGATGCTGTTGATTATAAGTCCCTGGTAGCATATGCCACTAACTTCGTGGATACTCTTATATTTATTCACTACATAGCAGTTGTTCTTCTGGAACTCAGGCATAAACAGCCCACGTATTACGTAAAAATTATCCGCTCACCAGATGGCATGAGTCGATCGTATACACTAGGTCAGCTAAGCATTCAGCGAGCGGCTGTGTGGGTCTTGCAGCGGTACTACGTCGACTTTCCTATATACAATCCATACCTCGAAAGAATTCCGATTTCAAAGTCACAACGCAACAAGATTTCAACCAGCTTCAAGTACTATGAAGTGGACGGAGTCAGCACTGCACAACAACAAAGCCAAAGTCGGGCCGTTCTTGCAGCAAACGCCCGACGTCGGGATTCATCACATAACGAACGATTTTATGAAGAGCACGAGTACGAGCGTCGTGTAAAAAAAAGGCGAGCACGCCTTATAACCGCCGCCGAGGAAGCATTCACGCACATCAAACGCATCCACAACGAGCCCGCACCCGCCATTCCTCTCGATCCCCAGGAGGCTGCCCAAGCCGTTTTCCCGTCGATGGCACGTGCACTGCAAAAGTATTTGCGAGTCACACGACAGCAACCGCGTCACACCTTTGAAAGTATCCTCAAACACTTGGCTCATTGCTTAAAACACGACCTGTCACCCAGAGCATTTCTGGAACCATATCTCACTGAATCGCCTGTCCTTCAAAGTGAAAAGGAAAGACGGTGGGTGCAGTCGTGGTCGTTGATTTGTGATGAACTCTTATCACGACCCATATCCAATGAGTGCACATTCCAACTAATCCAGAACGATGTGTCCCTCATCGTTTCCATTCACAAACTGCCACATTTTAACATATCTGAAGAAGTTGTTGACCCCAAGAGCAATAAGTTTGTCCTGAAACTGAACTCAGAGACATCCGTATGACAAAACAGCAACAACACGTCATCATCATACTTGCACATTTTAGTGTAGCACTTGACTTTGCAAAGTACTCGCCGAACATATCATAAAAGAGAAACTTCTCCCACATGCTCAGTACTTAAGTCAAAGGCTCAAACCATTCGTCCTAAGTATTCCCCCAATCAGTAAGCTACTACAATACACATTCTCATTTAGAATATGCTTTACACATATTTTTCCTAGCTCGTAGTCTCGATTAGGTTAGAACTCATTAAACCGCATCTACTCCGCCGTAGAATAAGTATTCTAGACAATTAAAATGCTCAGACTATAAGTAAAATCAAAGATTCCTCTTGAAATGATAATAATACTGAGAGCAACCACAAAATAATTTAGACTAAGAACGACTGCCGCTGACAGCAGAATACTAATAAGTTTTTTTCAGACGGTATTTGAAACATTTACTCTGCTAAATGCACAAAATGAAACCTAAAGAAGCAGCAACTAATTAGCATGACAAACTATTTTAGATATTTATTTGTTTTGTACTTTTGTATATCTCTAGATAATTCCGTTTTGTTTTTATGTAGACACATTCAATGTTTGCATATAAAACGATTTAAGAAATTAAACGTATATACTTTAGAGTATGATGTATAGTTTTTAAGGAAACTTTTGTAAGATAAAAATTCATTTTTTATAAACTACAAAAGTGGAATGTGTTTTATTTTGTTTTCTGACTACAAAACTCTTCTGATGCAAACTCACGCACCAACTCAAAACTGTGGCGTTCGTCTCTCATTTAATTTCTTTATCGCACTCATGATCTTCAAGAATTTAATTCCTAAGTCACATTGGGATACTCGTAAAAACTGTGAAAGTCATCTCAGAAACGCCGTATACTACTTTTATTGGTGCGTAGAGTTTGAAATGTTATCCAAAGTTCAGCGGTGAATGACGAAGGCCAAGAGTATGGTCCAATCGTACTAAATCGTTTTCCCCACCACACAATTTAGCATGAGATTTATGAAATGTATATCCCGTTGCAAGTACATATTTCATATTGCTCTCGCGAATAAATTTTGAATGAACTATCCACAACCGGATTAACTGCATTTCTGTGTTTACAAGTTCATTCATAGTCCGACCAACACGTGCATTTAATTATTAGAAAACAGGTGGGAAGGGATAGATAGAACGAGAGGGAGTGATTAAGACAACAAGAGATAGATATAAAATGACACTTGACTTCACACTGAAACAGCGAAAAGGCAACCGCCTGTCGTTGGTGGTGGTAGAGGGCCAGTGTTTTGGCTTACATCAAAGGTAAACGTCAAATATTATTCAAATTCAGTTAGAGAAAGTAGTCGACGTTGTTGGCGAATAGACCAATTGTAGAAAAATTTCATTTAAGGAAAGTCCTCTTGCGAGTGCTGCGCTCATCCGTCCCGATATGATAAGCTAGTGTATCGCATTTGTGCCATTTATCATCTCATCTCTATTCGCCACAAATTCAGGTCTCCACTAATCACCTAAGCAAGTAAGTACATAAAATAAACAAGTGCACAGGGATATTTTACATAACCCTCAAGTGTCACAAGTGATTCGCTCACCAAAACAGTGTTTGAAACGCAGCAAGAAATCGTGAAATCGCGTGGAATAATGTGATATGACATTCATGTAACTCCTCCTCCAATGCTGTTCACTTTTTATTTCACAGGGTCCTCTACTGCTTTACATAGCCAAAGTGACTCAGTCAAGAATGATTCGTCGGATTATAACGTACACTGTAATAGGCGCTGGTGTGACGGGGACTGGGTTGAGCCTGCGGGCAAACGACTACGATGTCAACTCACTTGGTATCGTCCGACTGGGGAGGTCAGCCATGACTGTATTTGATGTGGCGCTTACGTACAAACGTGAACTCTATTACAAAGATTGGGACAAGACATCACCTGAGTTTAAAGCAGAGAAAAGTCGCGTGCACACAATTGCCGCAAAGAAATTACTTGACCTCATGTGCACAAATAGAGGAGTCTACATCAAAGTGGGTCAACATGTGGGTGCTTTAGATTATTTACTGCCAAAGGAATTCGTTCAAACCATGAAGGTTTTGCACTCGAATGCGCCAACGAATCCTGTAGAGGATCTGTACAAAGTGATTAAGCAGGACTTAAAAGCGAATCCTCAGGATATATTCGAGTCATTTGATCCTGAACCTTTAGGAACGGCGTCATTAGCACAAGTGCACAAAGCCAAACTGAAGACTGGTGAAGTAGTAGCGGTCAAAGTGCAACATCCCTACGTTAAAGGCAATTCAATAGTCGACATGAAGACAATGGAGATTCTAGTAAATATAATGAGCAAAGTGTTTCCGGATTTTAAAATAAATTGGCTAGTCGAAGAATCCAAGAAAAATCTTCCTGTTGAATTAGATTTCCTAAACGAAGGCCGGAACGCGGAGAAAGTCGCACAGCAATTCAAGAACTACAATTGGCTGAAAATACCAAAGATATACTGGAATCTATCATCTCCACGCGTTTTGGTAATGGAATACTTGGAGGGCGGGCAGGTAACCGATCTGAACTACATGAAAGCGAACAAAATCGACCCTTTTTCCGTTTCCAATAAAATCGGCCAACTTTACTCGGATATGATATTCACAACGGGCTTTGTGCACAGTGACCCGCATCCGGGAAATATTTTGGTGAACAAAAATAACAACGGGAATGTAGACATTATCCTCTTGGACCATGGGCTCTATGCCAATCTGACCGACAAGTTTCGGTACGAATATTCTAAACTGTGGTTGAGCATTTTAAATGTGGACAGGAATGCCATGCGTGAGCATTGTTGCAATCTTGGAGTGAAGGGGGACTTGTATGGATTGTTCGCCTGTATGGTGACCGGGAGACCGTGGGAGACTGTTGTGCAGGGAGTAAGCAAGATCAAATACACAAAAGACGAGGTAAGTTGTAAGGAGGACTTGTGATTGCTTAATGATGAACCTATTCTTTCAGAAAGACATGCTGCAAAACAATACGTCCCTTGTCCTACCTCATATCTCGGATGTTCTGGAACAAGTTGATCGGCAGATGTTACTAATTCTGAAGACAAACGATTTGATTCGGGGCATAGAAGCAACGCTTCAGACACAGAATCGAATGACTGCATTCTGGGTTATGTCGAAGTGCTGTGTGCACTCCTCATTCAGCGAAAAGAAGCGGGTTCAAACTAGTCGTACTTCACGTTTCCGCGTCACCCTTCGAGAACAGTGGGAGATCTTCAAACTCAACATCTACTACTTGTATATGGGTCTTCGAAATTTTGGTTTAGTCACAGCGGTAAAACAATTACTGCAATAGGTTGGGTATTATGTATTTAGATATAGAAAAAGTCAGGAAAGTGTGCTGTTTTTATACCTCAAATAAAACTCATGAATAAACCATTAAGCTTGAAGTAATAGGCAAGAAGCTTCCAAAGTTATAAAAATGTCAAAACCTTGTTTCTTTGTTATACTGATTGATAAAATATCTAACTCGGATGCCAAAACACTTCCAAATAGATAAAAAAGCATGAGAGAATTTCTCACGTGCCAAGTACTAAACGGAAGTGGCAACTCAGTCAATGCATTTTTGACGGCAATAATATGGTTGTCTCATCCGCCTGTCGGAATGCCGTCCGTATGACAGAGATTACATAAGGCCGTGCAAATCGCCCGCATTTAGTCTTGAACTTTTTCCCAGCCCATTGAACATGTCTGCATTCTTCAAAGCGTCCACAGTAAGCGATTTGATAATTCAATTAATTGAACGTAGTGCTAATTGTACACATTTACAAGGTTATTGCCAAGCAAGCCCGCGGCTTTAGCTCGAAAATTAACGATGTGGTTATCGTATCCGCGGCACGCACTCCTATCGGAAGTTTTCAGAGTTCACTTGCTCCACTGAGTGCAACGCAGCTGGGTGCAACTGCAATTGAGGCTGCAGTTCAACGCGCTGGTTTATCAAAGGATGACATTGATGAAGTGTATATGGGAAACGTAGTATCAGCTGGTTTGGGACAGGCACCTGCTCGACAGGCAGCTATGTTCGCCGGATTGCCTAAGAACGTGTGCTGTACCACAGTCAATAAGGTTTGCTCGTCCGGCATGAAGGCTGCTATGGTTGCTGCCCAAACACTTATGCTCGGTCAGGCTGAAGTGATTGTTGCCGGTGGAATGGAATCCATGTCTAATGTGCCTTTCTACATGAAGCGTGGAGCAACACCATATGGCGGAATTCAACTCATCGATGGAATCGTCTTTGACGGTCTGACAGATGTGTACAACAAATTCCACATGGGTAACTGTGCTGAGAATACTGCCAAAAAGATGGGAATTTCGAGAAAGGACCAAGACGACTTTGCAGTGAACTCGTACAAGAGGTCAGCCAAAGCTTGGGCTGATAAAGTGTTTGATGCTGAAATCGCCCCAGTTAAGATACAGCAAAAAAAGAAAGGCGAAATCATTGTAGCCGAGGATGAGGAATTCAAGAGGGTTAATTTTGATAAGTTCGGCCAGTTGGCAACAGTCTTCCAAAGAGAGAATGGAACAGTGACTGCGGGCAATGCTTCCACATTAAATGATGGTGGTGCCGCACTTGTACTAATGACCGCTGACGCTGCAGAACGCTTTAAGTTAAAGCCTTTGGCCCGTATTGTGGGCTTCCAAGATGCCGAAACTGATCCAATTGACTTTCCAATCGCTCCAGCAATTGCCATACCCAAGCTCTTGGAAAAGACCGGAATTCGCAAGGATGAAGTGGCAATGTGGGAAATCAACGAGGCATTTTCTTTAGTTGTTGTCGCTAATATCCAGAAATTGGACGTGGATCCCAACAAAGTCAACATACATGGTGGAGCCGTCTCTATTGGTCACCCTATTGGTATGTCAGGGGCACGATTGATCACACATTTGTCTCATGCGCTTAAATCTGGCGAATACGGATGCGCTTCTATCTGCAATGGAGGTGGTGGCGCCTCGTCAATCCTCATTCAAAAACTGTAAGACTTTAATTTTCTTAAAGAAAAATTTGTGCCTTTTCCCAGAGCATTGCATTTATATTTGTTTACACGTAAAATCTATACAGTTAAGATGAAAATTATATAATCTTTATTGTTTAATAAAAAGTGAGCATTTTCAATTCACCGCATTTTGAGTCTAAAACTGTCCTTTCCAGGTCAAATGAGAACCCGACGAGCAAGAATCCAGTGCTGACGCTGTACACCAAGGATCCTTGCCCACTATGTGACGAACTTGTGTGGGAATTGGACAAAAATTTCGGCGGGGAGTATGAACTGGAAAAGGTTTACATTACGGAGAAGGAGAATCTCCGATATTTGCGTCTGTTTAGATATGATATTCCTGTAGTGTTTTTGAATGGGCAGTATCTGTGCAAACATAGACTAAATCATGATCTTTTACGAGCCAAGTTGAATGAGTTGAAAAAGGAAAACCAAAGTGATTAATAAAAGTTTGTGTGATGGCGATTTGGGGGTTTGAAGATATTTGAAAAAGTAGTGGAGATTTAATTAAAAACAAAGATTACAAAGATCTTATTAGCAAGAACATACTTAATTGTTGCACACTGAAAAAATCTGAGTTTCAGTGCGATAGGAACAAACATTAGCAGGAAATGTAAGAAAAACTTCAAAGTACCGCAGCTTCCATCGGCACTTTTAGCGAGGGAGTATGCTGTCCACAAGGAAAATAATCATTCTGTTAGAAAACAACGGATAAATTATTTCTTTAAAGAACTTCGTCTCTAACTGTACTTTCTACTTTCAATCGGTGAACCGCTGTGCACAACAATACACATTCAGGGCAGCAAAGAATCTAGCAGCTGTCATTTGGTGTGCTCAAGTGTGTTTTGTTTTCTGTGTGTTTTTGTACGATAGTTGTGCGCTGGGCAGTGCTACACAGTTCTTTTCTCCCATCCATCAATTTTGTGTCCGTTGTGTTGTTGGGGCAGTTTTAAACACCTTCATCAGTCGAAAACATGTATTTAGTGAAATGAAAATATTATACACTTAGTTACATCACTCAAAATATAACGAAATAATAATACAGTTATCGAGAGAAGACGACGGCAAAACTCCTTCCTCATCACCATTAGTAGCAGCAACCCCATTTTTCTTTGTTCCATTGCGCTTCCTCTGTGTATCCTTTGGAGGGTTGGAAGAGAATAAAAGAAAAGTCCAAATCAACATTTCAACGCTTTCAAAGAAATCCGATAAATAACTTTGATGGAAACTTGTTGAACAGAACGCAATGATTAGCGCACTAATTTCCCGATTGATCATGTAAGTATTTCCTAATTCACTATGTTATTGTTTTTTCTTCCCAATTTACCAATCAATTGAAAATTTCTCGCCTCAAACTCTTGCAAGGAAAATATCGATTTTAAGAAGATTCTCTCTCAGTTCTCTTCGAGAATTTTGCAAACTATAGGGAAGTATGTAATAATTAATTAGTTTGACTTTGACACGGGATTATGCTTATCATGCAGTTTAACCCAATCCTCAAGAAGGTGCAAGATTTTACAGTTAAGTTCGTATTTTGTTCTGGTAACGGCGGTAAATGAAAGGAGCCACTCATCGGGTAAAACAAATAGAGAATGTGAAGGTTTAACCAAACTCTTTGTTACATTAGTACAGAACAGTCATCGCTCTAGACGGTGAAATTGGATTTAAATTTAATTGCGTGACAATTACGGGACTGTTTGGCTTTTTTTGTTTGTGCAATCGTTGTTGCCCCTTCAAGGCATTTAACAAAAGCACTTGTGGGTCATTTACGTTATTGAACATTCTATTCAGTTCGGCTTGCCGTCTAGGCCTACCCCATAAATGATCAACGAGAGAAATTATTGGGATTGCCTGCCTGCTTGCCTAGTTGTCTTGATTCCTTATTTGGAAAGTTGAAATGGACAAACGGCCCAAGTTTATTTAAAGATCGTTTTGTTGTCTAGGTGACAATACACGAGACATGGGATATTGACCGTGAATCATAGTGTGTTGGCTTATTGAAGTGGTTCTTATATTATCCAAAGAATTATGCAAAAACAGGTCTTTGAACGCGTACTGCACAGTGTATGGGCGACTGATGATGACTGTTTCCGTACTGTAGGAATCGCTGAGTGCATTGAACGCCACAATGCCCACCTTTTCATGTAAAATCTACGAACATATAATTTGTTTCTAAACTTTTAAGACTCGAAGAGTGCTGTTTTCGTCCAATGAGGTCATTCTATGTTTGGCTTTGCAAACCGGACGGCGTAAAGGCAATTAATTTTGATTATACCTTATCATTTTACAGCTACACGAACTCTCTCAGACTGTATCCATTAGCGTGGCGAGTTCCGCACGTATCTTCTCCGAATCTTTCACACCCGAGCGGTTTTTTACGCAAACAAAGTTCAGTGAATCAGTTCCCGCACATGGCTCCATTTGTTCTTCACGCATCCCTCAAAGAATGTTGTAAACAAATTACTGTTTAAAACTGAGCTAGGGGTAAAATAGAATCCCTTTGTGTGAAGTCAATCTAACCAAACAATTCGTACACTTGATTTTGAGGCAAACCAAATCATTTATTCTGAAACATGAAACGCTTGCTTGGTCTTCTGTTTCAGTGGGTGATTCAATTCTGAGAGTCGGTTTCCTCTGATTCGCATCTGCGATTCTCGGTTTTCTGCAAAGTGAAAATTGTCATACATATGTATATGTAGATGGGTACCTTATATCAATATGTACCCGCTGCCCACAGGCGAATTTAAACAAATCAAATCGCAGCGACTGCGGCGGTGGCTTTATTGATATTTTTTGTCGCCTTTCTGACGTGCGACTGTCTGAATTGTTGGCCGGCTGCTGCTGGCGCTCATCATACGATTGGAAGAGCGTGGTCATCATTAAAGCGAACGAAAAAACTGGTTTTTGCAAATTTCGTTTTCTTTTCTGTTGCGCAAGGTTGTGATTCTTTTGCATACATTCACCGCATGCTAGTGTTTATGTGCGTGTTTGTTATGTACATACATATGACTGAATGTAAACACAAATCTGTCCAGTCCTAAAATCCCACACAATGTGCCGTGGTCATAAAGGCAGACACTCCTAGGTTTGAATTTTGAAAAGCGTGTCACCACTGCCATGGCATATTCTAATTTTAAAGCACACTCTCCTCAGCAATATTTTCTTTAGTCTCCCCACCAATAGAGAGAAATCTCTTTTGCATAGGTTTGAAAACACAGATCGCCCTAGCAGTGATGAGGAAGCTACCTCTGCTATCTCCGCAAAGATTTTCGAAGATAGCGCAACTACAAGACTTTTTTTTCTTTTGGTTTGCCATGCCGAGTGTAAACTATTTTTAGGACTCGAACGCGTGCCAGCTCCCATTCAGTTGATTCAGATTGAAAATTTTCAGTTTTCAGTTCGTTCTCGAATGGAACGGTTAGACAAAGAATCTTTTGTCGTATAAGACCTTACAAGAGAGTGCATATTGTTCGTGGAAGCAGTTTCACAGTAGATTTATAAACTCGATGACGGCGGATATAACGGCAAAACTATGCGCAGAACAGCCATAGGTGGGGGGCAGTATTCTCCGTCGATGAAGGGTCTTCGCAATATCAACAAATTAATATATCAGTATGAGAATGCCCCCCGATATTCAGCCCCGATGCAATTGTCCAACACACGCGACGTCGAGGTCCGCATGCATCGTCCCTGGCAATCGCATTACCCAGTCGCACCGTCTTTGAGTTCATTGACTGATTCAGAATTTTACAGTGAGAGTGATGCTTCCCCGCAAATAGCTCAAAGAACCAAATCGGCTTTCTATGAAGATGGATCAAGTGCAGTCGAAGATAAAGTCATATATAACCTTTCTATGGTTGGGAGGTTTTTAGAGATGCTTCAACGTTTGCCACTGCCCCGAATGTCGTTTACAGCAACTGGAATATGCTTTCTTATAGCAATCTTTCTATCACCAAGACCTTGTGCTCAAAGTATTATATTTCCCGCTTTCAGATTGACTTTTGGCACTTTGTATCCAGCTTATGCATCTTACAAAGCAGTCCGGACCAAGAATGTAAAAGAATATGTAAGTATAATGGACCGAAACAATGTGAGAGTGAAGAGGAACAGATGCAGCCCAGCTCAATTGAAACAATTGAAATCAATTGTCTTGCCGTTGCGTTGCATTTGGGAGAGGTTTTATTTTCTTTTGATGGCAATATGTTCTTTGTCTTTGTTGTTCTCCTTAGGTGAAATGGATGATGTATTGGATCGTATACGCCTTTTTCAATTGCACCGAGACGTTTACAGATATTTTTCTTTCATGGTTCCCATTTTACTATGAGGTTAAAGTGATTATCGTACTATGGCTTCTATCGCCGGCCACCAAAGGCAGCTCGACTCTGTATCGCAAGTTTGTTCATCCAATGCTGACTCGACGAGAGCAGGTTTGTCTTAAAAATAAATATGTTTTTTCTTTTCCTTCTAATAACGGGTTTCTTTGCAGGAGATCGATGAATATTTGAATCAAGCAAAGGAGCGCGGATACTCGGCTGTGCTACAACTGGGCTCCAAGGGCGTCAACTATGCCACCAATGTCATCATGCAGACCGCACTTAAGGTATAGATTTTTCAAACATACACATTTCGTTTTCGAATAAACGTTCTAAATGTGCTTTTATTTGTTTACGCCAAAGGCTAGTCGTGATCGTAAGCCAATTTCAGTTGGTTGAGGCACATTTAAGACTCACATTCTATCTATTGCACATTTTCATCATCGCTTTTCTTCATTGCACAAATAGCGTTTTACATCACTTTTTGTTTCCATTATGTATCCTTGAATAACTTTCTTAATAAATTATTACACAATGTGTTTTGTTAACTTATTCATTTTTTTGTTACTATTATTTCTTATCATTACCGTTTTAATATTGTGTCATCCAAGCAATCTGCTAACATCCACAAATGCGGTTCAGTTGAGCGCTATTGCATACCCCTACTTAACTCTAGTTAATTTTTGTGTTTTTTTTTTTCGCACACTGATGTGTTGTTTAATGAATCGAGGTGGTTTGTGCCCGACACAGTTGAGAGAATTTTTGGAGAAGCAAAAGGCAAATATCACCACAGCCCGCATACACATTAATGTATGTGTGTTGGCTGCTCACTGAAGTGAAATATTTTTTTTTTTTCATTTCTGATTTGGTTAAACCTTGAATGCCGAAATAATTAGTCAATGATGAATGTCTGACGATTAAGTGTGGCAGTGGTATGAATCCAAAGGAGCATACAAATCTCGGAAAACGCAAGAAAAAATGATTACTTTTGTCATTTTTTTACTTCTGTTCTTTCTTTGTGTCGCGGGAAAATAACTTGCAGAGCGGAAAAACGCAGAAAGACTTCAGATCAGATTTATTAATAGTCACATGATTGAGATGTTTTCTTTCCTGCGTTTCCGAAGCTTATAACTTAGATGCGAGTTATTCTGATAATAAAAACATTCGTCAGAAGGGCACTAAAACTTCTTCTGACGGTGCTGTGTTCCCATAAGAGAGAGAAATACTATTTTAGTACATATTGCACAATTTTAAATGGTGTTCTCTAAACACAACTCATATTTGTTTCTTTTGCGGAAGCTGTCTCGAACACAATTTCTAAGATAAAATGAATTATTCATTCTCGCATGTTTGATTCCTAATCGGCGCAGCAGCGAGCGCCTGATCGAAACGTGATCTTAATTAACGAGACCATTGCATGGCGGTTATCGCGGCTACTTACATATCACGGGAAATTTTTTTCTTTCCGTGAAGGAATGTTTTGCAGTATATATCATTTGCTTATTATTCTCAATCATCTCTGACTAATCAGTTGCAATCCATACTCTAGTTAAAATTGCATTTATTCGCTTTATAATGTAACCATGCTAACTATGTTAAAAGAATATTATGTTTTTTTTTTATTATCGGAGTAGATTTCGTCGTTTGGTTCTAGGTGTTAAGAAAAGGCAGTGCAGTTCATTGAACACTCAGGTCTTCGTTATTTACATCCGCTCCATTGAATGTATTGGGGAAAGCAGAATGTTTGGTTGGCACAATCTATTCCGGCGCATGCTTCACATGCTCCCCGTCCTCTCTCACTTTACTTTACTTGAATTCTCATCACACAAACACACACACATACACACCAAGAATGTTTCTCTATTTTTGCTTTCTTTTTTCTCTTTTATGTTATTTTGATTTGATTTTTGCATTGAAAATCATCACCGCTTCGCGTTGAACACAAACCCAGACTTTTCAAGTCGGCGCCATAAATGCTGTACCCAGTAATTCAAGAATGCTTGCATCCAGTCAATCAGATAATTCAATATCAACAAGAAATCACAACGGTAGCGATATGACGGACGGTTGCAGTGGATCAATGATGCCCCCAGATGTTGTGATCAGATCGCGCTCTTTGAATTCTGTAAATTATCGCGAAGAGTACGAGGAAGAGGATGCTAACTTTGTGATACAAGAGACCGAAGATGAGTACTTTCCAGAGAACGGCCGGGATGAGGGCGCCGTTAGATGTCGCGAACCGCCAAAAAGGAAGACCAAACCTATTCGATCAAGGGTCGTTCCCGAGAAGAAACTTACCCAAACATCGATAAGTGGTAGCAAGGTCCCAGTACGAGGTCGTCGAAAGCTTCGTGAATGCACTCCTGATGTCGATGTTGACATCGAGTAAACAGGAAGTGCTAAAACCAAGCAGAATGATCTCTTAATGTTCAAGCAAGCATCCGTCAAGAATTCAATCTATAAGCAGTTCCTTTCAGCTGTGGTTACTCCACTAGTATTTTATCACATCAATAACACTTCGAACTCAGCATTGTTTGCTTTGATGTGCTTTAGAGTCGTCACTCGCGTGACGGTAAACTAATCACACAAACCTCAGACCTGCCCTACTGTGTCATGTATTTTTATATATTTTTTTTAATTCTTTATGAGTTCGCACAAATATTGATTGCAGTCAATGCAAAATCACGTGCGTACAAAGGTAGATACATAAGTGCGACTAAATAGATTTAGTGGTAGCTCAATTAGGCAGTTTTCTCATATTTTAAATATATAATAATCCAGCAACAACTATTCTCGAATTTTGTTTGTATACAAATCTTGTTTTGTCAAATAAATGAATGTATTGTATATATACTGTTATTATTTTAATTTCGCTTATAGACACACAAGCATGTTTTTCTTTAACGCTCCCACTTTTTAACAGCAAAATAATCGAAATGACACGGTTAACTAAAAATCCGAAAGACACATGATTGCACCTCGCAAGGAGAATTTGTTTTTTTTTATCAAATAAATTTAAATGCATTTTTGTAGGGTGGTGGAAATCTAGTACAGACGATTCGTCGCAGTTATAGTCTGAGCGATTTATCAGAGCCTGATGTTCATCGCACTCAAGATGAAGTAAGTTAAGAATACGCAACATCAGTCTATATAATTTACTCTTTGAAAACCACTTGCAGATAGACGAAATTACAAGGCCCCAACAGAGAATACTGCGTCCCAGAAACCCGGTCGCTCGTTCAGCTTCGGGTAGTAGACATTCGACCGGGATGTATTTCTCTGAAGTCGATGTAACATCAAAGAATCCTGCAGACTTTATAAAGTACGCCATGCAACGTTCTGTTTTTATTTATACATGTTTACAAGTATTTTTATGTAGCTTTAACATTCGATCATCAGAAGACATAAGTTCAGGATACTCCAGCGCAGAACCAATTTCCGCGGGACTGAGTCGTACGTCATCCATGACAAATGCGACACGAGCTAGATTTAAAGCAAAAAAGGCTGAAGTAAGTGCATTTACAGCTTATTTAGAAACCGTTTTTCTCTTATTAGTTTCCTTTGTAACGCGAAAAGGATGAAAACGAAATGTACAGACAAAGTGAGTCAAATTTTGAAAACGCTCATGTTCTCGATCAGCTGCCAACGTCAGCGATGCCTATTCAAGAAATGTATAATCAGTGGCGAGATCAATCTTTTCTCGAAAATGAGCAATATTTCCAAAACAGAATGCCGAGAAAAAGCTCAACGGCTCTTAAAGGGCCACCTGTTTATAAACTATCGGATATCCTTACTGATGACTTTAAGAAATATCTCGAAAGAAGGGGGATAAGCCACTCGGAGGACGCGGAAAGGCTGGAGTTCATAAAATGGCTGGAAAATGAATGGGGTGAGGCAAGGAAGAAGGAGGAGGAAGAAACAAACGACATGTATGATGAGCGGGTTGTGGATGCATGGTATGCAGAACCCTTAAAGGAGGAGACACCCAAAGAAAGTCCTAACGGATGCGAAGATACTTTGAATATTGAGGTGTGTGAAAATAATCCGAAAGATATTTCGTCTAGCTCTGAGAAAGTGCTTCCTGTTATTGCTCCGGAGCCAAGGGAGGCAGATGAATCCGATGACGAATTTCTTGATGCAATTCAAATGGAATTTACAGAAAGCAAAATAGAACCAAAAGCCACCAGCTCAGAAACATTTTGTAAAAGTAAAACTAGTACTGGTACAGATGGTAAGAATAATGATGCTACTGTTGAGAAGGATGTTGGAGTTAAAAACTCAATACAATTCACAGGACAAACCGAGATAACAATCGGTCCGGATCAGAGTAATTCAAAGCCCACTACACCCTTAATGGGACCCAAGGCACTCAAAGAGTCGTTAGAAGAAATTCAAAACAGCTTCCGAACAGCTATCCAATCGCCCCCAAGAAAGGTAATCACTCCAACATATGAAATTTCAATGAGTCCGTCGAGATCTGTTGTTCTCCGCAAGTCACCCAGCCATAGTAAGGGTAAAGCCCCTCCTCCGCCAACACAAATTCTAGATTCTATATCAATAACACCTCCAAGCGCATCTACTTCTCGCAGCTCTTCTCCCATGCCTGAAAAATCAGTCAGCAAAAAGGGAAGTCTTCTAAAGACCTATTTACCATCCATATTTCGGTCAGAGCCCAAAACCCAGGCGATAATCATCAGTCAAGCCGCAGATGATGCTTCAGCTTCCAGCATGTCAAACGACTATCCCCGTGAAACTGAAATATGAATCCACCAACCCACTTCACAAACCCGTAAGATACATATGTTGTTGGCGAACTTCGTCCTACTCGGATTGTGTGCATCATGCTCTTGTAAATACTGCTACTTCGTTCGAATTTTGTTTATAATATCATCAACATTCCTAACAGTCCTGTTGTGCTCGAAACAATTTCCGCAGCCCATTGATCGCTTGCGTCTCCCTGATTTGTAGGAGAATTTTTGAATAATTTTTTGATGGGACTGTCTTTTGCTTGCAACAGTGTGATATGCGGTTTGTTGAATGCACAGGATATTGTGACTTGTTTGTATTTTTTTTATTGTTGAGACATTGTGTGACCACATCCTGTTCTCGCTGTTCGCTAATCAGTCTGTCCATACTCAACCGTAACAGTCAGTCGGTTTACTAACAAAAATATTCTTTTGATTGTTCAGTTGCAAAATGATCAGGAAGCCAAGTAAATGTTTTCTTCTTCTTTGTTTTACAGGAAAAATCCATGTCAGCTAGTTGCACAACTCTACCTCGAAGCAAAAAATCAGAGAAAGCAATGAAGTCAAGGATGACGAAATCAGAGAAGTAGATGACTAAACATCTTCAAGGCATCCTAACAGCGCACAGGAAATAGCGACATATACACCGTGTATGACAAATGAGAAGACTCAGTGAAAGAATCTCATCTCACCCCTCCTCTTCACACTTAATTGAAAGAAAAGAAAACCTAACACATATTGAAAGAGACTTTGTAGACTGGTTGAAAAGCCCTTTCCTAATTTTCATATAAGGCAGTAAATTTAATAAGCCATAGAGTTACGCGATCTCAATGCAGGCGTTATAAGGAATAGTGAGACTTTAAGTTTGGTGCTCTTCGCTATAGAACATGTACATTTGCTTCAATTCGTTAGATAGTTTTAACACTTCTTTTGTTTACGAAAATATCAAAGTTGCATATGTTTATTCATGTTTTTGCTCTTATTGCTCAGATCAGATAGTAAATATGATTTTGTTGCTTGGTTCTGTTGAATTTATGTTTAATTTTATTGGCGCGTGCAATTGCATTCAAATAATTCTTGTTACGTTTGATGAATTGATTATACTCAGAAACAAATTTTTAAATTGAAAATTTGTTGATACGAAAAAGAAAACATGTATCAGTTGAATTTTTGACGCCTCTGCGGGAATATATAAATATATGTATGTATATTTACGTTTAGAAAATGTATTTAGTAAAGGAAAAAGAAAGGATTTAATGAAAGCAAAAAAAAGCTATTAATTAAAAACAAAAACAAAAAAATCTAATAAACGATTCTTGAACAAAGTTTAACCATAATAATTTTATTAATTGAGATTGATGTCAATTAGTTTAAATTTGAATTTATCTTAGCTTAAAATATATCACTCCCAAAACTCAATTTAGGCACTGTGCGCAAATGTGATGCGCGAGAGGTTAGGTCGCGGCGCTTAAAATCACTTTAACGAAGTCACTCATCGAATCAGTCTTCATTGAAACGGAGTCGTCAGAGTTTACACATTCCGATTATCATCTGAAGTTTAAAGGTGCAGCAATAGCATTTCATCAATTAGAAATTAATAATTGACAATACATGTTGGATGTATTCGGGTGTCAACGTTTTTTTTAAATACCTACAATATTAATTTCTGTTCTAGCACCTATCAAGTAGTTTTCTGACAACGATTTTATAATTTTCTATGCATATGCATATGTTGACTGTGACCACTGTGACCACACTGTGCGTTGAGGAGGTCACGCAACACAATTTCCGAAATTATTTTAACCACACATTGTGGGGCGCAATTTGCCTACCTCGATTAAACTCTGCACTTTCGTCGTTTCCAGAGAACCAATATTGTGTGGCAAAATGGTATTTCTGAGCAGGTTTGTTCAAGCTTACAAATGACACATTAAATCTTCAGCGTAAATACTTTAAAATCCCTTCCATCGATTATGAGCCACTTTAAATTGATCCACCTTTAACAACATAGTAACACTTCATAACCACGCCGGTACGAAAACAAAAAATGCGAATATAAAGTGTTCGTCCTCCACCCATTTCCACACACACACACAAAATTAAAAAAAAACAACCCAAAAATAAGCAGAAAATAACTTTTTTGTGATTCACATCATAAATTAACTGGTGCCACAGCCATTCAGGCCAACACAAAGGACACGGTGCTCCGCAATGTTGGGGAGGATCAGGAGGCAAAAAATGAGGGGTGACAGTTCAACGCAAGCCATTGATTGTTCCGTTCCCCTCACATTCGACATCCGGCTTATATTTTACTTCCGATAGAATTGCTTCGCTTTGTTCTACTCTCATGTGTCATAGGGAGCGGGGACATTTTTTTGTGTTTCTTTATTGTTTGAATTTATTGCGCAAATCTTTGCATGAAATAAATGCGAAAAAAATAATTTCTTTGTAATAATTTGTCTGGGGATATTGGAATTTAACAATCAGATGATGGAGGTCAATAAAGTTCGTAGGCCCAAGAATATTTCTTTGTTTGGGGATAGTGGAAACTAACAATCAGATGATGAAGGACAGCAAGTTCGTAGGCCACATTCTACATTTTTGTTTGAAAATATTGTGGCTGCCGTGGCGTACTGGTTAGAGTGCGACGCTCACACGCCGAAGGGTCTAGGTTCGATTCCCATCTCAACGCGAATTTTTCGAATTTTCCACGGCACCGCCTCTTGAGCTGCTGACAACACTCAAAGCGTAATTACTGTCCAAGAAAAAGCTTCTCGAATTTCGCCGTTCGGAGTCGGCAAAAAACTGTAGGTCCTTCTACTCGTGAGAGAACAGTAACGCTCATAACACAAATAGTTGAGAGCAAGCTAGGTCCTGGTCTCCCTATGGACTGCCGCACAAATTAGTTAAACAAAATTATATTGAAAATTAACAATCAGATGATGGAGGTCAACAAGTTCGTAGGCCAACGCCAGTCAGTTATAATAACTATTTAAAAATTCTACAGCCAATGGAATTCGATTTCTTTTTAAATCGGCCCTACGGTTCGAATATGACGCTACGAATATTAAATCAGTTATGGTTTGACGTGTATGTACATTAAGTTACTTTTCCAGTTTCCCTTATCGCTTTCCGAACCATTATGTCTTTAAGTCGGAGCGTTGGATCCCCAAAGGGCCTCGGATCTTTTCCTGCATTTTATCCTTGTGGGCCTATTTCAGTACTCACTGTCGCTTAGCTGACTGAAATGTTTTGAAATTCCCAACAAATGCTTATTACCATAAAGACAAGGTTTCGACTTCTTTTGTTGCTTATGCTACCGTTGTCATAATTCTTTCATTCCACAACAACGATTATTTGATATCCAACTCGATATGGTTGATCCCTTTCTCTTAGGCTCCAACCTTGGGGCTAGGATTTAAAGACCGGGGACGTTCAAATTCAAGCGGCTTTGCCTTGGTCTTTGCAAAGACTTTTTTCTTCGCCTCTCATCTCGGACCCGGAAATGATTTCTAGTTGCAACATACTTTAAGCCAGGCTGGCAACAGTTAACACTTGATTTCTGCTGGGTACAAACATGTTTCCCGTGCGTTGTCGTTTAATGACTTTGACTAAGCTAATGTTGCTAATATGTCTTTGGTTACAGCCTTGTGACTTACACTTGTTCTCGCTTGCAAGATATCTCCTAAAATTATCAGCGAGCTCGTTGTATTTTAAATCCCAGAGCCATCTAAGTTTATCGTCCTTCGGAACCGCTTACCCTATCACAGATTGAAACAGAAAACGATGCCATCCCATGTGGATACCAAATAGATTGAAAAATCGGGCTATTTATTAAGTGAACTACTTTCTGATTTGACAAACACCACAAATCCCGTAACGCAAGGAACAGAACTCTCTTCACAACCTAATCTTCGCAAAGTCGGGTAAGGCATAAAAAACAAACGAGCACACTCAAAACCAACAAAAAACCACTCCTTTACCCCTCACCACACATCCCCATCTCCCTCACACTCTTTAAAAAAGATAGAACAAAACCTTTGCAAGGAAAGATTTTCCAAATGGAAATTCCATTAGGACAATCTCATTACCATAAAATGTCCTTTTTTCCCATCGAACAGAAGAAATTATTGATAGATAGATACAAGGACGGCAGTGTGAGGGGCAACTGTCATACAACAATTGTAGTTTCCACCAAAGGAAGAAGGATTCACTGAGCAGAGTGAGACGTCTCTGAGCTAATTTAGCTTGATGGTTCATTAAGATTACCTCAACTCTCCAGCTTACAACCGAGAAGTGCTCGCCGGAACGACAATGTTCGAGGAATTCATTCGAGCGACGATAATCACATTCATTTGGATTGGCATCTTTATTACTTAGTTATTGCCTATTGGTTGCAGATGAACAAGGGGAGCTAGCAAGCAATCCCCCAGTCTCCAACCGCGCGCTTAAGTGGGCACAGAGCGAAATTAAATAATTGATTTGTTCGCTCTCTCCCGTGGAACTTGTTTTATTGTCCAGTGACACTGGTTCTGTGTGTGCAAAAGGGGTTAGCGCCAGGGAATTTGAAACATAAACAAAGCCAGGAAAAAAAGTAATGCATTCCATTGTGTTTGGGTAGGTTATCAAATCTAATTAAGTGTGAAAAGCTTTCAATTGGTTTGTTGTCTGTTGACGGTCGGTGTGCATAGTGGATGGTGTCAGCTGGTTTTCGAATGCGACTCGTCGAACTGCCGACGACAGTAATCCAAATTGAAATCTGAAGTCGGGAGACTGCATTGGAGAGGGGATTGTGCGTTTGGGCCATTATGGATCCTTTCACCTGCTCGCGC
Source organism: Eristalinus aeneus (assembly GCA_955652365.1). Classification (NCBI taxonomy): domain Eukaryota; kingdom Metazoa; phylum Arthropoda; class Insecta; order Diptera; family Syrphidae; genus Eristalinus; species Eristalinus aeneus. The sequence goes on from OY019131.1 coordinate 100,078,934, forward strand.
CCCCTTTGAAATCCAATTTCCATGTGCGGCAATGGGTTTTATGGTTCACACAGCATTGCTGTTCTATCTCATCAGTTTATGAGAAATCAGGAATGTCAGAGAAATCCTTTAACACTATGCACTTTAGTGTTAATTGAATTGATCGTGATTTCAGCTATAGTTTAGAACTGGTCTTCGACTTCTCCTTACTCCGTGACTCTATTTTCTCAACGCGCCTCTGCGCTTCTTAACCGATTCAGTGGGCATAAAACGATGTGAATGAAGCGGATAATTGTCTTTCATTCTAAATACTTCTTCTGCAGAAGACGCAGCAAAATGTAAAGCAACTGGTTTACTGGAATTCTGTGTTTCTTTCTAGTTTGATTTTTTTTTATTCACAGTCATCTGTGGAATGCAGCTTTCCAAGGCGATGTGTGACACTTTTTTGTAACGAATTGTAACAAATTGCTCATCGTTCCATAAGACAGTGTCAACAAGTCGATTTGACACCTAATCGTCCAGGATAAATCTCCTCGCTCCATCTCCCTTTGGCAGGGCCTCCATCCTGAATGATCCACTGTCAGTGTCTTCTTGAAATTCCTTTCATATTTCACACTAATTGACATTTCGTTGCGTTGTCGTCCATTCAGCGAGGCACGTCCAGCTCTGCTCTGCCATCACTGGTGGTTGTAATTTGTTACTTTCCACCGCGTAACTTAAGCCGCTTGGGCCACAGAAGAAACCAAAAATCCAATTTGTGTTACAGTCACATTCTTTTATGCATGCAAACGACACAAGGCAGCGCCAGCATACATACACACTCCCACAAACGCACCCACAAGGCCGAACAAAAATGACTTTTTGATGGCATAAGGGAGCCTGTCCGGTGGTAACTAGACAGATTTGTCCCTGCTAGTAGACACATTTTCATTTATATTTCATTTTTCATTTGTGCCACACCACCTAGTCCCAGCGAACAGGACCAACATCAGTACCACCCCCTCCATGCACATGCACAATTAGAGGCAAAACAATGGTCGGGGGATCGTGTTGGGAGCTCGAGGCCATTTTTCAACTTCCCTTGATTTCTTCAAAGACGAAGACAGACAAACAGACATATGTACTCGTCGACCTCAAGTGTGAGCCATTATCCTTCCAAATGTTTAATTAAACTTACAGTATTATTATGTGACTCCTATTGGTAGTTGGTAGGGGGGTGACAGCAGCCGTTCCCAGAAAGGATCCACGCTCAACTAATCCGGTTAATTAAAATCTGCAATCACTACTCTTGTACTCAACACTTCAGCAACTGACGTTAGCCAGCAGGGAGGCGGTGCGGAGAACTTTCGGGAAGACCAAACAAGAACAAATGATGATTTATCAAACTGGTATGTAAGAGCGTATCGCACTTACCGCAATGTTCCTTCGCCTTCCGAGATAAAGAACTTTACATCTTGGCCACTTATAATTTCTGTCCCACTCTCTCTCTCTCTCTTCGCACACCTCCACCGGGGGCGATCCTTGGTCTTGCGTTCCTCCTGTTTTCACAATCACAAATTGAAGTTCGTTTTAGTGGTGAAGTTTTGTGTGTGATGTCATGTCCTTTCTCTGCGCGACACAACGATGCTGCTACTTTTCCTGCTGCTGGTGCTGATGGTGATGGTGATGACGATGATGATGACAAAATATTCCTCATGGCAACGTTGGGCTGCATGCAAAAGCAAATCCAACCTCAAATTGCTAATTCATATTCTCTACCCTCTACCCTTTCCTAGGGGTGATGGTTGTGAGACAGAAGGCTTCTTGTTCACAGAGCAGTGTACAAGTGGCAACGGCAGCGAGAGACTACACACAGAGTCAGCCAAGTTCCTGAGGCTGACTGCTGGATCTTCTTTCCCTCCGGCGCAAGGATATAATTAGTTAAGGGCCACTCGTCTCTCCTTGTTAACCCACCACTGCCGCCGTCCTTGCAACGGCTGCTGCTGCCACCGTTCATTTGGTGTTGGCTGTGTCTATGATTTCGGTAAGTCGCCCCCCCCCCTATCCCCCTGAGTCAGTTAGTTATCCTTTAAACTTTTCAAAGTGCTGGAAATTGGTTTTAGATTAAAGAATGGACGGGCAGCATACACAACCGCCCTGGGGGCAGGAGATGTTGGATAATCTCCATTGCAAACATCATCAATTTTGAAAGCCGAAATTTATTCAAACCCGACGGAAGAGCATGTATGTCCTTGGTCGGCTCTAGCGCAATTCAGTGATTTGGGGATTCGGGGATTCTGGGATTCGCTGGTTAATTAAAGGATATGTGAGGCTGTTGGTTTCTTCCACACGACCGCTGATCACTTCTCGCGACGTCGGTGATAATGACGATGATGGTGCCGTGCTCTGTTAATTCGCAAAACAACCAGGTTAGGCGAAAAGTTTTCAGCTCTCGTTCGAGTGAATGGCTATGTTGAGAGCAGTTCTTTTAAATTCTTGAACTGTGCCCAAGTAATCAGTGTGATGACGACAACGGCGCGGGGTCGACCATCTGAAGCGTTAAATCGTTTTTGATGGTCGCAAATCATTGTTGTTTGCCCTCTGTATGAAGTCAGGAGAGTCGTCTGCTTGGCATAATGACCCTGTTCACACGAGAACCTAAATCGGTTTATATGCCGTGATTTTCTGAAGTTCGGCTTGGAAGCTTTTCAATGCGGTTGCTGAATCCTATTATGCAAATCACCATCAATTCACGACAACATAATAAAGAGAGAGTGAGTGAGAGAGAATTTTACTATGCAAATATTTTGTAATTTGCTGCTCTTCGGTCCTGTTTATTTTTTTATATTTTTGGTGTAAGGATGTCGTTAATTGAAAAATTTCCATTTTCTTGGAAAACTTGTTAAGTAAGCAACAGCTACTTATACTCTGCTCTCGCGCTTCGACTTCTACCTCCCATCGGGAGCTTCGATGTTGGGTTGGCTGGCTGGTCGTTATGTAAGCCCCATCGAAGGATGCGAGGATAGCAGCAACGATTCGTTTCCCATTATATTGAACAGTTGATCCTTGTGCAATATCTAGGCGACAGCTCAGGGTGTACCCCAATGGAGGGTGGAGATGGTTGGGCGATGTCGTTGTGTGCCGTTGCGGAAAAACGAAGATATTTAAGGCGATTATGTTAATTATGTTGGACGATGGTGAAAAGGAGTGAGAGCCGATGAAGAATTTTCAGGGCGGAAGCATCACGATTTATCCTCATTTTCCTGGACGAAAGGCGAGACGTTTTTCTAAGGAACGCTGATTTCTACTTAATGGCTCATTTTGAAAACACTTAAGTTGTTGTTTTTGAGAGTGCCAAGTTCCAGGTTCCCAAGTCCCTTCGTCTCCGCCCATTTTGTGTCCTCGTAAATCTTATTTAAAGTTTGGTCTGCTTGTCTGTTTTGGTCTTATCGAGCATGCTGGGGAGCTTGTTTCTTCTTCAAGAAGGATTTGTTGGGCTTCCATTGCTGCCCCCTGGAACATTCAATAGGAAATTAATTAAATGGAAATATTTAAGAATGGACTACTACTCTGTAGACATTAACTTTTGTGTAGTTGGAGTTGTGGGCGACGATGGGGGAGGGATAATGATGCTTTGTGTGAAGAATTTCAAATTAAACTGAATTTCGGCGGAAGGTTCATTGTTTGGCAATTCTCTCCCTCTCTTGAAATCGGCTCTCAGTCGAAATTTATGCAAAAGGTTCTTCCTGGTGGCTGTGTGCATTGGAAGGTGAACGTGAAGTTGTTGCACTCGAAGCGAGATCCCTTGTGGATGGGTCTAGCGAAGGGGCAACTTTGCGTGCGCAATTTTGACTTTCAAGTATTGGGTTGCTTGTGTGTAAAAATTTAATCAGTTATTCAAGCAGGTTCAATACCTGGCGAGGAGTGAAGAACTTTTCGTGTCAACGCACGCGTAAAAGTGGCACATATTAAAAAATGAGTATGATGCTTATTTAAGTGGAAAGTTCGTCAATTCCTTTAGACTCATTTTGCTATCACGAGTTCTCGGATGTGCAGGAAAATCAGGTAAAAGCAATTTAAACTGCAGTCCACAGTTTTATCAAAGCGCCAGGGCGCATATCGAGATGAAACGGGACGAGAACAATGTCGATAACATCCCAATACATCTTTATTAAATTCAATCCAGCGCCACAACCAGAGAAATTCAATGAATTTTTAAAATGCAGATACATGCTCGGAACATCCTTTTACTAGAGGATTCTCCGCATCGCGGTCAGTTCGTTGCGGGGGGCGGGGGTACCAATTCCAGCATATCGTACGAGAATGTATGCATCTCCCGCCGCAGCAAGCAACTGTGAAGGACATTTTAAGTCAATGCACACAATAAAGCTTAAGCACAGCAACGAAAGGAATCGTTTTTCTCTTTAGCAACCATGTGGATGTGGGTATGTGTGAGGTTCGCGAAGAGGAGAGCGAAGAGAAATGTAATAACCTTAGAACATTGTGAAACACAAAAAGGACGCAAAGGAATGAAAATTGTTATATTAGATTACTTCATGGTCGAGTGACGATATCATCTTGAAGCGTAATATTTTCTCCAAGGAGAAGGAAACTCCTCAACGACTTTGCCACTACTGGCATGGCTACTCTTTGTACAAGCACTTCATTTTGTGTGCAGCAGCAGGATTTTGATCGATTGAACGTTCAATGACGGTTGCTCTACTCTACTTCACCCTACTCCCCTACAATGGCTTCTGCAACATCCCCCCCTCATCCCCGTTTCGACATCACGTCACGTTCCCTTCGTCGTCATCATAGTCGTCGCCGCTACACGAACGTCTATCTTTCTCATCGTTGTCCTTATCCACCATCACTGTGTGGACAGACTCGAAGCTCCGAACTTCGATTCTTCTGTATTGTGAAATAGTGAAAACTGTCGAAGCGTTAACGTTCCATGGTGATTCACATCACATGACTATTAGGGGCGGAACGAGGGTGGAAAGAATTGATCGAGGAAAATGTGGGCAGGGGAAAGGCGAGCTCGGAATATGGACATGTGTACATTGAACGCATACATCCCATGCAAACGTCTGCACGCCGGAAATATCGAACTTACAAAGTTGAATGGAATTCCACAAAAGAAATTCTATTCAACTGGGTGTCCTTAAAGTATGCATAATAATGGACTCGCAAGAGTAACTTTTCTGATTTTTTTTATTCCAGGACATCCTATTGCCCTCGCTACGTCTTTACATTCATTCCAGAACATGTCTCCCCAGCGCAGCAATGTTTCGCAGCATCGCTATTGTGGAGAACGACTTGTAAACAAGGGCGACATTTCTTTTTCTGCGCTCTCATAGCTTGTTCCACGGTGTTCTTGATCGGAGAGGGGCTGCGTGGGTGGTATGTGGAGGAATGGTGGTAGATTCGAAATCCTTGCATGCCACTATTGAGTTTTTATAGCTTCGCCATGTAGCCTTTTAATACCAATTCTCATTCGGTATTTATGAACATAAAATCAATGTTCCATGGAAGTATATTATGGGTATTGCTTTTAAGAATGCCATCCCCTATCCTGCGTTCCTCCTGCCATCCCATGAGTTTTCTTCACGTACGCTTACTGTGGTTGTGTGTGATTGCTCTAGTGCCCACATACCATGTGAAGTGATACATTCAAGCTTGCAAATGGACCTGGTAGGTTGTGTGTTCTGGTTAATAGGCGCCATCGGATAGTTGTTGGCCGAAATGGCTAGACGTTGAACTGAATACGTAATGCGGCGAGGGGTCTTGCAATTGAAAAGAGATTTTCTGTAATTCGATTCCACCTCCAACTCGACAGACATGCTGCCTTTCCGTTGCCGCTGTCGCCGTCGCCATCGCCGCCATCGTCGTCATCGTCCATCGACCAAGTATTGGATGACATTGAATCAAAAAAAAAGAAAAAGAAAATAAACCGATGAACTGAAAAGTGAAGAAAATTCTCTTTCCCATAAACGAGTTGCCGCCACGGTGCGGCACAAACCCCACTGTGTTCATCGGATAAAGAAGAATTTTTGGCATTCTTTCAAAAGTGCTAGAGAAGAGAGCGCATTTATTGAATGCTGCTGATCTGTGTTTGGTTGCAATTTAATATGTCGGCAGCGTCTCAGGGAACGCGGCGCACTTCATCCATTGCTGCTGGAGTGTATTGTTGCCACTTTGGCAGAAGATAAAGTTCAATTTTTATTGAGTGCAACTGCAAGAGGTCCCGACAGCAGTTCTCCATCGAGATGGGGTATCAGCAGACAGAAAGAGAGAGAGAGTGCTTGCTTGGGCATGTGGAAAGATGAACCTGATTTAGTGTGGCAGGAAAATAATAACGAACGAACCTATCGACGGTCACATGTAGAGAATGAAGTACGTGTGGGTTGTAGTGTGAAATAAGACATCCCAGCGGAAGCAATTTAGTTGTGTTGACAAATTTTAAGGGCTTTTTAAAAATTATTACTGGCTGGGTATAATTGAAATTGGCTCCATAGTGCACTTCACTGCTTAATTTTTATCAGCTTAAGACTTCGATGAACTCTATTCCATGTGACCACTAATTACCCCTGTAACGTTCCGCCACACATCACAGCTGCCGAAATGGGGGCGTCTGCTCTTCTCTGATCCGCTTTGTGCCCGGAGACGAAAGTACTTCACTTGGCGCATTTGAAATGAACATTTTTCTGCCTCTTCTCGTCTCTCCCACTCAACGACACCCATCAAATCCCCCACGGTGGTGTACGTAATACGAAACAGTTTAGGATTCTTCATGAAAAGACGTCGGGATGAAGGGCTTAGGCGACTTAAACGTACGTCTCTCCTTGTGCAATGGAAACTCTCAGGTGTCACATTGATGAGACAATTGTTTGGGGGACTTATGGAGATAAAGGGAGAAGATCATTTTATGGGGCAGCAAGTCAAAGATGAAATGAGATTGACGGGTAAGTAATAGGCGGTTATATGCTGCAAGGAAAATGATACACTTCCAGCTGTTCGTTTTTGACTTTCTTTTGATAAAACGGATCTGTACGGAGATAAGTTAAATTTTTTTCTAAACCCAATATGCGGGAAATAAACGTGGGGAAAGTCAACGAATTACCACGTTAGTACCTTCACACTATTGGGGTATCCTGGTGAACAAACAAGTAAATGGCTACCTACAAACCTCATTCGTCGATGCGCAATAAGTGTGATTTCCTAACGGGCCCTCTGTGAAATTACAGTCGTTAAACAGCCCAGACAACACCTGAATCTCTCTTCCTACGCCTTTTCAATTACTCTCAATGTAAACAAAATTTTTCAATATAACAATCAAGTCCATTTCCCACCTGTGGTTCACACCAGATGTCCACAATACTCCGTAATACCTGATTAATTATGGACATCCTAAATTATGCAGTACTATGGCATCGCTAGACGCCCTTGTTGTCGTCTGCTTTGTTTGTTGCCAAAGTCAGCGTCTCGCCAACGTACCGGTATTCAATGTTCAATGGATTTTAAGTCTTGCCCTTATCCATCTACCACCTCAAGGCACATCCTTCCTACTTTAGAAACTGCACAGCAATGCACACTACACACCCGATACAGAGCCAACATACTTGTTTCGTGTGCCGAGGAGCTTCCTTGGATAGTTGCCAAAGCAGTTTATCGTCGGGACAAGGGATTAAGGTATTCCGGCTTACTGCAGGCGTGATATGAAAATTTCGATTCCAACTCAGTTTGAAACTATTCCCGCACAGTCGAGAAAAAGAGAAAATAGGACCTCCTCTCGGTATTCTTCAAGGTCTGGTGTGGGTGTAAGGATGGAAATGCCTCAGGACATGCTCATTACAAGAAATTCGGCTTTGTATTCATTGATAACCGAAAAGCGGAGAGACTCCTTTGTCAGCTGCTCACTTTTACATTTGTGGCGGGCGCTGTGTATCAACATTTTTCTTTGATGCCGCATCACAAGCCCGCAGGGCGGGACGCCATTTAAATGAGAATAAATTTCTCTATTAAGGATAAGTTAACGAAAATGACGACGAGTCGCAGCCTTTGTAGGCGTTGTAGGCGTCGGTGGCAAGGATGCGGAAGAAATGAGAATAAGAAGCACTGAAGCACCCCCCAGGGCAACCGACGTGACCTTACAAAATGAGAACAAGAAGTGTCCCAGACTCGAAAATGCGCAAACTTGAGCCGCATTTCCAAATGGTCCAACGGGAAATGAATTCATGTCAAGATATTCGAGAAACAAATGAGTATGAGACCTTTAACCACCGCAGATTGCATCTGGGTATCTGCACTGCAACTTATTGGCCTTGTTGCAGAGCTTTGCACGCCACCATCTCGATTTACCCACATCCCACCTGTCCTATATTCCGCCGTTTCTCACATCCGCATTACCGTCACCGGAGAAGCCTGGCAAGGAAAAGGAGTTAAAGGTGCAAAGGGAGAGTGAGGAAAGGGGTCTTCTTCAAACCCACATGAACCCATTGTACACAGATGTGCCTAAAACTCCGGTGGGAAATTAGTGTGAGAAGTTGCCCTTGCTGCGGCAGATGCAGCAAGTGTTGCATTAAGTTTATCCTCATGTTCAGCACAGAATTGCAAGGAAAGTGAGAGAACTTCTCCCACGGGACAGGCGAGTTTAGTTGTTTGTCGCCTCGGTGCACAGAATACCTGCAGCTCTGTTGAGGGGCCGTGTGTTAAGTGAGTTTTGGGGCCAAGAAAGAGGTCAGATTTTGGAGTTAATTAAGTAAATTTCCTTTATCCCATGCCTCTACCCCTCTTTCTCTCGTATTGCTACAGTCAGAGTGAATTGTGCTGGTGGGGGGACGAAGCTTATTGCAGACTCCGCATATCGTCATCGTCGACGGAGTATGAAGTCGTCAAAAAGCCATTGGAGTAGTCTAGCAGTCCATTAGTCTGATAGCAATTTTCTATAACAATAAAAAACTCCACAGCAGAACCGAGAGAAACCCCACACACAATGGCAGATGACGATAATGGCTTAATAGATCTCCAACTTCAAAATGGTCTGCGTCGTCGAATCCGCGCCCTATCGATTTAGCATTTCAATAAAATGTTTACGATCTGCAAGATAGTTTTTATTGATGGCAAATGTTTAAAGTTTTTGTTTTTTCTTTTCCGTTGATCTTCAAAGGCGCGCTCGTCCTACACTGAAATGGACGCCTGATACGACTGATACCTTCATCCATTGGCGGGCCATTGTAGTGCTCTCCGTCGTCTACCCCGTCATTTGCATGTGCACTCATTCCATATTCGGTGGTTAAGTGTCAATTATGTGTGCGTGTGCTGGCTTTTTAAAGGAGGCGTGTGATTGACGTTAATTGGTGGTGTTATTCCGCGGCAACAACAAAACATACTCGAAAATACAGACACCCACGCGCTGGGATATGTGGGAGTCAGAAACAAAAGAAGCACAACTCCATCTATACCTGAGAACGGTCCTACTTAAAACTCATCTTTTTTAACGAGCACCTCGGTGACATCCTGAAGAAGAAGCTTCGGCTTCGCGTTTTCCTCTTTTTGGTGCCCCATCCGGTGTGTCCTCCTCTTAATGAATGTCTTCGAAAAGTCACAAACTTTCGATTGAAAACGGCGACGGCAAAGAAGGTGGATGCTAAGAGGGAAAAGAAGAAAAAACGTACACCTCCCAAGCAGAGCCCCGCAACTATGTATAATTAATTTTAATTACAATCGCGCATTTCATGCTCGTCATAGAAGTTCCTCATTAAGTTGGGAAACACTTTTTGTGCATTTGTCATGCGACTTCGGCATCCGGACTTAATCAACATTTAACTTCATAGCAAATTAACAGTTTTCGCATGGAATGCGAACTTTTATTTACACCGATCGAACCGAAAGGATGGGCGGTGGGTGGCACAGAAGGAGTGTTGTGCGACAGGCAGACTGTGCTATTCGGCTAGTGCACAAAATAAAAGTTATTTAATGGTTAGCCGACCCAACCAGTCAGCCAGCCGGGCAGTCACATTTCTTGCTTGCAGAGAGGAATGCTAGTGGAAAGTCAAAGTGGCCGACACTTGCTTCTGCAAAAGGAGGGTGAATGGATGAAGCTACGACCACGGCGCGGCAGCATCGGCGGCGGCGTCAGGCCGGACGGACGGGTGGGTATGTGATTTGCATTCAATAAGCAGTCAAGAACACGCGCGACCACCCTTAAACTCAATTAAAACTTTACCTAACCACAGGACTCTCCTCTGGATGTGGTGTGGCTGCAGAAGCGCCACTCAAGCCTCTGAAAATATAGTCAGCCTCATCCAGTTGAGCAGCATGGAGGTGGTGCAGGCAAATGACTGGCGAGTTGCGAATGGTGCCGAGTGCCCGAGTGGTGAGTGAGCAACGCAACAAATCCCGGAATGGCTGAAACTTTAATTGAATTTAAATGACATTTCGATTGAGGATGCGGCAGACGATAGATATTTCTTTTTTTGCACCCACACACCCTTGTTTCTGGCTGCCAGGGATGACTTTTGTGTATCTGTTTTGTGTAACAGAAACGTGTGGTGGATAGCCCAGATCTGAGACGGTCAGGAATGGCGTGAGCGTGTGGACTCAATTTCACGCATTAAGTCGTGGCGAAAGGGCGCTAGGCCCACGGTGTGTATAATTGACAATTTGAGTGTGTAAAGGGTGTGGAGAATTTCAAGAATGCTGACGTGCGCATTTAAAGGTGATCCTTGCACGAAAGTTGGAGGTTTGGAATGGAATGGAATGTTCTTTTATCGTACATAGATTAAAATCCTCATCCTTCCAAACCGGTCCCGGGTCTTAAAGTTCAGGAACCTTGTAGATTTAATAAATGTACAAGGTTTGGAATGGAATGTGCAACTTTAAGGTACACAATAAAAGTCCTAACACCCACATGTTCACCCTCCAGACAAATACAGTTGTCAGAAGAAATTGTCGAATTGCGTCGCCTCAGTCCTTTATCAGAAGACCATGTCGAAATTGAAGATTCTATTTCAAAATTAAAGGAATCCTCCACAATTTGAGTGCATATTGACACACAGTCTATATGTACACATCCTTGCAAATTACCTCCGAACTCCGGAAAGTCGCATTTCTCTATCCACGGCATCGGATAAAGGAAAGGATGTGGTGGTGCGCGGCGGACGGTAAAAGTAATCAATTTCTTTTTTAGAAAGCGTATATTGCCGGGCTATAAATTCACCTGCCTGTTTGAAATATCCTCCGGCGAAATTGCTTTGTTCCTTTTTTTGCTGCCCCCGTTTTGTTAGGTTCTTGTTGCCGGCTTGCTAGGTTGGTGGCACGAGCAAAGACATGGGCACTACTACTTTCTGTGACTTTTCGACGTACCAAATAAAGTAAAACAAGGACACATAGTTCGGTGTGTGAGTGTGTGTCTGTGTGCGGGGGCAAGGAAATACTTATCCATTTCGCTTGCAATCTCCACAACATTTCCAATATCCTTTCTCTTAGACACACTTCCTCTTCCTGTTTTGTTATGTGTTGCTGTCGATATTATATTTGACTGTGCAATGTCGAGGAGGCATACGCTCGGTGCGCTCTGGTTGCTGACTTTTATTGTGTCCCTTCCACGCCCGTCGTCTCACCGAGGGTGGAATATATCCGCAATAAAGATATTTTTATTTGAATATACGACATGGGCACACAGTGAACAACTTATTTAGCAAATACGTACGTACGTACGAACTCTGTTCCCTGATGAAGACGAGGACAAGGACATGGACCGAGACGATGACGATGACGACGGCGATGGCGATGGCGATATATGATGACGGCACAAGTCAGGCACAAGGGGGGTAGACATTCGTAGAAAGAAATACACTTTCATCGTCACCCTTCTCTCAGGGATTCATCTTCGTTCGGCTTGAAATTGGGAGCAAGAGAGCCGTTCAATGCTGCCACCGCTAGAAGAAGGGTTATTCGAAATGCTCAGGAGGATGAGTGCTGTTTTCATTTGCTGGAGATGATAGCTTCGGCTTTTAAGTGTTCCCATAAATTCGTCTTTCCCTTGATGGCGGTTATGATGAACATCAGCAACTCTTCGCATTAGCTTTTCAGATATGTAAAGTGGGGGCGCGAAGCCCGTACAGACCTGGCGCCAAAGATATCCACTTCAGTCACCACCTCCCTTTGGCGGAAAAATTCAAAGAGGGGGCGGACGGCGTCGCTTTAAATTTTGAACAATTGCGAGTGTGGTTTAAGATTCATGGGAAATGCAAAAGATGTTGTTTACTTGGACGCGTTTCAGTGGGGTTTATGTTTATTGTTTGCAAAGGGACTTAATGGTCGCTCTAAAAGTATGACTGTGAACAGTGACTTGGGATGACTTGAAGTACCGCCGCATGCTTAATAGATTGTTACTTCAAATTCCACAAGTTTATTATTGCCTCCTGAACTTACAGGATTCTGTTTCCATGTTGGATTCGGTTTACGTCGTTTTGAATTTTTTAGACAATGGAGTCTCCCAAGTCGCTAGAGCCACAAAATACAGCCGAGGCAGTTTATAAGTCCCTTTGCAAAGTGTAAGATTAATTTACCGCATCAATTTGCTGACAGACTCACCCCGAGTGCTCCTTCTTTGATGGATATCTGTACGTTTTTGACAATGTCGCCTTGGGACACAATTGCAAATGATACTGCCGCCTGTGGTGGTGACACTTTTCCAAATGGGCTCTTCATCTTCTGACATATGTACATGCCTGCTTTGTGGGGGGCTTCACTTCATGATTTAAATATTGTCCAACGCAATGACCTTCTCGTTTGTTGGGCGTTAGCCGCCCGACGACCGGCGCCGGGTGTCGGTTGCCGTTTGTCGACTGCCTGACCAACCCATTTTCTACAGAATATTCAATCGTAGATAATTTAAAATTCCAGAAGAACGCAACAACCATCGGGCGGGTAACAGATGTGCTCTGTCTCAAGGAATTTCCAACTCAATCCCTTGAAATGAAGTGAAGGACTTCAGTGATAAATGTCGACAGCATTCATCTAACAGCAACCCCACTCGATATTAATTTGAATAAAGGACAACAGCACACAATTTCACCAACCCCCTTCAAAGCATTCAAAGAGGTTTCCATCGCATCCCCACCGCTAGGGGAAGAATAGATAGTTTAATGTATCTACATTGCTTCTTCTCTTAGGTATTCAAATTACAATTTGATTGTAATACATGACACAGAATTTATAACGAACGACCCATCATTTCTGGCAGGCAGTGTTAGTCCCTCACTCACCTAATCACGGTGTGACCCAATTGACATGAACAAATGTGCCATAAGCCTGCACGAACACTTGCACGTATAAGTTGTGCACTTAGGCGCCAGGGGTAAGCAATTCGACGAGGAAACAGACCATCGGTGGTGTGCCCAAGGCAACTTCTTTCACTTATTTGTATTCAAAGTGCGGAAAGTCAGCCTCTGGCAGCGGAATGAAGTGGAGTTTCATATTTTTATTTGCGTAGATGTACAGCCGTTGGGGCGGCAGAAGCCACTTTGAATGGTTCTACTTGCTGGGGTTATTACTTTGACATTAATAAGGAAGTTCAAGGTGGTGCGAAATCTTGTGGGACTCAACAGAAATGTATTCCTAGAGGGGTGCAGAGAAGTTGTAGAAAGTTTGCCGTTTTCATTCAATTGGGAGTCATTGTTGGCAATTCTAATTTTTTCTGTGAGACGTGCTCCGGTGGACGGAAGTGGGAAACACTGTGGTCAGCTGAGAGAATAAACTCTGTCTTCTAGTTCAATAGAGTCCTAAAATGGAAAACACTGTGGTCAGCTGAGAGAATAAACTCAGTCTTCTAATTCAATAAAATCCCAACTAATAGTGGTTTTCGACTGTTAACGCCTCGACTGTAGTCGCTTATGCCATGTATTGCAAATATGTCAACTTGCGCAGGGCATTCAGGATGCAAGGTAGCTTGGCATTTTTGACTGGATAGTGTTGGGAGCGTCGAAAGTCAGGAACTCTTCTAATCATGCTAAGACATTTCTTGAATTGTTGATCATGTTAAGTTCTCCAGAGAATATTGTTATTGTACAAAATAGACGTGAGTGACGCTTATCTTATACCATTTTATTAGGCGTAAGGAAGACCATTCAAAACATTTATCCAACAGATTACTGAGATAAAAACAAAAATCTTGGGGTCTCCAATAGCAATCGAACTTATATTTGAATAGTTTGAATGGAAGCCTGTCTATTATCACAGAAGAGCTTTTTCTAAGGCAATCGACGTGCCTTCCATACATACAGAGAGAGAAAAGTCGTGCAGAATCTGTTGAATTAATTAATGTCATTACTAACCAAAATTTGTCGTGCGATTCATTGAATTGATGCGCCTCCTTGTACGATGCGTCCCCTTTTTCGAAAAGCGGAGGCGATACTAAAGTCCTGCAATTTCCGTTTTAATTCAATCGAAAAAGTTTCATAGATTCAAGAGGAAAAAACTTGTTTTGAACCTTCCTAACCACCCTCTCTTTTTTCACAGGGTATGGAAAATTAAAAAAATTATTTAAGAATATCGTGCGCTACATTTGGAAATGCTGATGGAATAAATACGAGGACATATAAAAAAAACTCGCTCATTCGAAAAATAGACTTCATACATACAAGAAACGATATTCTGACTGTAATCAGGAGGTATAACAACGAAAAATTGGAAAAACTTACATATGTACATACATATGTACGTAAGGAATAAAAATAAATTATCAATATGTAAAATAATGAGCAATACCTAAACATGCAAAATAAGAATAGAATAGAAATAATAATTTAAATGCAGAGTAAATAAATTAAACAAGAAATCAATATAATATATAATTAAAAACACGCAATAAATTAAAATATTTTAAAAGAAAATTAAATCTTTTTAAACCTACTCACAAGAAAATTCTGTTGCTCCTCCTCCTGGTCGGCGAAAACTGACTAATCTCTGTGCACGATTTTGCATGCTCAAGAGATGAGAGACACACCACCCAGACTTTCATATAAGTGTAAGCCGCCCTGCAATGTGTGGGAGTGCTTCAGCTGTCAGTTTACTAATGCAAGATTGTGCATGCTCACGATTCGAGAGAAACTTTTGCTTCACATAGAGAACATGAATATTCATGTCGCACGGGGTGGTACAAATTTGATTTTTACGCCATTCGTATCAATTTGAGATTAATGGATGTCGATCTCTTGATCCCAGAAATCCTTCGCTTAACAAATTCAAATTAAACGAAAGGGCTGGTTGGAGGGGAGAGAGAGGAAGGAAGGGATTGTTGAATTTATTAATTCAAAGCATTTTAGGTAATAATCAAATGTCAACGTGGCACCGTTTCCAATTAGCATCGGCTAATTTTGCAAGAAGGGGAAGAGAAGAAAACAAACGCAAGTAACGCCTTGGCATTCCGCATCAACACCCAAGTCACGCTCGCACGGCAACCCTCCCAAAAGGCAACAAATAAAAGCCGAAGAGCGAAGAAAACCCAGCAGAAAACCAACCCAGGCAGCGTGTTAACTTTTCTTCAAAGAATCCACCGATACTGAAGACCGAGTGATTCTGATTCGGGGCCACGGAATGGGGGCCAACACACAAAGGACACCATATCAACTCGCATTTGTGCTTACAATTTCATCATCATCATCAACATCATCATACACAGTGTAGTAGTACTTAACACGGGGCACCCGCCACTGCCGTCGCGGATTCGTAGTCATACCGCCACCGTGCGACGCTTCCTTTCTCCCTTATCCTGGCAATGCCGAGTGAATTTGTTCGCAATCTTCTTGGAAAATCATATTTGCATAGGAATGGAATCCGTTCATTTCCCTCGGGTGTTATTTTCTCTTCGTTTTCTTTTCGTGCGGCAGGCGACGGCCCAGAAAAAGAAAGCCAGAATGTAAATCAAGAAAGGACTGCAAGGAGAGGACGCCTTCGCTTTAGCATCGTTTGTACAACACGCACCAGGATCTCGGGGCCGCCCCTTGGCCTCCGAAAGTTAGTGGCAAAGAAATTTATTTCCAACCAAAAAGGCAAAAACAATTCCTTTTCCTCACTCCTGCCCCCCTTCTTTCCCCTCACCCATATCGGCAACCAACACGCTTGCCTCCTTTCCCTTTGGGTTGGCTGTGCGAGTGAAGACAACAAAGGCGACAGGACGACCTGCAACCGGATGCCTTTGAATTATACAATTCCGTGACACACAACGATTGTGTCACTGTAACTACCGACGCCTGGGTGTTAGTGGATACTTGTAACTGTCTACCTTTCACTCCTCTCTCCCATCTGCCACCTTCCACCCAACACAAGCACACAAACATATACACACAAGGTCGAACTAACGCATTTTTTGCGAGTCGTTATGGCCTTTGCGAGATGAAAACTTTATCGGGGGGATGTGTACGAATACACTTTCGGAAGCCCTCGGTGATATTTGCATTGAAAATGTGTTTATTTTCTCAGGACCCCCTCCCGCTGTTGTCGCCATTTGAAACGAGGTAGAACGGCGACGACGAAGACGACGACTTGATGCCTTCCTCATTTTCAAATCCAACTCGGAATGAAAACGTGTTTGCCATCCTGACACTCTGTTGACATCGCTCCATGCCGAACCATCATGACTTGCTGTTGCGTCGAGACCAACATTATTAGTCCATCACCTCAAGATGTTGCGCGCAGACCTTTTGTTCGATTGTGCGTCCCTTGACTGTGTAGCAACGGGCAACGGGTGACGGGCGGTAGACGAAATTTGAATTTGAATCAGAATTAATCAAATCTGCTGTTGTAGGGTTTTCCCCTTGGAAAATCTGCAACCTCAGTGCAACTTAGCCAACCGACTGACTTGTCTGCGAAAAGTCTACCATTGCAGCAGCAGCATATGTCGCAAGTGATTGATGATGCACCGTCCGACATGTAAGCCCCCCGCTTTCCCCCCCACCTAGGCCTCTGTGACGAAGGAGATGATGAATGAGAAGGAAAACAATTAAATTTTGATGAAACATGCAGCGGACTGCAGAGCCTCTCGGGGGCGGTGGGCGACATGCCGCGTTTATGTCTTGCATTCGTAATTTTCGGCGTAACGGAGGAACTGGAAATGTCGTCGCGAAGGGTTCGCCTCCTTTACAAGCAACCTGTTGTCAGAGCACAGACGGTAACCAGGACACTCACTTGCCGATCGGGTTCTTACGAAAAATTTATTTAACCAGGTCGCACAATGTACACTTCACACTGATGGATAACCTATTCGCGTGGCCCGAATCATTGAAATGCCTGTCGCCTCTGACAGCTTACGTCGGGACACTCGTCGTTAAAGGGTGTGCCTCGTGCAACGAAAATACATGCGAAGTATTGTAAAATTGAGAATTTTTCACGACTCGGCAATAAAACCGTTGGCGGCCACCACATGCACATAACTCTCGCGAGACTTTGGTGAGGATAAGAGTGAGTTTGTCGGTTCGGCGCGCATGCACGTCTGAAGGTAAATGGGCAGATTAACTCGAGGGTTACCACTGTTAACTGGCAATAAAGCGAAAATGGCATGGTTGCTTGGTGAATTGACGAGATAGTGAGGATCAGATAAGAGGCGGGATGAAGCGTCTTACGTGCTCAAGGTTTGAATTAGACACTCGTCTGCAACTGTGTAGCGTCAATTGTGCACATCAACTGCAACGGCTTGGCATCTAGTAAGGCTAGACTGAGCGGTGGTGCCTACTTCGACCCGGCGTCAAGCGTTCGGCAGGGGGTTTTTATGATTCTGGCAAACACATGGCTTAATTGCCACAAGACAACGTGAATATGATCTCTTCATTCGTTTTTCACAGAACTCCAGAGTCAGCTACTGTCTCTGAAGCAAAAGAAACAAATTTAAAGCAGTTTCTACGGATCTTGCTCAAGAAGGACTGATGGGGTTTATTAGGTATGAGAGAGGGCGACAGACTGACTGACTGAAACTGTGAAGCGATCAACGAGGTTTTTTTAGCTACTAAGAGAATGAGAGAGACACGGTTGCTTAAAATCTCAGCAAACATCTGCCACACGAGCCACACACGAATAAATCATCCTTCCCCACACATTCTCAAACCGCGTTCTGAATCTGTAACCTCGGTCAATTCAGAGCTTAAGCGACAAACGACCCGAGGAGAAAAGTTTCAGCATAATTTTAGCTGACTTCATTCACATCGGGCCCGGCCAAATAATGGAAATTTCAATACGGTATCCCTCGGCGCCCCGTGTTTTCATTCGTTTTCGACGCCTATTCGTATGTATCTTCGTCGTCGCCAAACAACGGAACAGCAGTTCATCTCCACCAAGTCTAGACCCTGTCAACACTAGGAATTCGGAAGGCATCATCATCACCATCGTCCTCCGCACACCAATGTGCGGAGTTCGCCAGCTAGTCAGCCAGGCAGGCAGCGTCCTTCGAAAAATGAACTGCAAACTTAATTGAAAAACTTTTCCATTTTCCCGTTGCTGGTGCCGCTACCAGTGTGGTGGCGGGTGAGAAATACACAAAACAAAGAGAAAGGACCGAGAAAAAAAGCCTCAACTATTTCAGCAATCGAAATTCACGCCTTTCGTCCTGCGGACGGAGGATGTGCTACTGCTTTCAAAAACCACTCCGTGGTGTACTCGTAGTCATCCATGTTGAGGGAGAGGCGACTCGTTCACCACGTCGTCCTCGACAGCTGGCCCGAATGTCCTGCAAATTTCCAACAGTCATTTTTCGCAATTCGTTCGCCGTTGTCCGCTGTACCCCGTTGAAAAGGCGTTTCCAAGCTTATTGCATCCGTCCATCCATAAATTTTGCAACTTTCGAGTCTGAAACAATACAAATTTCCTGGGTTGCTTCCTTTAACAATTAGCCCCGTTCGCAGAGAAAGACGATAGTGCGAGTGATAGTCTGCCAGTAATAAAGTGCGCGCGCTCTCTGGTGTCACCAGAGGACCCGGGACGACACTGAGATTGCTGGTTGGTAGGGGTCGCCCGAAAATGTAATGAACCGACATCCGTGTTATCCGGAATGGGTTTCCTGCCGTTGTCGTTCGTCGGCGCTCGCGTCTGTCCTCCGTGTGGTTGTAACACAAATGAGTTTGTTACAATTACCCAATGAGCTTAATTTAATTCGCCAAGGTGACGACTGGGTTTAATGGCCACTTCATAATTGCTGTCCGGAAATTGGTCCTTCTTCGTGGAAGCTTACCCGATTGCGTATCGAGTTTAGTTGCTTCTACACCGTGTGTGTGGTGAGTTGGAGGGGGTTTTTAATAAACGTTCACCATCCGGCATTCGGACACACACGCTGAAGGTCACATTAGATGCTTGAAGCATCTTGCAGTTTTAGGTACTCATTTTTGTGTTGTTCTTGCGCATCATCGTTGTGTAATGAATGCAATATGCTGTCCTGGTCGGACATTGTTCGTGAGTTTTGATGGGCAACGCTCGGTTTTGGGTGAACTTTATGTCGTTCAACGCTTTACGGCATCCCTACCGACACTGTGGTCGTTCTCAAGGAGACGTGTTATTGTTGAATCTCCCTCCAGGGGGCATTGTCCGCACGGTGTGGTGGTGTAAAACTCCATCGAAATATGAAATATCATAACGTATGGGAAACATAAAATTGGATAGACGTTGACCGGCGCTTCTAATGGCGCACGATAAGACGGCTCACAAGTGCGGAAAAGTGTCTGTAATCTTGGCACACATTGTCCTTTTGATGTTCGCCAAGGCAATCAAATCGCATCGTATCCGGGGCATCAGATGATCAAAAGGAGTGAGGGAGGCAAGGGCGTAAAATGTTAATTAGATTGCCTCCCCATCGTACCCAGTGATTCCTCGCCTCTCGTCGTGACATGGAAAAATCCTATTACCGCTTCTACACATGGTGGGCGGGTGGTGTCATTCCGGGGGTGACTGCGCAGAGGCGGATCATCCCCCTAGCAGAGATGATGAAATCGAGATAATGTCAAACTTGTCATTATGTTCCAATGAATGACTCTCGGTCTGGGGGCTGGGTGTGAGTGTGGATAGCGGTTGGGGACACACAGAATCCATTAGATCATCTTCATAGATATGGAAAACTTGTTTTATATAAATAAAGATGAAGGATAATTATTATCCTGTCACATGGAGTGATTACATAAATTACCGCAGGCCTTAATTACACACGCTCGGCTATATACTTTACTTCGTGCGTGCGTGTGTTAGGCACAGCCTTGGTAACCGGCCGCACATGATGTTATGGCTGGATCCTCATCGGGTCTGGCGCCCGACAGTCATCTTCCCGTCATCGTCACCCTTAACATTGAATTTATGGAAATTTGACTTTAATGTAAATCGATTGGATTTCGAGTTTAGTGGGGATTGCGGTCATTTATTGTTTTTGGCCATAATTATCACACATTGATTGATGTGCTGTTGCCGAGAATGACGATCCGGTTTCCGTTCGCCTTGGGCTCCAACTATCCCGGAATACCTTTTAACCTTTTCAATCAATCGCCTAATAACTCAATCAGCAGCCGGCCGATTCTCCACTTTCGGGGTGAGTTAGAGGGAGACTAGAACACTGCAAAAAAAAATTACCAATCAATCATTCTAAATTAATGGAAAGTTTGTGGTAACAAATTGAACGTTTTGTTCGAGGTTTCGGGCAGCAGCCTCCTGGCCGGTGAAGCCTGTGCTGGACGAAGAAAAGAAGACTGGAAGCGCAGAAGAACGTCCATTAATCATTGGTATTTTTGTAGGCGCAACGTAGTGGCATAGTGTGGTGACGGCGGCGGAGTGGGTGATATTCGTTGGTTGCTCTCACCTGTGGCCCGGTGGTAATGTATTCGTTCCGAGCGTCGGCGACGGGAGAGTGTATGATATGTGTTATGAATTGAATTGTGGATTAGTGGTTATGGGGTGAGATGGAAGGAGGATGTTGTGAAAAGGATTTGTTTTGAAAAGAATTTCGAATTCTGTGTTAAATAAATTGCTTGAAAGGACTTGTCGGATCTACTCTCGGGGGAGCATATTCACGTTAAGCATTCAAGTATCGAGTGCGAAGGCTGATCTCTGAAGGTAAATGATGATTGGGTTTAAGTACCACTTTGATACAGCTCCTCTAGCAGCTAATTATTATAAATCGCTATTAGTAATCATGCTTTCACCAGGACATTTATCAATTGTGTCTGCCATTCCAATTCGTTAATATTGTCTGCCAATCTTGGGTCGAACTGATGTAGATCCACCAGACACTTGTCAATTTGTAAGACTTCCCAACACAATGGCCCACTGTTCGTCATTGTAAAATAATCGTAAATTAATATCCAGTTCATGACCGAAACAATGAATCTGATTCGATTGTCAATGCGAGAGTGACTGTCGTGATGCGTCGGTTGAGAACACACACTCGAACCACTAATTAGTAGCCAGCACTTGTGCGGAAAAATTTAATTGGCTTTCTGGTGGCAAATCACGATTTATAAAAATTGTGTCAAATATATGATATAAATTAATTCCGATGCGGGACAGGAATTATTTCAGATTTAGTGTTGCTCATGAAAAGCGTACAAAGGCAGAAATGCTTGAAAATCATGCATATTCCACTCAAATTGCACATCGTGACTGAAGCACAAGAATTACACCAGTGTGGGAGTTATGGGCGCGCGATGAAGTAGCAAATTGCGTCCGACCATCCACGAAAGACAGACAGGCGGACAGACGTTTGCGAGATATGAAAATTTTATTAAATGCAATTCCGTTACGTGGCGCAGCATATGCGAAATTGAAACTCCCTCCATCTGCGCCCAACAGCAGGCCGGTGCCTGCAACAAAAGACGCAATTTTCCGGCAGCTTAGACAGCACATCGGTTGGGGAGAAAAACCTCCGCACAAAAAGAAATGGAAACGCTCGGACACAGAGCCGGTCCCGGAAGATGGGGAAATTCATATCACACAACTCGAACAGAACAAAGCAATATCGAGTGGGAAATTCGATGATCCGAATTGGATTCGAACGCGCTGGGGCTTAAAGAGTGTCATCACATGCACACGCTCTCCTCTTTATTTGCATACGCCGCTGACTGCCTTCGGCAGACAGCCGCTTGGAAAACGAGGTAATTTTATTTTAATTAAAGAATCGCAAACATCTTGAGTCGACTGTGAAATTAATCTGCAATCACATTGACGCGCTGGTGACGCGAATTTCGGAAATTGGATGGATTCATTCTGTATTGACATGGAATTAGCCGAACCGTAGCCGTAGCCATCCGCACATCCGGGATAGAAGCGAACGAGTGGAGAACAAATGAACAAACGAACAGACGAAACGTGTCATGCGTTGCGAAACACGGATTACGTGCTAAACGGGTGGATTACGCTCAAGCTGTGCGCTGCAGTTTCTCTTTCCCCGGCGCGATGGGTGACGACGATGGCGACGGCAGCGGTTGTGGCGTGGTGGCACAACACGTGTTGCATGCATAGGTAATTATCAAACCACAGTCTTACTCCTCTCGGCTACAGTTGTTTGTAATCGTATACCAGTCACTCCCCCCACTTCACCAAAGCGCGAAAACACACGCCCAATCGAGGACAAGACCGCAAGACAAATCTTTAATTTATTGGATATCGCGCGGCTTGGACCAGAGTGTCTCCCAGTCGAATTGCTGCGATTTGAATTGTGCAAATGTGAATGCGAATATACCGGTTTTTGTTCCTTTTTTTGCTTTCGTTGCATTAATGCACATGAGCTATGGTGTGGCAGTTGAGGTCTGCTTGCCTGGAGTTTTCAATTCAACAAATTGCAAGTCGCGGTTAAAGGTCCGCGACTTGTGGTCTGATATTTGAGGTGGAGTTTGGATACATACGCATACGATTTCGCAATTTAATTCGACATATCGATCTTCCTTCAGCTTATATTTCATTGCAGATTGAAGATTTCTTTCAAATTTGTTTTATTTAAAAGCATTTATCTAAATAACAGCCTTTGATTCCAAACGATCTCCAATCAAATTGAATAAAATCGATTTCTCAATGTTTTAAGAAGACATCGTTTGCTAAACGAAACTGCATTATTCAATTTCCCTTCTGGTAACACTTTCGTCACCAACTGTCAATAACCCATTGTAATCGGATGCAATATGGTCTCGTCATTGCCAGACATGCTGAATGAAGACATGAAAACATGTTTGCGCCAAAAAGTTTGTGACGTCATTAAAATGTAAAGATTCCTTTTTCAGGCAAATAATGGAAGGACATTGAAAAGAAATCATGCAGATTGCTTGCAGTTAGTACATTCCATGCAGCCTGAGTCATACTTTATCATTTAACCACTTGATTATCAAGAAAATCACGTTTTGAAAAATTGGATGGTGCCAACGAAAAAAGTGCAGTAAAATACTAAATGAATTCAGTGGACTTTTTTGGATACGAAGAGGTCGATTTTAGATTTCGCGTTTTTGGGAATTTTAAGGACTAACGGATGATTTAGAAGGGTGGATATGATGTTGATATGAATAATTTACTTTAAAATGAAAAAAATGATTAGGCATTCGGTATATTTTTAGGACAAAATGGAAAAGTTCATTTTCACTGATGAGGTGAGAATTTAATTAACAACTTAGCTGGGTTATTGAATATTTTACATATATCCACGTCTATATATGACACATAATTATACGCAGACATCAAAAATGCGGTTACAATTTGATCTTTAAGAACTCCCTTGAATGAATTCTACAGGTGAAAACTTAAGTTGTCGTGCATCACTCGTACGCCGGAGATCTCAAAATCGATCCCAGGTCTGAAGACCCTGCATTTCCTCTTTTATTTTGTGGACAGAAATATTTTTTACCGAAATCGATCCCATCTACGCGTTTGAATTCAAATTTTGAAGTAACATACATACATACGTCGCAGTCAAAAGTACCTCGATGTTCCTACAATGCCACAGTAAACTTTTGATCTAGGATAAGAAGCTAAACCTATGCACTTTGTTGGCCTACTAGTCGTACGCAAATTTTTTGATCAACAACAGCACACAGGCAGATCATTTCCACTCAGTACTCCAGACGGAAATACAATCATTCGATGCCTTTGATTCTTTGGGTAACCCTCGCGTAGAGTAGGCCCATTAATTGAGCTCCCACGTCCGTCGTCTGAAACCGCTCCATGACGGCGAAGTCAATTGAAGATTTCAAAATCGAATTTCTTTTTGATTTCAACCGAAATGCTTTCTGCTGTTTGTGCCAATTTCCACAACAGTAGCGGAGAGATCCATTTGCTGCCTCCATCACATTCCCGTCCCTTCGTAATTAGATAAACGAATGTAGAGAGACGTTGGGAAATGTGGGCAGGAGATGGCTGCTTTCGTATTTCTTCATTTTAATTTTATTTCCTTCTCCAGTGGCAACCGATTGGGATGGCTTGATGGTGAGACTGATCGAACACGGAGGCAACCGGGGAGTTACACATAAGAACTAAGTGAAATCGATTTTCGTTTTCATTTTCCATCTTTTCACGACGGCGGTGTGTGTGACTGGAAGGAGGAGACAAAGAATAATGTAGTCGTACCTATACTGAGTTACATATATTTCAACATCAACGTCGCCGTTGTCGTTGTCGAAGAGATATATCGCACACTTCGTGCTGGGTGTGTCTTGTAGTTGTAGAAACAAATTTAATTTCCTTTTGCGCCTTTGAAGATGCAAAAGGCGACGACAACAAGACAAGACGAGAGACCATGCCAGACGAGACATCGAAAGAGAACCAAGAATTAGAGGCCGGGGGGACAAACGAGAATTCAAACTTGAACTGAACTCTCGTTACACCGAGAGCGGAAATTAAAAAAACAACACACTCTTGGAACCTACCGTTGCAAGGTCAAAGGCCTCGATTCCTTAGAATCAGTCACTCTGTCACTGTGTATACATACCACTTTATCTCAATAGATAAGAACTGCTTTCGTTGTTGTTGCTGTTCTAAAGGAAGATCTCAAACTTTGATGCAAACAAGTCAACAAACAAAATCAGAGCAGTGGCTTCGGATCTGTGCTGTGTATGTACGCGCTCAGGCTTCCCGCTCCTACCCCGCCTCCTGTCAGATAACAGGGAGCAGAAGGCAGAGAAGGTCGTTATCTTGTATCGCTTTCATCAAAATGTTGACGGCGAAGGCGAGTTAATTAATTCAATCAAATTCGATCAACAATCTGTACCGCGTGCGTGCGTGCGAGCCTACATATCGCTCTCGCTGATGTCGCGGCCACTTTGGTGGTTTAATTAAATTCCGAATCCATATTCGACAACTGACACGTGGTAGGAAATAATTGAAAGGAAGCAGCAGACACCAGTCGATTGGGAGCAGCATCCGGAAGTTTACACATTCACTCGGTCACGTGCCGCGTTATCATACGTCAGTCATAGCTGCTGGATGGTTGTTCGAATCAGTTGGTCGGTCGAACGTTCGTTTGCTGTTTGCACAGGTTTCAAGTACACAGTGCTGATGCTGGCATGCGCTTCTGCTACCACTGCCAATGATGGGTTGCCGAGGTAAGTTTAAGATTTCCATGGATCGCGGGCAAATTAAGAGCGCTCAGCCACATCCTTTGAATTCCACTCGCATCCTTCCCCGTGGATTCGCTTGTATAGCTCAGGGTGATACATTACTTTTTGCAGTTTTCCTTTTTCTCTTTATTTCTTTCTGCCCCATCATCTGATTTGATGTACGTGCAGCGGCAACCACCCGGGGCAAAAAAGTTCACACATAAATCAAATTAGTGTCACAGAATGGCTCACTCAGCTCTCGGGAGCGGAGCTGCCGCCGCAAGCGACTCCCGGCAAAATGCTGTTCTCCAACAGCAACGACAAAGACATCGTCTAATCGAAAGTTATTGTGAAATTTTGAATGAGAATTAATTGAGTTTGGCCGCAAGGAAAATGCTTCCAAAGTGCACAGCATCACATCACTCATTCGCAGCCCCTTCGTGGGCGTGTGCCTGTGGAGGATGAGGTGGTTTAGTGTGAAAGCACCTGTTAAGAAGCACTCGAAGAGAGGAGAAGAAAATAATCTTAATAAAACCAACGAGCAGGGCGGAGATTCTGGATGGGACGACAAACGGATATGTTTACAACTGCCATTTCGATTCAGTTGTAAGGTTCATTGAATTGTCTATAGCAATTTAAGCAATATCCCGGAACAGGAAAGTTGGTCCTTTCATACACATCCCCCATGCCACCGTCTTCCGACATCATCACATGAGGGCACATTTACTTTTTTTTCGTTCTTTAGTAGGTGCATCATCCCCTGTAGCCTCATTTTGGGCTTTTTGTTGTGTACGTCGTGATGCTGGTGTTACTGGTCTATTTATAGAGTAGTTCCGTCTGTGTGTGCGCACTCCGGTGTGTGTACCTTTGGGCCCTTTCAGTCCAGTTCATTGAAATGGATGTTATTAAAAGAGATTTTAGCCGTACGAAGTAGACGATTTTTCTTGGGGACCATGTCAAGCGAGAAATAATGTCACCTCAAAGGAGCATTTGATTTTTTTATATTGAGGGTGACACTTTGCGTGAAAGATGTGAATGTGATGTCGTAGTTCTCCTTGGCCACCCCCTCCGTTCACGCCGTTGTCACTAAGGAACTGTCAACATCTATTTATCCTTTCCCTTGTCGTTGTCGTCGCTGCTGAAGAAACGATGGAGGAGAACGATTGGCTCTTTGATATACGAGCAGCAGGGAAGAGATTTAATTAAATCGATGTTTGCCAGCGGTGTTTCACAACAGACACTGACTGCACTGCGGATAAGAATTCTCGTCTGGGTGGCTCTCACTGATGAAGTCTTTCGCCATTTCGAAGCTAATAAGAGTGACCGCATATTTACGCATCCAGTGATTTTAGTATTAATTAACACGGCTTCATGGTGTGACAAATGTGGATCTCTGTCTGGACGGGACAGACATCTAGTCTCCGTGTGAGAGTTTACGAGCAACAGTGTCTGGAGCTTATTTGCGAATATTCTCTCGGGCATCGAGACGAAGAAGAGTCATAAAATGACTTCTTTTCACACCACAAGCTTTGGTATACAATTTTCAGAGCGTCACAGGTATATTTCCTGAAGTTTAATCGTATCTCATCTGTCTTTCGACACACATTCACCTAATCTGTTGCAACTTTATCAAAACATCAGAATCGGTGAATGGCTGTCATTGAAACAAAATGCTCTCACATATATCACGTCTCACTCTGTAGCGCGCATCACAGCACATCAGACGCACAAGTATCAGAATTTCATCAATTTTCGGTTGCCCCATTGCACCCGCGGGATTAAGCTTCAAAGAGAATGTCTCACCTTTGCTCTCGTGGCACGTAGACGTACGTCTTGCGTCTGTCGGATCAAAAATAACTTCGTTGTGGGGCACACACTCATTTTGGTTCCAACCCGCGCAATGCTCCATGCAAGTGTTTCCTTAGATCCCCGTCAAATATATCGAAACCGCTTAAGACGACACTCTGTGTTGAAAAACAAGTTATAGTCATTGCACAGAAAATCGGAAGTGGCCCCCGGCACTGCCACATGACCTGACCCCATTCCATGCCATAGAAGGGCGGTGGTGGCGGTGGCGTCGAGGCACATCAACCCCCACCCCGTCATGGCCCCGATGTGACACGGGATAGTGGTAATGGCTTGTCGGGCATTGTTTAATTTAAATTAAAACTCCGGCAAGTGTACGTGCTCGGAATGACATGCCACTGAATAAACCATGTAACCTGTATGTCCTTCTGCACCACTCCGCCACGGAGCACATATTAACCGATGTGTCGGAGGTCAATCGGGCCGCTGCTGCTGGTGAATTTACTTTTGTTTATTTGTTTGCGGTTTTAATTAAACACGAGTTAAATTGCAATTTCGCGAGTGTGTGCGCCATTGGACATGCTGGCGACGAGTCTGCCATTGATGTCGGTGCCCAGCCAACCAGCCAGTGAACGAACGGCAGGCCCATCTGTAATTGGAACGTACATGGTTTCATAATTCGTGTGATTGGAATCACATTCGCAGTGTTCTCGTCGCTCTCCGGCCGCCTGCCACCCCCACAGTGGAAACCGAAAATTAGTTCCGATTCATTTGTCTGAAGAAATCCGTAATTAAAATCATAGACGATCTCTTGAGTGGATGGGTTTTATCGGGGACCAGCTGGCTCATGGCTGACGTTGCCGCTGCCTCCATCGCCGCGCCATCCCAACATCATCGTTGTCGACTGCGCTGTGGCCGTTGTCGTTGTTTCGTTTGGCAGGAGCTCAACACTTTCAAGTTTGACTGGAAATTCATTGGGTGACGGAGACTTTGCCTTTTGTTCAGCGGAAGTACACACAAATCAATTGTTGTTGTGAGCCGTGGTTACAGACGGCCGCTACTCGCTCGTAGGGAGCAGGAACGCCATCTCGGGTACCACCAGTTCGTTGTGGCAATTAATTATGGTAATTCATCGAGCGAGAGGAGAAAGCTGAGGACTTGATGTGGTTGGATGTGATTTTATGCCGTTTTACCACTAGCAGCGGGCGTTGGGCGCGACTATTGATGGGACAATTCCGATGGAGATGGCGCATCTTTGAAATTGCTTCCTGTTCCCGAAATCGGTATTCCCACCGGAAATAGACTCCAGAGTGCGGTAAAACTTGACATTTCCTGTTCGGTTTTCCATAGGATAACTTCAAAAATGATGGTCTGGGAACAAATGCTGACGGACAACTTTGCTGAACTTTTTTGCAATTTCAAATTGTTCTCAAAATCCGATGAAATGGGAAAAACGTACACAATCCGGGGATCAGTCAATTGGAGTGTGTCTAATGTATCTAGGTCGTGTGCTGGTGTTTGCACAAAAATTCATACATTCGTCGTTTCAAATTTGTAACATTTTACGCTCGACTGTTCATTATTTTCCAATGATTTGATTCATCCTCTGTTTGCTCAAAGGCGCACCCACGTCTAAATAAATAAGCTAGGCCACCTTAACGGGAGGAGGAAGTTGGGGAAGGAAGAGGAAAAAAAAAAGATTACAAAATCCAATTAAATCATCCCTTCCTACCTTTCAAGGCGAAAGCTATCTATTCTAATCCGGCAAACAAAGGCAGGATACACGCCACTCTACAAACACACATATACGCACTGTCAAACAGGCGGGAGAGAGGCACATGCACGTTCCGAGAGCAACCAACAACATCCCAACTGCTCACAATTACACACCATCGAGACGCGTCATACAATACGTATCCCCTCGTTGACCCTTAGTCACTCTCTCTCCCACTCTGCGCTTCCATGCACACGCACAAACCCATACACCGGATTGAGTACAAAACAAATTGACACTGTGTCAATAGACATAACTGACGACGGAGGACTGTCGACAGTCGGTTGTCGACTGTCAGTTGTTGGCTGTTGGTTGCCGAGAGGACTACGGTGGCAGGACGAGCGGAAGGGTCAGGCACCGTGTGAAAGAAATGAGAGAGGGAGCGGGATAATGATGAAAAAGGATACCCTTATCAAAGGATACTCTCGTCGCTGCGCGCCATATTATTATATGAACAATCGATTTCGTTTTTATTTCGGCACTTACACTTCTACCGCACCACACTGACAACTGCTACCGAACGCACCCTTTGCGTCCGCGGTCCGATGCCGCCCGCCTTCTTGGATACCGGAGCTCCTCTTGTTGAGAAACTCAATGTTGCTCCAGCATTGTTCGGTTGAGTGTGCCTGGGATGTGGGTTCACTTTTGTATATTCTTTACATGCGGTCCCGGTCCTCCCGGTGATGGTGTTTGGATTATTCGGTGTTTGCTTGTCCTTTGATAAAAGACAGTCCATTTGCTATTTCGGTTCTGAATTTGCAACTCATCAGAAATCGTTTGTCAGGCATGCCTGGGAAGGGGGATGATGACATCAAGTATCCGGACCTATTTCGAAAGGATTCCTCATTGAATGTAGGTGTCAAACCGGTTTCTAATGAATCCCTTTCAAAAGCCCTTCACGTCATCATGATTTCAATCATAATCAATGGATCGACAATGTACATGTGATTGTTGTCTTGTCATTGCCAGAGAACAACCACCCCATCCCACCACCCACCTGAAAAAAGATCTTCAGGGACGAGCCAAGAACTGAATGCAATTGTATAGTAACACGGAAGAAACAGAGACGTCGAGAAAGGGAGTCAGTCCCCTCGGAGAGACTGTCTACTTGTTGGAGGCAAGCCACAAATTATACTCAACACTACCTCGACAATTGTCTGGACTGAGTTGAGTTGGCGGAACTACAATAAATCTCATGTTAAATGTTCCAAAATTATGTATGACTTCATGAGCAGCCCGGAACGGTGCAGGGCACCACAGCACCAAGCTGCAGCTGAATCTGTACATATTTCAGTTGTGGATTTCAATTCTCACTACGAATTGGCACCGGGCCAATCCCGAAGACAACTCGGAAATGCCTGCATGCCAGCTGAACGTTCGAGGGATGATCCTGATTTGGTTCATTGGAAATTTATAAGTACACATTCGTAATTTTTGTCAAGTGCAGATATTCCCTGCGCACCACAATGGGATGACGTATCGTTCCCTTCCAGTTCTCTCGTTATCGACCACAGTCTGGGGGATCCTTCCTCCACACGTAGTTTCGCGTTAATTTAATCAAATCCGCATTCAAAGTTTCACCCCATCCACCCGTTCAGACGCGGCAAGGAATGCCGAAAATTAAATTGGGAACGCGACACCTACTACGGTACTAATTCAATTTGCTTGTTCCATTAATGCATTGCGAGTGTAAAACGAAAGGATTTATCCAGTCACATGTTTGTGGCGTAAAACACCGAAAACCCCACCGAAAATGGCACGGGCAGGAGCAGTATGGCACACTCCACCGCGCCCCGCATCTGGGATGAAGTTTTGAGCTGGGAAATGCGCAGTTTAAATTAATGAAATTGTCTATAATGACGCGACATACCGCAAAGTAGATTTAAACGAAGTAATATGCTGGTCGATGAGAGCGCAACGCTGATCTCAAACAAAACTTCATACACTCCCCGATATGACCGTACTTCTATGCAGCCATCTATACACACGTTCGTACGTATCGAAGCACAGACATACCGTCGCTGCTACTGCTGCTACATTGGTCTTGGTCGATTTTCACCACATAAACCTGGCAGTGTACCCTTGGGGACAATTTCGAGTGAGGAGGGTTGGGTACTTTATAGTGCTGATGGGCTATGTGTGTAATTTTATTGATAGCTACTCATCAATTGGTGGCTAAATTCAGCTGACGATGGGGTTGCCTCTGCTTCCATCACTGCTACCACCATTAGGAGCAGATCTGATGTCGTTCATCGTCATCGTCGTCGCCACCGCCTTCGTGCAACTCGTCGGCGTCGTTGTTGGTAGTTGAGTCGTCGATAAGCTGATGAGACCGAGATAGCAAGGGCATGTGGGTTGGAAAAAAAAAATTAAGACACTCCGCGGCTTTTCTTTAGGTACACTTAATTAAAATTGGAAAATGGCCGTTAGAGATCGGAGTGAAAAAAAAAATTAGGCCAACTTGACCACCTACCACTAAGGCTTATCATAACGTTTCACGTACACTGAGAAGTAAATAAAATATAGGCCAAAGAAAAGCAAAACTTTTAAAGAATATCCCTGATCCTGGGTATCAAGTTGCTTATTCATATATGTACATACCTGAGTCGAAGAAGCCTCCGCAGTTGAAACTGCACTAAATTAGGAACTTTACAGTGACAGTGGACCGGCTTAAAGATGCCAAACTTATATATTTTATCTCCATACTTAGGAATACCTCATACAGTCCCCGTGGAGTTCGCTTTGATGATCACCATATGAAGGTTACCTTTTATATTTCGGGATTGGGCAAGCCTAGTGTTGCAATCTGGCAACTGCCAGCTCTATCGTAAAGTTTGACATTTTTAGGTTATACGCACTTAGAACGCTTTTAACATACGACCGCTATTTGTGTTGTTTACAATAACTTAAAAGATTGATCTCGCCCAAAAAATGGAATTAAATCGTGAACATTTTCGTGCGATTATTTTTAACAACTTTCGACGTGGATTTACTCAACAACAGTGCATCGATGAACTTAGTTCAATTTTTGGCGATGAAGCTCCATCAAGGACCAGTGTTTATCGATGGTATGGTGAATTCAACCGAGGTCGTAGTTCACTGCAAGACGAATTTCGTGAAGGTCGTCCAAAATCAGTTGTTGTTCCGGAAACCATTGATGCTGTGCGCGGACTGATACTTGCAAAATCATCATTTGACCTATCGTGAGATTGAGACAACCTTAAGCATACATTCATTATTGCATGAACATTTGAGCGTCAAAAAAATTTGTTCGCGTTGAATCCCAGACAATTTGTCAATCGCTCAAAAAAAGACTCGTGTCGATTGGTCGAAAGAAATGCTCCAAAAATACGATCGTTTCGAAACACGTCTATGACATCGTGACAGGTGATGAATCGTGGATTTACACGTATGAGTCCGAAAGTAAACAGCAGTCGACTGTATGGGTGTTTCAAATTGAGCCAAATCCAACAAAAGTTGCACGCGCACGAAGCACTTCCAAGCAAATGGTTGCCTGCTTTTTTGGGAAAAATTGGACATGTCCCAACCGTACCACTGGAACAACGCAGAACAGTCAATTCTGTAAATGGTAAACAACCATTTGTTTGCCAGAAATCAGGAAACCCAACCGCCGAAGACGGATCACTCTTCACCACGACAATGCGAGCTCTCACACATCGACTGACACAACTGTATTTTTGAGCACTCAAAACATCGATTTGATGGGTCATTCGCCGTATAGTCCTGGCTTGGCACCGAATGGCTTCTTTTTATACCCGTACGTAAAAAATAAAATGAGACGTCAACGTTTTTCGACACCTGAAGAAGCGGTTGTTGCGTTCAGAATGCATGTTTTGGCGATACCTCAATCAAAGTGGCAGAAATATTTCGACAATTGGTTCATACGCATGCAAAAGTGTATGGATGTTAGTTTGGAATATTTTGAAAAACAATAAAGCTATTTTCGATGATTAATATTTGTTTTCGTTCTCTAATCCCGAAATATAAAAGGCAACCCTCGTATAACAAAAAGCCTTGCCTTCCTAAGCTTCATAGGAAGTAGATGCAGATATGATAGCTGACCCTCTGAGCAGACACAGTCTAAAACAAGGGCCTATTTGAGAGCAAATTGTACAGGCGACATCCTTAAACATTCAAATGAACGTAGTGAGCATATATTATTGTTCCTGAGTGTTCTCCCCCAAAAAATATTAAACTGCAGCAGTGCAGTAGACACTCATGCCGTGTGACCCCGACTTGGGGGAATACTCGCACGTACAACGAGCAGATACATCTCACATATCTTCTCCCCGAACTGATCCGCTCCCCTCCACAGAGCCCGTTCAAACACGATAATTTGATGCGTGCACACATCTTCTCAAGGGATGCATAAAGAGACCCCCTTATTAAAAAAGACGAAGCGGAAGGTTTCAAATTTCAATGAAATTCAAATAAAATAAATGGAATGGCAAATCTTTTATGCACGACCACACAAGAGTGTGGGCGGCGAACACAGAGAGGTGGTGATGGCGGCGGAGGCGAAAATAAAAGGGACGCACGCAAACAGTGCACAACACCGGAATGTGTTGTGTTTCAGACATGTTTTTGAGTTGCAATTCACGTTGGAATTCCTGGTGGGACAGACGACAGGATGCCAACGCAACGAAGATAAAATGCGACCACTATACACTTTTGTTGAGCGACGCCGCCGCGCCGTTGCCGCCCTGTCGTCCCGCCATTGCGAGTATTTGTTCAATCCAAATGCCATCCGCAGGATGGGTGGTGGAAAGTAGTGACAGTGGGGAGATACAAAACAGCTATATCAGCTGAACTCAATCGCAATAATGGACCTCAGCGCCGAAGATTAGGGGGGAGCTGAATAGTGAGGAGGGTTCAACGGTAAAGAACGGTGAGTAGACGATTCATAGGGTAGGCGATGGTGTCGATGTTTGTAGTAGATAATCTCCTATTAATGAAACTCAAGTTATTTGTGAAGCTCTCGG
Organism: Eristalinus aeneus; assembly: GCA_955652365.1. NCBI lineage: Eukaryota > Metazoa > Arthropoda > Insecta > Diptera > Syrphidae > Eristalinus > Eristalinus aeneus. Next base: position 100,113,019 of record OY019131.1, read on the forward strand.
TGTCTTCGTCGACGCCATTCAGTGGGGGAGGAGAGGGCCGGTTATCTGCGATCTATGACAACGAAGATGAGTCTACTTTCAGCAGCATTGTTCGGTTTACTTAACGTTTGTGGCTTTTCTCCCCCGAAGGGTGGATCAGATTTTGATTCTAAAAGTGCGCCTGGGATGGCTTATCTTCACCACGAACGACACGTTCTTGTTTCCTTTCCTCATTGCTCTCCAGGTTTTTTTTCTTCTTTTCACTTTCAATGCAGGCACAAATGATGAATTTCTTCAAAAGAACAACGAATCCTTTGAATTCATAGAATTAATTATTGTGAGTTCCCATTGACAACCTGGAGCAATTATCTTCTCAATGATTTACCACACACTGCTTAGAAACAAACACACACACGCCAGGGTTGAGCAATCAAATCCTTATCGCATGCGGTCAGAGCCCACCTCCCGCTTCCGCATTCTCACTTCTATTTACACACGAAAGTCACAATATGTCTGAAGACCATATTTCAACTTTCCTTCAAGAAGCAATTAAGGAGCTTATCTTCGGAGAGCACCACATCAGGGTGTTAATAGGATTTCGACTTAAGAGTGGAAGTGGCAGCAGCTAGGCTGCTGGATGGTGGCTCGTGGCTGAAGAAATGTGTGGTCGGGTGAATCTCCTTGTGCACTCACGTCTCCGGAGCTGCCTTCGCGCAGATTTTAATTAGTCACCTTGTAGTCAGTGTCTTCCTTTGGCCGAAACGTAGTCAGTGACAAAGACAATTTGTCATCGCTCTCCCTCGTTTGGGCTCGTATTTAATTTATTTTGCGAATCATCAATCATCTCCCACATGGCCGTCGCTGGTTCCCGTTTCATCTTCACGACTGCAGTAAATTACGGCAGACATTCGCGCGGACTCGCGGAGTGTGTCAGTTCTAAGGCCTAATGAGATGAGTGGTCGGTGGGTATGGACAGCGTTTGGTCGTTTGAAAAATTCACGTCCCATTGCAGCCACAGGCAGTGAATGCCCTAGAGGAATGGAATGGCACTAAAAATCTGAAGAAGCTGAAGGGAATGACTTTCACTCCTCTGGCACCTTATCTAATTATTAACGTCTCTTTGATTTTTATTAAATCTGGATTTAATTATGACGCCAGTTACATTTTGTCTGAGGTTTCCACAGTGGCATTTTAATTGCGTTTGCGAAGGTGCCTGGGAATGCCAGAGGATTGTTTTCTCGCAAATATTTCCGACAAGCAAAGGCAGACGCGGGTGAGTGCGCGTTTTAATTAAAATACAAGGAACCCCCGAACCGAAATATGAAGAAGAATTTTTCGTCGACAATTAAGGGAGGCGCGCCGAGGTGACTGAAAACGAAATGAAAATGATGCATAATTGGCTGAGCATGAAATGCTATCAGGTGCCTGGATACATGAAAGTAGCCACAGGCAGGAGGTTTCTTGTTTTGGCAAAATGAAATCCAGAAGAAACTCCATGCTTGTCAGAATCGACCCAATTGTGACTGCGTCGTTGAATTCTTCAACATCACCATCACCTTTCCCGATACAAAGTGTAATCGAAACGAAAATATCGCTGGTATTCGCTTCGTTCGACTGGAAATGACTAAAACTTTAAGATTCACATCACATCGGGGCACATCAAACGTCGACGAGCACCGAACATCGACCACCGTGATCCAATAATCGGTGCAATCATATGTTGCTCAAGGGCCGAACGATGGTTTCGATGGCTGGCTGAGTGGCTGCATGACTGGGTCGTTGCCTTTGACTACGTGGCGGCATGGCGGAACATTGGCTATCCATCCTTCGACACGTTCGAACACAAACAAAATTAATTCATCGACTTATAGGTGTATTATGTTTATTCATTAGCTTAATGCATGAAAGATCAAAGGATTAAATTATTTGATTATTATTTCACCTCGATGGGATCTGCCCTCGTGGCGGATGACGGAGTCACGCACAAAGGCACCCAAATGTGGTGCGCACTCGGAACATACTCCTCCGCATGCTGGAATCCGACGCAACAAGGAAGGTGGTCTTCTCCAGTGGCGTTGATGACGCTGCTGATGGCCGTCATGGCCAGAAATGTGAGCATTAATTACAAATCTGTCACTTCAATCAACAGCAGTCGGGCGCGGTTATTCAAACAAATTAATTTATTTTCCAACACCAACCGTCAGGATCTGACGCGGCTGCTGTTGCTGCTCTCTGCTGCTCTGCATCGCTGTTGTTGCCCTCAACGCCACAAATTGCTGTTCGAAAAAATTCGTAAAGAGTGTCCAGTGTCCTTGGAAATAAAAAAACCGAAAAAAACACGCAGAGAAAAAAGTAAGCCTCGTGGAGTGCAGGCACTCGTCCATAATACGAAAACCAACATATCGCGCGGTTTTATTAAGTGTTATGGACTTTTGTAGCATTTTCGATGGGTTTTCGAGTTGAAAAATCATCCGACTGCCCTCCTGTCAACTCGTTCTTTCCTCCCGTGATCCTTTGTGTGGTTTCCCCGTTGACGTATGCCCTCACACAGCTTTGCTGTGTGTGTTCTGGCCTATGCTGCCTGCGTGTGTGTGTGCGAATTTTTGCAATTTAAAACTTTCAATTGTTTGGCATTAAGAGCCTTTTTTTCCAGTTCGAAATTGAGTGTGCTGGACGATAATGATGATGCTCTGCCCCTGACTATGATGCAGTGCATCGCTATTCAAATCACATGCATCCACAGTGCGTCCGGATGGACAAAGGCGAACGAACAGAAAAAAACAATAACCAAGGGAAGGCAGCAGAAGCAACTACTCGCAGAAGCAAGCCCTCTCACAATCACCAGCAGTGGCAGACTCATACCTGTAGCAGTGGGTCTAGGACGACAACGACGAAACTGTGCACATTAAATTACTTGCCCCAATTAATGCCCAGGGAATGAGGTCTGCAGTGCTGTCTCCACTTTAATGAGCACACACCCAGAAAAAGAATGAGACGCTACCACCGCAGCTCGGAATTTTTATCCTTCACAGTTCCAGTCGGAAACTATTTTTTCTTGCTTTTGATAGCACTTCCTCCATCGACTACCAGAAGATTGAAGTAGAATGAAGAAGAGAGGGGAAGGTGGAGGGAAAGTGGGGTGGCACGTTCTACAAATATTAATCCTTCGTTTTGCACTGTTGCAGATGTTCTCGGGCGTAGTGGGTCCTGGCCACTAGCTGGTTTATCCATTATGAGCATTAAGAGCAGCCATTCGCCACGTTGTCCACCACCACCGCCACACAAGCACCCTGAAACCGCTCTCAAAGAGAATGCTGCGGGATGGGGCAAATCTCCGACTGCATTTAAATTGACCAACAGCAGTAATAAATGCAGGGGTTTCTTTTTGTTTTGTGTCCTCTCTTTAAGTACTTCTCCCTCGAGTACAGACCAACATCTACTCGGTCTCGACCACGAGAATGACTATGTCCGGGGCGTCGCGTCGCGTCGTGTCGGTCGGCACTCACCAAGATGCAGCTGGTGCCAGAATGTAAACCTCGTAGTTGACCAGAGTTGACTCAGCGGATCAGTGAAGGGTACAGTGGTGTATCCCTGCACTCGAACTAGTACACTATTACACCACAAAAGAGGTTACTCTATTGAAAGTGAGAATGTGGAGCTTCACACATGACCAGAGGGGCTACGGCGACGCCACCAGACTAGGAGAGATATGATCTGGAAAAAAAGGTTTCTTCCTTTTCGTATCCACCACTGCCGGTTGGCTGCTGGCTCTTTGCTTGTTTATTACGAATTTCGCTTGAGGTTGGGGACGGAGAAAATTAATTTTGTTCTCAACAGCATCTCGTATCAGATGGCAGTGGTCGCTGTTGCCACGACGCGTTGTGGTGGGTGTTGCGACACTGTGGTATACATGGCGTGAAGTAGCATGCAATTCAATGACAACGCACTTTTTGTAGACACATAATTGAAGGCGCCCTGCTTATGGAGCAACGTATAAGCATGTAAGCTGCTAGCGTGCACAGGCCGAAAGCGAATTTCTTTGATGTTAAAAGAGTGTATGAAATTTATAGGGAGGATAGGGAGTTTGTGAGTGATAAGTACCATCCATCAACAACAACGCTTAAGGTGGCTAGACCATGTAGAGCGCATGGACAGCACTGCTCCGGCCCGAAGAGTTTTCGAATCCGAACCACAGGGACAACGCAACAGAGGACGTCCTAGACTGAGATGGCGCACACAAGTGGAAAAGGACATCAACCATCTTGGAGTGCGCAATTGGAGACAGCTGGCAAGAGATCGTGCTAGCTGGAGAGGCATGTTGGTTGAGGCCCAGGTCCACCCCGGACTGTAGCGCCATCCGAAGAAGAAGAAGAAGTACCATCCATCAAGGGTATTATCTAATAAGTGTGACAAGATCCAAATTCACGGCCGTGGGTCGTGGGATAATGGATCCCTTGCTGATCAACCATCCCTGAAATTCGAATCAGATGAGCTAAACTGAACAACAACTCAATGACACGGCCGTCCTTGAATTGCTCCTGTGTTGTAAAAAAATTAAAGCACTTACTGCATCACCACTTCACCTCCAACACCAGGGTGCAAGGCTTCTTCAAATCGCATTAAATAAATTCGCAATCAAAACAAAAGAACTGGGGAAAGAAAAAAAAACTTTTGCAAAGCAAAAAAAAAAAAAACAAAAAACAGCACACTGGATAATGCCCATCATCCAGAACTCCTGAACAATTAAGAATGCCGCGTGAATCTCAGGCGAAACTTTCCGGGTGAATTCTGCGTGTTTTTTTGTTTTTTCTTGTTCAAGACTCTTGTCGTTTTTCGCCAGCTCTTTCCACTCGCCCCATTTGTAAGGAAAACTTTTGACGAATTTCAAAGAAAACTTTCCCAAGAATACTCGGATACTCACAAATCCAACTGCAGCGTCTTCAATACCTTAAATACAAACCTGTCCGCTTGTCTGGCTGCACATGATGAGGAAAGTCCCGCTCCTGAGATTTCCTCACGAGAAAAAGAAACGAACGGGGAAATAAAAAATTCAATCGCAGCAGTAGTTTGACCAACTTTGCCGCTTCCTTTTGCCTATCCAAGAGGCTTGCTTCTATTAGGCGGCGAATGTAGTGGCTGCGCAAAGTTTTGCACTCCAGCCAACTCCTTTCATCTCACCTCAAACACACGACACAACACGAAAGGACAGGACAGTAAAACACTTGCAAACCACTCGAAACACCACTTCACCGTTATTTTCCGGCTATTTTTGTCACCCATTGGGAGGAAGTCGTTGACGTTTTCGTTGCATAAATTGACTAGATGAGGCATAGCCGCGTGCAATATTTAAGAAAGGCAAACTTCTCCTTCAGCTATTCCGACATCTTGCCAGTTTTCCAACAAAAGTGCCCCCACGGGAGAGATCAACTTCACTTTAGCACTGGACCAACGAGACTAACCAGCAGTGTGTTTGTTCTGGACAAAGAATAAAATAACAAAAAACCTGACCCCTCTGCGAAGCTGACTCGTGTTCCCTGTGTGAAGTGTATGTGTGCTTGCTAAAGCGATTAGCACCTCGTCGTGAGCCTGAGCACCTAACTACCTGACAAGCTGGCCCATTCAAAGAGGGCCCTCTTTCGAGCCTTGACGAGGCGCGCTGCAGTATACGAGAAGTTTCTAACAAGTTTGTCCCACTTTTGCCGCGGCCAGTGACTCAGATATAACCAGCAGATAAAACGCCCAATTGGCAAGTTGGTGTTAATCGGAAAGTCGAAAACAACAACGAGATCATGATGAGCCGTCTATTAGGCGGGGAAGGCGACTTTACGTCATACGGTCGCCATAGAGGAGGCTACACCCCGGTTTGAGACGGCACATATTTATTTGGGGGAGGATGTGGGGAGGCGGTCATTATTCTTAATGGCAGCCTTTGCAACTCCTCGGGGACTTGATTACGGTGCAAACATGAAAGGATGAACCATTGGATAAGACAGATACACACCCCGCCCACACATACACTTTATTTACGCAACAATTCATCCTCTGCTAAGGGAGCACTTTATCATCTCACAAAGGCGATGGCTGCGTTGGGGGAGAATGGCAAGGGGATGCGCATGGTGGTGAGTGAAAAACCATAATAAAGGAAAAAAATGTGAGCAAATGGAAAAATTCCAACGTCCGAGCAGCGCCGCTGCCGTTTACCTGCCCGAATAATGGAGGATGAATCACGTGCGCGTTGTTGCTAAATTTCTTAATGACCCCGAAAACCATAAAGTCTGTTATTAAGGGAACGGCGTCTATACTTCGTTGTTTTTTTCTTCTTCACTCCCTCTGAAATTCACCCCGGTCAGTGGAGTTCCTTTTTTTCAAAGGGAACTTAAATCCGAGGAGTCCCTTATAAACGATGATATAACTCCTTATTAAATGACCATAAGTTCACCGGGTTTCACTTACCGTGCTGCAGTGTGGGCTGTGGGTCTTGAGCGAAGTCGGGGACAGAAACATAAAACCACGTTTTAAGAATAAGAGGAAAGCCTTACCTGTTAAAAATTAGAGCCGTACTTTTAATGTCTGGAGTAGAAGCTTAAAAAAACGATGGTTTGTATGCGGAACAAACGCAATATTTAATTGTTTAAAACATCGCTGAATAACTCCTAAGGTTCTGCCGTAAAGTCGACGACGCAATCATAAACCCACTCCCTTAAAAAATGTTAGATGTTCTCGTATATAGATTATGATTTCGCAGGAAATCACAGAAAATCTCCGCTTGAAGTCCTCCCTGCCTAAGTGCGCGGCTTGATTTTGAGTTCATTCAAGGGAAGAAGAAAAAATTTGAAAAAAGGCAAAACGTACTCAGCCGTCTTTGAGTGTATTACCGTGCGCACCTACGTGTTGAGGGTAAACATTTGAGCGCAATGAACCGTGGAAAGTTTTTCTATTCGCCGAGGTTGAATAATAAAAATTGATTGCATACTAAAAGTTACTTCCATTATACCCATCTCTGGGTGGCGGTGCGACCTCTACAGCCCAACAGCAGGATGCAAGAAATGAGGAGAGTGAGTCTGAAGCAAAAAAATTAAACTCCTCGTTCATTTTTTTTTTTTCTTCATCAGCTCCCACTCCGTTCCGGTTTCATATCCTTGCTAAGTGTTTTATTATTTCAGTTTCACGTACACATCCACTATGGCGGGAACGGAAGGTGGTTGAGTACTCCGGAAGACTGTAACAAACTCAATTCCGCCCCTATCGTCGCATCTGCCTCCTTCCGAGAGTCGTCGGCATCGTCGTCGTTGGTCGTCAGTTTCTATATGCATGACTATGATGAGAAAGTTTCGTTTCAACGGCTGGTGGGCACAAGCCACGAATAATGTGAGGGAGTGAGTTGGAGGTCCTGGCGGCTTTAGCATTGCCTGTTAATTGAATTTCACCTTCGATTGAAGGCAGCCAAATTACAAAATAATAGGAGCCAATTAGCAATCACTTGAGAGAGGCACTTTTGGTTTAAAATTAAATTTTGTTTGTGTGTATGCGTGACTGCCTGGGTGGGAGAAAAAAAAATCTCAAAATGAGTTTGAAGGGTGAAAGGAGAACAGTCAGTGGACTTAGGGAGAAAGTTTAATACAGAGAAACATCAAATTGTGCTCGGCAAGGAGAAACTTTGATTCAGTGTGCATTCAGGTGAGCACAGCAATGCACTGCACCTCTCTTCCAACCACTAGCACCGCTGGTAGCCGGGAGCCGATTGCATGGGCAGCATGGGGACTAATTTAGTTTCGCCTCCAGTCAACACAAGCACTTTAGTGGAAATAAATCGAGTACGGTTTCACTTTTGACACAAAGGCATTAATTTGTGTTTATCGAGTGCATTTATCTACACAACACACAAGCCACACGTTCTGCCCAGATGCGAGGAGGTACTTTTCGTAAACGAACGAGACGTTAGACGATGGAGGTCTTAATCAATTCGATTCGGCCTGACTTCTGCTTCGTTTGCATGCATTCACAGTTATGTACGCTCTCTCTCTCTCTCTCTGTTTCAAAATGAAATCGATATTATTTTTCATTTTTCGACTTCCCTTCCCCCGTGGTGTCATCCAAGCGAAAGCAGCGGATAGCCAAACTGTCCCCTAGATTGTGACTGCACAGAGGCCACTCCAAGCCACTCCAAACCACTCCAAGCCCCTCCAAACCAATCCAAGCCTACGAAAATACGTGCCGCACTCTCCAGTCCTCGGCAGCGACGGCGGCGGTGGCGTTGCTGTGAAAACTGTCAGATGAAATAAATTTCATTTTATCGAATCGTAAATCATAAAATGACATTCATAGGTGGAGATAGTGTCGTATTTGTTCATGTTTATTGTATTGAGCCCAAGGGCCCACACACAAAGGAAAAAAGCAGCTCTTCTCTGTTCATGATAAACCTGAGTTCACTTCATAAGCATAAATATACAACGTATCTACGGCGCGTTCGGCACGAGGATGACAGCCGGTCGAGCTTGGGGTTGGCAGAATGGGCCTTCAGTGCGTACTGACTACGAGTATATACAGAGTTGGCGGGGGTGGCGTCTGCTTGGGGTGTGTGCGGTGTTCGTCCAGAGTCTACAGTTGGAACGTGTGCCGAATTCATCGATTTCGTGTCGAAGGAGTAGCAGACGCAGCAGAGGACCGAAGTTCCATACCTACCTCCTGGGATCACAACGCAGGCACAGACACCAGCTTTAGCAGCAGCAACCAGTGAGCAGGGCGCACAAGAATTTGTAACTCCATTTGTGTGTCGATTGTTTGCGGGAATGGAGAGAATGACAGAGTGGAGAGAAGAGTCTGGTGGGTGGGCGAAAAAATGTCAATGCCATTGCCAATGATCCGCCTAATTTGAGGGTATATTGAATCCTGGAACAAAGGATATGACAAATTGTCTATCTCTGGAGTGAGCGATAGGTACCAACCCGCAATCACAGTCCTTATTGAATCATGAGATACATGGATGACTCACAATTCAATCAGCGAGAGAGTGGGAAACCACTTCCACCTTAATTAAAATGAAGCGATTAAACCGGGACCAAGTGTGCATAACAGCCAGTAGTGTGACACCGCCGGCGACGATGAGCTGCTTGAGAATCTTGCGAGTGGCTCGAGGCGTTCACCTTCTGCCCACAAGGCGCCTGTCAATTCGATAAAGTGCCCCGTCACTGGCATTATACTACCATGCGTGGTGGCAGCAATTAATTACCACGGATAGTCCTTAACGCCAATTGCCCATGGCGATAAGCGCCGTGGAGGTTGAACGGGTTGAATGCAGAATGCACGAGAATTGAGGTGCACTCAAGTGCGAACACAGTCAGTCACAATGTTATCTCCAGGGCGCGGCGCGTTCTCACATTTTGCAGAGGAAGGCTGCACTTAAGTTCTTCGGGGGCACCTACCGTCTGGTATTGTCCTTCATTTCAATGGAACTAAACGCCTCCGATAAGACGCTTAATTGATGTTCAGATTCAATGGAATCTGAAATGAATTGAAGTTGTTTCGTTCAAGGATTATATCTCTTTAATCCAGTTCTTCATCTTCGCTTAGCACATAATTCAATATTTTTCTTTGTTGCCTCCAGCGCCTGGAATAACTTTGCCCTTTCTACGCACAAGAGACCGAGAAGCAAATCCACCCACACCTGACTGAAAAAATTACACGCTTGTAACTCCAAAGGAATCGCATTTCAAATGATGAAAAGAATGAGGTCTTGTTCCTCTGGGAGAACGGCCAAATATTGTTGTTTCCTTCGAGCATGCCCCACCGTCGACCTTACCCAGAGCGTGGGCCAGTGTGCCTCCAGGAAGTTAGCATACTACGTTTTCGTAAAGCGAAGACGTCAAGCAATTCCCCCTAATTGCTTCAAAAATAACACAATCCAAAGTCTGCTGTGCCGAATTTATCAAAAACTCATCGAAAACAAATAAAGGATGCAACAAGACACTCCGCTGTTGCAATAAAAAACGGGCAACGAGCCCTCGCCATGAAATCCAATCCCAGGCATAAATGATGCACGAGAAGCTCTCCCGATGATTATCAAGTTGTACGTATCCGGACACAATTATAAGAGAATCTGCAGTTTTGCCTTACAACTCCATTGACTAGCGATTTACATCTAGCCGACAAGATGGTGAACATCATCGCGATTGGGAAACTACGTGTTGGGGAGTGTTAAGAAAATTAATACCTCTAATCGGATTAGCTTCGCGCCGGAAATTCCTCTGTTGCCCCAGCTAGCACCAGCAGATGAGGAGCTCCAGAGTGCAGTCTCTGTGCTTGGTTGTGAGACTTACTGGTACCCATTGCGGTGGCATTTAACGAAAATACGAGTATAATTAAGTTTTGCATAAGTTATGTGGCGGGTGCTGGTAGCTACTGTGTTTGTGGCGCGATACCGTCTCAACGTGACTCTACGTATTTACCTCCAGCGTCGCAATCATCGTCATCGACTACCGCACCGTCCGTGACGTTGGCTTAGTCGTTGTTGCTGATTTCTCATCGACCAAGGTGTTTTCAACTCACTCAAATACAAGTCACTCTTTGTGAGGGGAAAGGCATGAGAAAACTTCAATTTCTTGTTTTATTGTCTCCCCAGAAACGGGGGGAGTCACCGAAGAAATTTTCAATTCCGTCTCCTTTAAATCAGCGTGAAGCGTGCCTCTCTGGGAACCCACTTAATTATTAATATTTTCATTTGCTCGGAGTTAAGTGAGTTTTTCTTTCAGCTTCTCGGCATCTTCACGATGTGGTTGGAGGCGTGTGCAAATCCAATTATCGATTACCACACCAGTTGCAGGGCTAAATTGTGCGTGCTGCTGCGAGCTCTCGTCTCATTTGCGCCCCAAAAATCCCAACCATCATTTTGGTTTGGTTTAGTTTTGAAGTCCTTTAAACTAATTACTTGACCTTTTCATAATTTAATTGCATTCCCACCGAGGAGCCGGACGGGGATAGGGACAGGGCACATTCAGGGAAGTTAATTTCTCAAAAGGGTTCCCTCAAGGACGAACAGCAGTCATAAATTTTCGCTTGTTCAGCGCGTCCCAAGTCACCTAAAAATATATGTATACATGGTGCGGTGTGCAGCAAGAGTTTCCATAAATCAACTTTAATTTGCCTCGCCATGGTCGTTTTTGTTCGCACTCGGGATTCCCGATTCTCGATTCCCGAAACGGAATTTATCGCCCTTAAAGCGCCGATGAATTCATTACACGACGTGGTCGGCGACGACAACGGCGACGAAGACATTCACCACCAAGTCAGGCACAGTCGGGCAACTGCCTCGTAAATGAAGCCCAAACCATTCGGCAAATAAAACAATCCATTAAATGGTGCGCCCCATAAAGTGGTTTGCCGAATTCCCTAGATATTGCCACCTACAACCACGTTTCGGGCAGGCAAATCCGTTGCGTGGGCATTTTTAATGGATGCGGCGGCAGCGGCGGCAATCGGTGGACCGCGGTTTTGCCAACACTTTGTCCATGACTTTTATCACGTGCGGTCTGAGTCAACTTATCACACAGTCACCGCTGACCAGACAGCCGCACTGCCACACACACCTACCACCGTCCACCAGATTGTATGCGTGTAGATTGGCCAGGACCGCCACTGGCGATCACCGCAATCCCTTTGCATTTAAATTGAAAAAGTTTTTAATTAGAGACGCAAGTTCGAAAAATCAGGAACATGGTAATTGGCAATAAGAATCTGTCTGTTGTGTTGTGTCTCCGTCAGTTTGGGGGCAGGGACAGAGAGTGAAAGGGGCGAGAAATTAAATTCCAAACAACTTGACAAATGATCCACGAAATGTAAACACAACCCTCGAGGAGAGTATGTTTACCAAATGAACGGCGACGACGATGTCTACGAATATGATGACGATGAGGACTAGAGGACAGACCAGTTTTGTGAGCCGTGAAGACGTCGACAACGACGATGGCAGCGTTGGGGTGGCCTACAGAATGGAAATTGCGAAACAATATTAATTTCAACTTTCATAAATTCAGTTCCTGACGAATGGGTGCCACCAACAATACGCCCAGCCATCCATCCACCCATCCGCTCGCCCAGTTAACATCACAGGATGTCTGACTCGAATTTTCTCTGTTTGTTCATCGGATTCGAACTGAACTGAAAAACAAGCAAGAGCAGGAAAAATCGAAAGTTAAATATTTTACTTGTTCGAGGAACAAAATTGATTTACATTGCGCGCATGGATCTGTTGATTTTTTAGCTTCTTCGAGCGTGAGCAACGTATTCTTGGGATACATTCTTGTGTGTGCTCTATTCGCTGTTGTTGCTGCTGTTGATGTCTTAAAGACAATTAAGAAAAAGCGAAAGAGCGAATGGGGATGGGATGGTAATGGCTTCAAGGTCTGATGGGATTTGGAAGTTCTCCTCGTGCAAAGTGGTTGAAGGATACTCCTGTGCCTTTGAGAGAAATCCTTTCAGCTCATTCACTCAGCGCACCGTCACCGTGCGGCTGTGTACAAATGGCCATTGTGCACAATTATGCATCGAGGGTGGTTGTTATTAATCAACTTCTTTATTTCCATTGAGAACGATCTGAATTCGCTTCTGTTCTGTTCTCAATAGGTCGGGTTGTCGGAGTGAGTGAGTGAGTGAGCGAGTGTGTGTGCGATTTCAAAAAGGGTTACGACCCATCCCTACGTGTGAGCCATGTCGCGCCCCTAAGCGATTCGTATAATTCATCGTCACGACCTCTCGACATAAAACGTCGGAAGATCCCATGGGTTAGACTGAAGTGCGGGTTATTGAGTGAGTGTACGTTGTAATCAATTTCCATGCACTCTTCCGTGTACAAGGATGTGTTACTCTTTGCTTTGTGTGCGTGTGCATGGCACAGAGCCACAGAGAGTACAAAGCAAATTTTTGAAAGCCCTCTAGAGTGGTGAAAGTGGGACGATATAAGCGGTGGAACGAACAGTGAGTCGTTTGACATCCGAAGCAGGGGCTTAAGTAGTCCCAGCTCTGAAAAGGTTGGTCATACATTTTTCGTTGATCCATTACACTCTATACGCTCCTTGCCACAGTGCAAGGGTAAGAAATCATTTAAACGCCGCCCCCCTTTCGCAATATTAGAATAAATGTGTGCAGCACTCAGTTTGTCGTACCGAAAACGAAGGGGATTAAGCGCCCTCTCAGCTGGCGGATTGGTGTTGGCCGCAACCGGGCCACATATCTCTGCGGTAAGGTGTCAGATGACCACCGTTTGAGGATAACAGTGAATCATAGGTGATATGATTCACTGCAGGCAGCAATGCTCCCGCCTCATACACCATTACACGATTGATTGAAAGTTACGGCCCCACGTAACCCGATCCATAATCCTCTTATAAGTGCGTATATTTCCTACCCAGCCGCTCAGTGTTTTCCTCTGTGCCCCTCCTCATGCGCCTGTAGCTCCACACACGTTTCTCCCATTAATTTCAATTGGCCTCATGAATTTATTTGCCACCGTGATGATGCAAGTGTCATAAATAACCGTCTTGGTTGCAGAACTCCCCCAGAGTTGGTATCATCGAATCGATTCAAGTTCAGTAAATGCACATTCGTCGACATCTCGCCCACATGTCCCCAAGCTCTGCTGCCAAGCACAAGGTCATGATTTGTCGTTAAAACGGTAATTCAGTTTTGCAGTTCCTCAAACCACTTTGCGGAGGTGAGGAACGGATATCTGTGCATTCTTCAGTTAAATGTGATGTGTTTGCTTGACACAGGCACCACTCTCAAATCTACGCCTCTGTGTGTATGGATGGGAAAAAAAACATTTTCGGACGCACGATACACAAGCACATAGCGACGATGATTTACGATACGGACATGACCAAGAAACGATGTTAAACCTGTGAATGGAATCCATAAGCAACTCTAGGAGTCAGTCAGCCTATTGTTTACCAGTTCACGGTTCAAGGAAGCGATTTTGTCTCGAGACGTGCATCTATCCCACTAGGTACAGCCAGTAAATCCAGAGAATGGTTAAACCACGGTGAAGTGACGTTCCACATGCTCCTCTGCTCTTCACCATGAATGGGTTGTTTTTGTGTTTTTGTTCGTTTCTTTCGAGGGATATGCAAACGCCATTAAGAGTGTGATATGAGGCATGTGGGTAGGTAAGTTCATAGCACGAAGCACCACTAGCTTCTGTTTGTTTTTGGATCTAATAATTTGAAATGTCATGCTACTGCCACTTGACGGGGGGATTAAATTCATTTAAGAGAGTTCGTGAGGCAACCGTGTTCGAGGGAGATTACTCTAAACAAATATGGGATTAATTGAGCATCATAAGCCTTCGGTTTGTGAATACAGACATGAACCCCGGGTGCAACTCAACTCATTAGAACTTTTGCCTAGCTTCGGGGAATGGGAAAATCTGCACTGAAGACAAGAAAAAAAAACAGGATGGAACAAAATCAACAGACAGACCCCGAAGAGCGTGTAGCATGTTAAATTAAATTTAAAAGGATTTCGTTGTCAGAGTTGTGTTTCATTGAAAATCATTGCTCCCTTCGGTAATAAAAACTGAGACGATTATATGGCAAAACTGAATTCACCCCCGGGTTGGATGAACCGCTTCTGCAGAGGGTTAGGGCGATTTTCTTTATTTCTCCGCAGCCCGCCGACGCTACCGCTGCGCCGCCGTGTCGGTAGTCTGTGCATAGGGGGGTCTACGGGAGATTTATACCGAAAGTCCTTTTTAATGAAAACATGATGAGTAATGTCTTTTGTACGAATACCGAGTATATTTGAGGTATGCCGTGTCCTCTCCTGTTTGGCAGAGGCGGCAGTGGGCTGAAGGGGGGTGAAATTCCCAGAGGAGTGTGTTAGCATAGAGTGTTTGTAGTAGGCATAATAAAATTAGAAGAAATATACATTTGAAATAAATCCATTAGCAGGGAAACGTTTCCGGAATGCGAATGTGGACTACTGTGTCTGGAGATCTTGTGGTAGAGTTTCACAGACAGGAAGATCTCCTCTTTCCCTTTGTTAAGGACCTGAGATTCTTTTGGTCTTTCAAGAGAACGTCATTCGGAGGGTATTTTGTTTTCAATAAAAAGTAAGTGCTTGTCGTGCGGAGTTAACCGTGCACCTGGCGACGTTGCGCTGTAAGTTGATGTCAGCTCTGTCGCGGGATTGTAAACATATGACGATTCGGTTGCGTGGCGACTTCTTGTTAACTGAAGACATTTTTGAAATAGGAAAGTGACAATTTTGGACGAGAAAAGAATGAAGATTGACATGGAAGTTGGCGGGAATTTCTGGTGGACATTCAATGCATCTCTCTTGCAATGCATTGGAGATTGGTTAGATGACATTGAAAACACCGAATTCGAGAGAGCCCTTGGTAGCTTCTCCTCTCCGCATGTGTGTTAAGAGTAAGAATAATAATAATTGGGTGGCGCTACAGTCCACAGGGGGACCAAGGCCTAGCTTGCTTATCAACTACTCGTGTTGTGCGCGCTTCTGTTCTCTTACGAGTAGAAGGGATTTACAATATTTTGCCGACTCTGAACGGCGAAATTTGAGTGTTGTCAGCAGCTCAAGGTGGAGCCGTTAAAAAAAATCGAGGTGTTTAGCCAGGAATCGAACCTAAATCTTTTGGGTGTGAGCGACGCACTCTACCCATTACGCCACTGCGGCCACAGCAAAGAATAGCCTAGTGAAATATTTCAAAGGTCGACTGAACTTGAGGAAGCTGTTGAGGTGTCTTGTGGTTCTTATCATAAGGAAGACTGTCGGAAGAACCTTATACCAAGTATATTTAATGACACTGAAGAACTGAAGAACGTTATTTGACAGGACATGCACAGCGCCACCCCTTGATGGCATTGGGGAAGCTGTACATTTTCCCTGAGCTTGCATCGAATTCTCTGAAAATGACGGAGTCTGAATGGAAGGCCGCTGATTCAATTTCTAATTTAAAAGTTATTGAAATTTGAGGAATTAATATTTGCTTCTCCAACGAGAAGCTTTCGAAACAAAATAATATCAAAATAAATTTCTCCTCCACCTGCCCATGATGCTAACAAACAGCCATAAGAAACACAAAAACTGTGTTCGCACTCTGCTGTGCACACAACAACTTTTTGTTTTCATTCGCCAGTTCATGAAAAAAAAAATCAAAAAATTATTTAACCCCCTACTTGCGCAGCCAACACACCCATGTCTACAGTTGAGGATGAAGTTAGCGATGTTTTGGGAGTGCACGGGGAACTCCTTTCAAAATCACTAAATAAGCAAATTCATTTTCCGAAAACTCCACCAATTAATGCCGGAACACGCACCGCGCAATCCCAGGCAGCGCGTACACTGGAACAACATTGTAAACACTGTTTCAATACCGTAAAGTTCACTCCTGTTGGCATCTGATAAACATTCGAAAACACTACAAATCGCGTCGCTCACAAGAGTTAATGCTGAAGAATGTTAAAATTGAATGCGTATGCCAGGCGTGCACCATGTGTCGCCACTTTAATAGCTTCGCAGCAATCGCTCCGCATATTGCACATTCAGATCCCCCCACACGCACAGATCCCCAGATCTCCATAGGTTCGCTCTTTCGGCATCAAACCCAAGCAGCCCCATTGAATGCTGGATAAACAACATTCGCCGGCCCCGAGAGCATGACTGCGCGTTATTATTAAGTGCTAGGGTAAATATTTACGCCGGCATTTAAATTTTATTTAAATTAGGAGCTAAATAAACATAAATTAGTTGTACGCCGAGGCGGTAGTCGCTCGTTGGTAATTGGACTCAATGAAGCACTAACCCTTAAGTAGGTGTTGGAAGTGTGTAGTGTTAATGTAATTATTTCACTCACGGTGTGGGTGGGTAGGTGGCCGGGGCATATTGGGCGAGAACTTCAGAAATTCAATTGCGCGTCGTTGGTTTAATATTCCAAGCAGTGACTGCCAAATATTAGGATTTTTTTTGTTGCTTCGCCCTTCCGCCCTGCACACTCACACACAGGTCACGTATGGTGCAGCACAGCCGAACAATGCCAGTTTGGCAGTCACGTTCCCATATGGAAAAACTTCCAGCAACTACCTATTCGAAGAGACAACAAGGACTGGGATATCTGCAGAATTCCTTATGCAGGTTTTCGGGGTGCAGATGTCCACATACACAAAACCTGTAGTGTGCTAGTGTGCTCGTTACTGGTAATAAATCACCGAGTGTCTGACTGGGCCTAATCACTTTGACCGGTCAGGGCACCGGCGGCGGTATACTTAACGAAGGTGGCATCTCACCACTCACAGCGACACCTTTGGGAGATGATTTAGTAGGGAAACAGACGGGCAGGCATTAGGTTAAGTCTGACCCTAATTAAATTGCGGACAAATTGAGCATTACTCTCGGGGCTTATATTTCCGTCACAAATTGTCAGTCAGCACGACAAAAGGTTGCGGAACTGAAAAAAACAACCGCTGTCGGTCACATTTTACCCACAGAAAGCCCTTTGATGTCCTCACAATGGCGGGGTTTTCCTGGGAGCAATGCAAATTACTTCAAGGAATTGTAAATCAATTAACTTTCGCGAGACTCCGTAATCACAAGGCAAACGACTAAATGGAACAAATCATCCCGCCGAACATAAGGACAGCGTGTGGAGCCACCAGTAGGGCGTGCTGAATTTTGTGTGTTCAGTCCCTGCTGCTGGTCTCCACCCGAGAAGAGAGTGAGACGCGTGCTAGTGGGGGGATTTATTTATGCAAATCAGGAATTAAAATGACACGTTGAAATTGTTTTGTCTGCCTCCTGTCAGTGTTTGCTTTGGTAGCGCAATGCTGCTGTACGCCCCACAGTTGCTTTTCCTAGCTCCAGGCATGGGACACCATCCGGTAGTTCATTTTTGTTGATACAAATGTTCGTTCTATTTTTTTTATTGTATTCTCCTTCGTCTTCTTGTCTTTTTCTGTGCTCTCGCTGGGTACTTGTGTTTGCGATTGTGATAAAAGCTCCAGCACCAGCGACAGACGGCCACTCTCTGGCAGTGAACTCGAGCGACGAGAATCGGAAGGTAGGTAGGCAGGCAGGCCTACACCACTCCTGCCTCGTCTCGGCGGCAATATGTTTTCTAGGATGTTTTAAATTCTACATCTTCGGTTGGGCCTGGGCAAGCCAGAAATATATGTATGTACCTACCGACGTCGCCCTTAGAGAAATGTCCTTCCTGGTAACGTGTTGTGCCTGGAATCCGCAATGAAGCAAGAACGGATATTTCTGATTTTTTTTCACTCACTCTTGCCTGAAGGGTACGGTGCTGTACTAAATGGCAAAAAAATTATGTGCATTAAATGGGATGAAAAGGAGGCAGAGTCGATGTCGATTATAACTCCCCGCAAATGCCCTCGCCTTTGTGAGACGGTGGCTTATGCTACTATGTATTACCAATCCATGACTCTGCGGTATGATGGGAGAATAATAACGCGCTGGTTGCAAAGTTGCAGTCTCATCTTTGTCAATTTACGGTTTAGATTCGAGTAGACTTGTGCAGAACGGCTTCCGAATGTTATGTCTGACAGGGGTGGTAAAGCGGCGTGGCTTATCTCTAAAACATATATTGGTAAATTGATTAAATTGCTGGTGATAGGTCCTTTGAGAGTAGATAATGATTTGGGAGGATGTGAGTGTGGGGTTGGTGCAGTGAAAGACCTCAAAAACATAAGGAATTTAGGAAGTTCATCAATCAATAAATATAACGGCTTCAAAAGACAGACTGAATGGTTGAACAAAACATTCGAAGGGCACTGAAAGCGTCCATTTCATATTTTTCAATCGAAGACGTATGTATGTTTCAATTAATCCACGAGAATTCGATATTTTGTTCGCCTAAAATATTTCTCCGACTGAAATAAACACAGCTTTACAAGCCTCACATAAATGAAAAATCATCTTTTCTCTAAATGGGACAAGGTGTAATACAAATTTCTCGCTAGTAGAAAAGATTTCTTTCCCATCTTTTACAGCATGTATTTCACCTTCGGTCTATTCTCAGCAATCACCTCAGCTTACGACCACTTAAACCTTCCTTTCCCAGCAACACCCATTGATTCAGGTTATCTTGTTATTAAGACACATAATTAAAGCCCACCAAATCCATTCATAAAACATAAGTTCACATCGACGAGAAAAGCCTTGTGCACGCGCTGTCGTAATGTATTTGTGCGTAATAACTCCATAAAGTTCGGATTATGTCGGCTTAGAGTCCACATAAAAAAGGAAAACTGTTTGTTTCAGTTTTGTGATAGCCCTTTCACTTTCGTTTCGGTTCGGTTCGGTGGTGGGATGAATGAGAGACGCCCATACAAATTTAAGGGATTACATTAGAAGAAGATGTTTTGGGTCCAATGTTGGGCGCAATGAGGCATTCGCGTGTTCTGCCTCAATGCGAAAAAGCTTTCAACCGCTTATAGAGAGAACAGTGATTTCTTGAACTAAGAGGGATAATCTTAAGCGAATAGACTAAAGTTACCAGGAGGACTATAAAATGGAGAAACCATTACATCACCATTTGGGTGGTAAAGTTTCATTTGATTTGCGATTGGACCCGCGGAATTAGAATTAGATGCGTACTTATGCCAAAATAGAAACTTTCAATGGACTAAGTTGGCATTTGACAATTTGTGTGGTATGATCGAGTGTCCTTTAATATTACGTCTTCGTATTTTTTACAATTTTTCCAAGACAGCATGTTGTTTTTCTGATATCTTCAGTGTCATTTCCTATCTTGAATTAAAAACTTTTAAAACGCAGTGAACATTCGTTTCTTACAGAGAGCGATTTCTCGTCACCCGCCCTTTGCATTACAAATGTTGTCCAACTCCCCACGAAATATTGAAAAATAAAAAATAGAGAACGCGCTTATTATTTTGGTTGTTTGGTTGAAATTATTTATAATCGATATAGGGATGCATGAATTTCTCCCGTCTCAACATTTTTTTACACAAGATATTTTTCCTTGCTTTGGTTTTCCTTCTATTTACCCCATTAAGAGAGGATGTACTCGAGGTTTCCTTAAGATATAACTCCTTTATTTTAGGTGCAAGGTGATTGCACCCCATTCAATACTTGCACAGGGCTTCTCTGAAACCCTAAAAAGCAACAACTGGTTCCCACACCAGCAATCTCTTAAAATGCATTAACGCCAAATGCAACCCCCCCCCGGCACTCGGTTTCTGTCGCGTGCCACTTCAAAAACTGAAGAGCACCCAGCTCGTCGAATTCGTGTTATGTGCTCCCATTATCCAAAAGGATATTTGTCGCACGAGCAAACGCACTTGTCTGGCTCATCAAGAGATAAAGGGTCCCCCCGCCAGCCGTTGCCATCAGACGATTATTCAATATTTTTAGCACGTCCCTCTCATCTGCACCGCGTGGTCGTTTCGAAACGACCGTCACTGCGTGTCTGTGTGTGAAGGGGGAAGGCCAAATGCATCGCACCGATCTGACAAAAAACAACGGAAACAAAAGGGAAAAAAATACACAGATGAAAAGGACGCGAGGAAGTGCCAAATGGATTGTTACGAGTTGCGTACGTTGGAAACAACAAATTTGATGCCAAAGTACGTGTGTATGTATGTGTTATACATATAAACGGTAGAAACAACTGAAACGTGTTCCACATAATAAATCCCCCGAATGTGCTTGTCGGAGGTGTCAGTCGCCCCAGTGGCGGTGTGGTGCCGGGCGTGCCGACCTATTGCGCCAGACATCAGCCGGACAGGTCGGCTACCAATACTAAAACCCCTTAATAATACATAGCTGGTCACTTAGGAAATTGAGATGTATGTGGTTCCCGAACTGTTCGCTTCCTAGCAACCGTTGTCGCTATAAATTTTCATTATTAATGAAGTCACTGGCCGAGAACATTTTTTTTGTCTTCTGCCTCTTAAACTCCTATTCGTTTTATGCTTCTCACTGTTTTCCAACGTTATCTCATCTCATTGCGAGGCAGTAATAAATAATTTTGAAGTTCACTGTGAATGCCGTGCCTCCCAGCGTGATATGCTTGGCAGTCAAATCGATTCAGCGGACCTGTGATGCCGTCCATTGAGCTGGAAATTAATTTTAAATTATCGAACGAAATATGGTATGGCGAAATGTTTGATATTCCATATTGGCGTCTTTTCGCCGAATATTGTGCCGATGAACCAAATTATTTCGAATTATGACATCACTTGGAAAGTTTTCCATTTTAAATCCCATTAATGTGCAACGTTTCACGGTTGTGGCAACTGTCACAGATACGTGAACCGATAAAATGTTCAATTAAGCTCGTCCACCAAAAAACAAGCATTCCGATAACATCTCTGAAGTTGGGCAGTAGATTTTGTACACGACAACCATGGGCGCAGTCACAGGCACGGATAGGAGCCCCACATGCCACATCAATGATAGATGCATCCACACAAGCGCTGTGTGTGTGTGGTAAATATTTCATCGATGTTCTTAATTAGCCAGAGTGGTGTACGTCTCACGATAAATCGTTGCTATCCCCCCTCAAACGAGACTGAGTCTTCGTTTCGGTCTCCTTCCATCAAGATAACGTGCCTTGAAAATATCTGTGGTTAGCTTACGATTCCTCCACCTGATGCACAACGTTTGTCTGCAGATACCGATCTGTCCAGTCTATCGAAACTACCTTGCATATAACTTTTGTTTTCTATTTATAATCCAATCAGTGGAGTCACTATCTCATCTTGTTGACCATTCCGACTGGCATGGCTCTTTGGGTGGTCTCGGGGCGTACCCCGATGTAGCACAAGCACAAAAACTAACTAGAGACACCACATTAAAAAAAAAAATGGTGGGGAAAAAAGGCAAAAACGTAACAAACCAACCGTCGGTATAGAGGAACGTGAAATGTGTTCTGGAAATGTTTTCAATTCGTGGACATGTTGTTGCTCTTCTAATTTCGGGTTGTTTTCGGTCTCCCAGGGGAGCTGTAGCAGCAGCAGCAACGTTTCAGCTGCAGCAACATCACCAGCATCACCGCCGCCAACACCATTGCCACTTGACAACAGTTGAATGCGGCTTCGTTGGCATGTCATGTCGTAATCATTGGTGCTAGTGGTATCCTCTGTTTTGGAAATAACATTCCGTGCACTCTGGACTTTAGGGATTTTGCGTGCTGTTCCCATGGAATTCAGCCACAGCCGCAGATCTGTTTAAACACACAGCAAAGCCGTGGGCGGGCGTTGTATAGGGTTTTAAGCGTTAGATTCATTCCATTACACCCATCAAAGGTAATTAATGGAACTTGTAGCAAGTACATATTTTATGCTGTAATTTCAATTTGTTCATCAACACCCTACGTAGAGGTGGCATCATGGTATCATCCCCTTGATCTTGTGATTAATCGATTGTTTAACAGCGGAACGTGCGCCTGCCCATTAGTCTTCTGCAATTTGCTGATTGCAATTACTTACCCATACAGGATGGGTGATTGCTTAGACAATTCCCAGAGGCATACAGTCTCACCGCCGCACCGCCGTTAGACCCAAAGGAGATTCCTGTCTGGTAGTGATCAGTTTGAAGAATGAATCGCCTGAATGACGAAATGCAGTCGAACGGCAAGTCGGTGTTATTCGTCATCATCATTACCCCCCCTAAAATTCATTTCTGCAGGACTTTGTTTTTTTTATGTTTCCCCCTTGTGCACTGAACCACTAGCCTGAGACGGTGGAGCTGCTCTTAAAGTAAGAAACTCTTCGAGGTGCGATTCGTAATTTATTGCTTCGTTAAATCTTTGATTTCAACATTCCTTCGAATGTTTACGATTGTGTTGCACGATTGGACATTAATTAAGAGGGAAAAACAAAAGAGCAGAAAAATCACAGCTGCCTTAGTGAGTGTCAAATGATTTATCTCGTGCCCACGAATCCGTGAAACTCAGCGAGGTCTTCAAACAGCGGAGAGCTGAAACTAATAAATTCCGCGTGTTATCTTTGTGTCATATTTCCCAGGCTGCTGCAGGCCAGGAATCTGATGACTTCTCTCGGTCTCCACCGTTCATGTTTCCAATTCGGAATTTGCCCTCTTCATTCAGGTCTGTTATGCACTGCTCGACGCTCCTCTGTTTCGTTTATTGTTAAAGTGAAAGCCCCGAGCCGGGTACTATGTAGACGGTGATGCTAGGTGCTTTGTCAAATCAAAACTTTTTCAATTTAAATGCAAAGGGAATTTGCAGTAAGAGATCCTTTTTTGTGTGAAGTAGGGAAACTATTACCAAGCGGATTCGTACATGGATGGAGTTTGGAAGTGAAAAGGATTCTCTAGATTGGGGAGTGGCTAGGGCTGTGATTACTGGTTGGCTATGTTCGTTTTTCATAAATCGTGACTTTTTGTTCGAGTATGCGCTTTTTGCTTGGCCTGGATTTGGTTACTCCACATACCTTTGATGAAGTTCTTCAAACAAAACGAATACAAAAGAACGACGTGACCATCAATAGATATCGATACGCATTAGACAAGGAGCGAAAAGAAAGAGGGATTTCTTAGAAGCCAGCGAAATCTTTCGTCTGCCTTAGGACGTTTTGCAATTTGAAAGGATATCATCGTCATCTTTATTCACACAGCAGTCAGTCAAAGTGGAAATCCTTGAAAGTAGTTCAAAATCGCAGCCGAATAAAGGGATTTGCTCGTATTTACCTTCACTTCGATAACAATTTTGTGCCATCTCTTCGCAAATCCACCTCAATTCGTTACGAGAAGCATTTACCCGCGTGTGTTTGTGCCTCGCCCCATAAAGATGAGGAAATATGGAAAACGATTTATTTACATGCTAGCTCTGTCTCTGTCATGGCTTTTCAATATCAATCTGCCCGTCTTTCAGCCCCGTACACGGTTCCCCTGAAGCACGCACACCATGTTAGAAGTGCTATTAGTTCTGCAACCAAGGTGAAAGGAAAGGATTTACTCGTAATTTAATCCTGGCTGAAGAACAAATGCGTCGTCCTACTTCATGCTTCGATGGCAAAAGGAAAGCTTACGGTCACCCCTGCAATGCAAACAAACAGGATTCACGTTGAAATTCATTCCAAAGCTATAAGAATAGAAGGAAGTCGAGTAGTGAGAGGAAGAAGGAGAGACAAGGAGAGGGATCATTTCACAAATGTCACGAATTAGCAGTGCGGTAGATCGGCGAAAGTAGTTGGCTTGAATTTAAAATCACGAACTACACGTCCATTCCGACGGCGAGGATAAATTGGACAAATTATAATTTACAGCATATTCACGTAATCGTTTCCTTTGTGTACGCTGTGCAGAGTGGCAGCTGAGTTACTGTTCACCCCATGTGCTATCGCTGTTGCTGCTGCGTTTGTAAACGAGTTTCCTGCCTCTAATCGGATTACGAGACGGCAGGACAGAGAGTAAGAGATATGCGCCGTGTTCCCGCACAAAAGATGAACGATTTTTGGACACACAATGCTCCGGCTTCGATTGTACACATTGTTTCCAGAGACAGACAGAGACTCAAAGGCCCGAAGAAACGTTTTCACACATGCATCAAAAAGATTTAGTGGCCTTTTCAGATGCTGCGTTACGTGCGTGCTCCTCTCAAACGGAAACGCGATACAATTTGATGCGCTTTTCACTGCTCTCCTTGGGCACACTTGAAAGAAACCTCCTAATGGATGAATTCCCTGACGCGAACATTCAAAATACCCAAACGGTCGGTTCTCACAACGATCCATTATTCCGGTTGAGAGCTGCGGACGGGCCGCCATGTTATTCGGTAGTCCCGCGACACAGCGACAAATTGACAATTATGCAAATACAAGGCAACGAGATCCGCTGCAGAAGGAAACTCGCTGTTCTAACCTTGGCGCGACATCACTACAGCGCGACGTCGCGTACAGCGGTAACAAACGAGCCTACACCGTCGACGACGTTGCATACAAGCCATAGGAGGCCCTGCACTGCAAATCTCTAAGGACTTCACGGCCGAAGCGAGTGATTGTAGCAATTTAAGCGGCAACTACTCAGCTCTCTCGGCACGACATCTTTGCGTAATTAATTCCTATGCAGAAGAAATGTGACATCGAATGTGATAACAGGCTGTTTCCACACACTTTGGAGCAACCCACCTATTTCGGCCCGCATCCACAGTTGAACGTCTGCTGCCATTTATCAAACTCGTATACGGAAGACTGCAGTTACAGAAGCGGGAAGCCAGGCTCTGATGAACGGGCAGCAAATGCATAGACTTGAAGGTAGCGTCGCAATTTTTCATCACACTCACATCTGCGGTCTGTGTGTGCTCACTCGGGATCGCATCTAAGCGCATTGACAAAAGGAATCACAAACAACTTAGTCGTGGACACCGTCACTCCGGCAGGCGGCATAGGAGTAGCGCAGTGCCAGAATCAAATTACCACCGCAAATGCCTACATCTTATCGGGGCACACAAGTCTTCCCACTTTCTCACTCATTCTCTAGGCGGACGGTAGGCACAATGCACCGCACTTCCTGGTTCGTTACCAGAGACCACGAGCTGACCCTTGATTTCTGTAGAATAGTAACAGCAGCAGTCATAGGTCATCGGAGATGGGGAGATTTTTCCGTTTCGCCCGTATACGAATCTCCGAAAGTTGCAAGAGCAACAAAGTGCAAGGATGTGCACACCAACTCCAAACAGACGACCAAATGGACGGCCGACCGGACGGAGTTGAACCCAACCGCAGCTTAGTAGCAGTTAATCCCGTTCACACAGAAGCAAAACAGCCATTCGGTGCTTGTCGCCGGCGGCTGAGACTCTCTGCAAAGATTTATTGGAGTCTAAAATGAAACTCTTAGCCTAACACACTAAACCACACCATACAACACAAAGCACAATGACTATCACTTCTTCGTCTCCTCCTTATCATCATCCGCCACCACATCCCCCTCCTCAATCACTGCCTGCTGCTGTATTTCTGCCGTTTCTTCCTCTTCTCCTCTGGAGAAATCATGTTTTCCGGTTTAAATTTGTTGTCTCTCATATCGCACAGAATGTCACAAACTATGCAGAGCGACTCTCTCACCGGACAAACTACTATCTGACATGCAATGTGCTACCTTAAATCTTCCCCATGACACGGCCTGTCTCCTGTTTTGGTTTTCCGGTGGCTTTTACTGCCCAAGAAAAGATGTCAGCAAATTAAATTTACTCATAACTTCTGCCTAACGCTTAGTGCTGCTCTGCCTGGTTAGTTGGCAAAAGACACGTTACACCTTTCCCTGCAAGGCAAGCGAGAGTCCTAGAGGTGCTTTATGAACTCCTTCGCGTTCCATCAGCAAATTTCCACATCAATCACATATGCAAATTAGTTAATGAAATTACTTTGACGCATTTCTCGAACGGGCAAAATGGTAGAGCACCGCCCCTCGCAGTCATCTATCCACTTTCAGCGTGTGCAAAGGAGGGACTAGTGCTTTGTCGGTCGGTGTGTCTAGCTCCACTTACATGAGTAGTATCGAGTAGAGAGAGCGTTTGCAATTAATGAGGCACAGATATCTTCTCCCACCACACATGTGAAAGCACCTTCCCAACCGACTGCTCACAGAGGGGATACCGCCGCCGCCGCTCTGCTAAGAGGCTCTAATGGATTCTATGCTTAATTAAATTTACTGTTTCGTTACACCTGTTTTGCTCTTCACTCTTTTTTTTCGCTGGAGTGCTGCTTGGAAGTGACTGAGTTAAATTAATTCCCACCGTTTTGATTGAGGGCCTTGCGGAAAGGCTGGAAAAGCACCCAGGGAGACGTGGTTAGAATGATTACAGCTATTATTTTGATGAAAGTCTATACACTAAGTGATTTTTTTCACAATATTAGGCTTCACTGAGAACTTTAAGCAACCTTACTGACAAATCGATCAATCACTTATCTGAATGCGAAGAATATTTGTAAACAACTCGAATATAATTAGCGAAATTCTTCTGCACGCTGATTGACTTGATGAGTACGTGTACACGCCCCGAACAAAACTCGCACAGATTCCGTCGCAGCAGAGTGATGTATTCGACCCTGGAAACAGTCTATATGTTTGCACTGCGGTCGTTGGTGTTCCTTGGCTACTCGAGACTTTCACGTAACAAGCATCCCCGGTAATTGTTTCAACGTGTATAAAAAAGAATTACACACCTACTCCTCTCTGGAATTCACAAATGCCATTGCTTCAAGCTAAGAGCACAATGCCGTCGTTTAAAAATATCTCTCCAGTTCTTGGTACCATACACATGAGTTATCTGTCTCTCCGGTCAAGGTGTCAATAAGCGTACAAGTTGTAACTGTATAAATTATTGAAGGTGGAGCAATTGTGGGAACCGACAGAGTATGCAATTGAACTGTGAACAGGAATAAATGAGGCGGTTTGTATTTTTATGAAGTTATATTTATTTTCTCAACTTATCGTCACTTACATCTACATTATCCTACATACATCTAGTCACTATATTATTAATAAACTGCCTACGTTCGAGGGCTATAAGTTCGCTTGTCTAGCAAGCTAACAGTGGTGTCCATGGTGGGGTGGACTTCCATGGTGGTGTGGTCCTCCATGGTTGTGTGGTCCTCCATGGTGGTGTGGTCCTCCATGGTGGTGTGATCCTCCATGATGTGGTGGGCCATGATGTGGGGGACAATGATGTGGAGGTCCACCGTGATGGGGTGGGCCGTGGTGAGGTGGTCCGTGGTGAGGTGGTCCGTGGTGACCTGGTCCGTGGTGACCTGGTCCGTGGTGACCTGGCCCATGGTGACCTGGTCCGTGGTGTCCCGGTCCGTGGTGATCTGGGCAACATCCGTTTGGTCGCATTTTAACGAATTATTCCTTTAGAGGTCTTAACAAGTTGTCGGCTATAGCTCGACTGAATACTGAACGTTTTCGTTTGTCGCTATTTAAACAACCCGCCTGCTATCTTGATAGAACACCAGGCCGACCGCTGATTAAGCGCTCCATTATCGTGTTGGATGAATCGTAAGTTCTATTTTGATTGCAGTGAGTCATTGTGTTCTGCTGAAATTCTTACGAAAGTGATGTAAATTTGAATGAAAATGATCATCCACATTGAGTTGCATTAAATGAGTGCTTTGAGCAACTAGAATTTGTATTGCCTAAGATTGAGAAATTATGATGAAATTAAAAAAAAACCGTATGCGTTTGAATGCGACTTTGAAGCGTGAAGGATTGGAGAACAAAATGGGGAAGGCATTGAAGTGTACAGTACAGTACAGTGCTTTGCCGGGGGCTTATGTTTGTGATGTAGAATCGGAGAAATCGGAAACTAGTTTTTTACATCAAAACCAGTTTCTTTATGGAATAACATTGGAACTATTTTGCCAAGTTATTGAAAAATATTATCCAACCTAGCATATATATAATTCTTCCCCGAACTGTAGCTCATTACAAAGGTAAAAATAAAGAAATCTAAATCAACTGCGTTCAGCCTTGAAGCATATAACCTTTAGTTTTCAAATTATGCTTTGAGAACATCGCTAAGTTTCAAAAGTTCCTCTCAACACACTTCATTTCAACATAAGGCTGGAAAATAAGCCGAATTCACACATAAATAGGTATTTTGATGCAAAGAAAACGATTCTTCATGTAACCACACGTTGAGTAACCATTTAATATTCAATGTGGGTTATGAAACGCATGTCAACGGTACTGTAGTTGTGATTGATAAGCCAGATTTTAGATTTTAAATCAAAGATATCACTGTTTTCTTAGCACTTTTGAAATTATTTTTTTATTTTTATTTTCCGCATATTAATCCACAATTTTTTTACATTAGCACCAAACAGAAAAAATATCCAAATTGCAATTCTGCGAATTTCCCCTCAGCTCAGTAGTCCTCTACCACCTATAAGCAGGTGGTGGCGGGGGTGGGTTATTTACAACAACAACGGTTGCAGGAGGTGGTGGCCGTGGTCGTGGACGACTTCCGAAAACTTCAAAAACTACAGCCGGTCGTGGTGGCAGTGGAGCTACAACATCAATTTCAACTCCAACTCTACCATGGTGATGATGGTGATGATATGGTCTTCCCCATTCTGGTGGCGGCATTGTTGCTCTAAATCGATTCGTCTCTGTAGCTTGTGAAGCAACTAACACCGAATGTTAATTTTCCTACTTAAATACATTCGGGGTTTATGTGATATTGAGCACCTTGTGCTTTTATCTGTTCAAATTGAGTGAATTTGTTTTTGCTTTACATATAGACCTTAGAGCAGACAATGGTTTTCCATTCTCAAAAAGGCTTTACTTCCAGGCAACAGGTGACGGGGGCGAAAAGCATTTATCAAATTGCGAATCATCATCAATCAAACTAATTGCATACGACGTTTAAATGAGTCATGTTCACATGTTTTTCCTCGGTTGGTGAAATTCTTGCCGTTGGTGGCCGAGATTTAAAGACAAAACAGAGTCAACAAAAAAAAAACAACATCAAAAATGCCGCGGCATAAATTGAATCATTTCGTTTTCCCACACGCACACGCGTTCAAACGCGGCTCCATCTACAAATCCTCTAAATCATTTTATCGTTTCAATGCCTGACAGCGTTTAACTGAGGATAATCCGGCAGACAAATGGGACGATTTTGGAAACATCGTACAAAATTCAGTCGCGCCTCATCAATCGTAATTACGTTGTTTACAAATTCTAACTTCAGTAATCGTTATCTTTATGGTTTGTTATCGAACCTAGATTACAAATAAAATATTAAAAGTTCCCCCTTTTATTTATAAGTCCACTGATTCACTGCTGATAACATTTTGAATATAGTCGACTAAGTTTTTTTTTGTTTTCCTTGATTTGTTGCGGTTTATGTTAATTGATTTTTTAAGCTGATTCGATACAGTATGATATCCGGCAAATGTTTTGGAAAAGGCTTGCGGTGTGAGCATCTGATATCGTTTTGTTTCTAAGAATGCTTTTCACAGCTCGTTCAGATTGGGATAAACTTTCGCTCTTCTTCTACCCACAAAGGCAATACTTTCTCTGCCGAGTGAGAGATGGTGAGGAAAAAGAGATACTAAGGAAAAAGTTAAATAACGCTCTGCAACAAAACTGTACAATCATCAAAGTTTATCTCTTCGCAAAGTATCAGTTTTATTGCCATGAATCTAAAATGTACACAGACATAAATTTTATCTTGCGGATATCTTCTCATTCGTTTTGGGAGACTTCTCCACAACCAACCATCTTCACTTCGGTGTGCGGCTCAGATGGACAGTAGTTCTTTACAACTTAAACCGTCATTCATTAGAAGTTGGTGGAGCTGTATAAAACCTTGGACTTAAAAGATCCGTTGCTTATTTATGGAAACGGCGTTGTTTCCTGTCAAAATAGCTTCAACTCGATTGGAAAGTGCGTTGAACTTGGTGCAAGTCCTATTTCCTGTTCACCTTTATCACCGTTGGAGCGTTAAATGATTCATACGGGAAAAGGGCTGCATGCCTCATTAGGTAAACGGTCTCCCGTTGTGAGGATTGTTAATCTTTGACCTGACAGGAAACTCAAAAATGAAAAATACCCGTGATGACACATTCACAACTTCAGCATGATTCAGGCCGGGCAAAGGGAATGACACTTTAACGATACCAGTCAATATTACATCCAGCCGCGCAGTAAATTTAACACCACCCAATAAGCACCTAAACCCAAATCATTCGAACTGCCGACGATAAGGAAATGATTCCTGTCTATTTTGAACATTTTGCGATAAGATAAGCTCGATAAGTCTACTGATTCCTGCGGAGCTAACTATAGTTCGATCTCTCATATTTGTTTTGTTCAGTTATAAACCTTCGACCGAATCGTTTGCACGTACTTCAGAAGCTAAGGATAACAAAAAACAAGATGCCTCCACACGGTCACGGCTGTGGTTCACCACCACATCACCATCATCATCATCACCGGCCCGGAGTTCAAATTTCCATCGGTGTTCCACTTTTCCGTCGTCGTCCGCCACCGCCACCTCCCCCAGCACAAGTAGTGGTAGTAACTAACCCTGGACCACCTCCACCACCACAATACGGATATCCACCACCTCCACCACCTGGTTCACAGTATCCTCCCTCCCAGTATCCACCATCGCAGTATCCGCCGCCACGATGGTAGAAACCGGAGCCGGTAGAGCAGCCATACGTCCGTATCCTGTGTCGCCGAACCACTTTAGTTGTTAAAAATACGTACATATATAAAAAAAAAAAGTGTTAATTTATTTGAATTTTTACTGTAACCAAATATATTTCCCCCTAAAACTGTATCCCTGTGCAGAGTGAGTTTTCCTTACTTCCTCGCCAACCAAAAAGGAACGTTTTTTCGTCGTCTCGCATATCTTGCTCAAATATTTGACATGAGACAGAACACTCTGAGCCTCTTCTTCATCCCCAAATAGAAAAGACAACGCAATAGCTGCCGCCAACGCTCCACTCTGCCGCTTGGAGACGGACGCAGGAAGAAACTCCAGACTAATTGACATTAGGCGAGCAAACAGGCAGCGATAGGTTTTATGTGATTAGCGATTAGCTCCCCTTTATCTCACTCGCACTCGAAGTTGTCCTCGTTACATAATAAATGAAAGCTATTCTGGATGTGACACCAACGCTAAGGCACCGCGCAGCGTCAAAGGTTTCCTCTTCTCCTATTCAGTCGAGTTGATTTCGCTTTGAAAATTTAATGTGCTCTTAATTTTGCCGGCTAAACATGATGTTGATGGCACTTTGACAGCAGATCCACAAACATTCATCTTCGAATCAATCTAATGGCTGGAAATTATTACATTTGTACCCTTCGTTGGCAGGCGCATCGCGCATTGCGACACGACGTGCACAGGAATTCCAAACTGGAATCTGAATCTGAGCCAGAACATAGCGAGTCGTGCGGGAGTTTTAAATCTCATTAAGTGATTACTTTCACGTAATTAATTGCCAGAGAAAAGTACGATTGGTTGGCGGTGCGTATGGTGGTGGGCTTACCCATCCAACTGCATTAATCGGTAGGGGGAATCGGATTATTTAAAATTAAATCAGAAGCGCACTTATTCAAATGTGTCATTCTTTCATGAGCAGGAGGAAGCGGTTCTGAGTTCTTTGCGTTCATCTTCACATCGTTTGCCATCGTAAAAACCGGAAACAGGAGATCCAAGTCTGTAAAATGAGATTAAAAAAAAAACAAATCTATGCGTGCGTGTGTGTGTGGTTGAATATTCATTAACTTTTGATTGCTTCAAAGTGACAGGCGGTCATACACGAGAATTCAGGACATTAGTTGAAATGAAAAAGGTGAGGAAAGCGCAGCCAACGCAAATGCATGCGGTATGGAGTGTTTATTTCATTCTCTCCCTCTCTCTCTCTTAGCAATTCACCCCTCGCTTAATTCTGTCAACTCTTTTACTTATTCCTCGGAAATTCGCCCTGGCAGCGGTAGCGAGCGATGGCACACTCATGCAATATTCCTCGAATATGTGGAATGACACTTACGGGCGTAGATTGACGTTAAGTGCGAGGGTGAGAATTGACGTTGACGCAGCTGACATATGGTGCAGCTTAATTTTGGGACAATGTCATGGCAAACGTTTTGTAGACAATACTGACGACTGTGGCTGCACCGCTGACGGTGACGACGACGACGAACGGCGGCGACCACGATGATGACGATGCTGATGATTGCAGGGACACACAGTGAGAGAGAAAGGGAGTGAATTCGGGGGAGATGTGAAGTCCTTACGGTAGAATTGATGACTTTAATTTAATTTACTACCGGAAATTGGTGGGTTTTTCGGGTTGTAAAAGTCTAAATTGAAACATAAAATCTTCCTTCCTTTGTGGGTCAGGACACCAGTGGGACGCACGTCAGAGACTGAACAAATGCACGCTATTCTTTATAGACATCTGGCGATCTTCAGAGACTATCAGTTGAGCCGGAAGATAATAAAAGTTGACTCTGACTTTGACTTATCGCTAGCAAGTGATTGGGGGCTTACACCCTAAACGTGCAGAGGTGTGATACGTAAATTCCTTGATAAAGTGCTAGTTCCATAAATTTTACAACAAATCACATGATTTACTGAAAATTGTATAAAAATACAAATTTTTGTATGAAGAAAACTATCATTTAAGGAAAATTGATTTTTCTTTGCTGGGGAACATCCAAACGTCCCCCTTCACATGCTCGTTTTTAAACTTTGTTTTAGCGAAAATGGTTTTCTGGAGCTCCGTGCGATTGTATCAAGCTTGCTGCAGCAACGGACATTCTGGACAATTTTTGTAGGAAAAACCGGAGTTGAAGAACACGTAGTTTACTCACACGGCACCAGCAGTCTTGGAAACGTCACTGAAAGGAGGAAGACAGAATTGTCGTCCATCATCGCCAAAACACATTGAATGATCATGTCTTTAGATTATTAAAATATTTGCAAAGCTTAAATGAATTGCCTAAACAGTTGACAGATTGCCTCTGAAAACCGTCAACAAATTCACACAATATGTTTGATTATCACTGATTAGTAAGTCTCTCTCGATAAGGGAAACAAAGTCGCTTTTGTTTCGCTAAAAGCAAACCATTTTGTGCTCATGACAAATTATCAGTCAGGCACAATTGAAATTAGCGATTAGAGCGCATAATCGCAGAATATTCCACAGTTAGCGCACTAAACAGCCCGAAACTATGTGAACATTGGGGTTGCTTAAAACCATTTTAGGTGAATCAGTTCACAGGGTGTGACGAAAATCCATATTAAACGTACCCATGTCACTGATTCACTTCCCCAGCGTGAGACGCACTCTCCCTCGATTCCAGAACTTCTTTTCTTGTTAAAATGTTGCAGGTGCACACATCATCTGAATCATCATCAGTTTCACAGAATCCGATTGAAACCAGATACTATTCTTTAAGCTCTAACACAGAGTATAAAAATGCGATCCAGCTGTGTGTTGTGATTGATACTGCACGTGGTGCTCCCTCATCTTTGTCTGCGCTCCCCCATATATTTAATGATGCCCCATCAGTTGAAGATTATGTCCGTCCCGGAAAAGGAAAACTTAAAGAAAAAACCTTTATGACACTTCGGACAGTGTCTTTTGATTTGATGAGAAGAAGAAAAACTGGCGTGTTCAAATTTCCTGATGATGCATCTGCTGCAAGTCATCAGTCGATAGGAGGTTATGCAACGTTTATCCAAGATACATATGTCTTTCGATCTCCTCTTCAATGCTGGGAGTTTACACATCTCTTCAACGCACGTGACTTTCACGCTTAAACAAATTCGATGACCACTACATTATGCGTTTTATCGACATCTGGTCCCGGCTACAACAGATTTGTCAGTAAACAATCTCCGGCGTGTATTTGCTTTCGACCACCCGTGCGACCATCGATATTCGATATCAGAGACTTCATAACGATTTCGGGAAATTAAGCAATATTTACACTCAACACACACAGATGTGCCAATCGGGCGCCACTGATTGCAAACATCACCACTACAACCAGCACCACGATCGTCTTCTGATCACACTGTCTATTGTCAGTTGAACAGCCACCCAAGGCACACGCTAAGTGACAGTCAAGCTGCTAGTCAGAAGCTAATCCCAAGGATGTTTGTTTCTCTGGGACTGGTAAATGGTAGGCAAACAGACGACTGCTCGAGTATTTGTCTTGAATGGCACACGAGTGTATGCGAGTGTGTTTAGAGTTTTATCCTCTTATTGATGGCACGCTTCGACTTGCGCAGATGCAAAGCAGGCATTTCCTTTCGCACCCACCGCATGAAGCTAGCTCTGAATTGGGTCAGTCAGGAAAAACGCTTGATAGAGGATCTCTTAATCACTTGTCAATCGAGTGCAAGTCTGGGATCGGTTAATTTGTCATTGTGCCGACACGGTGCAGAGGTATTTTGTTGATTTGTTTTGCTGCACCGAGTCAATACATTCTGTGATCTGGGATCAAAACAGTGAACGCGGACAGACTGGTTGCCGTAACAAATAGCCTTGTCAATGATTTTTGTTTGTAAACAAAGTTTGCGAACGAACACGTCCGACCGATGGTCGATCTCGTATTTCACAGCCGAGTGTGCATTCGACTAAGGGCATCTGTTCGCCATCGACTCTCTCGCCGGTTGTTGTTTTTAGCAATACATTCCGTTCAAGAGGCACCAAATCAACAACTTAACCCCAATGAACACCCGACTAGCCAACAAACTAGTCGCCGCCGTCGACGGACCACTGAACCAATGGACCAATGAACCTATGGACCGATGGCGGCGCGCAGCCACAAGAGCGAGCAATTCATGTGAAATAAATTTTTGAGAGGTCAATGCTTTTGTATCTGGATGGGAATAGGCTCCAATTAGAATTTATTATGGTTCTGGTTGAAGTTCCTCCTCCCAAACACTCCCAAACACACTCACAGATGCACGCTACATGCAAGCAGATGAATGGGCCAGCTTGTTTGATTCAATTAATTCCATCTGCATTCAGTGTATTTTATTTCTAATCAACGGACGGAGATTTTTGATTTCTCTTGGCGCTTTCGGGACCCCATCCGAGTTTGGATGCGCGGTCCCATCGCTCTTTAGCTTAGCCAATATCAAAGTTTAATTTGTACTTAAACTGTTTTTTATAGGCGGCTGCACTGGATTTGAATATTCGTGTCTGGTTGAGCGACGATTCGTGCTGGTGGCCGCCATTCAACTTAACAAGCATGTATGTCGGCGATGACGGACGACAAATAAAGTCAACCAAACAATGGTCTCGGTGTTGAGTTCATTTTGATTTTATTACCATGTCAATAATCTAAATTCCCATCGAGTGAGAATTGGGGGAAGCAAGTATTCTGTTGTGTTTGTCGTTGCGCTCACTGTGCATTGATTTGGTTCGATGACGGTAGCGGCGACTACAGTGAACCCACCAAAGACGCTGCCACACCACAAAGAGTTATATTTGACCCACTTTCTCGGGTTCATTCTTGCGCTCATGATAAATAGCCGAGCACGAGAAAATCGGGATCGAAGCATCATTACGTTGATTTTTTTTCTTTCTTTCATTCTAAATAAAATTAATTTGTTATACCTCTTTTTGGTATCACTTTTAAATAGGGCAGAATAAATTAACCGGAAGAGTGGGATATTTGCGCTCGAATGACTTCTGTCTGGTGGTTGCGCTCGTATAAATCATTGTGCCTGAATGGGACATCTCCATAGATGCCCTCAAGACAAAATTTCAAATTGGTTTGTTAAAATATGCACATGTATACAAGGAGTGCATTTTGAGTTTGGTTGCATGGTTCGTTGCGTCAAGTAAGGGTTAGGGATAGGGAATGTCAGGGAGAAAGTTCTAGTTGATTTTTCATTAAGGTGAAATGTTTTGTTTGCCTACGTACGTCTGAAATGACATTTTGGTCATTGTTTATAGTCTGGCGATTGCCGAAGGCGGAAGCAGCCATTAGCAGAGAGTTTATGACCTCCTTCGACGTATTTTGTGTCGTAAGGAATATTGCATTTGAATGCAGCTGACTGGGTAGGCAAAGACAAGGCCATTAGTTTCAAATTAAGTATTGAAGGAAGCATGGGGATTCAGTGTAAAACGCTTTCCATTTCGGTGCATCATGTCTAAAATTATCGGAGCGTCTTTACATTAATGCTTTACGTAGACATTTAGCACTTTCGGGATAGAGCTGTGAACAATTTTAATGTGTGCAAGATTCGAACAGGCACCATTGGCCAGTATTTGCTCTTAAAATTCAAGAAACATCACAATTTATACAACTTATTCAACTCAAACAGATCCTTTCGCCTAATTAAAGTTTACCTTACGTATCTGCACGTTACAAGCTACTCCTTCAAGACCGGATTTTGCGAAGAATGTGCCTGTCGGATTTCATTTTGCCTCATCTCCTACATGGGAAATTCCAAAAGTAGTTCTGTCTTCCATCCCAGAAAGCGGGTCACCTCCTTAAAGCTGCGTAGTTACATAGATTGTGAATCACTGAATTTTAAAAGATGAATCCAAGATAAAATTGGAATCACCATCGAATTACCCAGAGGATACTCTGTACAGAAGACGAATATTCCTTCTAACGCGTAAAACGGTTTTAAATAATTTCAGGGCCCCCGTACAAAGTGGCTCTTCAATTGGCATTCACATGATCGAGCTCCATTCTATAGCCCGACCATCGAGTCATAAAACAACTTTTTTATGTTTACAAAAAAAAGAACCTTCTCTAGGAACATCTCGTAGCCACCTGAAGCACGAAGCACGGAGTACCTCAACACGGCATTGTGCGACGCTCGTAAATTCATATCACAATAGCTGTTTGTTTTTTTTTTCTCCCCTTTGTTGTTGTTGTTCTCCATTTTTTTGTTGTTTTGTTTACATGTTGAGAGGCAGTGTATAAAACTAATCGCACATCGCACTCAATCCACGTTGAACATCAAGAAAACGTAATTAAAACATGGTTTTAAGGCACAGAAAAAAGGAGATGAACTAAAAGTCAAACATCTAAGCATTGAGTGATATTTGCTTCTGTTTTGTTTATCGTAGAGCGGCAATATCGTAAATGAAATTAAATCCTCTCCCTCGCTCTCACTCTCTTATGATGCGCTTCTGTGTGCGTGGGAGGATTTTTGAGTGAGTCAATGGTGCGTTGCAAGAGTGGAAACTCATGGATGTGCATCAAGTTGCCGCTTAAAGTGCTTGCTGAATTTCCACTGCGAGTGGGGGGTTCGAATGGGTGCTATGAATCAGCAATGTTTGGATTTTTAGGCGTTCCATGAAGTTTCTAAGTTTTAAGGATGTTTTTCTTTTCTTTCTCTCTCTGTGCAGCTCTGGAACTACTTCTTTAAAATATTGTTTGCAGTGCAGACCTAAGACTACATCAAGCTTCATTAAAGCAGATGCAGTTTGGTTCTAAACTTGTCAGTTTTATTCAAATATCACAGTGTGTTAAAATGTTCACTTCACCAACGCTGCGCAAAGGCTCCTGTTTAACCTCCATTTCAATCAAAAACCCCAATCTCCAGATTTCAATTTAATCTTCAAAGTCGTCACGCCACACTCCTCGCAGTTACCTCTGACCCACAAGTCAAGATTCCCCCTGCCAGATCCTTCGCCAACTCCATGAATCAACACACAGTACAATGCAATGCAACAGTATCCCAACCACTCAAAATGTTACCATCACTCAACAACCTCCACTCAGTGTGGAGAGACCACTCCCAGTGCACGGCGTACTTCACTCTACGGAATTTTTTCTACGTTGCACGTTCTCACACAACCAGTCAAATCTCACTCAAAGTGAATCTATACATCTCTTTCTTACAGTCTCTCCGCAACATCACCGACCTCTCAATTATTTTACCGACGAGAAAAACGCCATCCAGCAAACCACCGAGCTGTTCGCAGTGCACAGTAAAGTCAGTAAGTTTTGAGACGTCGTGCGTGTTGGTAGTACGTGTCAGTTGAACGCGCGTAGTTACCCAATTTTCCAGGAAAATCATTAATTCCACGAGTGAAACAGTGTTTTTCTAGTGAATTTGAGAATTCGGTGATATTTTGTTTTGAAACCTCACCAGTGCCCAAAGGAAGGCCTGTGCTGTGAGACAAAATAAGTCTGTAGCCATTCCGTGGTAGTGTGATCAATTGAAATTGAAAATCTCTGTGTGCTTGCACTGAGGCACCTTCGATAGGATAATACCACTACACAACAATTGGATTAAATTCAATTCATCTCCATCAAGGATCCACAAAACAGGATTTACGCTCTCTCAAAAGGATACCTAACTATGCTTGTTGCAGTCGTCTATTAAAGGTGAGGGTTGGTAATCCATTTGAATATCACTTATTTCCTCCCCTCTTTCTCTGGGTGTCTGTATAAAACTCGAAGGGGTCTGTCTGCGTGTGTATTTTTTAATAATCATAAACGCATCCAACCAATAGATAGATTCATCTCCCCTAACTGAAATTTGAACCCTCATATCATATTTGAGGGGAATGGGAAAAAATTATGATTCGGTTGCAAGCTCTTCATTTGCTGCGGTTGTTGCCGCAGAGGGCTGCGCCGCCCCGAATTGTTGATGTTTACGGTGATGTCTTTATTGTTTGAGGTGAGCCCTGAGCACACACTGTCCTCAGAGTGCATATATGTGTGAGTTTTTTCTTCCACGGCATAAAATAAGCCGATTAGGTGGTGAAGAATTTCTAATTCTGTTCTTGGCTTCTATGCCGAGGTTGTTTTGTAGGCTTTCGTTCTCGGTCGCGTATGTGCGATCAACTTCAAAAAACTGCGGCTACGACGCCAAAAGGGCTCAATGTCGCAGCCTCAAAGGAGTTGTTACGTAAATTCCTGGGAAGAAGGCATTCATTCGGTCACATGACGAGTTCAAGGAAAGAACCAATAATGCTTGACAATTGTAAATTAATCAAAACAAACAAGCAAACAGACACATGAGCTTATCGTGTGGCCAATCGCCTGGAAAGAGAGAGAGCAAGAAAAACAACACACCAAAACATAACTAGACAGATACGAAGGAATCTATCTGTTGAATGTCTGACAGCGACCGTTCAATTAAATTACAGCCCCGGGCTGTAATTATCTCTTGATCATCAACATTGCCATCGCCATCGCCATCGTTCGCCAGTCGCAAGTAGCGGCAGTGTTTGTGTGCACAAGTTGTTGGTGCTGAATGGTAAGAAACCATCATACGACTATCGGAGCCCATCGGTTACTTGTTCACCTTGTATTTGCATTCCTTACGCGAGAGTGATAAATGTTGGCACCATTTGCCCAATCCACTAAATCACATAAGGTGCTGCGCACATGCCCGTCGGTGTAAGTGATCCAGTTTGTCAGTTCACCACCACTTCACGTAATCAAACCGCAGTTCATTAAAGAGAATTTCTTCTTTCACTGCCAGTCAGCGATGAAATCGTTAGCTGAAATTACTTGAATCCCAGCGCATGTTGGAGCAATTAAGTAATAAAAGTAAACAATCCATCCTGCTAGGAACGTAAAATTTTATATAGAACTTCCCTGATGTTCCTCCCATCTGCAAGCTCACCATTCTAGCCGATTGACTTCTCAGTGACCTGCTTTTACCCAAATTAGTTGATGAGTGTACGAGAGTGAATTAACACCCAGCTGCAGTGTAGATTATCGATTCACCCGACTCCTTGGCTGTGTTGTCAGCTTGGCTTGACTCTGTCGATAATCTCTCAAATTAAATAAATCATCGAAGAGATTCGCCGCAGCATGGTGTCCCTGGAGCGGGCATGAGGCACATCACTGCATTTCACCTGCTGGGTTCATTCGAAAACAACGCACAACTCAAAAATGTGTCCATTGTCATCCCGAGGGGTATATTTATTGAAACAAGATATTTATTGACCAACAACACGAAAAACAAAGCAAGAACACAGGGAGAAAAAAAAAACACTAAAAAGGAAATCACGATGAATCGAAATCCTTACACACCCAATCGAATCGAATCGTTCTGAGGAAAAATTCCATTGTCTTTGTGCTGTTTGGCATCAAAAACGCTTCAGCTTCAGCACCGGTCTCAGTTCCTTTGGAAAACTTGTTTGTGCTGTGCTCTGCACCACTGTGTACTGTGTGTTATGCTGCGCCTTGTCGGAGCACAAAATGCCAGCAATTAAACTCCTTTGTGGCAGAGTGAAATATTTGTGGTGTAATTCCAATAATTTCATCAAAGAGATATTATCTCTTTATGGGTGCCCCTCCGATGACGGAATGGGAAGGAGGGTGGCGGGCCTGGCCCTCTAGCTTGCAAATTTTGGTGCGGTATGCTTTCGGAAAAGGGTTCTAAAATATTTGCATCATATTTAGCCCTTATGCTGTGAATTCTTGAGGAGAATATCTCACCGAACAATTTGTCTTTCATCGGTGAAGGTGGGCTGTGTTTTCCAATAGTCACCACTCCCTGTGTGGTTAGTTATTTCTTAAAGGACAAGTATTTATTGTAGTCATTCCTTTGATGTTGTGTATCATGTCCTAAGCGATCCCCATACATTCCATTGGGAAGTGGAGAGGAAGAGGGGGAGCAGGGACAAGTAAATTCCTACGGGTTGTGATTGCCCTCGTTAAGGTTAAAAGGCCTTTGCCAAATAACAGTTTGTTTGTGTGTGATAAAAGTTATCGCCTTGTTGTCTCCTTCGTTTTGAATTGTTATGTTTCGGAGTCTGGAATTCGAAGAAATTGTACCTTGGATTGGGTCATCGCACTGTTCGCCCTCCAATGTCACATGTCACGAATAATGAGTCTTTATCAATCCACGTATCTGACTGCATTCAGCCGAGAAAGAGGAGTGCTTTATCGCTTGTCATAACCGAAGTTTCATTGTGCAGTCATTCCTCATCGAAAGTGGCCATCCCAGCGGACCTGTGCGGCAGTCTCTCCAACGACATTCTACGTTTATGACCACTAACATGACAAAGACCTGTCACCAGCTCAACATCTGTGTGCACATAAACGTCTGTCATTGCCACCCATTTTGCATTTTATGCAGACCTTTTGCATGAGAAGTCAGTAAAATAAAACAAAAAAGTAGAAAACTACTACTTCACGTCATGATGGGGTCATCAACCACAGGTCTATCGATTTTTTAACACCGCTGAGTGGCCTACAGGTTTGTCGGCGGCAACGGCGGCGAATTCACTTTTTGAAATTTATTGCTATACGAGTATCGCTTGTACAGTTAAGAGTTATCCGTACAGGATCTTCGGAGAGTCGTCTGCACTGTCTGTCGTGCCGATGATAAGCAATGAATATTTGTCACCTAGTGACGGTGTCGGCGTGGATGTTGTTGACGATGATGCGGTAACCGCAATGAAATCCGAGTCGGTATCCATTCCCTTTCGCATACACAAACAACAGCAAAGATAACCTGTAATCGATATGCGATCCCAGACAATTTTAATTGTCCTCGAAACACATAAACGAGCGACTGAAAAGTTGCAATTTCAGCAGAGTCGACCAAGAGGGGGATGTACACGTCGGCCGTTGCTTCCCGATGCCGCAGTATGTTTCCAATCTGAGATTTTATCTGCGCGCCTCATTTGTTCATCTTCTGCTGGTACAACCTCACGAGCGAGAGTGGTGTGCGCTTGTAAATTGAGCGCGGCGAGCCATAAAATCCGCCCCTTTTCCCCGCCAGCTCGTTTTTCGTAGCCCACTATGCGGTTTGCTGCTTGGTAGTGATTGCTTCGTGCTTAAATTAAAACTCACCACCACCCCACCGTTGCTGCACTCCGTTCGCCTGGTGTCAAAGGCTCAGGGAGTACAGAGTGCCAGTGACTAAGTGGACGTATGCCTTTGTTTGCGGGCCGATGGTTTGTCCCTCCACAATTTTCATTCACTCATTAGACTGCGTTGGCGGCGTGCTGACATAGCCCGCAACATGGACTTCCAATTGTTTTTCATTTTAGTTTACAACCTCATTTTTACTTTTCTTCTTTTCTGTACCCTCTGAGGGCCCAGCAATCCATAATTACGGTGGCAATTTACTGCGTGATTTTTGAGCGTAAACTAGGGGGTTCGTAGAAAAATATTTACCTATTCTAATGGACGTTCCCATGGGAAGCAGTTGATGCCTCTTGAAATTTGTCAAAAGTGAGAAAATAATAACGACATCCACATCACAAACGAATGTCTCTTGACAGTTCCCTCTTCATGCTCGCCTCCCCAGGAAAGAATAACAATTCGGAGAAAAAAAAAATACTTTCCCACAAGAACCAACTTTACAGACGTACACACACAGATGCACACACATTTCTTAGTGATTGCCTTCGAGGGCACACTGTCGATGTGGTGATTATGATGAGCTACATCACCGTCCTGATTGCGCCATAAATTGGAAATTTCATTTTAATTCAAAACTTCTCGCTGGCCGGGGGACGGCCGACAGCGGCGGCAAGCGTACCAGTCTCAGCTCCACGAGAACCAGCTGACTTCGACTTGATCGAGGACCGTCACGGTTGAATTGGGTAGCCCTACACTTCAGTTGAGGCGACTACTGCCATCAAAGAAAAGATGTCGTTCGTGATGCTGCAATAAAACCCACGAATTTATTTCTCAAAATATTTTCATTTCTCAATTGTTTGCTTCAACCATCAGCACAACAAAAAGCTGTGCTCATGACTGCGAGATGCTGTGTCGCTGTTCAAACGAAATCGTTTAAAGCGGTGTTTGTGTGCGTCTGTCGGTGAATATTTTCATAACGGTGAACGGCGATTAGTATTCGTGCGCGGATAGCAATGGCCCTCGCCCTATTCAACCTCATTAGAGGTGGGAAATTAATTAATCGACTCCTGAACCTGATCAAGTGACTGAGGCAAGCGGTGTAAATGTAGAAGCATTTGCATTTCTAGTTCAAAACGCCCCATGGATGGATGGATGAAATCGACTGTTGAATTTGGAGTTACCCACAAACGGAAACAAAGTCCACTTGCCATTAGAAGAGCTCCCG
Source organism: Eristalinus aeneus (assembly GCA_955652365.1). Lineage (NCBI taxonomy): Eukaryota > Metazoa > Arthropoda > Insecta > Diptera > Syrphidae > Eristalinus > Eristalinus aeneus. Next base: position 100,156,511 of record OY019131.1, read on the forward strand.
CGTCGTCGTTGTGCGCCCGAGAACTGGTTAATAATTTTGATTTTATCAAGCGGAAATCATTGCCCTCTTCAAATTAACATATAAACTGGGTAAAGCGCTATCCCCTTGATCGACATGAAAATCAATTAAATTCCATTCTCTTCGTCGTCGAGAAGAAACACACCACATCACATCAATGCATGAGCTTATCAGCAAAGAAGTTAATCTCTGCCATGTACACGAACGGCATCCCACTGATATTCCATCTCTTGTCGAAACACAGAGCTGGGTTAGCATCGGCCTCGGCTTCTACTGCGGCTGGGATATGTCAAAGTCTCTGAAACTGTCAGCCACGTCATAACTTTCCATCTATGGGTTTTACGTGACATTGACGTTGACATACGAAATGGCTTTCGCCCGAACAACGACGCATCGCCACCATACCTCCAGGCAATACGCTGCCGCTGCTGCTGCTTACGCTCGCTTTTATAAGTGCGCTGTTGATACTGCTGGTTGGTGGTTGGTAAGAAGAAGGACCTATGGGTAGTTGTCTTGGGAAGTTCTTGCACTATTTGTTGTTATTACTTTCGTACCCAACTTCAGTTCCCATCGATATTTGCCGTGCTTGCAGAGGAGTGTCGGCGACGACGGTTGAGTGTGTATGCGGCGTGTCAACCAGATGTATACCCAGATCATATTTCCTCCGCTTGTTAACACTTGCCGTCATCTTTGCTTCGCTTCAGTTTTTCTTTCTTGTATACTGGTTTTGTTGTTTTTTCCTACTCCGCCTTCAGCTTCTTTATTTCGATCCAATTCATCCGCAGCTTGAATCTGCCTTTCATACGGATATAAGGTTTAGTGTCAGTTATTAATAATCTCCCACTGGTGGGTGTGAACGTTTCGTTTGCATGGTGGTACGATTTGTATCGTTAAGGGATTAATGGGGATTTTTTGTTCTTCATTGTTGTATCGGGGAGAGCTTCCCAAATCCGACTGACCACTGACACTGTCCCCCCAGCCGAAATTCAATACGATGCGGTAATTACAGCAATTGCACTTGAGACTTTCTATAGCGCATGATAATGGGACTGTAAATGTGATTGTTGGTGCAGCGACGATGAGTCGCCTCATTAGCGATCGTTTAAGGTGTCACAAGTGTCATTGTATTACGCTTAAACGAAACGAACGAATGTGCACTCGTCTCGAAAACGGTAGGAATCAAAACGAGGGAAGACAGAAACACAACACGTCGGAGAGCATTGTTGACACTATTTTAACAGTTTAAACGTTGAAAAGTGGATTAGTGGAATCAAGAGAGATGGCGTGCTGGACGAGTGCATAAAATAAAATGATTAAAGAAAGTCAAGTCGTTGGTTATCGTTGTCAACGTTTACAAAGACGTTAAAACGAGCGTCTGCAGCTTGAGAAAACGGTACAAATTAATTAAAATTCCTTAACGCATCGTGTTGCAGTATAAAATTTCAAACAGCAATTCTGGCCCTCTTCTGCAATTAACGAAGTGGGAAAGCAAACTTGGTCCACATCCAAAGCAGCCATTAGTTTAGTTCTCTGGGCAGTCGATGAGTATAATTTTGTTTAAAAAAAAATTGTTTAATCATCTCAACTGATATGCCATTCCTCGCAGCGATGAATTCTTCTAATGAGCCCACACAAAGTTAGTGAATTCAAACGAGTTTACACAAGCTGCCACACCAGTATCCAGGCAGTTGGTCGGTTTCAGTGTCCACTTCGTATGAATATTAAATTGTTTAATCAGCGAGCTCCACCGCTGGTGTTTAGTAATGAGACAAGCGTTTACAGCGATAACATCTATTTGCATACGACAAGCCTTGCGATGATTGGTGGCGGAGGTGGGTTTTAATGCGTCCGATTGCCTGATAAGTTTGAATCAACCATTTAAGAGACACGAGACTATTTACAAATTAAATTTATTGAATGGCGCCGCTGGGTTCTTGACGCTGAGTGAATCTATTTGCGGTAAGAAATGCGTCAACATAACAATTAGTTGTAAACTTTCTTACGTATGTACTGTTCTACATTGTTCTGCTGCGAACGAGCACACATACACCTCGATGCGTTGATTGACGGTAATGACATTAAAACTGACGTCGAACACAGAGGCCAATGTACAATATCTATTTTTCTCTTCAAATTCAAGTTATAAAACGTTGTTGTATGGTGTACTTAAATTCAACTTCCATGAATTGGACCCGAAGTGGCTGGAGGTCTTCTCAGACGTTTCTCTCTACCTATACACAGCTTTGAATAGGCAGACGCTAATTGTAAAGTGTTTCTTGAAAAACAATCTTCTGCCTGAGGTTAGACGCATAAATCATCAATCAGGAGGTGTAAAGTGAAAAAATTTTTATGGTGCCTGCTGTTGACATTGAAACCGGAAGATGAATGCGCACCTCTATGGGTTCATCGGGTTTTTGTTCCCAAAACTCGTGGCATTCCCTCACTTGGGCGGCTAATGGAAATTTCCTCGATTTTGCGGAGTTTAAATTTAGAGCTCATTCATTCAGTTGAAAGACGCAATTCTAGAAAAAAAAATACTTATATTCACCGATTCTTAACCTTGAGTTGACAAATGTTGCTGTAGGATACTCATAAATTCATCGGAAAGACACTAATTCCTTGGAGGTCACAAAGTGGACACGTCCAATTAAGCAGAGTCCGTTGTCGTGTTAGATGTCACGAACAAGTCTTCTATAATTCCATGTCCTAAATCCTGAAAATGACTCTGCACGGTAGCACGAACGCCCCTTCCAGTGTACAATCAAACACGAACTTTCAGTGAGAAATGCGGTTTTAGGGGATTAACTTTGAGTCGACTTTGAACTTCGGGACCAGGCTGAGGCACAGGCTGAAGTTGGCAACCAGGCTGAGCGTCATAAATCGTGCGTAAGCCGATTTCAAAGCCGTCATATGCAATTTGATAGACTAAGCGCATGAAAAATCGTCCCAAAGAGCAACAGAATAAAACACAAAGTATTCAGCACCTAGCCACAACAAGTATTGGATTGCTTCCCCTGTGCTTAACTCGGCCAGGCAAATGGCTTGACTGCAGTAATAAAACTGTAATAATGCGATTAAGCGCAATTTATTTGCACATTCTGCTTGGTGCATTTGCGTGCGATCACGAGACCACGGGGGAAATACTCGTACTATCGTCTGCGGTCCTACTCCAAGCCGCAACATTCATGCAGCGCGGTTGCTGTGCACTCCACGAAGACATTCACATGAACCACTTAAGGAAAGTCGTGACATACCCATATGTATGCAAGTGCATACGAAACGCGATACCAAAATCGGCAAATTTCCTCAGCCAAAGCCTTCAAAATCTGGGTGGCCCATATTTGATGGGAAGCATACGTTTTTCGCAAGAATTCACGGGGAACAGCAGGGAAGTTGGGTTGGGTTGGGTTCATTCATGTTTGCCTTCGTGGTGGACCAATCGATCGTGGTGGTACATACTCCCACGGAGGCTTGCCCTTTTCAGGGAAGGTTCATTAGACTGCAACAGGACTTTATGAGGCTCGTAAATTCTTCCTCATCCGAGCCGTGTCCATTGTGTGTCAACGTAAGTAGCATGTCGGGGGAGGGCAGGGAGTTAGTTTGATGACCAATGGTCGTTTCGAATGGCTCCACGAACAGTCATCACCTTTAACAATCTCTGCAGAATGTTATTTCACTGTCAGACGGCGCTGTTGTTCCCGCATCAGCTTACACATTTGAGTGGGAAGGAAGGTTCTGCTACTTGTCCTCATAAAATTCTCAAATAATACCACAAAATCCATTGATAAATCGCCCTCATACGCTGCGCGACCATATCTCGCTCAACGCCCTCCTGCACACCATACTTATCCCGAAGAAGTGTGTGCCCGTGTACATAGTCATCGTTCCCCATTCGCTGTCTCCTTTGGGTTGCTGTCTCGTAAAGTATCATGTTGCGAGATTATAACTTAAAACTATTAACGATGGAGGAGATACTTTTCTCAATTCGGAGCTAAAGGCTCCACGAAGTAAATGCTCATGAGTTGGATAGGAGCGTAACTTCTTGGGGCTATAAAATTCCGCACTCGGTATTCGCGCATTCGTTGCTTGCGTGGCTAGTCGGTGTGTGTGTGCATTCGAAATTTCGTTCTGCTCAAGGATAATAGGAGAATAAATCCTTGCCAACTACAGATCGCGTGGGAAGATTTAAGTGCGATTATTGTGATAAAAAGCGGACGACGCAGCACACACACCAAGTGGGTGCGAATTGAAACATCATTTGCGGTGCGCTGTGCAAACATGCGGAATTTTTTCTCGATGGTTGCTGGCTGGTCGTTGTAACGTCAGTAACAACGACGCTCGTGTTAAAATGCGACCAGGTTTCTGTGTTAATATCTCGTGAATGGAGTTCTGTTTATTTTCGCTGATGACCCGTTCACTCAGCCAAGGCTAAGGCCACCAAAACACAACCGAAAAGATCTCTTATCGCTGACTTAAGTGCTGTAATTACGGCGGCGGGCTCTTCATTGATTTGAAGTGAATGAACAGAAACCTCATTCTTCGCTATGTGTCTGAAGCTTGCGGCACGCCTACGTCAGATAATCGTGGTATGTGAATGAGCAACAGAGAATGGAACGTTAAAGTATAGTTCTCTATGAGGGCTTCAAAGTGCAGTTTAGTGTTGTACAAAATAGGGTTTAATTAATTCTGCTTAGTTATACCCTTGTTCGTTGAGAATCATTTAGATGCAAATTGGACAACATAAGGACCGGGAAATCGGATGGCATGCGCTCGAGGCGGGGGTCCAAATGCCTTCTGTGATTGGGCACTGTGACAATGGGCATTGATGATGACCTTCTTTTTGCCCCGGCGAGAAGTGTGTTGATGATACCGAACAATAATATTGTGTTTAGAATGGATGGAATTTTAGAAACTTTTTTTTTTCATAAATTTTCAACAACGGAATTTGCTTGTAGTGTGATCGAAGTTTTTTTAAAAAATAAAAATGTTCTTTTCATTGCTTTACTTTATTCTTTTATTCCGATTTGAACACGGACTGGTAAACTGTACAAAATTTGCTGCACTAACATGAATAATACAATAGAGGCATATTTGTGTGGAGTGGGGGCGACGATTATCTGGACATTTATCTTCCTATAGTTTTGTCTGTCAACGGTTTGATTAACAAAAGATGTGCCCACGCGTATTTTGAGAGTAACGGTAGCTCTGTTGGGCCTTGGTTGATAATTCAGATTTTTTTACGATCACGGCGCATATGCTAATATCCACAAATTTTAATAGCCAAAACTCGACTTTTAAAGAACAGTTAATCTTGTTTTGTCGTATTCTCCGACCGCCACAATTATATCGATCACCTAATAATGACTCTAGGTTAACAAAGTAGCGCGTCGCCGTTAGCTCAAGAATCTTGGCTGACAGCACCGAACTCACGAGTTAAGTCTAGAAAAGGAACGTTTTAACATTTTTTAATAAAACATGTGTAAGGATGGACCTCGCAGGTCGCCTCAACTGATGTGCTCCTTGGGGGGAAAAAGGATCGTGCCAAGAACTTCTAACACCAAGAGAGACATACACATCTCGGTGAAGCTGAATTCCTACCATGGTTGAGCTCTCAGAGATCACAATACATTTTGGGAAACAAGCAAAATGTTTCAATACGTCAACTGTGTAGAGAATAATTCTTCCACCCTTGCAGGAACTAATTCGACATTCGATGCTTAAGCGGTTTTTAATGAAGCCAATCCCCTTCACATCACGCCCAATTCACTTGCACTACAGACGAAGAATCGTTTCAACTTTGGAAAATAGTCAATTTTCCCAAAATCGCCTAGAAATTGAATGCAATCCTCTTGGAGGCGATATTCTGACAGGATAAACACAATTGCAAAGGCCGATTTCGTAATTACCCAATGGTCAGGACACGCACATACATTTGTACGGGGCCCGACCGGCTGGCTGGGTGCATTCGGTTCACCTTGTATGTGGGAGGATTGAACGACAGCAATATCCGACACGCAAACCTAGTCGTGTTCGACCCCCATGGTGGTTTAATGCATGAGGCAAAGTCCCACAGACACACCCGCACACACCAATATCAGTTTGGCTGGCACTCGCCCTGCAAACTAATCGAACTCTTTTCCCAATGGATTTTCCACACAGACCCATTGTCCAAGCGAGTGTCTGGACAACGCCGCACATATGCACACAAACGCTGGTGGAGCTTTGCTTCCCCTTCTCCCCCGACCACTGATGAATACCCAAAGTTGTTATTGTTATTCATCCTCGTCGCCGGGAGTTAATTACAGGCTATTAGATGGAATAAGGGGTGTTTATTAGTACGTCACGGGCCCATGAATAATTTATATCTAGAAACTTATTAACACAACAGCTAACAAACCATCTACTCACATCGCTGTTCTGCATAGTACGACTGAAGGATGAGGAAAAGAACGCGCGACATCATTAATTACCCAACGTGAAGCGAGCAAAGCGAAAGAGAGGAACGCATGTAAAATGCACTGCAACAGGACTTGAGCACTGTTCACAGGTGTACGAATGAGAATGAGTGCCCACGTCGACGAGGAAGTTAGAAAGTATATGGTGTGTAAGAAGCGTTTAACATTAAGCACCTGCTGCTCCGAAAGTCGAAATTAATCGACTACAAGTGATTCACTGGTGGAGAATGGGTGCGTGTGAGCAGGGCGTGAGTGTACTCAAGTGTTTTCCAGTGAATCGTGTCCGCATTCTTCGAATCGACGCAGCAGATCAGAAGCCATAGCCATGTGGTATTAATCAAGCCAATTAAACACAACAGACAGAGGAACCTAGACACAACAAAGGGAATCGTGTCTTGGGGTAAATTGTTTTTTAAGGACCCTTCTTGCATGCACTGCATCCCCTGCACTTACAAGTAACGATGCAGTGCTGATAAATAAATAAAAAACCTCATCCAATTAAATAGCATCCCAACCAACTGAATTGGGTTGCGTTCTAGATCGTACAACCATAAGATCACCATACTTGCATAGTAATTATTGCGGCGACAATTACGTCGACGACGAAAATAACTACAACGATGATGTGAATGATGATGATGATGACGATAACGATGGAGACAAACAATAAGAACCCAAAGAGGACTACGTATAATCATAATTTCGTTCCCAACTAACTTTACAAGCAAGTACCTATTGTCTCTGACTTCCTGGAACAACATTTGAATTTCTGCCTCACGAAATATTGAAATTGTGATTGAGTCACAAAGGCACCGTCCCTAAGCTCTTCTCTTCTCCTCCAGTCTCAAAATTCGCACATCTGAGTACCGAGTTACCACCACCACCACCATCATCATCATCGTTGGGCCCAAGTTGTGAAGCAGTTACCAGATGAATTACACCGCATATTTCAGGAATTAAGTGTGAAGCTGTACTCTACTCAGAACTTGCAAACATCAAGAAGTCCCTTCTTGGTTCCGTCTCTGCGCCTTCTTATCGACTGTTGAAATTGGATTTTCGATAAAGCGAAGACAAAAGGCGCGAGTACCTTATTAAAAGACATACACTTCCTGCGCACAATAATGTTTACGACGGTTACCGTGACAGTGGTGATGGCGTCTGGTGGCGGCGGGTGCTTTTAAAAGCGGTAGTGGGTGGCACAATTGACGTTACGTTTTTCCGCCTCCCTACGTTCGGATATATGCAAATAAACGAGGACAAAAAGTCAGCAACAGGGGGTGGACTTGGGGTGAAACATTTTCATAATTCCTTTAACCTTTTTACGGTAGTGATGGCGCTGTCGGCTGGTATGACGCGGCGTTTGTGGGCTGGTGCGCTCAACAGTTCAAATCATTCTCTTGGCTCCAGTTCGCCCCTTCTTGCCGCTGCCGTTGCCGGCGGCGACACAATGAAACGAACCGAAGTCAGGAGTCGGGAATGGATGGAGTGAGCTTTTCACGCTTTTTGACTCTTGCCGTTTTCCCCCGGCCATCGTCTTCAAAAAAGTTCTGATTTCAATAAACGTTACCAACGGGGTTCCGCCAACTGCTATCGTGGAAGCTACTGCCACTATTACTACTGCTAGCTGGCACTGCCGCTGCCAATGCTGCTGCTATTGCTGTTTCGGCTGCTCTCTGGCCCTCGCTGTGACTTCACCCTCTGCTCAACTGATGCTTCCACAACTAGTGCTGCAGCATTGTGTTAAGGCAGCACACTCCCCACCCACCCAAAGGAAAGAGGGTGAAAAATTCAGTGTGCCTGTGTACCGGTGTGTATATAATACATTCATAGCCGTAGTCGTCGTCCGTATACATCCAACCACCCATACACAAATAAACGCTCTCATGCTGGTTGCGCGCCCTCCTTTCGTCCGACCTGTGTGTACTGTACGTTGTTAAAATATTACGCTACAGTGAGTGTATTCACTGATTTGTTAATTTTAAAATCGAGGTAGAAATCAAAAGGGAAACATTCAACGCCTCCCCTCTCCTCACCAGCCGACCACCTGAGAGAGGTAAACGTGCTTTGACTTTCCATCCCACACTGAGGCAGCGCAGAGGGGTTGTGAGAAGTCCTCGAAAAGGGGACAAACACATACCAAGCGAAGGACTGTTACTTGAATCTGCTGCTGCAAAAAAGCTACCAAAGAACGAAAAAAAGTTATTAATTCAATCGCCAACCTGTAGTGCGCATCCCTTTTCCACGAGAGAGAACAAAAAAATTAGCCGCCCTCCTCTTCGTATCCGTTGTTTGCGCTAAATTTAGCGAATACTCTTAAGACTGCTGTATATCGCACACTTGTACGCGGCTTCGTATCTGGTGACAGTGAAAAGAAAAATGCACGCTCTGACATTGGCGAACCATAAAGAATTTATTAGGTTTAACAAAAATGCGGACAAATTTGTACGCCCCGTACGCTAACCACCAAAGCGGACACATAAAATTTAATTTGTGCTCAGTGAGAGATCGCAGCGGAATCAGAATGGAATGTTAAGTGTGGCTACATGGCGCTCTAAGTGTCATTGGCTGTGGCCACCGGCTGGCCATGCAATGGGCGATGCAATGACCGAACGACATGCCGCCACCTATAGCCCCTGCCATCGTTGACTACACATGCACAAACACTCGCAGTTATTATTTCAAATCTTTCACTTAGCCAATTTCCATTAAATGCAATTTATTAACGCGTGTCCATGATGCGTTCAACGCACACTGCACAGCTCGCTACCGCCCGTCAGCGAACACCACCAACGGCACACAGCCCGAGTCGCGATGCCGCCAACGCCGCAGTGGCTGAGACAATGTGGCCAGGGTGATCTCGTCGCGGAAGGAGCTCGTTCAATTATTATCAAGCACACTGTTGATGTTGTGGCGCAGACGAATGCGTAGGTATTCCCTCTTCATCTTGCGCCTCAGCAATGGACCTCCATGTACAGATTTAGTGGGGAATAAATCAAAAAGTAAACACAAACATTTTCGGGGGGTTGGTAAGAGGCGCTGCCGCTGCCGCAAGCATGCCATAAATGAAATGCGGATCACATACATCATGGAAGGGTTTGTCTGGTATTTGACTAGTGGCGCACTACAAGCCAGCGAGCCCCCCGATGTAGGGCAGATGGGAAATGTTGAGTTATTTACGACTCAGCTCAGGGAAGCACATAATTAGAGGCAGCAGCGTCTGGTGAAGCATGATCCGCTTATGATAGAGTAGAAGGCAGAACTTTACGTACTACTTAAGTTTCTGATCTATAAGACTTGTGTGCATAACTCATTTCTTCGATCCCCAAGAAAATGTTGATCGGGTGTAGTTGTGTGAGAAAGGCAAACGAAAGTTCATTGATCTGAGAACGATCGAGTCGAGTTCAGGAATAAGCTACTGAAGACAAGATTTGTCGAGAATGTGGTCCCAACAAGGTCACTTTATCACTTCAAACTTCTTCCGACATGCGGTTTTAATTCACTCACAAACACACATCGTGTCAGCCACGCAGATGTCGGTGGCGTGCAATAATTTTCAACGCACGACCAAGACTCTACAAAAACGCCTGACATCTCGCCGAATGCAAGTGAGGAGATGTTGGCGCAACGCGGCGTCGCTCGTCGTCACCGCCGTCCAGATTTGATTTATTCGCTTGCGGTTCTGCCGGAATGATCTCCCGCACTTGCTCCCAAACGCACACCGCGCCCAAGATGGAACAAGTCTGCCTGTCTTTTGATTTATTTCAATTTCCATGCCATCCCCCTTTCCGTCTACTTTTAATTAATGGAACTTTCCCCGTTTAGACGCTTATGCGATGAGATTACATTGACGATTCCGCTAATCAGGTGTTAAAAATGTTGTCAATGGTCTTTACCCTTTTTTCTTAGCATCGATGCATTAAGATTCGCTCCAGATGATGTTGCCTTCCACAATTGGGATCAATTTTCTGTTTAGACTGGTGGTGGGGAGGATCAATCATCAGGGGGAGAGTTCGGCCCCGTCTCTAGTTTTTATGGGACCAAACACACACAGTTGAAGTGAATCAAACTTTTGAAAAGATTTGAACTCTAATCTTACAAGTCTTCTAGAATAAAATTATGTAAGGAGAATAATGCCATTGTGCAGCAAGGATTGTTGTCAATTTTTAAACGATCCTCGTAGTCCTTAAAGTGAATATCAACCAGATGAATTTATAATTATTTTAATGCGGTATATCGACATCTGATTGGATTCACAACCTACAACTTAATATTATACCTGTGCTCCAACTAAATCAGAATTGCTGCTGTGCTTTGAACTAACACTCTCTGTGTCAAGTACTACACAGTCCACAGATAAGATAACGCACAGACTAGAACACTAGCAGGTTATCAAACAAAATTCATCTTGAACGCAGTTTGGAAGACGAGGCGCTTGGAATGCATGCACATGACTCACTTTATAAAAGTGGCGACAGGAATGTGGTTCGTGCATGTTCGCCACAAATCGCCCCGCACTACTTATCGAACCGACCAGGTAGGAACACCACACGAACGAACCCCCGTCTCATAAGATCTAATGAAGTGGGTATTTTAAAATTCCCACTATCACCGGAAAGGACTGGCTGAGAATAAATCAAAAGGCACGTTTTACTGCGTTCCGCCGTACAAATCTAAATGACTGCTATTACAAGGAGCGACTATAATGGACGACCGAGTCCCTTCGAGAAGGAGGAGGGTAGTTCACCTTTGCTTTTCTGTTGCCTTTTCTTCTTTTTTTAAGTGAAAGCCACACATACACTCACGTTGATGGCGCCCGCCCCTTGGACACGGAACAACTGTCCGAACAGACAGGTGACATTAACATTAATAATTGATATTTGTTGTGTCTTTGAAAAAGTTTTCCACTTGATTAAAGAGTATATCAATTTCCTCGGCAGGATTGAGGTTGCCTCCGGTGAATACCTATGCGCAACACACGGGAATCTTACTGTCGTCGTAAAAACCAAAAGAAACGGCCAAGCGAAGTCAGGTAAAAGAGGAGGAGGGAGAAAAAAACGAAAAGAGGGCGGTTCTTGCTTGTAGATTGCTTGCTTCCCGGGCTGATATTTGTTAATAAATTATGAGATGGTTCTGCCGGATTTGAAGCAAAGGTGCTTGGGAGGGAATGAAATCTCGCGAAGATTGTTTGATTTTTTTGTTGTTGTTTCATGGGACGCTTCTGCATATGCATCACATGCGTTCGTTCTGAATACTTTATTATTCATCCGTGCTGTGGGATTACTACATCTCCTGCGCTCTCCGTTATAACTTCTACATTTCTCATTTTTCTAAGGGACTTACGTGCGCTTTGAAAATTTCAATAGTCCACAAGAACAGCCAAAAAAGATGAGAAATAACAAATTTGCAAAACTGCTCCTGTCAGCACCTGGTTTACAGACCACCCTTTGTGTGTATCATTCCGAAACCGACCCAGTAAACCGCTGGAAGGCGCAAAACCTATCAATGCGGTAAAACCCACCAATACTGCGACCAATCCCTGCCCTATGCATGATCCTACCTACCGTATGAGAATTACTTTAATTTGTGTTCTGTGTCCTTTATTCGAAAATGTGAACTGTCACAAGGAATTTGTTTAATGGGAAGAAATTTATTTTCCCATTGCCAACTGTCGCCGAGCCTACGCTACCGTGTACACCCTAGTTTGTAGCGAATACCCCCAGTGGTATATTTACGCCAGCAACCGGATCGCCGATTAGAAGTCAATTTATCGATTTTCCCTTTTGTCTATACTGCTGCTGGTTTTGCTGCCGGGAAACTTGGCTTACCACCCTCATTCATTTATCTGCTGCTATGTTTCGGCGGCGGAATGAGGGATGACACATTCACCGCGCTTAAATTGGACAGGAGACAGCTTGTATCCGTGATAGATAGTCCGTGTACACATTTATTTATGTTTTTTTTTTTTTGTTTCCTGCTATTCCTTTCCCTCCTCCTCCTGGTTTGTGTCATTTGCAACGCATTTGAAAATTGAAATTGAAAGTACTCGCACAGAGGGACCGACTAAGAGTCAAGTCGACGAGGGAGAGAGAGTCGTGCCGCACCAGAGATACACACAGAAGAGATTGAAGAGAAGTGAGAGGATGATAAAAATAATGACGCATGCCAAATGACTGGTATCCGCTCGAGCGCAGATTTATTGCAATGGTATCCGCATCGTCGATGAGGCCGGCGAAATGCGCCGCCCGCAAATTACGCACATTAATTGAAATCTCGAAGGATGTCATTTGCAGGGTTCAATAATCGTAAAAAATTCACGACTACGCTCAAAGAACAGCAGTGGCGGCGGCGCTATCCTGCTGGGCAGTGTAGATGAGGTTGTCAACAGAATGCACTGGTGTCTGTTGGTTAATTCGTTCGCTGAGCGGTGTTTTGGTGTGGGTAGACATTAGTACATGAACCAACCGCCACTAAAACAGGCCCTATTCGAGTGTCAAAAGTATGAAATAACTCCACCACCGTCAACTCCAGTGGTTCTGGTGTAGCGATATAAATTAAATTCGCGCACTAGTTGGCTGTTCGTGTTCGCTGGCTATTAACTTGAATGGGGGTGGCGGGTGTAATTAGTCGCTGTGTTGGGAGAGCAATTGTTCATGAGTCTATGAAATGCGATTCCCCAATTTTCATGGAGCACCCTCACGGTTTCACGTTTTGTTACATTTTTTCGTATATTATGCGCTGCGCTAATTCATAATGGGTGTCGTTTCCTTTTCTGGCATAAGAGCGTGTTTTCCGTTATGAATTTAATTACCAGTACACGGTGATAAACAAGGCATTTCAGACTCTTTTAGAAAACCTACAAAAATATTCCTATAATTGTATGATAATGGGTTCAAATTAAATTTAATTGATGTAGATATTTCATGACCTCGGCGATTGTTGATGAGGTTGGTTAGGCAATGGCCAATGGTGAGTGGTTTATTGACTTTCACTTCAACCCAAAAATCACTGAACGAACTAGGAAATCTTTAAAAACGAGATCCTAATAGCAAACGTCTTATCTGCAGTTAATCTACGTACATGCACGGACGGATTAATCTTCTCTTCGGAGCCCCTGTGGTTGACAATCTAATCGATCAATTTATGCCAATGAAGCCTATTTGCGTCTGTCTGTCAATTGCGCTAGCATGCCATTCGTGTGGTGATGTCTAAATTACTGCCTTACATTTCTTCAGTCTGGTTGGCATAATGAAGGAGGCACTCTGTTAATTGCTCTTAGCAGAGATTACCTACATTCCTGGGGCAATTGATCATTCCCAGGCAAAAGCAAGGAAAGGTATACACCAATATCTCACTGGCACCAAAGGCATTTGCAGAGGATTAGAAAATACAAAAATGTTGGAAGTAAATTAAAAAATAGACCGAATTCCAGGGATTAGGAAGCAACGCAATATAATTCCAGCCCCTGTCGACGGTTCAGGTGGTTGAGTGATACTCATCAAACAAACCGTCTGGGTGAAGTCTCTGTGCACAACAATTCAGCCTTCAAACGAGCAACGGCGGTATCCTATTGTGTGCACTCGGTTGACCTGAGAGTGCATTATAAATTCACATTTCAATTTCACTCCTTTGTAATTCAACAATGCACAAAATAATTCCCTGAAAATGTATTTTGAAAAGTCCCTTGCCTCTTTTGGCGAACAGAGGTGGTACCAAGACAATAGATGCAATCTAACTTGTCCGAAAAACAGAAACCTGATTTCTGCTGCTTGAAACGGGTCGCTGAGGAAAGAAAAACGAAAAGACACATGTTCTTCCCCATAAAAGTTGTCTTGTGTCTGAAGCGCCCGATTTGTAAATTAAAATTTCCGGGTATTGGAGGGCATATGTCGTTTTACGCAATCGGTGATCCCCTCTCTTGGAAAATAGAGCAGTCTTTCGTTATTTTTTCCACGCGTCAACTTGAAGGGCACTTCATTAAACTCAAAAACACCACTCAAGCCAAGCTGATGGAATCTTAGATCAAGAGTGTGCGCGCACACATTTGTTTGATAAATTGTTTAAACACACTTGCTGCTCACTGCTGACTTTCTGTCTGTGTACTTCCCGTTCTCCTCCTATGACCATCTTGAAGCGATTAAGCTTAGACATCCATCACCAAAAAAACTATCATACATTCTTTGTAGAGTCTATTACATCCATTATGAAGGGAGGCGAACTGGCGCGTACTCGAGATGAACTCAACGATAATAATAATTTAGACAAATGTGATTGCTGCTCGTACAGTGGGTACAAATTGCTTTTGCCTCCTACTCATGGATAAAAGCGGCTCTTACTTATGTTTCCGGTTACATTGTAGATATTAAATAATACGAGGTAAGTGCTTCGTTTCGAGTTTACTAGGGATTATCGATAGTAGGCTAAGCTAATAACATTCAATCTGAGTCGTCGCTGCCGCTCAACAAAGATAAAAGGCGAGATTGAAATGCTTTCGTTTGTGTCGAGAGTGGTAGCTAAGCTAGTTAGCTGATAAAGTTCTTAAATAAATATGATCATTCGTCGAGGGATAAAATTACTTACTTTCTGCTCTGCTCTCCTTTCATTTCAGACGTTCACTCTTCTTTACTGCACCGACGCATAGACAAGGATATGGATGCAACATAGTCGTCTAAGGAGTATCGCATTGTTTCCCGGAAACAAGGTAAGTGAATCAGGTTATTCTCCCCTATTTGCTCGTTAATAAACACAGCCAGGCGTGACCTCCTGACGGAATTTGCAACTGACAACAGGAGACAGAAATTCCTCACTGCCCGTTGAATTATGTATTTTAAAATTCCCTTTGTCAGTGTAGGAATAATTTACGATCGTGTCGTCCCAATCAAAATTGTTTCTACGCCTAATTGACTCCAACCTCCGCCTTTCATTGCAATTCAGCTAGCCTCCGCCTTCAAAGCGTGTACACGCATATCAAGGAATGACGCATATACTCAACCGCGTGCACATTACGTTATGCCTGTAAATTACCTAGGCAGGCACCTTCCTCTGTGAAGGAATCTTATCTCTCAAGCCTGCCACTTAGGCGAGCTCTGTCGTCGTCTCGCCCGAAAGACTCCAGGAAAATGCCAGTAAACAACAAATTCCACTGATAACGCAACACAAAGTGTGTAAAGCAATTTGAGAATCGATTATCTTGTTCAAGATGTGATGACTTAACTTGGAACGCACAAATGCACACCAGCGATACGAACTCTAGTTTGAAAGACGAATAATAAAGTAAAATAAATAAAATTGGGGTATTAGTGTGTCAATATCTCTCTGAAGAATTTCAGAGGCGAGAGACAGAAAGGTTGACACTTCTACGTCACTGTTTCCCCGCGTAGCTTAAGGACTCCGCTGTGAAGGTACACATTACAATGCAGAGGGTGCCAGCCAAGACCATCACCAATGCGGGTGCTGGTACAAATGCGAGTGTATTTCCTTTTTATTTTATCGCAAACCCAAAATCCCTTTTACTGCTTTTTTGGATTACTTTGTGATGAGACATGGAAATGCAGGGATTACGTTTGGCGTTCACATTTTGTGTTGTGCTCCGCTTGTCGTCTTGCCAAACTGTTCAGCAAAAGATGGGGACAATGAAAAAAAAAACAACAAAAATCCCCAATTGCCTAAAGCGCTGTATTTTCCTCCTTAAAGGCAATTGAGTAAAATCTACGTAAATTGGTTCATTTGATTTCCTAATTTAATGCGCGTTCGCAGTCTTGTCAGTCAGTAGTCAATTAAAGCAATTAATTGTTGTCGTTACTGACCGCAGTAGCAGCAGCAGACCTCTATCACAACCAATAACTTTAGCAGCCACCCCGCATGTAATTATGAGAGAGACAATAGAATTTCCATTCACATCTTCAGCCATTCATTCATCCATGCTTCGGTCGCTTGTCCATCCTTCCAAGTTAGCAACCAGTCAATCAACATTAAGAATAACCTTCCTTTTCCCCACAAACACACAGAGTATGTTCATATGTGCGGTTTCTCACTCACTTTCTTCATTTCTATGTGTTCTCTTGCAGATGCTCAGCAGTTGATGCTGTCCGGCTGTACATCATCATCAATATCATCAAAGTGGAGTTCGGGTCGGTCAAGTGCAATACTTGACGTATTGAATCATCCGAAGCCAACGAGCAACGAGAAAAATACACGCGCGCACGCAGATAGTCTGGAAGTAAAGGAAATAGAACCCACAGCTTACACAGTTTACACTACTTCAGCCACCATCCAGATACTGTATCTGTGCTGTATCATCGTATCAACATCTTCTTAACCGAAAAACAAATAACAAAAACCCGTATAATAATCGGATTGAAAAATTCAAATTGAAGTGTATTGTGTTCTGTGTTTGTTTTCCATTTTAATGTGCTCTCGAAAAGTACAAGAAACAAGGTGTGCAACTGCCGGAACATAACGTGTGTATACCATATTACATTAAATCAGTGTGCCATCGAAGAAATCGACTAGCTAACAGAGTTTGGTTATCGGGCGTAAAAGGGCGGTGGTTGTAGTACCTTACCTTCTCTCTACTCCGCCTATCGTGTGAGTGTTCGACGGGTTGACGATAACAAAAATAAGGGGTGTAGTGCATTGAAGGTGAACGGACCCCGCTTCTGTCGGTGCCGCACGTCGCGACGCGTCGCTTCAATCGACTAGTTGAAGTCTTACTTCCGACTCGCTTAAGTTTTTTCATCTCTCTGCGTTTTTTTTTTTCCTGTTCTAATTTGTTGCACTCTTTCAACAATCGCTGCAAATTGAAGAGCTTTGCAGCAGCACCAGAGTATAGAACAACAGAAACGTCGACCCCCTTTCCACTCTTAGTGTCCTGGTTTTTCATTACTCGTAAATGTTAATGCTGTTTTTGTGCGCTTTGTTGTTGTTGCCGTCGTCGTCGTCGTCATCGTCGTCGTTGTTGTTGTTGCTGCCGCGTTCGTGGTCTGAGTTGCGTTATATATGTAAGTGAAAGAGGAATAATGTCTCAACAACAACCGTCATCATCAGCAACCCTAAAGAGAAATAGGGCCCATCACGAACAGCACAACAACAGAAGACCATCGAGGATATTCAAAACCATTCACTTATTACTATGGTCCAGTGTTGCAGTGCACGTTATTTGTGGCTTAGCAGCAAATGCACCAGGTGCCGCAGCTGAGCCCTATGGGGGTGGTGGTGGTCTTACCAGTGTCGGTATACATATACCCGGCGGCGGAGTGGGAATCCTCAGCGAGACAAGATGTCCGCGCGTATGTTCGTGTAATGGATTAACCGTGGATTGTTCACATCGTGGACTGACACAGGTTCCACGAAAGATATCAACAGACGTCGAGAAATTGTAAGTGCTTTTTGATATTTTACTTTAATTTGTTTACATCGTTATTCGCTTTTACTAAACCGAACCGATTCGGTTCGCGTCGCCACAGATCCGTGGTGCGCTAACACGCCTCTTGTAGCGAATGCATTAAAAAATCATTAAAATTCATAAATGACAGTCAATAAATCAGACAGAGTCGGGCAATT
Source organism: Eristalinus aeneus (assembly GCA_955652365.1). Taxonomy (NCBI): domain Eukaryota; kingdom Metazoa; phylum Arthropoda; class Insecta; order Diptera; family Syrphidae; genus Eristalinus; species Eristalinus aeneus. Next base: position 100,174,543 of record OY019131.1, read on the forward strand.
AACATGGTATCCATGCTCATTAACACTTCAAAGCGTATTCGTTCGTGTTCGTTGAAAACACGTGAAATTGTTGCATTCACTCGAGCTATTTGGTCACCATTAACACGCTGGTACCCATGACGGACTTCTCTCACATTCCTCATGTGGAACAATACAATGGGTGACTTTTTTTTCTGGTTCTTTTTGTTATGTAGGCCACACCGACTGCAGTGCTGTGTGAGCTTGTGGTCACATTAGAAATGCTATCAATCTGGTGGAGCGACGATTGATTGACAAATAGTTGCCGAAAGAAAAGAGAATAACAAACCCACCGCCGCGAGGTAGAAATAAACAATAACTCAACGTCAAAGCTAAAGTGCCGACCAAGAACCGCACTAAATAGTGGCTACACAGTATGTGTTGAGATGTGGAGGCTTCTTTATTCTTATGGCACTGTGTTGGTTATTTATTATTTTGTTCTTTTTTTCGATGGAGGGTTTGCTGATCCACTGTGCAAATGGACGGAGTATACGAGTATCTATTCCTTTCAAGTCTTGATAAGGATAGCTAGCTGGCAGTGATGAGAAGCAGCCATCAATTCCCCCACAAAGGGGTGGACAGATTCATCGGATGTCGGTGGAGGCGCTCGCTCAGTAAATCAATCCCCAAAATTGGGTCAGCTCTCTTAAGGAAAGGCATTGCTTCATTACTGGAATAATTAAAATAATTGTCGTGCCATCCTCCAGAAGCTTTGCATGCATGTGTCACATGCTAACTAGGTTTTGGATATCATTAAGGGCGACAAAAGATGGAAATTCCATTCATTTGAATCACTCTGTCAATCACGCAAGGTCACTCCTCTCTCACCTCCGGTCGGCAGTGGTTGCTTCATGGCCTTTTGATTCGACGTCACCACCCTTTCCCTTGGAGCAGCGCATATGCGTGTTTTGCTTGTGACGTGAGTGCTGAAAATTTCGAATGACATTTAAGTGGGAAAAACGTAGACATGTGTGTGCGTATTTTGATTGACAGATGTTAATTTCTCGAAAATTGTGTACACCGTAGGGGAGGGAAAGCTGCTGAATTATTCACCACTTCCAAATTGGAATGATGACATATTTCAGATTTATCATTTTACGGCTGTGATGGCGTGTAGGAGAACCAATTTCCTTATGCATGTGACTGATGGGAGGACACTATTTGTGAGCACACATAGATTTTATTCATTCAATCAATATCGAAGTCGACTGGAATTTAATTCTTGCGCGACAATAATCTAAAGAATACAGAAGCCACCGGTAGGACTCACACAAAAAGAAAACACCAGAGCTGGCAATAAGCAGTATTTACGCCCCATAATAACTGTGTTCAACAGTGATTCGATCGCGCATTAGCTCAATGCTTAAGTTAAGCTCCTGGCAGGCGAATCAATTGCACATACACCATCTGCCAAGAAGCCTTGCCTTCCTGCAGTGTAGTGTTGAAGCTGCCTGTATTCAATAACAATTTCAAATAGCCCGAAGAACATCTTTTGGAGATTTCATCGCTCTTTTTTGCGAGAGTTCCTTTGAACGGCGAGCAAACAACCAGTCGGACGGCTGCTACTAACCAGACAAGACGTCCGCAGAGTTATCCCGTATTCAGTGCAGCAGAGTGCAGCGATAGATAAACGATTTGCCACCATTCATGTGTGCACTTAGTGCCTTGAGCACCACTAAGGTCCACATTCAAGTATGGAGAATGTGAATTTATTATTGCAGCAGTATGGTTTGTTAATAATATTTCACAACTTGTTAAATATATTGAATGGTGTGTAGTAGAACATAGTCGCACATCCCACCACGTACACGGACGGGCGTGTGGACTGGACGGAGCTAGTTCGAAAAGATAGTAGAGCTGCCACGATTGCTGTCTGTTGGCTTCGGACCAGAGTGTTTGCAGTCAGTGTTAGCACAACACGACAGATAGTTACAGGTACGAGAGTACAGCATATGTATCTATCTCTGTCGTGGAGGTGTGCTCGTGTAGACCTGAGAGAGAATTTTATTGTGGCCCCATGGTGTATAAACAAGATTGAGATCCAAAATAAATGGCTGCATGCGTTATAAATTCCCGCTTCCAATCTGTACGTACTAGAGTACAGACAGAACGTGCGGAGTAGCGGCGGCAATTCAAAAGTTCAGAAATCACTTCTCACAAAACTTGTCCGACAGAATTTATAGGCTGTCCAAATACACACAATTTCACACAAAACCATACATACATGCACAAAGCCATCCTGTTCGACTCAGTCCCAGATACTGCCTCTGTGGCATTGATGCAGGATAAAGATGACGAATCATAACTCTTGGAAAGTAGTGTGTGCAGAATATGTACCTGTACATCTATTTACCCTTTCACATAGCGCTCTCCGTGTGGAAGATACAAGATTAAGTTAATTGCACAAAAGCAGAAACTTGTTTTTGATTATAGCGCAGGCACGAGTTACTTCGAAGGAAACTCTCCTCCTCTGTGTCCGTAGATGTTGTACTCTGCGGAATTCCGCTCAATTGAGTCTGTGCTTAGTGCAAAAGCAGCCCAGCCCACACACAGCCAGGGTCATACGTTGTAATGTGTACAGGGTTTCCTCTTCTGATTGATATGCCAGCCAGATGATATCCAGTTTAGTTTGAGGGTGTAGGCGACTGCGGGCGCGTCGAGGATTTTATTCTATATCTAAGTGTTATTCAGTGAATTTTAAGCTGGAAGCGAGTATATAGTAGCAAGAACATGCAAATAATATGCAAACTAACCTAAAGTCGATCTCTCTGCCACTAGCCACCACACACCGAGATGTCGATTAGGAATTGATTATGGATAATTAACATGCCAACATCTTGCTTAATGATTTTCGTAAACGTTTCATGGAAGCATTAAACATCGAAGCAATTCAAGGTTGAGCGTTTTAATGGACACATTAAACGTTTGAGAAATTTCACATGGACGCATGTATGAACTTGTTTCCGACAGAAATAAAAATTAGCATAAATACATGATGAGTTCATCACTGGAATTTTGAAAGGCCCTTCCATGGCCCTGAGAATTTAAAAATTAAGAATTGTAATTGGACTCCCTTTCAGGAGGTGTAAGACAGCACGCTTAGCAATCAGAAATTTAAACAAGTGAACAAGATTGGCGACCTGACGCATATCTATGGACCAGGAACTAACAAAAAACTGCCGAATAAATGTGCGAATTCTATCACAATTTTTGCCAACGAAAATTGCATAATAACCACAGACTGCCGTAAGAAGTAAAGAAGGTCTAGGTCCTCATTCAACAACTTTATTCCCGCAAATTACCTCAAAAAGCAAAAAGTCTGTCATAGAAAAATGTTTTTATACAACTGCGCGATTACATCAAATTTTGATTCACTGCACTTCCTCGGAAAAGTCTATTTCGTACTTTTTATCCTCGCCTGCTCTGCTCTGAGCGCATATCTCATGGAATCAAACAACACCTCGAACAATTCACCGTCACCCATCCTTTCTTCAGGAGCAGGGGAAAAACAAGGTGGGGAGAGCGCAACAACACGTACAGATCTTCCTTGGGTAATTCTGCTGATGAATGAATGTTGCTTCCACCATTATGTGCAACTATCCCCAGCTCGCATCCAATCCTTGGGCTGCCAATAAGGTAAAATGAAGAAAAACAGACAGAAAAAAAATGATGAAAAGAAGTGAAGGAAGTTGTGTGCTTCTTTCCCCTGCTTTACCATCCGTATTCGCTGTTTCACTGATTGCACTTGAGGTCTCCGTCACAGACCCCACGTCCTCGTGTTGCTATAGTTTGGTAGTTGATATTTACCATCCTCTTGTCTCCTCCCCGATGAGCCTGAGCCACCGAAAGCAAGTTTTAGTCTTTCTCTCTCTTGCTCTGAAGTTCAGAGATTAATTTGTGTGTCTGCCTCTTATGGATTTTCTGCAGGCTGTCTTCGAAATTCTGGTGTTTTATGTTTTGTGTGCCAAATTGTGAATGTATTTCCCATTTTTTTGTTATTTTACTTACCATCAACGGTGACCGTTCAGTCTAATGTTCTTTGTGTGTGGCTGAATTGAAGACCAAAACTTGTTTGGGTTCTTTTTACAAAATTCTAATTTTTTAACCAAAGCACTTGATTTTTTCTGAGAACGTTAATTATTCAACAACTCGTCTAGACCAGCTGTCGACGCTAACACTAAAATACACAACTGTGAGATGTTTATTCAGTAAGTAAATAAAGATCACTGAACACCTGACATGGCTTAAAATTCTATTAACCTAGTCGTCTATGTCTTGTCACTCAATGAAAGCTTCCTTGTCGTTACAACATATTAAGCACACAAGACGTGGACAGAAAAAATTCAAGAACCTCTTCGCTAGGTGAAGAGATGTAATAAGCAAATTATGGAAACTCGAGTAAATAAAAACGAAGACATTGCATATGATCTAAGCAGCAAGTCTCCTTTTGTTCATCAAGGCATTGAGCAACACAGTGTGGGAGCTGTGTGTGTTATTTGATAGTTTTACTCCTTCACACTTTCAACTGTCTAATTTAACCCAAAAAAGAACAACGAAACAGACGGTATCTCTGTGTGGGATCGTCGGTGTTGAGAGTTTTATAGTTTTCACATCCTGCGCTGATGTGCAGTGACACGGTTCTTCTGAGAATTACCATCATAATGCGTTTCATATGCGCGCAAGACGACGCAACAAACAGAAAAAAAGGACAAATCGTTCCCCTTTCTTCCAAGCAGACGACACCTGTTTTTGTATTGTTCATTCAAACGCTGTGCAATTAGGTTGAGCAACGATTATGCGTGTCCCTTACGGTCGGATACGGGACAACGAGTGTCTGCAGATGATGTGCTTCTAATGTACGTAACATATCATATCTCGACATATATTATATTGAGATGGTTATAGTTGATAAGAGCCCTTAAGCAAAATATGATTTTTGTTCCCCCAGTTAGATGGGCGTAACTTTGATTTCGAATCGGGCCTCCGACTACGTCCACGATTCAGTTACCGAATCCGAGGCAGCAGCCCAACCGTCATACATCAAAACAAAAAATTCTGGGAATACCAGAAGACCAAGTTCGCTAGAAGATCTTTCTGTTTAATTCTACATAGCATCTCATGTTGACTGTCCGTACTCCCGCAGGCTAATTTACTTGCCTACCTGGATATGACTTATGACCCCCTGTGTATATCTGATGGTGATGCTTTGTGTTCCGTATAGACGCCACATAACGTTGTGTTGTGTCGTTATTTTGTCTTCTGCTTTTTTCTGCTGCTTCTCCCTGCTAAACACCCCAAGGTAAATGATTTTACAAGATTTAGACAAAACCGAACATAAGGGGATCGCATCTGTGTGTTTTTATCTTAGTCGTGGGCTACTCACTTTTTTCCCGTGGTTCGTCTTTTGAAAAACTGGAATTCAACGCACAACCATTAGTAATTATACAACATACGACACAGAAAGAGATATCTCGCAGTGATATGAGTTATGAATAAATATACAAAATATGATAAACAACAGTAAAGCTTAACTGACATGCCGGTCCGGATGGCAGGTATCCACATATGACCTGCCGCGGTGCGGGCTTCAAATAAACAATGATTTTTCACTCTCATATGTTGGTGGTCGGTAATGTGAGGAGGAAAATCGATTAAAGCACCAAACTTCGTTGTTTTTTGCTGACTGAGTGAGCCTTAAGCACTGTCGATATGATGGCAAGGATGTGTGTGTGGTATTCCTTTAAACATCACTTATTGCTCTGGCAAATAAATTGCGGCAGTTGCAAACGACTAAAAAAAGAACAGACGAAAGATTTCCTTTTTCGTTTTCTTACTTCCTGACTCGTCTCGAATCTATTCAATTGGGAGAAGGAAAATAGACACGACACAAAAAAAAAAGTATAAGGCGAAGAATATAAGAAGGCGGATAGAAGGATGTCGGGCAGATTTCAGAAAAAAAAGGAAAACGACAACAAATCTGTGGGAAATCTTACGTCTATGCAGGATGCCGATGTGGACTGCGTCTGCCATTAAGTGCCAGCGGAAGTAATGAATTACAATGCTGGTCTCCATCCACACGAATTTGTTTTGATGATAAATCTGTGCACACAGATTCTAGCCAAAGCAGAAAACGATGATTAAGCAAATGAATAAAAAATCTTATTTTTGTTTCTTATTTTTTCTTACTTCTTTCTTTTAGGGATCTCCAGGGGAATAACATCACCGTGATATTTGAGTCAGATTTCCAACACTTGACGAAGCTGAGAATATTGTAAGTATCGTACTCAGTTTATTTTTATTGCATTTGCCTGGAACGTAAATATTTAATTGCTTGTTGACTGAACTGAATGTGGTGAACCGTGATAGACTGATGCAACTCAAATTCAATGTCATCCTTACCCACCCAAGGCAAAGACTTTTCACTTAGTTGAAAAAGGGCACATGTCCCAGTGTTTCTGGTTGATAAGTTTATCATTAGAAATACATCTTGCTGATGCATTCATTCAAATGAATAACATACCGAAGAAGCTGCAGATGGCTGCGGAACACATGTGCACCCAAAGAGACCAAAAAACGACCATGCACTTTACCCGGCCAAACCCATCAGTGCCTCAAGCCTTGAATGGTGATGGCTGGCTGGTGCTTGAGTTGCTGCCATTCGCTAGACCTCTACCATCTTGATGAATGCTCCCCGGTTGTTATCTTTATTACATTTTCGGCTTAAATGAGTTTCGTGTACATAAACATTTGGAAATTTTGAAATCTTAATTAAGTTCGTATTCAGGGAGTAAGTTATTCTCTCTCTCACTCCCTCTCGTTTGATGACGGCTCGGCAGTGGCGACCGTCCGAGTACCATCATCATCGCCGTCGTTACGAAGGGGCGCACTTTCGAATTTGTTTTGTTACTTTTAATGTGGCGGTTTTCGAGATAATCGAGGTAAAGTGGTTCTTGGACTCATAAAATGTATTTAACATTGAAAATAATTGGCTGCTCTGCTCCACAAAAAAAAAAAAAAAAAAAATACCGTAACTAAGTGGAAGTTCACCCCTCTGCCGGCATTAAATCTCTTAAAGCCGACCAGGTGCCCCAAGCACTTTGTGATTTACTTATCTCCGCAAAAAGCAGGAGACTTGTAATTACAGCTACCCAACAATACTATTCCTGCCCGACACTCGAAACGTGAATGGAAGTAGTGTTCAGTGTCTCTGTGAATGAAAAACTCTTTAGAATTACTGTCACGTGTGATTTTCGCGATGGCAAACAAACTGACAAGTAGTAGGGCGAACGTAAACTGCCGCTACTGTCGCTACACCCATATTTCATCGCTGTGCCATCGTCTATTATCATTTGCTTCACCTGCAAGTCGTGCCTGTCGGCTTTGTGCACACACGTCCACCAGCACCACTGTGCCGCGTGGTGATCCGAATTCATTTGAATATTATCCAACAGACTGGGGAGGAGGAGGAGATATGCCCGGTCTCATCATCATCACTGTCAAATGATCCTCTGTGGCTGCCGCCGCTGGTAGGAGATGATGGTTGACAGGTGAACATAACGTTAGGTTCCTTGCAATTTTCACCACGAAGAAGCTGACCAGCTCAAGGCAAACAATCATGTAATTCTCTTTGCTTTTTTCATCCTAATAGACAACTGACTGACAATCAAATCCACACAATAGAGAAGGATGCATTTCAGGATCTTATCGTGCTCGAGAGGCTGTAAGTACTTCCCAACCTTTATTTGATTTACAGTAGCTAGTTAGCTTACGATTGCATGCTAAAATCCCAGAAAAGGACTTCGGCAATGCACATACATACTCTCCTCGATATGTATGCTTGCTAATATGCATGAGATTCTTTGCAATTTGAATTTGTTTTGATTTAATTTGTTTTGCTATTTTTTCTCCATTTTTTTCTTCTTTTTTCCGTAATTTTATGCACGCCTTCAGACGCCTAAACAACAATCGGCTTAAGGCAATTCCTGAAAACTTTGTGACAAGTTCAGCGAGTCTTTTGCGATTGTAAGTAGTTCTGCTTCATTCTAGAGAGTCATTCAGACCTTATATTTATTTACTTATTCCCTTTTTTGAGAGTAATTTTTTGCAAATCGACCCCCCGTTTCGAAGGACTAAATTTTGATTAATGGAAATACTGAGTAAATATTTGCTTTAAGCGAACCCTAACTTCTCCGTTGAGGTCGAGATGGATGAGGGGGATTGAATTTTGGTTTGAAGGGAAAACAGCAAAAGGGTCGAATCAATTTTGGGTCAGTCAATTGTGAAATATGTTGAAATCAAAATTATGTCCGTCGACGGGGGCCAAAAAACGTATTCACTTGTTCACAACTTTTGACAAATAGTATTAAGATAAATACGTGTGCGTGTGTGTGAGAGAGAGAGAGTGGAAGTGTGTTTACCAGTCGCTCTCCTTTTCTAATAATTCCCTCCATTTGGCACACATGCAATCTTTAGGGACATCTCGCACAATGGCATCACGACGATTCCGAGGAAGGCCTTTAAAGGCGCCCAATCACTGCGGAGCCTACAAATGGACAACAATCAAATTATGTGCATGGACGAGCAGGCGTTTAAGGGCCTCACGGAACTGGAGATAATGTAAGATTCATTCCTCCTTTTTATTTTATTCTCATTCTTTTTTTATGCATTCCAACACACTGATTACTGAATGGTTTCTTTTGTTTCCTTTGCAGCACCTTGAACAATAATAATTTGACGATGTTGCCGCAAAATATCTTCACCGGACTCGGCAGACTACGAGCCCTTCGGCTATACGACAATCCGTTCTCTTGTGATTGCCATTTATCTTGGCTGTCGAGATTCCTACGCAGCGCTCCACGGCTCGGACCGTACACGAAATGTCATTCACCTGGACAACTAAAGGGCTCAAACGTAGCAGATTTACACGATCAAGACTTTAAATGTTCGGGTAAGTTACGAGGAGTTTTTAGAGCGATCGTAGGCAGTGATCAACTTTTATGCCTCACAGCAAGTGAGTGGGTTATGCAATTAAACTTGAAGTGATTGTGATTTTCAATTAGTTTCGCGCGGATCTCACGTTCACCACAGAAGTCTTTGATACATATCTGCATCGATGTTATGTCAAATTTGGTTTAAAGAGAAGTACTTTCGCAAAATTTTACCTCTTCGAATCATTTAAATACAGTTCCTCAAATTTAAAAAAAAAAGTCCACAGTGGGTTGGAAAAGGGGGATAGTCACAGGATAGTAAACATTCTCTCAAATATGAAAACCTTCATGTGAACCGTCTTCTTTCTTTTTGACGGACACAACTCAGCGAATAATTTGTTCGTGTAGTCATCTCTTGTGTCAAGTGTCCTTAATCCACATTTATCGGCCTCTCCTCTATTATGTCCATTTGAAGGAGAGCAGAAAAGCACTCAAAACCAAACAACCGTGATGGCATATCACAGAATGAAAATAATTACATACAGCCACAAACTGACGTAACTCCAGAGATTTTGAAGTCATAAAGTTTGTCAAGTACACATGTTAATTGCAAACCCCTCATCTTCAAGTTGACATTACCATCGCACATTATGTTGTCAAATCACTATCTGCAGTCTAACATAACGCTATTTAATCGTACAGGTTTGACGGAGAACGCCCCGATGGAGTGCGGTGCGGCGAGCAGCTGTCCGCATCCATGTAGGTGTGCGGATGGAGTTGTAAATTGCCGCGAGAAAAGCCTCACGAATGTTCCCAGCTCACTGCCGGATGATACCACTGAACTGTAAGTCGACAAAATAATTATCTCGGGTTTTATTTAAAGACATTTTACTCAAAACATTTAACTTACGTTGCAGCCGATTGGAACAGAATTACATCACTGAACTACCTCCAAAGGCGTTTGCGAATTTCCGCAGACTTAGGCGTATCGACCTTTCGAACAACAATATCTCTCGCATTGCTCACGATGCCTTAAGTGGCCTCAAGTCTTTAACCACGTTGTAAGTAAATACTTAAACACATGCATACATACATACACACATTTGGGAATGTGCAACGTAATCTGTGGTTTTTTTCTTATAATTTTTTTCTTTGTTTGTTTCCCCTAGGGTTTTGTACGGCAACAAGATAAAAGACCTACCTTCGGGAGTGTTTAAGGGCCTATCATCCTTGCAACTGCTTCTGCTGAATGCCAACGAGATATCCTGCATAAGAAAGGACGCATTCAAGGATCTGCACCATTTAACTCTGCTCTCGCTGTACGACAACAATATCCAGTCGCTGGCAAATGGAACTTTTGATTCAATAAAGGAAATCAAGACACTGTAAGTTACACCCCATGGATGCCTGTTTATGTTTGTGCATGTACCCCCCGTTTTGATCCTTTTCTCCTTTGTCTTCTGATTAATCCCATTCAAGGTTTCGTTTTAAAAACCCCCTCTTTGTGACGCTGCTGACATGTCATTTCCATACGGCATTGCTACACTTACACACGCTAACTCGTTGGCAAATAAATGCCTGCCTATTCGTTGTTGTCGTCTTCTTGAACGTACATACCTCGTTTTTTTTTTTCATACTTCCGTAGAGCTCCTTAACTGTTATCGTTGTCGCCTCGAAAAGCAACAGCGCATTGTCATCATGGCATCCTTGACATCCTCAATAGGATGTCTCGTTAGCTCCTATTCGCATTACACAACTCTGAAGATAAAATCTTGACATATGCGTGGATATTTTACTGCTCATTTGGGGGATTTGCATCCTTTTTAAGGCGAAGGCGAGAAGCTATTTTACTTCCTTTCTGATGCTCCTACAGTACTCTCTTTCCTCCTTTACTCCTTGGAAAAGGCAGCAGCACATATCAACAGTTTCACATTAATATGCTTTGTTAACCTCTTGGATTTTCATCTCATTTTTTATTTTCTCTTCCTTCATCCTTTTTATAAACAGTCACCTCGCAAGGAATCCATTCATTTGCGATTGCAACTTACGATGGCTTGCCGATTACCTACACAAGAATCCCATCGAGACGAGCGGAGCAAAGTGCGATGCACCAAAGCGAATGCAACGCAGACGAATCGAATCGCTGCGGGATGAGAAATTCAAATGTAAGTACATAGCATTAACATGAAAGATAGTGAAATGCAGCCAACACACATGGGAATGCTTGTACCTTAGGCAAGTGTAAGAGGTGGGATGTTTTTCTCCTCATTGTAATCGCCTCTTAGACAAAGTGTGTTGTACGGCGGCAAAGATCTTATCGCGTTCCTACAAGACTTCCTTTGACACTTACGTACAAAGTAGTGACGGTAATTTAAAACACAAAAAACTCTCTCAGTAAGTGAAAGAGTTTCACATTTTAATCATGGGTTTTTCGGTTTTGACTGAGGCTGATTTATCAACGAGATAAAATCTGATCTTATGTCGGTAGTTAAAAAGTACTTACAGAAACATTTTAGGAGTCACATAATCTCACATACACGGCGACAATTTGTATCTTTCTCAGGCTCCAATGATGAACTGAGAAACAAAATGACAAACGAATGCAGAATGGACGTAGAATGCCCGGCATCCTGTCACTGCGACGGAACAACAGTAGATTGCTCAGCACGTGGACTGAAAGAGATTCCCCGAGATATACCACTCTACACAACCGAACTGTAAAAAGCCACAAAAATGCACACTTAAAATGTACAAAATACAAATTTTATCCCAACAGCTTGCTCAATGACAATGAACTGGGTCGAATCAAATCCGACGGACTGTTTGGCCGCCTGCCGAATCTAGTTAAACTCGACTTGAAACGAAATCAAATTACAAGTATCGAACCGAATGCATTTGAAGGAGCGTTGAAAATCCAGGACCTGCAGCTGGGCGAGAACAAGCTGAAGGAGGTGCACAACAAAATGTTTCTCGGATTACATCACCTCAAGACATTGTGAGTGCGGTTGAAAAGCGGTTAATTGATGCTCATTTAATTCGGTACCATCTGTTTTATTTCTGTTGCAGATCGCTTTATGACAACTTGATTTCTTGTGTGATGCCCGGCTCGTTCGACTTCCTGACATCCCTTCACTCGCTGTAAGTCAACATCTGCTTTTCAATTACTTAATTAAGGTCATTATTAGAAATCGATTATGGACGTTCAGCTGTACTGATATCTAGAACAATGATACTGCATGATACTTGCGATCCCAGTCGCCATGCCAGGCGATGATTGTTTCGGGAAATGGAAACAAATTGATCGTCAATGCTTCGATACTATTGCAGCTCTTATTGTTGATTGAGATACACGATTGTAAGGCTTACCCGTATTCACGCCTTGATCTACAGTGCATAACAACTCATATCCTATCATACACACTCGTTCGCAGACAAGTGTGCTGACGTCGCTGTTACTGCATCAGATATTCAGTCTAGCACGGCCGATGCCTCAAGCGAAATGTGCCACAGCTGGATGATGTATGGGCTAATTTATTACTCCTTCTGGGCATACTACATCGTTCACTTATGAGTTATATCAATTTCTTGGTGCGTTTGTAAATTCTGTGCATGCACAACACCAATTATCACGAAATATGAGAATTCACCTATACACCCAGTTTGAAAGAAGAGTTTGCTAAGAATGTCGTGCGGAATAAGTTTGTACCGACTTTTGGTCCAGATAATCTTAAATTATCCTGTTGTTTCACATTTGTTCAGAAAATTTTGAACATTCGAGTTCTTGAAAAATTTCCGATTAGCACTCGCTAATAACTTCCCAGTCAAGCAGTATTTCATTTCATTACTCTGCGCGTTCCCTTTGATGAATGTCTCTCCAGATCTTAATTAAAATTTAATTTTTTATTCACTCGGTCGCTTTGAATAACCGAGAAATATGCTACTTCATTATATACACTTGAGGTACAGAGCACGATTTACTCCCGCCAGTTATAAGTGAAGTGAACTGAAGAGGGTAGCAAGAGCCAGCCTGTTTGCTGTCAGTTTTGAGCTCCTCCACTCGACATGGGTAAAGTCGAAACATTTAATAAAGTGTATAGAGAAAAAAAAACAAACTCTTAATCCGGTTACGTAGATGCGAAATGTGATCATTCTGTTCACATGGATTTCGTGCATTTACGTGCAGTATCGAAGAATGAACCCACGCTTGATTACCGATTAAGTTATCCGCTGTTTTTGTCCCCTCTTTCTTCCTCCAAAGATGTGTGTGTGTATGTCTTTTGATAAAATTTATATGATCACGACTTTTAGAGATGGGAACGATTTTTCTCATATTCTACCACCCACACTATAAGCGAATTCGAAATTAAATTTAACAATACAAGCGACGACATCTAAAAACTCAATTTCTCTCTTCTCCGTTCTTTTTTCTCTTCCCAATATAGAAACCTTGCTTCGAATCCATTCAATTGCAATTGTCATTTGGCATGGTTTTCGGACTGGTTGCGTAAAAAAGGACTGATTGGTGGTGCAGCACGATGTGCATCGCCGTCGAAGGTACGTGATGTTCAAATCAAGGATCTGCCTCACAATGAATTCAAATGCACACCGGACAACAATGAAGGTTGTCTAGGAGATGGTTATTGTCCGCCTTCGTGTACGTGCACTGGAACTGTGGTACGATGCTCGAGGAATAAATTGAAAGAGATCCCAAAAGGAATACCACCCGAAACATCCGAATTGTATTTGGAATCGAACGACATTGCAATGATTCACATGGACCGTATTGCTCATCTGAAGTCATTGACTAGACTGTAAGTTTATTTCATTTTCTTCTACGTTTTAATCTCACTTTCCTATCGTATTATTAACTCGTCTCTTTCGTTTCTTGTATTTTTTTTCTTTTGTTTTCAACATTTATAGGGACTTGAGCAATAATCAGATCACTATTCTCTCCAACTATACGTTTGCCAATCTCACAAAGCTATCAACACTGTAAGTATCCTCCCAAAAACCACCCCATTATAGATGGAAAAACGAGTTAGGTGCTGAACACCTTCCTTAGCACACATTTTTGTGCAGTCGTAGCAGAAGACTGCAAATTAACGTGTGGCAAACAAATGATTGCACACGATTCAAATTGATTGCACTCACAGTTCATTTCCAATCGCATTTCATTATATTCCATCAACCCTTGAGCACGAATGGTGTCATTCAAAAGGGGTTTCCTTCGGTGCTGACCTTTTTCTTATTTCTGCCAACAGGATAATTTCATACAACAAACTACAGTGTCTCCAAAGACATGCCCTCACCGGTCTGAATAACCTGCGGGTATTATCTCTGCATGGAAACCAAATCTCAATGCTGCCCGAGGGATCATTCGAAGACATAAAAACAATAACGCACATGTGAGTAGTGAACAAATAGATATTGCAACAATGCTTCGACTAATTGAATGCGAACTTGCAGAGCTCTGGGAAGCAATCCGCTTTATTGCGACTGCTCGCTGAAGTGGTTCTCGGATTGGATAAAATTAGATTACGTCGAACCCGGTATTGCACGTTGTGCTGAGCCGGAGTCGATGAAGGACAAATTGATTCTATCAACGCCATCGCAGCATTTCGTTTGCAAGGAGAAAATAAGCAATGAGATTCTTTCAAAGTGCGATGCCTGTTATACGATGCCGTGTCAAAATAAGGGTGAGTGTAACCCTCTGCCGCAACGAGATTATGAATGCCGCTGTCAACCTGGTTATCACGGACGGCACTGCGAGTTCATGATTGATGCATGCTACGGCAATCCATGTCGCAACAATGCCACATGCACCGTCCTTGAGGAGGGTCGCTTCAGTTGCCAGTGTTCGCCTGGATACACAGGCGTCAGATGTGAGACGAACATCGATGACTGTGCCACGAACAAATGCCTAAACAATGCAACGTGCATCGATGGAGTGGAGTCGTATTCGTGCAAATGCCAGCCAGGATTTACAGGTAAATTTTTTTTTACTTTGATTGTACCACTGTGGATCAAAGTGTTTGTTTGTTTCCGATATCTACAGTGAACCGGGATATTAACGAGAATTGAAAAGTTTTTTAATTAAACGTAAATTTAATGCCCGTCCAAGTGCTTGTCATAAGCAGTACGCCATTATCAACGGTTCAGCTCTATAAGCAGGCATTTTGTCAAGCTTTATTTTTTCCTTGAAATTTGTTCCAATCCACCCTCTTTTGAATTGATTTTTAATTATTAAAAAATGTGTGCGGGGAAAGGAAACCACTTCTGCGTCAATTAACAGAACTCCGAACTGTCAAAGGTTAAATGGGTCGGAAGCATCCGCCGTAAAAGTTAGGAGGACATTGCGTATTCTTTTGATCGGATTTTATATACACGATTAATTAGTATTTACCCCAAAACTTTAAATTGAATTCCCATAACCCGCGAACACCAGCATGCTTTGGATACAAAGGCAGCTGATATCCTTCCACCACAATAACGCTCGATATAAAATGCACTTCATGAAAAAGTTGCTGAAAAACTTATAACTAGATTTTGCTCCTGTTTCGGGGAGAAGAAAGTGCGATACAGTGCATCTTAAAAAATATTTCGCACCTCGTTTCGTGTCGTTCATGCCTCTGCATTGCAAAATAGTACTTGCTTTAAGTCGTTATGTAGTTTGCCTATTTCCTTTGCATCAGAATGTGGTACATATGGAGAGGGATAAAAGATACTAGAAGAACGTGCAAACTATTCTTTGTCTCCCTGGGTTGCACTGGTGCATTATTCGTGTGCAGAGTAAAATGAACTTGTTCGTTGGTTTAATTTTCCGTTTCGATACGTTACGAACTGTTGTCCCCGGGCGTTTTGTTACAAACATTTGTCACATCTATCCATGCTTAGGCGTTGCTGCCCTCTTTTCGAAACCTTCCTAAAGAAGATATAAGTAAATAATACATTTTCTAATAATATCTTTTTAGGAGAATTCTGCGATTCAAAAATCAACTTTTGCTCAGAGGAATTCAATCCGTGTGCCAACGAAGCCAAATGCGTGGATCATTTTACTCACTACAGCTGTGAGTGTATTCCCGGTTTTCATGGTATCAATTGCACAGATAACATCGACGATTGCCAAAATCACATGTGCCAGAATGGCGGCACTTGTGTGGACGGCATAAATGATTATATATGCAAGTGCCCAGAGGAATACACTGGCAAGTACTGTGAAGGCACCCCCATGGTCGCAATGATGTATCCCCAGACATCGCCATGCCAAAATCACGAATGCAAACATGGTGTATGCTTCCAACCGAACCCCTCCGGGTCAGATTACCTCTGCAAATGTCATCCCGGTTACTCGGGTAAGTGGTGTGAGTACTTGACCAGTATCAGCTTCGTACACAACAATTCTTTCGCCGAAATGGAACCATTGCGTACGAAGCCCGAAGCGAATGTTACCATTGTGTTCAGCAGTACGCAGCAAAACGGAATTCTCATGTACGATGGTGAGAGTGAGCATTTGGCGGTGGAATTGTTCAACGGACGAATACGGGTTAGCTACGATGTTGGTAATTATCCAGTATCGACAATGTATAGCTTCGAGATGGTCGCCGACGGGAAATATCACATGGTCGAGCTGATTGCAATCAAGAAAAATTTCACTCTACGAGTGGATAAAGGACTGGCACGTTCGATTATAAATGAAGGCTCCAAAGACTACCTTAAACTATCAACGCCGTTGTATTTGGGTGGACTCCCAGCGGAACCTGGGCAGCAGGCCTACAAAAACTGGCATCTACGAAATTTGACTAGCTTTAAGGGTTGCATGAAGGAGGTGTGGATAAATCATAAACTGGTTGATTTTGGTAATGCAGCCAGACAGCAAAAAATAACACCCGGCTGCGGTCTGCTGGAAGGCGATAACTCCGAGGATGACGATGAGGAATCATACTTTATGCACGAAACTCCTCATGCGTATAAAGAGGTAAGCAGGCGGTCAAAGAATCTTTGATTCATATTTTAATGTTTTCTTAAACTGCAGGTGGATCCTTGTGAGAATCACAAGTGCAGGCGAGGAAGTAGATGCGTCCCAAGCAGTAGTTCAAAGGAAGGCTACATATGCAAGTGTAAGCAGGGCTCGCGAGGTAGATACTGCGATCAAGGTGAGGGCATCACCGAGCCCCCTGAAGTCACTGGTACAACTAATTCTTTATTTCTTTATATTTAAACTAAAAACGAGCATTCTAAGACTGTCGCTTTATGGGTCCTATGATGTTTCAAGGTGTTTTCATCTCACATTTGTCCTTTTTTCGTTTTCTTCGGTATTGATTTGCAGAAACACATCTAGCCTATAAAATGATCTAGTCAAGCAAATATTTATTTCATCTCATTTTAAACATCCAACTTACATTACTTTGACCTTATCCCCAAACAGCTTCGACATGCCGGAAGGAGCAAGTTCGGGAGTACTATACCGAAAACGATTGTAGATCTCGACAACCGCTTAAGTATGCTAAATGCGTTGGTGGTTGCGGTAATCAATGCTGTGCTGCTAAAGTTGTAAGACGACGAAAGGTGAGATTAAGTCAATAAAGGAATTCATCGATCAGCGAATTAATTTGTGTTTCATTTAAGGTGCGAATGGTTTGCAGCAATAACGTGAAGTACGTTAAAAATCTTGATATCGTGCGCAAATGCGGATGTACAAAGAAGTGCTACTGACTGAAAGATGCGACTACCCAATTATTAAATAGAAGCTTAGATGTAAATTTAGAGCAAGATACCCAATTAAGTAGTTATGATAGTAATTTAAAAATAAGTATAAATATTAATTATTACGATAAGGACGATAAGAAGAGTACTGAGAATGGTGATAATAGGGCAACAATATATAGTGATGAACAAACCAAGGATGAGCTTGAGGATTGGTCACAGACCACCGACAGTTACGCCGACGGGGAGGAGAGAATGCAATCGAATCCGAGCACAGACTTTTACGATGATGACAATGAACGTGACGATGACGAGGATGAAGATGACTATGAAGATGACGACGAATATAATGAGGAAAACGAGGCAGTAGTGAACAATACTCCAATGGCAGCGAAAAGAACCCAAGCGTTGGATGAAGAAGAGGAAGACCTCGGCTACGATGAAGACGACGAACCGCCGACAAAGCCTTTGAACCGTGAAGCACAACAGGGTTTTATGAATGAGGAGGGTAGTGGAAGCCGAAGAAGAGGCAATGGTTATAAGCAACAAAATAAATTTAGATTAGATTATATAGAAAAAATGAGAAGAAAATATCAGAACTCATATGGAATTGACGCAGCTGATAGCAGCATAGATAATGACGACAACGAGCCTAGACGAGAAGGTAGCGGCAATTTTGCCAACGACGACGACGACAATGAAGATGACGACGACGATGGAACTAACAATGAGGACTTCTTTTCTTCCAAACGAAAGTCAAACAGTCGATATTTTCGGAAGAACACGAATGATGCAATCAAAATTATTTCAACTCCCTTAGGTAAAGTTGGCATTGTATATCAACAGACTCCCCCAGAACAACCAAAGTCAGATAATCCATCAAGGTCGTCCTCTTCAAGTAAGACGAAATTCACAGATTTCGATGCGTTGTCCCCTGCAGATCCGAATACCCATCGTCGTGCGTCCTCGCATTCGAAGATCCAACCGGTGCTCACAGCCGATGGCAAAGTTGCCCTGCTTTATCGTGGAGACTCTGAGAATACAAAGTATGAACCCATTCTCAACCTAACTCATAAATTTAATATCTATGACAATAAGACAAGTGCTCCGCTAAGTAGTAACGAAGACAAAACTGACGACACCAATCATGAGTCTGATCATGATTTAAATGCAAGCTTAGACGGTGATGAGGAGGAGAGCTCTGAAGAGAATGTAGTGGCGACCGAGGAGCCAACAACGTCCACGCAAATGCCTTTGGTGGAAATCGATCGTTCTAATTCAGTCTTGCCAATGATAAATCGGCCACTTTCCGAGGTGCTTGGCATAAAAAAGAACCAGTTTCGTCAATTCCGAATCAAAGATTCACCCTTCGCGACTTCAACGACCGAGCCCCCATTCGGTCTACATTTCCTCACTAAGAAAGTTAATCTCGCTGAGTATCCCTCGAGATCACGAAATCATGACTTTGACTTCAGCCAAGACACGACAATGTTAGACGAGCGAAAACGCCACAACGATCACATTCAGCCTCCTAGTGAGCCTGAGATTAACAACCAACCCGATCACACAGACGCTTCATCCATTGCCACACAAGACATTCTCTCCAAGACCGAAGTGGTGAACTTGGCAATTATTCCGCACTTCGACGAGGAGTTCGAACGTCAACAACGATTCCGAGATCATGAGATAAGACGCCACCACAGACAACGTCACCATCACAAACGCAATCAGCAAGATTTATCCAGTATTCACTGCATCATGCAGGCCACAATGGGTATCGCTGCCATTTCCACTGTTTTTGGCATGCTAGGTACATTCTTCAAGCAAAGAATTCTCGATCAGATCCGTCTTATGCATTGGTAGTATCACAAGGGTATTCAGTTGTAGGCGCTAATCCTGCATTGAATACCCCAGCTTAAGTATGAACCGTCAAAATGAACTACCCAGTGTTCCAACATATGCAAATCCCAAATTCGCGATCTCCCTACTAACTGAGTCTCAATTTGACTAATCTTCTTTGAAAAACGAATTTATACCTGTCTCCACTGTCTAACATTTACAGTATTTTTTCCCCTATCCTTGTCTCGTCTCTCAAGAGCACAACATAAACCACTTACAAGTCCCAAATGTGACTCACTAATTGGAACAGACACATTAAACTTATCGAGTTTTATCGATACCAACCCCACAATGTACAAAGGTACACGAAACGTATTCGTAGATAACAAAGTGCTCGTGCAATAAATCTCAACAGTTGACCCCAGAGCAACGGATAGAGTCCTTAACTCTTTCCATTGTCTGCGGCAGGTCCACGAGAATCCTCTCCTCCTCTCGTCCGACACCAATTGGAATCACACTCATTCAAAGTACACTGAAAAATTAACAAATGACTGTTTTTTTCAAATTATTGAACAAAGTTTTGTAACTTATTTTGTTATAATAATGTAATTAGAGACCAAAAAAAAATTAAAATCGATGTAATAAGATAATATTTATTTAATTTTGTATTGAATCCTTAACGTTAAATAAGATACAAACAAAAAGCTCATGTTGTAAGCAAAGCATAAATCCTTAAGTAACAAAAGTAACACAATTCTAACATTAACATCTAAGCTGGGTAGTCGCATGTAAATCCTAAAACAAAATGAAGCCGGAATAGAAGAACTATTTTACAACAAAAAGCAACTTAAAACTTACATGTAAAATGTTTAAACTCTCACTCTCTCTCTCTCTAAATTATCAAACAAATAATAGATGCAAAAACAAAAAAATTATAAGTTATTCTTCTTTTTTAGTATTGTTTTTTTTCTATTTTTTGGATTTTTTAAGTTTACATACATATATTTATACATGTGTTTATATTAACGTTCGCTAGTGTTCGAAACGAATATTTTATTGAATTGAATCGACTCGAAACACTTAAGTTAACGACTTGTTTTGGCAGGTTTTTCTATCTTTTGCAGTATTTAAATAAATGAATAAAAAATAACGCAAAACACGAAATATAATAAAGAGAAAATAAATGTTTAATAATGAAATGTTTTATATGCAGAAAATAACATTTAACAATACGCATACAAGTTCATTTTTATATAAGAAAAGTGTAAATTAAATTTATAACGTAACAATAAAACAAATATATAAATGCATATATTTAAAACAAATGACAAAATTGACTGTAAGACGCTAAAACTCTTGTTTTATTTTTCAAATTGTTTGTATTAGCTTCTCTTGAACCACCTTGCTCACACATAGCAAGGTGTTTCAAGAGAAGCTTTCAACGCTTTAGTTCTATCTTTGCACAAGGTGGGGTAATGAAGTTAACGAAAGTGCAAAAATCTTTTTCTTTTTTGCTTTTGTTCATCTACAAGTGACATTTTAAATGGGAAGACTTCTGCCTCGACCATCATTCCACATTCTTATCCACCAACATCTTCTGTTGCACTGTCCCAATGACATCTGCGCCACTAAACTGCACGTATGCGTCTGATGAAAGGACGTTTTACTTACTTATTGAGTATTTAGATAATCAAACCCAAAAATTTTAAACAATCGCCTTTCAATAAAGATTTATTGAAGAACCTTATAAAAACCAAAGAGACATATCTTCTGTGTTGAATATGAAGAAACAATATCAGACAATTTAAGAAAAAACTAACCTGTAAAGAAAAAAGAAATACTTCCCATACCGGGAATCGAACCCGGGCCTTCTGGGTGAAAGCCAGATATCCTAGCCACTAGACCATATGGGATAACAAAATAACTTGAGTTAAGTAACATCAAGTATTTATTGAAAGTGAGAGTTTTGTTTTTCTTAAATCCAACAATTGTCAAGGTTTTATACTTTTCAATAATCTTCACTAAAGAACAAAGCGTTGCGCGCAACAACTATTTATTCAATCTGATTTCATCAAAGTTGTGAATTTCTATAACCTGAAGTTATTTTTCATGATTTGATATATAATTTTTGTAAGAATTAGTGTCCTGAGAAAAGTTCAAATAACTTGTATATATTTAGTTTCATCTTCTACAAGAAAAGTCTAACATTAATCTGCCGAGGCTTTGGTATGACTTTGAAAAACAATATTCAAAATCATATCAAATCACGAACGCTGGACTACGGTGTATTTAATGGATTTTTAAATCTTAGTCAAAAATTTAATATAATCAGGTGAAATTTAAGTCGTTCGGAATTTCTTATAAGAAGTCATTATTTGCTCAAGTCCTTCACATTTATCGCAAATGTCCGCACAAAAAACCCGACATTTTGGAGCCATATTCAATCAAAAAAACTTTTATTACGTTTTCTTCTCATCTTACTGTTCATTTATGATGTTTTCAGGAACTATATCTACCTTAACGTTTATGTAAATATATGTAATTGCATTGTGTCAAGTCACAATTTTAAGCGGCTTTTTCAATTTGCAAGTAGGTTACACATTTTTTTTATAAACTTGTTGAAACATATCCAAAATGCCTAAGAAAAAGGCTGAAAGTACTTCGGATAGCGATTCCGGCCCAGATGATGTAAGTAAGCAAATTAAATTATTTGCTTCATGTAATGTGCGATGTTTTCAATAGAAATCCCCACCACCAGCCGCTAAGAAATCAAAGAAGCCCGAAGCATCTAAAGCAACAAAATCCGACGAACTCAAGAGCAATTGGGTACTTGAAAGATATCGTCAGGTTAACATTAACGAGTTTCGCGGGAGGAAAACCGTCGATATAAGAGAATTCTATGAAAAAGATGGAAATATATTGCCTGGCAAGAAGGGTATCTCCCTATCGGCACTTCAATGGCGCAAACTGTTGGAGATCGCAGACGAAGTTACTGCCGCCCTGGAAAATCAATAATCCTGCAGAAATTCTAAATCGTTGTATTTATTTGATCTCTGTTAAGTTTTGTTAAAAAATAAACAATACCGAAAAATATATATGTTCGTTAATCATTTCCGTCAGTGACGTTATCTCTGTACCGCGAGTATCTGCTGCTGATAAACAATTACTCACTGAATTGGTTAGCTAAGTTGTTGGCTTATATCTCTTTATTGTTTGACAATAATATATTAATTACAATTAGCTACTACATCAAGGAAAAAAAATTCTAAAAATAAACACCTAGTATGACACATAATGTAAATACTATGCAGAAGGGAATCCAGGTTTTGAGGAATCCCATGATTCCCACGTATCGGCCGCAGAAAAACATCCAAAATGCTAGAATAAGCATATTCCAATTAGTTCGATTCTTGTATCTCATTCCTATGAGAGCAGTAGCAACGTGAGAATGGCAATTGTCGCAGAAGAGATTGTGCATTCGTGTACCATACAGAACGGAGGCTTTGGAAACTGCTTCGTCCCACTCGTACTGTCCGCCAGGGACCTGATCAATACTAAGCTGTAAGTATCGTGTAGGCCGCCCGAAACCCATATTGTCCTCAGATACATAATACGATCCAGAAAAGTCCCGAATGACTCCCGTTGACATGGCGATTCCCATGTGACCAATGAATGGAAAAAACCATGTTATCACTGGAATCGGAGTCCATACGATGCAAAACGGGTACCTGTCAGTAGCGTAGTTTATTGTGGCCATTTCAATTGGAGAATCGTCACTTTGTGAGCGTGACATTTTTCGTTTTTTATTTTCACTGGACGCAAATTCCTCGCCGAAAAACATAAATTATTCCCTTGCAATAATTTAATACGAGAGCCACAATCGAGAATACAAAATTAAACACTCCCAATTCCCCTATTTAAAATGATAAGTGTGTACATACTTTCACTGCTCTACAAGGTAAAATGACAGATTGACCAGATACCACAGGTATGCACATACCTTTCCCTCTGTCATATCAATCAGAGGGTGATTCAAACAGTAAGTAGAACAGAGATAGATATGAAAAAACTTTATTACCAGGCATCTCTAAACTTATTTTCCATTACTAGCCGAATGGGTTCCTCCGAGAAATAGTCTTATCTTTAAAGTAAGGTATAAAATAAACGGACTTTGGCATGCTTATAGTCTCACATTGGGCCAAGTAAGATTTAATGTGGGAAGAGCTGGCAACACGGGTTTTTCACTGTCATTGTGCAGTGACAGACTAGCTCTCTGCATTTGGCATTTCGAAAAATGGCGAATACGGGTGTGCTGCCATTCGTCCGTGGTGTAGATTTTACTAAAAATGATTTTAGTGTAAGTGTTTTTATCGATTCAAAAAACCGACAACATAGACTTCAACTTCAGTGAAATGAATTATGACTTCAAATAACTGCAGAAGTGTCGTATAAGTGCAAAATTTGTTGAATGAAAAATCATGTTGTAGTAGATGTGTCACCAAAGTTATATAGTTGTCAATGTCATATGTTCATTGAGAGAGCGCGAGAGAGTTGATTCTTTAATTGCTCTCTTGGCAGTTTGTGTTTATAAACAAACGAAGAGTTGTTTGTGTGCATCCTTGTTTACATATTTAATCTTCTCTTTGCAGGAGGACAAATTCCCAAACGCACTGCGTTTGATGACACGCGTTCAATGGCTGAAATTAGATCGAACTCAGCTGAAAGAGATTCCCGAAGAAATGGGAAATTTGCACAAACTCGAGCACTTGTCTATGAAAAATAATGAGCTGGAGAAGCTTTTCGGCGAATTGACAGAACTAGGATGTCTGCGTTCATTGAATCTACGGCACAATAATATTAAAAGCAGCGGCATCCCTCCCGAATTGTTCAGGTTGGACGAACTGACAACCCTTGACCTGTCGCACAATAAACTAAAGGAAGTTCCAGAGGGTTTGGAACGTGCAAAAAATCTTTTGGTGTTAAATCTGAGCCACAACCAAATCGAAACAATTCCCACTGCACTGTTTATTCATCTCACCGATTTACTGCTTTTAGATCTGTCCCATAACAAATTGGAGACTCTACCTCCCCAGACTCGGCGACTAGCAAACTTGCAGACGCTTATACTTGCCGATAATCCTTTGGAACTGTTTCAATTGCGACAACTACCATCGTTGCAAAACTTAGAAGTTCTTAACATGCGGAATACCCAAAGGACTCTATTAAACTTTCCTACAACTCTTGATAGCTTATCAAATTTGGCGGAGTTGGATCTATCACAAAACTCACTGCCCAAAGTCCCGGATTGCCTATATAATCTGCCAAATTTAAAGCGTCTCAATTTGAGTGATAACGAGATATCAGAGCTTTCTTCAGGCGTTGAATTTTGGCAAAAGTTGGAAACGTTAAATCTATCTCGCAATCAGTTAACAGCTCTGCCGTCCGCTATTTGCAAATTAGTTAACCTAAGGCGTCTGTATTTGAATGATAACAAATTAGACTTTGAGGGTATTCCATCTGGAGTTGGCAAGCTTTGCAGCCTAGAGGTGTTTTCTGCGTCAAACAACATGTTGGAAATGGTTCCCGAGGGACTTTGTCGTTGTGGGGCTCTGAAGAAGCTTAATCTTAGCTCGAATCGTCTCATAACGTTACCGGATGCAATACATTTACTCTCCGATTTAGATCAGTTAGACTTGCGAAACAATCCAGATCTGATTATGCCACCAAAGCCAACAGAAACAACTAAAGGTTCCGGCATTGAGTTTTATAACATCGATTTCTCATTGCAAACTCAATTGCGTCTAGCAGGTGCTAGTGTACCGCCGTCTGTTCCGACTAACTCAACCGGTAAGGACCCAATTGCCAGAAAAATACGCCTACGCCGCGGATTGCGAAACGATGGACCTGATCAAGACTCAGCTAAAATACTAAAAGGCATGAAGGATATTGCTAAGGAAAAAGATGAATCCGGGAAAAGCTCAAGCAATTCTTGGAACATGGACGGAGAGAAACCAGAAAGCTTAAAACCAAAGCGATGGGATGAGTCACTTGAGAAGCCTCCGCTTGATTATTCCAAGTTCTTTGAGAAGGACGATGGACAACTACCGGGGTTGACCGTGTGGGAAATTGAAAATTTTCTTCCCAATAAGATCGAGGAAGTTGCTCATGGAAAATTCTACGAGGGTGACTGCTACATCGTCTTGAAAACCAGCATCGATGATCTAGGTCAGTTGACCTGGGAAATATTCTTTTGGATTGGAAACAATGCTACTTTGGACAAGAGGGCTTGTGCTGCAATTCACGCTGTTAACCTTAGGAACTTTTTGGGCGCCCGATGTCGTACAATTCGTGAAGAACAGAGTAAGTTTCTTGACATGTCATTTCTCAAATAATATGTTATTATCGGAACGTCGCAGATGACGAATCGGAGGAGTTTTTGGCACTTTTTGATACCGATGTCACATACATTGAGGGAGGTCGCACCGCTACTGGTTTCTACACTATAGAGGACATGCTGTACACAAAACGCTTTTATCGCGTCCACGCTGCAGGAGCTTCAATACACTTGGAGCCAGTTGCAGTCGATTTTAACTCTCTCGATCCAAGATACGCTTTTATGTTGGATTGTGGCATAAAGATGTTCCTTTGGTATGGTCGTTGCTCTAAAAATACAATCAATTCTAAGGCTCGACTCATGGCAGAGAAAATAAACAAAACAGAACGGAAAAACAAGTGTGATATCATCGTCGTAATGCAAGGTATGTAAAATGTTATAATTCAGTAGTAAATTGCACAAGCGCACCTTTAAATTCATAGGCGATGAGAGCACCGAATTCTGGGAGGAGTTAGGCATCGATCCAGAAATTGCATCCGCACAAAAAATTCCACAGCATGTACGAGATAATTTTTGTCCAGCTGTGCCACGTTTGTATCAAGTACAGCTAGGGATGGGTTACCTAGAACTGCCACAAGTTGAAATTCCCGAGCAAAAGTTAGTACATACCTTGCTTAACAGCAAGAATGTGTACATTCTTGACTGCTACGCAGATCTATTTGTATGGTTTGGAAAGAAATCAACTCGTTTAGTCAGAGCAGCTGCTGTTAAATTGTCAAGGGAACTCTTTAATATGATCACACGGCCTGACTACGCATTAGTGACAAGAGTGCAGGAAGGCACTGAAATCCAAATCTTTAAGTCAAAGTTTATTGGATGGGATGAAGTAATGGCGGTTGATTTTACACGCACTGCAACATCAGTAGCTAAAACTGGAGCAGATTTAACGAAATGGGCTAAGCAACAAGAAACAAAAGCTGACTTAGCTGCGCTTTTCATGCCACGACAAAATCCTATGTCACTAAGCGAAGCTGAGCAACTAGAAGAAGAGTGGAATTATGACTTAGAAGCAATGGAGGCGTTTGTCCTGGAAGGCAAAAAGTTTGTTCGTTTGCCCGAAGAAGAGCTAGGTCATTTCTACACTGGAGAATGTTACGTATTCTTGTGCCGATACTGCGTGCCCTTAGAAGACGAAGGAGACGATGTCGTGGATGACGATAACAGACCTCCACCTGACGAAGAAATTCAGTGCGTAGTGTACTTTTGGCAGGGACGCAATGCTGGGAATATGGGTTGGCTGACATTCACATTCACTTTACAAAAAAAATTTAAGGCCATGTTTGGTGAAGAGCTTGAAGTTATTCGCATCCATCAGCAACAGGAAAATCTTAAGTTTATGGCGCACTTTAAAAGAAAGTTCATAATCCATACAGGGAAGAGGAAGGACAAAGCCAAGACATTAGACGGTAAATCTCCTGTGGAGTTCTTCCATCTTCGCTCCAATGGTGGGGCTCTTTGCACACGTCTGATACAGATTACTCCGGATGCGGTGCATTTGAATTCAGCTTTTTGGTAAAATATATGGGATAATTAAATTAAAAGCATGACTACTAACGAATCTATTTCTAGTTACATTCTGTATGTACCATTTGAAACGGAGGATGAGTCCCAATCGGGCATTGTATACGTTTGGATTGGTTCAAATGCGGCACCGGAAGAGGCAAAACTCGTTCAAGATATCGCAGAGAATATGTTTAACAACCCCTGGGTTAGCTTGCAGGTAAATGGATACACTGGAATTATGTTCTAGAAAATGGGTGTTATTTCATTTCTATAACAGGTACTTAATGAAGGTGAAGAGCCGGAAAACTTTTTCTGGGTCGCGCTGGGCGGTCGAAAGGCATATGAAAAGAATGCTGATTACATGAATTTTACACGACTCTTCCGATGCTCTAATGAGAAGGGATATTTTACTGTTGCGGAGAAATGCTCGGACTTCTGTCAAGACGATCTAGCCGACGATGACATTATGATACTAGATAACGGTGAACAAGTTTTCCTTTGGCTCGGCTCAAGGTGCAGCGAAGTGGAGATCAAACTTGCTTACAAATCTGCCCAAGTAATACAATTAGTATTCATTTCAATTACATACGAATACATATATGAATTTATTAACAACACTTTCAGGTATACATTCAACATATGAGAATTAAACAACCGGAGAGACCGCGCAAACTTTTCCTCACTCTCAAGAACAAGGAGTCGAAGCGCTTTACCAAATGTTTCCATGGATGGAGTGCACATAAAGCTCCACCTGAGTAACACATGCGTTTACCCAATGAAGCGTATTTTCTTCACGTACTGATTCAATTTCAACTAAACTTATTTTATATTCAATAATTCATTACACATAATAAAATGCTAATTATTTGCAGTATATACAACAAAGACACAGGTTTTACCGTTAATTTAGAATTGATCTACATACATATTATTTTATCTCATCACTTTATCACTCTTATAATCGTTTTTCGTTCCGACTAGTATCATTCGTTCATTTTATCTATGTATTTACAATTTGGCCCTTAACATTTATTAGCTACACAAACAAATTTTCCACTTAATTTCGTTGCTATTTAGAATTCGAATTCATCATAAAATGCATTTTTTGTGTATAAATAACTGGTGTGTATGTAAATAAATTCAACTATATTTCAATACACTAGCAGCCATATACACTATAAATGTTCCAACACGGCGGCACAGATCATTCTTTGAACCGATTCTTCTAAATAAGGCTAACGAAAATTATACAACTGAAAGTAATACAGAATAAAAACAATGAAAATAGCGGCAAAATATCAGTAATCGAGTCTCTTCTTCAAACGAAATATATCGCCATTGTCAATATTGGCTGAAGGGTCAACGTTAAGAACTCGTATGGAGGACATGTTTATCAGACGCTCTTCTATGTCCGAGTACATTCGCCTGCATCTGAACACCGACAAAGTCTACAAGAAGATATCAAAAAATTAACATTGTTTTTGTATTTGTGAAGGCACAAAACTCACATGAAGGACTTTGCAATTAACAACAATCGAATCAAGGCTGTGATCTGTTAGCTGAGTGCAGCCGCTAATGTGCAGGGCACGAAGCCTTTTGAGGTTACGCGTAACTACCTCGATTGTCTTATCGTTTATATTGTAGCAGTCTGACAGGTCAAGTTCCTCAATTGATGGACAATTCTCCACTAAAGCCTCCATTCCGACAACAGAAACTTGTTGACAATTAGACAGCAGGAGATGCCGAAGTTCAAGGAAACTAAATCCATACTTAAGCGAAACATCCGATATTTTATTGCAGCCTTTCAGGTTTAAGGTTCGTAAACCTTTCAAGTTTTTAATCGGTACTCCATCTATCTTAGACTCATCCAGATTAAGTTCATAGATTGCAAGCAGTGCTCTCTTACGTTCAGCATCACGTACTATTTCCTCCTCGGCTTTGCTGCGAAGAGAAATTTTCAGAGAACCACCATCAGAAACACTATCTGGAGCATCTTGGTGGAAGAACTCCATTGAAAGCGAACGTGCTCTCTCCGGCATTTGATTCTCCACAGTTATACCGGTTAAAGCCGCATCAGTTATCTAGAATGAAAAGTAAGAAACACATTCTCTATAACACAAGTATTTCTTACCCTAAAGCATTCTTCCATATTAAGCACCCTCAGTCGCACCAAGTTCTTCAGCAGCACTTGAACAGACATATCAGTGACACCATTTATGCAATTACTAACGTCAAGAACACGTAAATTGGTAAAGCTGCGGCCGCACTTCATAAGGCAGTCTTCACAGATATTTAGATGCGACATATAAAGCTCTTCTAATACTGTATTGGGTTTCCTAGCTATGCCCTCCTCAATTGCGTCGCTGGTTATTCCATCACAGTGAGATATATTCAACGATTTTAGTGTACCCGACAGTTTAGCTAACGATAGGGCACCTTGCTTCGTGATTTTTGTACATGCTTTTATATTCAGTGTTTCGATATTTCTTAAATTATTCACAATTATGTCCAAGGTATCGTTTGTTACACAGGTTGTGTCGGATAAATCTAAGCATCTGAGATTTGTCTGGGCAGTAAGAAACATATTTAGGCCGGGCTGATTCAGCTGACGGCACGCGTGTAACAAAAGTCGGTCCAATTTGAGGCATGGTATGTTGCAAAGTGTTTCCATTGCTTGACTTCCAATAAGTGTGTTTCCAAAATTAAGTTCTCTCAATGAGTTCTGATGCAACCGAATCACATGCAGAATGAACTTAAATGTAAGAATCGATTCACTTGGCAGATTAGCTAGCTCTTCTGGGTAAAACCGGCGCTGTATTGCACAATGATATGCAACATGACAACCTGACATATCCAGCATTTCTAGGTGTGCTATTTGTTGTGTGAGCCTCAGCAGAATAGCATCGGATAGATACTGATTGTATTTTAATGAAAGAAAACGCACTCCTGCCATAGTGTCTGCAATCATTTTACGATCCGCGACATTTTCTAAAAACTGTCCAGTCATAAAAAGAGATGTACATCTAATTATTGATAAAGCATTAATTCCTTTCAGGTCTGCTATAACAGTGCAAAATTGCTTCTCAGTGATATCTGTTGATTCGAATGTAACTGATTGACAAGTTTTTCCTATGTGGGCAAAGAAGTGATCCAGTGTACCAAATGTGGCTTCGTCCATGTAGATATGTTGAAATGGACGGTCGCTGTTCAAAAAAATTTTCCCTGGCGGTAGTTTGTCTGATACGCAGAGCTTTGTTATTCTAATCATAACATGTGACTGAAACTCGCCATATTTCGACGCCTCCAGCCAGCGACGGCAGGTAAGAGATGCCACTTGGATGTCCGTATAATTCAAATAGCGAAAAATATTGACGATTATCTACAAAAAAAATATGTATAATTAGAAACATCCGCACGTTCATTTCAACAATAACAAAAGTAAGTTACACAGAAACAAATAAATCAATCATTGTACTAAACGCTATCAACTGTCAATTACCAAGATACTCAATTAGATCACATGAGCAACATTTTCAAGGTTCTAGAGTACAGCACGGTCAGGTAGTAGTACATAAATTCTACTCACCTCCATCGGAAGGTCAGCATAACTGGGTTCTAAATCATTAAATACGCACAATGAATCCATTTTTTTGCGCCGATTACCGACTTATAGTGTGTGGGCTTAATCTCGAAAATCTGTGCTAAATTATTTATACTAAATAGATATGATTAAAAATGACTGGTTTTCACTGAAGACCTAGGACGCGAAACAATTTCCTATTTCACTATATCTAACCAGCAACAATTATGATTTCGATTACGTGATGTTTTTATTTGTCAATCCAGCAGCTGATTCCTATTTCTGCTGTTGGGTATGCTGCTGCCAAGGATGGGACTAATTGTCAAGAAAGTGCGCATGACCACAACAAAGTTCCTACTTCTATCTTCAAAAGCGTACAACAACAAAAAAAATCAAACAAACAATATACGCAAAAACATCTGAAGTTAAACTGACAAGACAAGAAACTTGTTCGCGTACTTAAAAGGTAATAATAAAAAAGCTATTTTACCTAAATACAAAGCACTCTACCAGAACTACTGAAACATTTATCTCAGCTTCTGTGTCAACCTTTGGAAACTCTTATATTTCTCAAAATTTAATTGCCGTGTTTTTTCGTTTATATACTTTTGCGAAATTTTCCCGTACTTAGGGTATGCAACTATTTAGTGGTTGTAAGCGAACATATCTCACTCTAGATGTCTCACTACTAGAGATTTTTCAGTGATTTCTCGATAATTGATGCCATATTCTGGCAAATCAGCAGCCCAATAAGTAAATTTAATACTTTATGATGAACGTACAGAAGCAAAACAGAAACTCATCAGTCCGTTTAAAAATAATATCAAATATTCATAGTATTCCGTCTGGACAGACAATATTGCAATGATATTCATATTTAAAAAAATAATTTGTAGCCAGAGTTTGAGAGCCCACGCGATACATATATAGAGAATGAAATACTTAGGGTGGAAACAAAAGTACTTCATAGATCAGATTGACGCTATTTACACTGAAAAAAATGTTCCTCAAAATTAAGAACATTTTTAATGAGCTTTGAAGCCACCAGAGGTTTTGCCGTATATCCTGAAAACAGAAAAAAAATGCAAATCTTGGTAACCATTTAAAAGATGTTCTCAGGTATATTCGCTGTTAAAGAAAGCCGACGAAAACGGTCGACTAGGAATAAATCTGTTTTATATTTTATAGACAAATCGATGTATTTTCATTAAGTTTTTTTTGAATAAGCTACAATTTTATATACAACGTACAAAACTCGAGAACAAGCTCCAAGGGATTCCAAGACAGAAATACTAGGGGCACAGAATTCGAAGTATGTATATAGGCACACTTTTTTTTATATTTGATAGTATTTCGTAACGGTATGTCATTGAGCAAAACTAAGTTAACGATTTTTAGAATGTGCCCAACCGGCCAAGAAAGAATTTAACTTACCATTATACTATACGTATATATTTAATGGCACTACAGTCTACAAGCGGAACAGGGTGCGATATTATTCTCTCACGAGTAGAAGAGACCTACAGAATTTTTTCGACTACGAACGGCGAAATTTGAGGAGCTTCTTCATAAACAATTATCACTCTTTGAGAGTTTTCAGAAGCTCGAAAGAAGTGGTGCCGTAAAAATGCGAAGTGTGCAGTCCGGGAATCGAACTTAGGACTCGATATGTGTGTGTCGTATTCTGTCTACTTCACCAAGGAGCAAATTTAATTTTATTGTATATTTCGTAGTGTGCATTCCTGTTGCTCATAGAAAATTACAAAAAATCCTAAAATTATCGCAAATTTCTTTAGTTAGCTGATTCCTTTCGCTGATTCCGTTTGACCGCAAAAATTTTACTGAAATATCGAGGATTTGAAAGGATCTACTTCACTCCGTGATATTGATGTACAAAATTTTATTGTAATCATTGTTAACTTTAGGATACTACGGCCTTCAGTGCAATCCCTGTGTGGTCTTTCAAATCTTTAAATAAAACCGTCAAACGAATGCTTTTTACAAATATTTACTTAATAATTATTTTTTTATTCAATTTGAAAAAATACACCAATTACTTATTTCTTATCCTGAAAAAGAAATATACAGGATAGAATATATTTTTATAATGTATATATTCTATACTATATATTTAAATATACAGGTAAACTACTTTCTGAACTGAAGGAAGAGATTTACGACTATCAACTTGGACCTCTAAACTGATTTCTTCATGACAAATAAACGCAAAATTTAATAAAGTAAATTATTATGTTATGACCTGACAGCCTGCCCAATTTTAAGTCGGTCATGTTATACAAACATTTAAGGTACATGTTAATAGAAATAAAATGATGTAATTGTTATGAATGAATGCTCAATAAACATACATATATACATACATATATACATACCCGAGCTCCTAACCAAGAATTGTATGTATGCACGTTCTTGTGTTGTGCAATGTGCGCGTTTGTTGCAGAACTTCTGTAGATTATTCTTGATTCCCTTTCGTCTTCTAAGGCAAAATTCAGATTACTGGGTCATTTTACAAATCCACTTGTTAATTTATGAATAATAAATTATCCTTTCATCCTTTCTTTATGTCCGAAACAAAGGATGTACACTGTGCACGTTGGGAGATTTTTAAGCGCCAGACAATGGTTGCGATGCCAAGAAACATCCGCATTTAATAAGCTCTTACACTTTCATGTAACGTAGTCAGACTTTCCCAACATAATAAATAATAAATGAAGTCTCGCATGCAAAAATGTTCTATAAAGAGAATTAAATTAAATTATAATCCAAAGCGATATTTAGATGAGGTTCTTGGCTCGTATTTCATCACACTACGCCCTCTGATTGCATACACAAACGAGAAACTCAGCGGATTTTAAAAGAAGAGCTGACATCTCCAGTTTCCTCTCGACCTGCACTTAATAGGTTAACAAACTCAAGCAAAATTTAACTACATTTCACAGTTATAATGTTAATGTTCCACATAATGAATCTGAGTTGAGCCCTCGCAGGGCGGATACTACAAATTTGCAAGAAAAACATATGTATGTAATCTTGAGAAGTTTTATTGCATTTTCCTGAGGTAATTAAAAATCTGGTTTTGGCAGTTCATGGCTTAAATGCATGAAAACTACCAGGAAATTTGTAAATCAGTCTTGTCAGAAATTCCCGTTGCTGTAGGGGGAGCACACAAGAACATCACAAATGAGCATATAAATCTCCGTCTGCAATCCTAAGGAACAATGTCGCGAAATTCTTACTTTACAAATTGCGGCTTTTACTGAAATCCGATTGAGGTCCAACGTGGGAGGTAGAGGATTTGAGACTATAGAGACGTGTCTAGCAATTTTAATTCAATCGAAATGACGCGCAAATTAAGTGTCCGCAGCGAACCCCACGTTCAGTTGGAGTGGAACATCATTAAACATAAAAGCTTCCGCCGCATTGTGTCGGTAAATTGTTACTTTTCACCTGAATTCAGTGTGGACACTTTTAGGAGAATCCTTATCCGCACTGAGCATCAATCTAATAAAATGATTTTTATGAAGCCCGGACCAGAGCAGAAAGAAAATGTGCGTTTCCTTGTAAATCATCGACAATAAAGTCTCCTCTTTCTCCTGTGTCTTTCGGTGACGGTGACATAATGATCTGTGCATCAGATGTCTTTTTCATTGGTGTAGGTGATGCATCACACGAATTCTTTTTTTTTTTGAAAACAAGCACCCAACACTCGCGCACCCGAAAGTGATTTGCACGTAGGTAAGAGAAAATATAGGTTTCAACGTTCAGTTTCCACCCCGGGCGAATTTCGCTAAATAATTCAAATGAGTTGCGGCTACAAGTTTATATCAATTGAGGAAAGGTTATTGCGATATTTGTTCATTATCCATTAAGGTCGCACCAACACCGCGGTTTATGAGCCCTAATGAAAATGCAATAAAACCCAGTCCACGCGCAGATGACGAAGGGATAGCCGCACGTTTCTTATGCAAAAGTATGAGAAATCACATTGTATCCACGGACACGTACTGCATAAAAGGCGCACCACAGTTCGGTCCGGTTTTAATAAAATAAGTGCACGGCCATGTCTTCGCAGAAGAAAACAGCATCCGCACCACACGCGGTGAAGGTTTATAACTAGCCCAAAATATAGTTATGTACCCTTACGCACATTTTATGGCGATGACACTTCGGATCGTGGCGCAGATGAAGCAGCGACAACCCTCTTCATATTTTTATATCTGCCGCTCGCAGTACATATTAACAGGACAAGTTTCAAGTACCATAGTTTGGTGGCCTAAATAATGTTTTTCGCATGTCAACAACACGCAAAGTACCAAAAATACACGCAAATAAAACGTCAGCAGGAGGAACGAGAGGGGTAGGGGGAAAATGACACCACGCGACCTCCGCCTAGATTGTCGCACTTTGAGGCCGCGCACGTTCACTCAAAAGGTCAGCTCGCCTCGTAGATGATTATTATCATTACCAGTACAGAGAATTGTAATAAAATTTGTGAAACAAGTTACCTTCCGTCGGAGCTACTGTGCGCAGCGCTCTAATTTTTCAGCGTTTTTATATTTTTTCTTTGGTAATCCGGACGAAACGTGTGAGATATCTCTCTTATTACACGGAGTTGCCTGGTCTTCTTGTATTAAAAGCATGAAATGTCTACGTCAAATGAAATTGTTGGCCATTGACACTCTCGCTCGCCATCCGTATGTAATGTGCGTTAACGTCTCTCTTATCCGACCGATGAAGAACATCGTAGATGTCGTCAGTTCCTGTCTATGACCGACGCCACGGCATGGTGTTCCACAAACTACAGAGCAGACTATGTATCACCTCAATGAGCCAGCAGCTCAGAATTTTGGGCTGCAATTGGACGGATGGATGTATTGTAAGGATGTATGTGCGCGAGGATTTTTCATTCTTCAATATGAAATTTGATCTTTTATCGAGATAAGGTGATCCCATTGTATGATGTCCCAAGGAGAAGAAGCTCTTTGCTCTAGAGAGCCTGTAGACGCTGCGAAAAACAAGGAGAAGATTGTTGCTGCCACTAACGAGAAGAGGATGTTAATTGTTGTGCACTACAGTACTGGAATGCCAAGCGCATAGGATACATTCTGGGAATAATGCCACCAAGCATCGGTTGAGCGTTCACTTTTTTTATAACAGCATACGCTTAGGGTCCCTCCATTGTTTGGGGAACGTGGTTGTCAAGTAGGAGGACAGCAGAGGGAACTTTTAAGATTGCTTGATTGTTCGGAATAAACAACAGACCGCCTTGTCTTCATGCCGATTTAATGAATTGACGCGTAGTCTCACATGCATAGGGGCAACGGGATTACATTTAGGTATCATATCAGTTTACACATCTAATAAATAGTTTTTTTTTTCAAGATTTTTTATTTTGCGCGAAAAAGGAAACTCGGAGAAGAAGAGATGCAAAGACATTTGTATTTGCATTGGGGAAGCGATTGGAATTCCTTAACCAAGAAAACAAAGGATTACACACCCTTGACCAGTAACCCGCTAAATAAATAATTAATTTGATTCAGTCTCACAGTAAGTGGAAATGGAATATTCCCCTGTGACCCAATCACTCACATTTCAAGCACAATGGCACTTGGACTTCGTGTCCATCGTGGCAAGAGTTAAAACGTTCACCAAACACGATTTGTTCATTTTTAAACCTGTCACCAGATCCGCCTGAATGACAGCCATGTGTAAGGCACAATTCCGAGTGCATTGGTCGCTCCCCTACACATGATATCTATCGTTCGCCTCCCACACATTCGCGGTATCGCCTCGCATTAGGTACTTTGTTCACTGTACATGCGTGTTAAAACCCCACCCTTCAATGGTAAAGTAGCCAATCTAATGTGGGAACACGGGCGTGAAAAAAGAGCTTGTGTGGGTGATGTGTATTAAGTATATAAGCTAACGGATTGGGAAAAATATCTGACAAATGTAGATACAAGAACTTTCTTCATGACACACTTTTAGTATTTTGCAATGAGCAGAGAAGGAGAGGCGAACGTACTGTTATTTAGATTCTTTTTTCTTGCAATGTACATTCTTCTTGGGGTGTGTAACTAATTTCCGGCTCGCAGCTTATAGCTGGATTACAGTTTTCGTATCCCCTTTTTATGCTGGCCAAAAGGGCGTGTTGTCCTCTTCTTCTCTCGTACTTATGGAATAGCCAATGACAAATTGGCAGTATTAAACTGTAATGTGGGTAAGGTTGCAATGAATTCTCCCCCATTCTTCTGCGAAATTCAAAATTGTTTCATATTTAACACATTTCAAGAACTGTAATAATTAAATATCTTTGAGTATAACAAACAACCATTTGCTTAACAAGAGAAAACTCTTGTTAAGCAAATGGTTAAACACACATTTCGTTCATGACTTAGCTATATACTGGTACACAATATTTCGCTTCAATATAGTTTTACACGTTTCAATTTGCAGCGTCTGGTACTTTAAGGTTTTGCACATACTGCTTTCGATCATCCGGAAATTTTTTCCTAGTCTCGTTGGACTCACTTTCTAAAGTAACAGTTCCTCCACGTTTAATTAAATTTCTTTTTCTAACCTATCAATTCATAAAACAGATATGGCATAATGATATTACTTGTTCATCTTCTTTAAACATCTTAAACTGCAGTGCAGTCTGTATGTATTGTGTTTTGTTAAATCTTACAAATTTTTTTGAAATAAGAACTTCTAATGCTGACCATGATTCTGCACCATTGAGTAAGATTCTAATGATCAAATAGTTATATAAAATTCATTATAGATAATAATAATAATTGTGTGGCGCTACAGGCCACAGGGGGACCAGGGTCTAGCTTACTCCTCAACTACTAGTGTTGTGCGCACTAATGTTCTCTGGCGAGTAGAAGGGATCTACAGTTATTTGCCAAATTCGAACGGCGAAGTTTGAGAAGCTTTTTCTAAGACAATTAATATTCTTTGAGTGTTGTCAGCAGCTCTAAAAAGGTTGGTGCCGTAAAAAATTCGAGGTGTTCAGCCGGGAATTGAACCAGGATTATCGGCGTGTGAGCGTCGCACTCTACCCACAACGCCACTGCGGTTCTGCTTCTGCCCCATAGAGTAAGATTCTAATGACCAAATACGAGTAGTTTTTTTTTAAATATATTATACACATGAACGCTATTTCCTTTGAGTTAAATCGTTTTACTCATTCAGTAGAAAAAAAAATATCGAAATCGGTCGCTCCATTGTTGCATGAACTTTCCTCTTCTGAAGAAAGAGGAAGCCATAGCTAAATTTTTCTTCTGGTTTTATTTGATGTCCTGGTTCAGACCGTGGTAGTTGCATTTTTGCTATAAAGATAGTGCAACTCTGGGTTTCGCACGAACTTCTGAAGTGTGATTTGAAGAAGTTACACAATAGCGATTTTGTAGCGTGTAGCAAAATTAAAAATCATCACCCCACTGACTTGACAATACTTGATTTTACCTAAACTGCTCTCTTCTTTAAGCTTTTTATGAGTAAGTAAGAAATTACTATTATAAGTGTATTAAAAGAAGCTCTAGGTACGGCAAACTACATTCAAGGGTACCTTGTGGATTCTAAAGCCCTGTACTACAGTGTCCTCCACTTTCTGTCTGTAAATCTCTGACAGTTTGATCATTGATTATAAAACTTCACAAAAAGGGAAAAAACTTACGCGATCATAAAGATAAAACTTTTGTCAACTTTTTTAGTCTAACAGAAAAGTCGTCCAAATTTCATACTGCTCTGTATGCCCATGAAATGCCTAAAAAACAGGATAACACATCAATTTATAGTAACATATCAATCATTACTTCGAAGTCTCCTTATTTTCTGATGGTAGCTGTATAGGCATCCTTTTAAAGAGCCATTCATACGTATTACCCTTGTCATAAATATTCATTAGCATATTGCGCAAAAAAAGACTTTCGCACAGTATACAGGCGGGATTGCATGTTGTGTCAAATGCCCATCAGGCTATAATATATTTGTACACCATTTCCGTCGATCATCAATCTCAGAATTGTATCCCTAATAAGACACAATGTGGCAGGAAAATGAGCTAGAAAATCCTTTTTATTGGGTTCACCACATCACACACTAGGTAACCAACCCTCATTTGTCTTGTCGAATGCCCTTGGCTCTTGACTGGTAAACAAACAACATAACCATTACCGAAGTGCTTTCAATATTTGTTGCGGAACATCATGCCATCAAGGTAATAACTCGTAAATACGGTTTTCGGGGATGGTTGAAGTGGATTCCTTTACTGAAGTGTGTGTTGTATATATTTGTTTTCTTAGTCCCATCAACTGCTCTTTACAAATAATTTGTATTAATTTAAGTTCACATTCGCACAGCAATAAAGTGTGTAAGTATATAGTAATTTTTTTACATTGTTTCTGTAGATAAATCCTGCGATTTGCGGCACTGTTACATTTTACAAAGCGAGGTGGGTGCTTAACATACCTTTCAATGCTGTTATTTAAGGTAGTAATGTGTAGTGTGTGTGTGTTGGGTTATTCTTCTGAGAAGGGGATACCTATGTCACATAAGTTCTTGTTTTCCCACATCACCCTTGTCGTGGAAATATTTCGCGCTGGAAAATCGACGTAATTAAGACCACATTTGCGCCTATTATCGTCAATTTTTCAAATACCTTCTAAGTATCGGCCGACAACGTATCTTGCTCCTACTTCACCTGGCGAGAAGATACATCGGCATCTTTGGTTAAATTGATCGCATTTCGATCGATCGGCTTCAATTAACTATCGGCAGACACACAAACAGTGTGCTCTCGCTAGCACATCCAAAGTCAGTAATTGACCATCGCCTACCCAGTCAATCATTTTTATGTCCTAACTTTACATTCGCATGAAACTAAAGAAGCTCGTCTTTGACGCGTATTACTTCTCCTTGTTTAACATGTGCTTGTCAGACCCACGCAATACGGAGACAGAAAATGTAAGACTAAAATCGTTTTTTTTGGGGAGTGGGAACGAGAATTTGAACAATTTCGAACAAGCCGCACATAATAAAGTTGAGCCAACCAGTAGCGATGCACAGGAGCTCTTTGTGGCACTCA
The DNA here is from genome assembly GCA_955652365.1 of Eristalinus aeneus. Lineage (NCBI taxonomy): Eukaryota > Metazoa > Arthropoda > Insecta > Diptera > Syrphidae > Eristalinus > Eristalinus aeneus. Next base: position 100,214,619 of record OY019131.1, read on the forward strand.
AACGCTGAGCAGACTTAGGTAATCGACGGATCAGCTTGTATTGATAGCTACAAGGTAATTCGCACTTTTGATCTTCCCATAGTGACTTGGTTGCTCGATCAAAGGAAGAAGACCAAAACAAAACACAGAAAAAAATTGGAGAAGGCAGCACGGAATCGGTCCTGCTAGATTTAATACATTTTCTAAATGCTTTCAATTATATTTACGCAACAATGGTAGACAAAGTGTAGTCTTAGTAGGATCTTAAAAGGGATTTGGAGCAAAGAGTATCGTTCCATTTGGTAGCCGTATATTGAAGGGCTTATTGTCGGTGAGATGGAATGTAAATAGTTCTAAGAAATGCTCTTGGCGGTATATGATCCGTTTGCTTTGTACTAATTGGAGACTACCGGTCGTTCGGAAGGAGCTTGTCGATTGCGTTTTGCGCCATAATCAAGACACACTGTGCGTTGCCACATTGTGAAAAGATGCAAAACGAAAAAAACCAACAACAATAAAAAACTTAGTTTATCTGAACGACAAATCACATCACTCCTCATAATTTCTGCACCGTGATCCTATGTTCAGAGGTGCTGCTTTTACTTCCAGGAACAAACATGCTCATTTACGTGAGGAAAATAAAATAAAAATAAATCACCTTGATGGGACCCGCAAAACGTCCCGACGAAATGTGGCGAAATATATAATAATCACAGAATCCAATGAAATTAACGACTACCGGTCTTGAAAGATAAAACCAAAATAATGCGGTTTGGTGAACATTGGGTACCGGTCTCTGCCTTACGAAATGCTCCAAAACGAACATTGATGAGTTATTTCTCTGCTTTTGCGTGATGATGGTGACAAAGTTAGCATCGGTGAATGGTTTGTTTTAACTTGGTGGTTCTGTAGGCTTTTAAGGTGAACCTCATTAAAATTATGGGGATCAAAGGGAGAAACTGGACCACTAAATGGAATGATGTAGCGTCACATTGAAAGGTGGAACATTACTAATGTCAGATGATTTGGAAACACAAGCTGGTGGTCGTAAGACCGACGGCGATTCATTAACTACTCGAAAGTAATGTGTTAAATTTAAAATGAACAACAATCGATGTGTACGCATAGTTGTGCACGTGTTTTGTGATTATGTTTGTACGCATAAGTGCCCTTTCATGTTTTTTTTAAGCTAATACGCCGTTGAAAAGTGTGTATCAACAAACAAATGTATATGTATTTGTTTTTTCGAAAGAATTTGAGTTAATCTAATCTCGATTCACTCACTCGAACGCATACATTAAACACAATCGCTAACTCTAATCTGCACACCACGCGTGTACTCATACTATACGCCTTGTTACCCATCATACCCTCCTCGGTCTTCAGTAGCTATGAAGAACCGCAAAAATGTGTTTAAAATACTTCAAGATCATCATCATCCAACACGCTAAAGTTACGCTCGTACGATGTCAACATTTGCCAACCATATATCAAAAGATTTTGTGCACCTTTTATTGCTGGTACGTGACTTCTGTAAGCTTAACAACAAAAATATTGCGCTTTCAAAAGGAAAAGTTGCCGCATTCCGTGCAAGCTGCCCCCTTCTCGGACCCCGCTTGTTCCAATCTCATCGCACCAAAGTGGCAACCAGCTTGAATGCATTTAGTCCACCCGCTCGACGACAACCTGACAAGATAAACGGTCTGCACTGTTGGAAATGCCTACACTTCACCCGCCGCCACTGCCGCTGTTGTTGTAGTCGTCTTTGTAGTCAATGTAGTCTCCATCCGTCGGCGACTAGTCGTTGCCGCCTTAAAACAGAGTTCGCCATAACTAGTGAAGCCTCAGCCAGACAGAGAAGCGAAGAGCAGAGAGATCACTGAAAGGAGATAGCTGAAGGTTTATACATCAATTCGTTGGCAAAATACTAGTAATTGCGGCTGATCTCTGTGCATCATCGTGTAGATGAACTCTATCCTCTAGATCGACCCAACTTGCAGTTTTATGAGCACAGCAAATTAACATTCGTTGCTGTGAGTAGCACGCTCAGCAGTTCACCAGCATTTCGTATGCAAACAGCGAGCGGCGGGCTCGGCATCAATATTGATGATCTCGCTCACAAGAGAGTATGGGCGCAAACTTTCATGTAGTCAAGGACAGACCGTTTTCAGTTGTACGAGTATCTTGTTTTGTGTTTGGTAATTGTTATTTTATTTGCTAAAATTCATTACAATTGGTGCAGGCTTAACCACTACATAACTAATTGGATAACATATGAAATAAATTAATAATACATTCTGAAAACAAATGAAAGGATATCTTGAGCTATCACAAGAATACTGGTGCTTAAATCGGAAGTCATCTGTGACTTTAGTTTATTCGTCCTTCTCGGCTTTGCGTGGAGTTTCCTGTACCGGCACTTCTGGTACTTTTTCCACCTCAATGTACTCGTCATCATCTTCGTCTGCTAGCTTCTCGTCCATGCATTCAGGTTTCTGCTCTGCCTTGGGGGTGGCTTCTTCTGCCATTGGTTCGTCAAATACTTTTTTTCCAGTCTCCGAGCCTTGATTGACCTCTGCACTGGGACCGCCGCTAATACCTGTACCTTCATTAGCAGAGCTTTTTAAATGGTCCCTTATTTCGTGGTCGACCAGGTGGTGATCTAGCTCCGCACGAAAGTAGAATTTCTCGCTACACAGGTTGCAGTCGTAGGGCCGCGAATTGGCCCCGTGCTCAGCCATGTGACTTAAAAGACCGGCGGGAGCTGTGAAAACTGCAGAACAAATGTAGCAGGTAAAACCCCTGTCTTCGCAACCAGCAAAGGTGTGTTCCACCAAGTGCTCCTGCAGCTTCTGAGAGTGGGGCATTATGACTTTGCACAAGTTGCATCGATTCTCAACATAACTTAAGGCCGCGTTTCCAGTTTCGAAGCTACGTTGGCTGTTGAACTTGCCGCTTAGATTATGCTTACGACAGCATTTTTCGCAGACTTTTGCATCTGATGTGTTGGGAATGGAATCCAAACACAGGGCACACACGCTCTCCGAGGAGGACGATGATTTTGTGTGAAATCTGTTTAGAAAAAGTCTGGTTAGTGTACACACTCTTCATTTCATCAATTTTTTCTACTTACTTGGCATGAAGTCCTATTTCAAAGTCTGAATGAAGTGTTTGACGGCAGCAAATGCACTGAACTGGCATTTGGCCTTCTGTGTTGTGCTCCAAAAGATGACTCTTAAAAGCAGTCACATCGGGCAGTGCTTTGGAACAGTGAGAGCATTTCCCAGATTGTCCCACCTTCGAGTGTTGAAGCTTGTGTTCGGCCAGAATAGCCGGCGACGGAAATATTTCATCACAAATTAAACATTTGTGTTTCCCGGTGGAGTTATGACATGTCTTCATATGGTGCTCCAGTTCGCTACGTGATTTGAAGTTGCCGCTGCAGTAGGCGCAGCGGAGGCTGACACCCGTCTTGAGGTTATGTACAATTTTTCGATGCGAATGTATCTCGGCTTCTGTTCGAAAATCATTCCGTTCGCACATGCCACAACTAAAACCAGTCCCGCCCAAAGTTCTTTCTGTCGACGACTTATTGGATTCTTGCTGCGGTTTCAGGGATCCTCTGTTATTGTTGTTGGGGCTATTGAAGTAATTGCCTGCTGCAGCTCCACTCAGCTTCTCCTGCTGATGTTGGTTGTACATCTCGAGGATTGTCCGGTTGGTGTCAAAATAGTGTTGATTCAAACTTGCGTATACTAAGGATGGATGCTTCATTGAAGCACTGGTGTCCACCTGGAGAGGGTTGTAGAACTTGTTACTAGCTGCATTCGCGAAAATGTTCTTTCCCAATGTAAACACATTGTAGTCTATCATACTGTTGTTATTGTTCTGCGCTGATGAGGCGGGCTTGCTAAACAGGGCGTTCATATAAAGGGGATTTATGGAATTACTGGACGGCGGATTGACAGCCGATGAGGACTCGGCGTCTTTCTGTCCGTGATGAGTTTGCATGTGTCGGTCGAGCAAAAATTCGACATGGAATGTTTCCGGACAGGATGGGCAGCGGAACTGCCTGGCATGTGCTGCTAAGTGAAAGTGCATTTCCAGCTCTGTGGAACAAACTGCTCGACAAAACATACACTGAATGGGAGATCCAACGTTGCCCTGATGACGCGATTTGACATGTATATGGAACTCTTGCTCTCCGTGAAAAGTGTCCATGCAAGCTGAGCAACGGTATATCTTATTCTCTGGCGAGTGTATGCACGCAAAGTGAACTTGAATTGCAACTTTGGTTTCGAAATGGTCGGAACACAACAAGCACTTGTACAAGGTCTGTATATGGCTGTCGAAGAGGTGCTTCTGCAGCTCCTCGGGCTTTGAATAAGATTTATTACAATTCTTCTCGCTGCACTTGTATTCGGAGCATGTTATCAGGAAGTGTGAAACTACATGCCTCTCAAATTCGTTTTGATCCCGAAGAGTTTGCCCGCAGTGGTGGCAAAGCAAGTTAAGCCCCTGAGTTATGTGTGACTTTAAGTGGTTCCGGAAGCTGTCAAAGTCCGGGAATCCATCGTTGCATTGATTACAGAAAAATACGCCTGGCTTCTCCGAGGCCTCTCTGGAGTCCTGTGACGGTGTTCGTGTTGTCCTTTTATTTTGGCTTAAATCAGTGGGCTCGTCATCAGGTTTTTCTGCCTCCTTTGGACTCGACTCTTCCACTTTAACTTTTGTCTCATTTACCTTCGGATTGGGCAGACGTGGACTGAAAGGACCAGCGGCGGCCAGGCGATTAAAATGCTCATAGTAGCTGCTTGGACTGGAGAGACGATCAATGTGAATCGTTCTCATGTGCTGAAACATCGACGGAATATTTGGAAACTTCATCGTGCAGTACTCACAAGACATTTGAAATCCACTGTTAGCCGCCTGGGTGGACAGTGCCTCTTTTTCATGCATAGACTGAATGTGACTACTTAACTGCTCCATTGAAGTGAAGTCGGATTTTGTGCAGTACATGCATGTGATATAGGAACCCCGTAGGCGTTTGCCGTAGTCCAAGGTGCTAGGACTTGGACTTTTTGTGTTGGCAATTGAAGCGTATCGTCGCTTCTGCAGGCTACTGTTGCTTGATCCTGACCCCGTAGATCTGGGACTATAATTCAAGGCGGATGGGTTTCCCCCGGCGGCAAGTATTGCTGCTTGTTTTTTATGGTTTTGCATGTGCGACGTCAATGCTGCTGCTGTATTGTATCCACGATTACAAATGGTGCATTGGAATGGTTTTTGGTTATCGTGAGTTTTCATGTGAATCTTAAGATGATCACTAGTTTGGTAGAAGAGTAAATACAAACATACAAAAGTTAATACGGCCCCTAAATAGTTTTATACGCTAACTTTCAATTAAAAACAGAACGCAATCTTTACCTTCTTGAAAAAGCAGCCTCGCAGTGCGGGCATCTGTATCGTCTGTCCCCGGTGTGCAGTTTTGTGTGCCTATCCCGCGATCGCTTATGCTTGAAGAGCCTGGCACAGTAGTCACATTTGAAAGGAAGGTGCTCAGCATGACTCTAAAATGAGATGAGGTCCAAATATAAGAATGCAGTCAGGCTAGCAAGTATGAATAAAACAAAATAAGTTGAGATATTTAGGATACGACTCAGTGTAGGCTACAACAGGCGTGATATCATTGCAAATTTAACCCAAAGAACACTGACAAAGCATAACGCTGAAAACATCTGTGGCGGTTGAGGTGCTCTTTCACCCCTCATCTCCCCAATTACACGTTTTTTCATGATAAAATATGCATACACTCTATTTGAGATCGTCATGCCGACCGTACGCCTCGAGCATGCCAATGACAGTGATGTTACTGGTACACTACCGACCGGACTGGTCGGGTGGCTAAAGAAGAAGGGTCGCACTGTTGGCTGGAGTAAAAGTACGTTCATGTGTATGCAAAAGTGTGGATGATCGCCACGCATGTTAATTGCTGCCGCACAAATCCCAAATGGACAAGATAAAAAGGCAATAGCACAAGAAGTTTTGTTCCTACATGTAGGTACGAGTGGTGTTGCGGCAGCCATCTCGTCGTGCTCTTTGGGTCCAAATGTCAGCAGAAAATTATTATTCCAGTTTATTTGGAGAGGCCGGGGTTTTATGGTCACATAGCAAGTCGTAAAGTTGCCGCGATATGCATAGAGATGTAACTCCGACTCCACAGTCCAGATGTTATCCTCTCTTCAGTCAAGCAACAAGACGTCAACCCGTCAGTAGCGGTTGGGCTTTAGTAACACACCATTTAATTGGAGCTCGAAACTTGTCCCCAAAAAATAGCTACCAGCGCTACTGTCAGATCGTGTGCCCTTAGCGAGTGTGTCTGGTCTTCCTGGAAAACACATTTACCAGTTTGGAATGTGTCGTCGCGGTCATTTTACGACTGCAACACAACATCAATTCCCTAAATGCCAAGTGGCCCAATCTAACTTCCTCCCTTCTCCTGTGTGCGTGTGCTCACTCGCGCTCTACGAGTAGTCCACTTTTGCTGTCTACAAAATTGAGATATTTTCTATAAGTACTCGTACATAGGTGGCGGGCAGAACCTTACATTTTATTTTCTCGCTTCTTCTTATTCTTCTTCTTCTGTCGGCATTCAGTGTTCGGCATTTGCCGTTTGAAGTTTTGTAGAAGCGAGCAGAACAGATTTCGTATCTCATCCACCAGTTCACTTCGAATCAGGCCAAAATAAGTCAATTTGTATTCAGAGCGTCGCCACTGTTTATTGCACAATATGAACAACTGATTGTGCTGGTTATCGTTTTTTAACTGCCATTGCAAATCATCATCTCCACACAACACAGCGAAAGGTAGAGAGACAGGCTTTGAAGCCAAACGACAACACGAAAAAAAGACGAACAAGGAAAAGATACGATCTTCATCCTTCAGGCCAAGTTTTTGGCCCCGACCACGACGGCAAATTCCTCAAAAAGTGTCACTTCAGCGGTGTGATGTGTTAGTTGTACACAAACACTAATACTTATATCGGCTTGTGGCGCAGGAGATGCCAAAATATTTATCATGTGCCCAACTCCCAGTTGTGTCAGCGGGAAGATTTATATTTATTGCCTCACAAAATGCAATACTTCACCCTAAGATGCGCTTGAGAGCTCCTTGAATTCATTCTCTCTCGGTTCATAAGTCCCGCACCAGTTATAAATGGATTCCTGAACTTAAGTCTAGTGAAGACAAATTCACTCAGATCAAGAGATATGTATGAACTTTATTAGAGACACTGATGTGATGGTATTTCTAAGAAATCTTCGACGAAGGACCGCGAATTTCTGAAATTGCTGAAGAACGTCATGGCTGACACTTTTCAATAGGATGTTCCCTTCACTCAACCGATCAGAGGTATGTGTGTATTATTGATCTGCCCGCCGCCACAGTGCGAAATATTCCGGCGATTCGCCTCTAATAAGCGCAAACATTGTTAATTACCCCCCGTTTATATAAGCACAAGAAAAGGTGTCCTTAAAAGGCAAAACCAGGGAACCCAACAAAGCGCACTCACCTGTTCATGCTTCTTAAGATACCCAAGGCGCGGAAATGATTTATCACAGAACTGACACTGATAGGATCCGTCGCGGTCGGTCGCGCTCTTAATGCCATCACTTGTCAACTTATCCAACAACTTTGCCGAATCCCTATCGATTTTCCGCAATTTCGTTGGAATTTTCATGGAATGCTCGCCGGTTGCGCCACTGATGCTACGCGCGATGGTGGTGGTGGTGGATGTTGTGTCGGTGACAGCATCGTTGGCACCATTTGCCGAGAGGAAAACCCTTTCCTCACTAGAATTTGCGGCGTCGTCATCTTCGTCCCCATCTCCCTCGTCGTCTTCATCTTCATCTCCGTCACCAGTAACCCCCGGCCCAGAGGCAGTTGCTCCATTTAAGGCTGAAACACGTCGATTGTGATGCCTGTCGCGAGTTTGACCGCCACTGTTCTGTTGGTCGCACTGATAATGCAAGTGGTGCAACCGCTGCTGGTGGTGGCGTTGATGTTGCTGCTGGTGATTCTGATGGTGGTTGTGCAGCGAGTTTGGAGTTAACGTCCCGTCCGACATCGACGGCGAGTAGCTGGAGGATGTGTGCGTGGAATACAGATCTAGAATAAAGACGTTCGATTAATTTAACTTAATTCAAATGACATCAGCGAGATAGACAGTCGTTTAATTAAAACACCCTCTGTCGTAGGTGTTATGTCGGCCCGACGGACACTGCCACCGCTCGCTGCATTAAACTGAGAGAGAACCCCTAATTAATTAAGTGGGATAATCTGGTGACTAAAGAGGAAGTGGTTCCAAACAATAAGACAAATCTTTGGTTTCTGCTGCATGATAATTGAATTAACGCGCGTGGCGGCCTATCATATAAACAAGAAGACCGCCTGGACCGACATGGCGCAGGGACGTCTTCAGAAAGATGGATAAGGAGAGGGGGAGGCAGTGTAATTATCCGGCGACATAAAACCACTCCGATGACAAGCATTCTCCCCGATCAAGTGGCGTTACATGACAATTAGACGGAAGGGAAACTTCAATTAAGCTCTTTGAACATAAAGAATAAGAACATGCTAGTCACTTATATTCAAGCAACTGGATGTGTAGTGTGCGCTATACAGCGCGGGCGGCGGTCTCGTTAAAACACGAACCCCACATAGCGGCGTGCTAGATTAACTGACTTTCCGGTAAATTTTAGAGAGAATCGCATATCCGTGCTTAGGTCATCAGTGTGAGAATTAATACACTAGCATGAAGGCAGATCCAGAATATGAATCATAAATCGTCTGTTTCTTAGGTTTTAGGAACATTGTATATAGCTTATGATAAACTTAACTAACTCAATTATCCTTATGAATACTAATTCTCTATCCTTATGTTTTAGGTATTTTTAAGAAATGTTGTTTTTCAGATTTCACAATGTGCATATGAATGGATTCAAATGGTTTCAGAATGTTTGCATATACAATGCATCATAATTAAGTACAGAATGTAAAAGATTATATATTTTGCCAGGGGTAAAAGTTAAGTTAAGTTAAGTCTGTAGCGTGGCTTTAAAGTTCCGCTTTTCAAGAGAGGTTCAATTTTAATCTAGAATGTTTAAAAAGCAATTCATGAACATCAACGAACGTAAAAAATAAGAATGTCGCCTGCAAGGCACTCAAACGCCTTTATTTTAATGAGCATTTTATTGCACTGCAGAATACTCTTTATACGAAATTTAACTATTTATTTGAAACCGAAAACATGTACATATTCAAGCCCGCGTATCAACCACCGCAGGAAAATACAAATCCATAGCTGGTAAGGTGTATTGCATTATTGATTTGGGGTGTATGCGATGCCACGCTTAAGGCAAATTATTAAACTATGTTATTTGAGAAATGTACAATACAAATTAAAAGGAGAACAGAAATACTTGTAGAATGATCGAAAGTAAGCGAAAAAAAATTCTTTAGAATGGTGCCAAACCCAATTTTATCATATTTTTCTTAAGACTCCTTTGATAGCCCTGCAACAATTATATATTAGAACATTTAATGTCCGCCAAAAAAGGAATTGACAACAGAGTAACTTTGTTAAGTTAAGTAGCGTACGAAATAGTCATGTTTTTCATAAATCTGATTAGCATTTCCGTAAACATTGCTGATCATTTTTGTGCCCTAAGCCAACTATACATTTTTAGATATATGTTCCCAATATTTTTTGGAGTATAAGTTTTTGTAGGACTTTCTGTCTTATCTACAGTATACTCTTTTTTCAAAGTATATTTATCAAAAGAAATAATGACAGCAAGACAGCATAAAACAACTTCTGCTGATAAATTTTGGCCTTTAGGCAAAAAACATTTTTCAGAAACATCTTAAATAAATGCCAAACAAAAGTCATCCACAGCATTAATTAGACTTATTTTTACAAAAGAGCTCCACATCATTATATAACTGAAAGCATGCAATTTACAACAATTACACGAACAAACGTGATGCGTCAAGACACATTCAACTAATCAGGCTATATATCAAAGATCTTAAAATAGAATCGCCTACATATATGTATGTACCTGTATTGACTTCCTTAGTGGCTTGAATCTTTTCAATTAAATTTTCCAGTCGAGAGCTTGGACCGCGGTAGAGCATTTTTAATGCCATCATCACCTCAAGTAATCCACGTAATTTTAATTCTGTATTTAAATTCACTCACTGTGAAATTTTTTTTCTGGCCGATATCAACAGCTTAACACGCACCACATTTTTGCAAATTTTGGATCAAGACACAAGATATTTTTCTTATATAACACACTCGATTTATGTTAAACGTATAAACAATCACAATTAAATAAATAACCACAATTATTTTAATCGTCGCCTTACTGTTTCAATTACTTTCACGGAAAGGACCCTAAGGAGCGGGTACAAATGCCCCCAACAGGAAACACGTCCAAATTTGTCGAGCACCAAAGAATGACTGCTAGCACCGAGTGCGACGAAAATTAAACGAAAACGATCCGTGTACACAACAAGGCACGAATAAAAAGCCACTGAGCCGCCGCCTTCTTGTGTGCGACCAGAGCGAAACGAAGCGCCTAAACCAGTTTTCTGTGTGTCTTCTGACGGATCGGGGTTCAACCATGCGGAACTGGGTCCGCAATGGAGCGTGTGCTGGGCGGTTGAGGCGAGTATATACCACCGAGACAGCCAATATCCAGTCCTTCCCAAGTGGGTAAATACAACAACAAGCGTGATATATAAACTGTGTCTGTGGATTTAGCGCCTTCGTCGTTATATGGTGCCATTACGACTGGAGTGATGTTAAGCGGAGGCTGAACTGAAAGTGTAGGTGTGAGCTGCTTGGGACCCCAGTGTGCATTTTGGGCGGGGCATTTACGTAAGGCAGGCGCTTATTTACTTTAGTTACTTTAGTTAGAACGTTTGGGAGTTAAGCCCACCCCGCATTACGAAAAGACCATGCCATTCTCCATTAGCGCTATTTTACGTAATTAATTAATTTAAATTTAAATAGCCAACACGTTTGCCAATTTTTCCAAGGTACCTTTATCAATATTTGATTAAGTCGTGACGAAAACCCACACGCAAATTTAATTTGACAGAATGTCCACCTTCTCCTTCTTCGACGAATGAAAATAGTTGTTACAAACTCCTGTGCGTGTGTGGAAGAGGGGTCATTTTTTGGGAGTCACCGAGGGCACACGACACGTAAAAAGCATTAACTTTTTACTTGCCACCGCTACCATACATTTGGGCAGCACCACTCATCTCCATTGCCTTGGCAGAGGCAACGTCTGCCATTTGAAGTCCATCGTCCCTGTGCAAGTGTATCGATGCTAATGGATCGCAAATTAAATCGAAAGAACACACAGGCCAGCGAGTGCAAAAACTCTGGACTCGTTCATTACTTATGCATGCACCATGTCGGATCCCCGCTCGGAAAAGCAGTGACAACAAGCTTTATGGAAATTTCCGAGTTATTTGGATGCCGTCCACTTAAAAATCTCCACTTGTCAGTCGGTACATGGTGAAAATTGGAAAGTGAAAGACGAAAAAAGAAACAAAAATACGAAGCGGAAAACGAAGACACGCCCACTACAAGCACATTGGCTCTCCATGGGGTGGAGCTGACTCAGTCATGCGTGCTTCAGAGTACATAATATAACTAGGGTGCTGTGTGCTGCAAAGCAGTGTGAGTGTGATTGCTTAGCGAATCGGATTCCACGGCACGACTTTGTGTTGGTGTTGGGAGAAGCTCAGGTTTGTTATTGTTTCTCTTGTTTCTTGGGCATTTGTAAATCAGTTTTAGCAACGACAATGTTAAAACGAGTTTTGGCGAGATTATTGTGCTGGAATTTATCTATTCTTAGAGAAATTTTTTTGGAATAATCATTCTCTAATATTTTCTTATTGCAGTTATAGACTGTAAATCACGGCTTCACATTAATTTTCATATTTCATTCATGTTAATTTTTTAAGTGTCTTTACGGCAGTTAAAAAATTCGATTTTTGTTTTGAATATAACCATTGAATAGCAAAAAATATACATCTTGGCCCATAGGTAGATCAGAAAATAGTTTCGAATATTGTTATGAGACCTAGGTAAAGTTTTTTGGGGGGTTTGAATGCTTAAATTTGCAAATCTGTTTCATACAAGATAAGTGCTTTTTGAGCATTGTCAGCAACAAGAACGAGTTGACACTATAAAAAAAAATAGAAGTTGTTACGCAAGTAGGTATCTCATTCGCCCACTGCAACCCTTTTGATGTAATTTCAATCAAATTTTATTTTACTTTTCCTAACTTTTTGTCGCTGGCGATGGAATCATTGTGCGAATAGCAATAGTCTCTAGAAATGTTTTAAAAATAGGGTCATTTACGGTTCTGTCATTTCTGTTTGTAAAGGGTTACATTTACTCAATGTTTATGATGCAAACACCACTCCTTAAGCGAGCCTTTGTGAACCTAATATTACCATACTACTGAACTTAATTACTTAAACAATTTTGCACACATATTCCGGCCGATGTTAGTAAATTTATTAAAACCAGTGGGAAAAAGGTGTTACTTATTCCGCTAGTGGTTTTTATTACAAACATAAAATTAAGGTAGATTTTGTATTGCTTTTCTTATCCCCTCAGTACAGCTACACTTCTAGTTGGACCAGGAACAAGATATCTCCCGCCTTTAATTTTGCATTTTTCTTTTCCCCATTATACCGATATTGACGTTATGATTGCAATCACAATAGCACAATTATTCTCGTTTTGGCTGAATCACTTATTATATCAATGGCGGCTACTAGATTTATGTATTAAAAGATTGTAATGGCAGTCTGGCCAGAATCTATATTCTGTTGCCACGGCAGAATCGCTATGTGGGACTATCGTGGTGACAGTAGAGCCAACAGACCTGACACAGATGTTCCTATCCCAGCTATAGATACTTCGCTTTAACTCAATGTTCGCAATGATATGACAAAGTTTCTCATGCTTTGATTGCTTCTTCATGCGCTTTCAAGGAAGACGTTACATATTCACAATACTTAAGAATAACGTCCTTATGCAACAGTTCAACTCTAGTTGTAAATGAATCATTGACATTCTTGTCCTAGTCGTTAATCAAAATGTCCTTAATGCACTCATTATTGCTGACAATGTTAAAAACTCAAATAAGTTGGGGTCAAATTGAAAAATCTTGCCATGTCACTCACTTAAATCTAGTCTGCTTGACCTTATCGCTTATCTGTCAGTACACATAACAGGATGAAAGGGGGGAACATACTTAATTGGGTGAAACAGAGGCAGGAGCTTAGACAGATTCAAAAACAACTCAAAACTCATGAATCCTCTCGAGTATTCTACCACCAGCACATAGGCACTTGTCGGAAACTTGTGATTAACAATTTAATTTCGTTTGAGTGATAGGCGTTGATTGACAGTACCAAAAAAACAGCGGAACACCCTTCTCAAAAAAGCGTTTTTTCCACAAAGAAAGACAATGTGACATCAGCAATATCCTCGCTGGCGAAGAAAGGATTAGGTCGGAGTTGATGAATTAATAATATGTTCAACGTGGGGTGGGATGGAAATTTATCAAAAGCCTGACTGGTATCCCTGCAACCCATATGTCTGCCGTGGATTATCATGACTCTACCTTTGGAGGTTACATTAAAAGCGATGGCAGATATATCCAATTCATGTGTTGAATTCTTCTTCTGCAAAAAAAGGAAAGCAAAAAAATCTTCACAATGTCATGAGTGGCTACTGTCCTCGCATATCCTTGTCAACGTCAACATTGAGCACCACGTTGTCAAGCGGGGAGGAATGATAAGGGAAGAATTTTAAATCAGTCACGAAGAGATATTGGTTAGCCACGATAAAGAGACTGCGTGGGAGAGAGAGACGGAGAGAAAATATAGGACTCATCCTGACAGAAGAGATTTTTCCCTCTCTTTTGCAATATTAATTGTGTCCACCGCCACCCTAATTGCGTCTGAGAACCAAACGTTGACAAGTGTCTGGTTCTTCAAGCCCATTACAGAAACAATCAATCTTCATCAGTGGTCGAGGAGCAATCACGACACAATGGCACCTACGTGAATATTTTCGTTTCCATTCCCATTGTTGTGATATTTATTTTGTTCAATTGCCTTTTTTAATCATTTTCTTTGAGGCAGGTGGTTGCGGTAAAATTTATTCAACGGGCAAAGTGGATTTGAGCCGCTCGTGCTTGCACTTTATATTGTGCTTTCAGAAAAACCACTCTGCGGAACAGCACCTGCCACACTTTACTAATAAGCCACACACCCGGACAGTCGTGCACCAAATATGATGCAGTCAAATTTAGAAGAAAACAAATTAACCGACAGAATGAAACCCATTGATGGTAACTAATGGTTCAACGTTCTCGTAGCTCTGGTCATCCCTTTTAATCTCTCATCACCTACATCATCAGAAATTTCTTGATGAAATCATGTCAGTATAGGATTGATTCCGCCAGCAGATACCTGCTGATGGAGTTTCAATTGATGATGGTCTCATGTCTGATGAGTTAGACACTTTCGATGAATTTCTTCCTTCCCCTTCTCACATACAATTGATGGCCACACTCAAAAACAAATAAGCCTTCTATTTCTTTAATTGAGAACGATGCGATGCTGATCTGTGTCATCCTTTTCGAGTACATACATTTGTACATACCTAATCTCACAAAAAACAGAACATCATCAAAAAAACTGACCGGATCGCAGCTTGCGGGTAATGGTAATATCAAATTTGCGAAAGCGGGAAGGAAGTAACACACTGTATTTAGAGGCAAAAAGAAACGCCGCTGCTGCACGTCCGACTTTAGTTTTGTCGGTTTCCGTTTGTTTTTCTGTGAAATCAGATTTGCCATAAAGAAACTTGAATTGAATGACACACGTTTGTAGAACAGGCACGAGCAGGCCGGACCACACTGAAATTTAGACTGGTTCTTTGGGGTGCGTGCGTGTACCATATATGGTATGTGTTATGTTTGTTTTATAGTCTTCTTGTTCATTGGCTTTTTGACGTGTCATGTAACTGTTTTGACTCACAAAGAAGCTAACCGAGGTAATAATAAAATTATATCCAGGCACCCGCTTGTATTAATTGAATTACAATATAATTATGAATCGTATGCAGTAATAAATAGTTAAGAAGTGTCCACGGTGAATTGATGGAAGGAGCATCACCCTCAAATGTTACCCTATGCAAGGCAACACATTTTCAACCATTTTTTATTAATCACTCACTTGTAAGTGTTTGTCTTCTCTTAACGAACATTTTCGGGTTAGGCGTGCGAAATACTGGCTAAGCTGGCGCTTTTTCTGTGCGCACAGTGGTTGTAGCCATTCGGTCCCGCGGGACAAAACGGAATTGTTCCTTCGAGTACCATAATGCTTCAAAATGCCCCAAAAGGATACATCCAATTGGAATTTGTTGTACACACTTTTCCCCCATTTATATATTTCATAGTGTACACCGAATCCCATCAGAAACCAGCAAACAAACACACAAATATGTGTGTGTTTTCACTTTTAATATGTGTGAAATGGCACTAAGGAGAATAACCCACCGAGCTTCGACAGAGACGACGATGACGACGTCCTCGTTCATCCGTAACACTAAGGCATCCCAACAATGTACCTATACTACTTACAACTTCTAATGCTTTCTCTTCTTTTGCTCGGCTATGGTGGCTGCTCTCTGAATGTGTATAGTACACACATGACTGTGCGGATGGGTATTCGTTGGAGAAACTCCACAGTCTCAGTACCCACTAAGGAATTTCATATCCTTGTGACGACCAAAGTGACTTTCTTCGATTCATGGCTTGTGTGTGCTCCATCCAGCTACCTCTTTACATCGGAAGGATTAACTCAGTCGATGCTACAAGTGGGGTGGCTTGTGGGAGACACACATACTTTCTTCTTATCGCCCTTAGGATGGAATTCTTGTTTTAAATGGAATTCCATCAAAATTTAGGGTTCGACTAATTACAAATCCCATATGGTAGAATTTTCATTCAGGTATCTACACGAGCGGAATCAATGTGCGTGACGATTTTACTGAATATTACATCCGGATATCAAGCAGGCTTCCCCTCAAGCCCAGATCGGAAATTCCGATTGCTATACAAACAAAAAGTTTCCTGCAATCAGATGAAGCTGCGAAATGTGCATGTAGCACGACACACTTTTGCGCGAAGCTGATTAATACCACGCATACCGTATGGAGGAGTCAAGAAGAGAGTAACAGAAACATTGGTCATAAATCACTTCGCAGAAAAGGTGTCATAACTTTCATAAATATAAAGGAAAAATTCTGCAAACGGAACTTCTGAAACCCTTTCGTGTGGTCGCTTGGTTCTTCCAACTTCACAGCCATAGGACCGAATGAATAAATGACTCTCACCCCCAGTGCACTTAACTTACCTCAGACTTTGTCTCCTGAGGGGATTGGCAGCAACATCAACCCCAAAGGGTACAAAGAGCTGGATTTTCGTTTTGCTTTGGCTGTCCTACCCGCACGGCAGTTCTTTTTTTCTAGAGTTATTTCCACTTTCGTTGACAGTGTTGTTGTAGTTTGCTTGTTGTCAGCATCCGTTCTGCACTGGAAAATACAAATCCAGACAAATTCAAAGTTTTGAATACAAAAGTCGAGGTAAAAACTCCGACTCCTGGATACAAGGAACTTCGCCACCACGGACTCAGCGTTGACTCCAAGGAGGAATAGGTCAGCGGCTTTGTTCTTCCTCATTGTCAGGGAGGAAGTCATCGTGTATTACACCTGAGTAAGATTTTGCATTTCCCCCCGTTGAAGAAAATATTATTTATGAGCGTTTGCATTCACTTTGCCCGGAGAGGCGGAGCTGTTACTTCCCACGCCACCCTTACATGTCTATTGCAGCGTCTGAGTTTCTGGGAACTATTTTTACTTGCCTACTCTTTTTTCTGTTTATAGCTTTTTTTTTACAATTTTGCTCATACCAGAGGCAAGAAAAAAAATATTTTCTCATCCTGATGCAACACGGCGAGGTTAGGGGTTATTCAAACATGTCTTTCTTATCAAGCAGATTCAGATCATTATGTGCTGAGGTTTTCTGCAAGTCAAAATCATTAATCTCATTTCTTCACATTCTCTCCTGGAGTGCCGTCTGTTTTCCTCAATGAAGAATGACCAACAAAAAAGGGGCCATAAACGATGTATAAGTGACAGTCTTAGGTTTTTATTTAGCATTCACATTCATGTTTCGTTTGGACCACATGTAGGAAGGCACATCTCTCTCAAAACGAAACCAGTTACCGACCACCACACGGGACTTGAGGGACAAACTCTCTCAATGATGATTTACCAACAGATAAATGCCAGACAGGGCAACTAAGCGAACCTGGATGTAGCAATTGCTTAAGAGCGCAAGACTATGTCACATTCAAATATTCAGATGACATGAAATTGAACAAAATGTGAAGCAAGATGTGGGCAATTTAAGACAATAAAGATAAATATCGGTAAACATTTTCTAAAGACACAGCAAACAGATGACTACTAGTGTGTAACCAGTATTTGGTGGCTCTCCCGTCTCTCCCTCTCATCCGCAGTCTTCAATTGTCTTAAGTGAATAATAAGACTCCAGTAAAAGTTTATGGCTGAATAATAGGTGTGGCCGTGTAAGGCATTGGAGGGGATATTAATTTGCTAGATTAATGAGCTATAAAATATTAATATGCCAATTTTAAAATTAAGTTTTGTTGGTTTTCTTAATCATTGAAAAACTCAAGTGCCAGTTGTAACGTATAGAAACAAGACCTCACGTCAAAAGCCTAAAGCTCTTTAATGTTTACTTAACACCCACCTCAGTTTCCTTTTAGTGTTTTACTAAGGATTTGATTTCAATGTCGGTGGTCTTGCCGGTCGTGCGGTACATAATTTATGGCTTAATCCATCCGACATCTCTCTCTACAACTCAACCTCTCAAGACACATAATTAATTGTTTCCCGAAAAATTATATACCCTGTTTTGGTCACATATGCAGAAAGATACACATTAACTTACAGACGCACGGATAGAGAACAATCCTTGACTTCATTTGTTTGACTGTCATTTAAATGTGATTAAGGATTCCTTCTGAAAAGTGTCCTGTCTAAACACCGCCGAAAGTATGTACACGTCAGCAGGGAAGACCCCCTCTATTCACTATAAACTTTTGCAGATTCTTAGCATACACCTCGACTATTGTGCAACTATGGAGCATTGCAATAAAAATCAAACCATCACCACCATGTGTTTTTTTCGTTTTCTGCAAAACCCATGCGAAAAGAACCGGAAGAAAGAACAAAATAAGACAGAACTTCAAACACAAATCCTATATAAGAAACCTCCCCCGTAGTTTGATTCCTTTTTTTCTGCTCATTGGTTCTGTTCTGTGTATGGTTCATATCAAAAGAATGTGTGTTCTGGTGTTGATTGCTGCGCTGGGTTTTTAAAGGCCAGTTAGGCAGTGTGGCAATGGCTCCCCCGGCTCAGGTGTAGGACACCCAAGAGTGTCGTGGCCAGTTGAATATAACACCCTGAACGCCAATTGTGCGATTCTACGTTTGTGCTTATTGCTATTCATCCCGGTATTTCACTTTGCTGTGCGAATTGACAAGGGTGGTGTTTGGCAGTAGAAAATTTTCCCATTTAACCCAATATACGCTCCGCAGGGGGTGGATTCGAGTCTTAATTTCAAATCAATGTTTTCAATTATTTGTTTCTCACTCGTTTCAAAATTTTTAGGGACAACTACCAATTATTCATGTACCAATCATTTGCATTAAAATAGGAAACACGACTTACCCGAATAAAAACTGTCAGAGCTGTGTTCCTCATCGTCTATGCCATCCAAGCCATTAATACCGTCGTTGGAGTAAAGTTCACACTTTTTGCTTTCAGTCGGTGAAAAATCTTCTTGTGGTTGTGGTTTGTCAATCAGTGTCGCGTGCTGGTTACAAGCAGTGTCATCCCCATTCCTGCCAATTTCTCGAAACTCATCTGGAAAAGTTTAAAAATAAACAATAAGGGCAATTGCGAAGGTTAATATTTAATGAGATAGCTTTAAAATACGTAGGCGTGTACTTTTGCGAAATCAAGTTACTTGGCGTAGTACTTAGAGAATAGGATAATCAACATTAGTTTTTCCTGCCGACAATAAGGGGGTAAGAAAATGTTGATCGCCTTCGGTTTGAAAGCAGAAAATGAGAAGGTTCAGAAAATTATCAAAAAGGGGTTTGGTGTCATTGCTCTAATTGCTGTCAGTCGGTAAAAGACTTGTTTTCCCTCAAGCAAAAGTACAAGCCGTCATTATAAAAATTAACTCACGTATTGTCGTTAAGCTATTGCATAATTATATTGACAGTTGAAGTACCACCCAAGATACGAGAATTTGCATAAGTTTCAAAAATAAGAAAAAATAAGAAGAAATAGGAACACATCTCTACTATTACCCTCCCAACAAAAACATCGTTTATGTCTAAAAGAGAAACCCTTTTAAATTGTCAAGGTAATGTTTCTACAGAGGATGTCAAAGAAGCCGTTTCTTTATGGTGACGACGCGGTTGGACGATGGAGAAAAAGAAAATCAATACGCTCACACAAAGAGACCAGCACTCCAAGCAGTAAGCGCCAGTGGCAGTAGTCCCAGGTGAAACGAATTTTGATTAGTTGATTCCCATGAGTCCCATATTTCCCCAAATGAAAGATATTTCTATGCACTGCCTTCTGCTAGTCTACAGCATCGAAGGTGTGGGTGGGTATGAATGTATGTGTTAGTTCCTCCAATACTCCGAATATTAAACTTCCCTTAAAATCTGAACTGAAACTTAATTTTAAAGAGAAATTCCTGCAGCATGAATCGCTCATTTTACTACTGCGCATGTTATTAAAATTCGAAGAGATTTGCTGACCACGTGATTCGGCACGAAACGCCGTATTCTGGTTCTTAAGAGACAGACCTCCCCCGAATCGTACAAAATCTACCGAAACCATGACTCTGGGTACAATATGTTACCTTTGGGACCAACATGTGCTCGTTGACTCCCATTCTTCTTTATAACACCATCGAACGCTGAATAGGAGTGCAACATACATCTGCACATGCTTCCAATTTTTACTAAAGGAATCTTCTGGGATGATTTCCTATCAATTTTGAAAAGCTTATGTAAACGCGTTGATATGCAAACAAAGGTACATAAAATATACGTTCATAGGTACCAGAGGCACCTTGCCTAAATGGACTCTTAGTATTATCAGCAGACGAATCAGGCTACGTCCGAACTTCCACTACACCGCCAGCATTTTATTAGGCGCTCATCGAAACAGGAAAACGAGAAGGGATACGCTTTTGCGGTTGAAAAGGGGACCGCCTGACGTACTGTCATGTATTGTGAATGTACACACATTTCTAACGCAGAAACATCATCTCTGCTGCGCGACTATAATCCTTGTCCTCCGGCTAGGGAATTCCTCATCGAAATTTGAATATTTGTGGGTTCACGTGTTCGCACAGAGAGTTCGAACGAATTGAGCGAGCACAGTGTTGGGCAGTGTTAGCGATAGAACAGCCACCACCAGTTCCGGGACTGCAAAGAAAATTTCGAAAGGGGATAGCGCGCGTTGATTATTCAACACGTCCTTCCGGGACACAATGCATGTACGCTTTTGTGTCTTATTTGGTTGGTTCTTCATCAAGTGAATACCGTGCACATTATTTTGGTCTGCATGCAGCAGCTAATACTACCGCCTGGCTCGTCATTGCTTCGTATTTGGTATTTTCACAACCCCACAAATCCGCTCGTCATTAAAATTTTGAAATCCCTTATTAAAGGACTTTAACCTGGCATAGAATATCAGGACCTGTAGACAGTTTGTACTTGCATGTGTGTACTTAATAATTTTGGTACTTATCAATTACTAGCACTCTTGCAAAACAGCGCATACCTTGCACATCGATTATTTAGAATGCACCAATATTTATCCTCATCCGCCCATCCATTAATAGGTTTCATACAGTGTATAGACCATACCGCCCTGCCTTTATGAATTTTATTGCTACGAAATTAATACTTCATAAACCAGCATATGTATAGCATTTGTTTGGTTGACAAATTATACTGCAACCTCCCGAAATATACCCCTCATCAGACTACCCAAACAAAAAACATCAGATTCTTCAAAGGATTTCATTGAAAATGGCGAAAAAAGCTACGGTGCCGAAAAACCGACTCTGTTATCATTTGCAAACCAAAACAAAAACCATCAACGACTTCGTTCACAACGCAACGAGCAACCCTCAGTAGAGATCTCCTCTGCAACGTTTTATCCCAAAAGTCCTCGAGTGGGGCCATGGAAATGGAAAAACTCGTTATTCTCGGGTTGTGGTCCCAGGGGAATTCTCTGCTGTGCTCTTAATTCGATTCGTCTCCTTGGTTACCGCGTCTCTAGAGGCAAAAAGTCTCATTTCTTTATAGATATTCTCCCGTATAGATTTTATGCCATCTCACCATCATATTCTCAACTCCAAGGTTTCCATTCGACCTCTACCGCCCCATACGTCCCACTCAACAGACGCTATACGATTGAGTGAGTGAATGATTCGTATCCTTCCTATTTTTCGGCGGTAAGAGAAACAGAAGGCGGAGATATACAGACTTTTGGGAGTATACTCTTCCAGGACTCCTCTTCTTTTTGCTGCACACATCCCTCGTCCTTTTTAACATTTCACAAAAGCCAGCAGCCACCAGCCGGCAGACAGCGGCCCCACCAGCAGCCACATGAAAAACTGTCTATAAAAGAAAACCGAAATTTTGCTCTCCCATGAGTTCGTAGGAATTCCCTTAACGTCGTCATCGTCGTATGCAGTACAAAATTGTCAAGTACAAAGAGAAAATGTGTACGTTAGCCGGATCGGATGGGGAGAATCATAAGCTCTCTAAATGGGTTCCCGAGGTTGAGAAATGACTATTCTTATTCCTCACACTAATGAAAGCATCAGTCTTGACCCACGCATTGACTTGAACCAAGTCCTAATATTATTAGCGGCGGAGCGGTAACGCATCAGATAAATGCATGGATCAACAAGAATTATGATCTAGCTCTGCACACATTTTTTAGAGACACAAATCATAAGGACTTGACCTAAACTTGATGTGACATGAGGAAAAATTTAAAGCGAAAAATTCGTCCAAATGAACGCGGACTACTAGCAAGAAAAGCGCACGTTATTTTTCCTTTTTTTAGCGAAACTCCCAAGGCGCGGGAACAAAAATGTATATTTATATATGCCACCACGGCTCAGCTATACGAGCGAAGGGAAAAGACAATTTCGGGATCCCCAAACTTATCACGGCCTCATTTCCCATTAGAACATTATACAGTACGCTAGAGAGACCCATATATTATGGGAGAACAAGTGTATACCCCGCACCCAGTTTCGCATACCCTTCCTTCGAAGTTGCTTTATGTTGTATGAATCTCCTATAGACACCCAAACTCCTACACGACTCAAAGGGAGCATCTGCCGCCGGTGCCGCGCCGCGTCGTGCCATTGCCACCACCGTCGCCTTCGCCGAAACCATTGCTGCCACTCGAACACGCCATGGTGACGCTAAAGGTATATTATCCAACATACTATGGCTTCTGCTACTACTTCTGCTGCTGGTGCTACTGCTGCTACTCCTGCTGCTGTTGCTACTGTTGTTGATGATGATGTTCGGATCGTGGATTTCCCTTGGGACCTCTGTACATGAAAACGGCACCGAGAACTGTACACCCATGTGCCATAATCATCGCACACTGGAATATTTCGTGTAATGTATGAGTATGGGACTACATGGACACATCAAACTTTATTTGGGGCATACGGCGCCCCATAGTTAATGCCATTACGTTCGTCCATACGTATATTTACGTATAACTATAGGTATATATAACTTATTGGCTGGACTGAGTGCTTGTGTCTGTTGCCTCTTCGGATATCCCTTTCCATTGCCCACCCTCAAATCCCTATACTATGAGACATTCTCGGTATTACGTGTTGAAGCACACGCATGTATCTTCGGCTCCCTCTCGGATTTCCATAATTTCCTGTCCTGTCGGTCTTCTTGGTCGGTTTATCTCACTCTATCAATACAAAAATGTGTGCCCCCTCCTTGAATTATAATGGCAAACTCGTCCGGTAGGGAATTGCCACAACACGATTTAAAGGCTAATCAATGTTACTGAATCACACCTGGATGACGTGGATAATTGCTGCAAATAACCGATTAACTCACCGAAAATATCTTCCTGATCAAGTTCACCGTCAAAATCAGACAGAACTTCTTCCTTTGGATCGAGGTGCAAAATGCTACCGTTTCGTTCTCCATCATCTTCGGTCGGGTTATCGTCCCCTGTTTAAAGAAAGGGAAACAAGAGGATTATAATTGCTAGTACATCACTTTGATCAGAAACATTGTTGTATGTAGATATTAGATTCTAAGCAACTAAAGTATCTTACAATAACCTCATAAAATTCAAATTACGAGAGGTAATCCAATTGAAAAACGTACTACCGATCCTTTGCTGGTATAAATTGGATCTATATGCGTCCAATCAATTCAGATAACGGAAACACATTGAAACCACTTAAATAGACCCAAGGCGGAAATAAAATCAATGACGCTTCCATTTCTAACTATGAGGCTGGCCGCGCTACTTTTAAGCATAAGACACATACTAACAACATTTTATACTGTCCCTTAAATATTTTGAAACCAGAAATGAAATCTTCCCTCTTATTCGCTAGTGTACCATAATTATGTATAACCTATCCAAGCCCGTGCCCATGTGAAGCCCTGAAATTCCAATTAATCTGAATATTTCATGTGCAGTTATCGTCAAAGCGCGAGTGTCATAATGGAATAGAAGGTTTGCCTCCTGCGTTAATAACAAACCGCATCCGTCCACCAACAACAACAACAATAACACAAAAAATTAGCAAACCAACGCTCATACATACAAAACGTAAGGACACAATAAAATCACACCTGGAGGATTTAAAATCGTTATCCTTTTGGTAACACCCTCTCGACCGTCGACCGCCATCGCCGCCAACTGAAAGCAAATAACAGCAACATCACCAACAGCAAAGTGGACGACTGCCGCCGCTACCACCCCCACCATTTGCCACAATTGAAGGCAACACCAACCGCACTCTGATATGAAGACAGAGGGGGACTATACAAATCGCATAAAAATGGTTTACGGGAACCAGACTGAGGAAGGGCGAACACAAATGCCATAAAAAGGACAAGCACTTCCCCATGCTTGCCCCCAGTTCAGGTCCGACCAGGAGCGGAGAGAAACAAAAATAAATTTTAGTTGGAACTCTGTGTGTCCTGTTGGTACTACTCGTAGGTACGTGTGAATCGTGGAAGGAGGGTAACGTCGGTTTATAAGCGCCCATATGTATTCAAGCGATTTTCATTTTTGTTTAAAGCCCCCCCGGGTGCATTTCGCACTCAGTCAGCTCTTCAGGATGTTTGAAGGTGGCGCCATCCTTCTTCAATGGATGAAGATGATAATTCTGGGCTCCATGAGCGATATATTTTCGAAACTCGCTGCACACATCACACAGTGATCTGGTACGCTTTGGTGAAGCAGTGAAGCAAAGAAATGCTCCCCGGCCGAGGGAAAATAATGAAACCGACCTCAACGGTACAGTTAACAAAAACCATAAATATCCGATAGATCCTATACGTAGAAGGAATATGGCTCCCAAAGATCCACCATCCATGTGACTCAATTCACTTGACCGCCTGTCTCAAGCCCTCGGCTAGGTGTTGGTGTTAGTTGTAATATGAACCGAAAGATACTGAGATATATTTGAATATAATGATTATCAATGTCCAGCCGCGAATACCCACACCTCAATAAGTTAAAGAGCGATACACTTAAAAGTGCAATAGGATTAAAAATAAAAATTAGAAAGGATTTCCCAAACGAATTGTCATTGTCGAAGCAAACTCCAAATGCCATTAGTATTTTGCATACACACAGTCATCAGAATAGACAGATACTATGTGCGTTGATGTGTAGGTGGTGGTAGGTTCTGTCCCCTCTTTGACACCGGGGACGACGTTATTGACGTTGTGTTGTGTACATACGGCAACTGGGTATAGAAAGCTAACAACAGCGCAACATTGGAGCAATGTGTTGTTGGGGCAGCAAAGCAACCAAACGAAGTAATCCTCAGAGGGAACTCCCATGAGATTTTTAAATCCCTTGAGAAATACCAACGATGGGTTTTCTATGTTTCAGGGAAAAACAGTTTGAATGTAATAGTTGCCAGAGTACAATGTTTCGCCAATACAGATCTGACTTTACTTGTGTATACACCTTCAGTACTTATATGTATCCTCCATTGGGAGATCAGATACAGACGTTCCAATGGGGATGTGTGTGGTACAATTCGAAATTGGATTAAATATGTATGGTTTGGACCACTGCCGTAATTTAGTCACTATTGACAGTTTTACCTTTCAGGAACGCTCTCGGCTTAGCCTGCTTTCTCCGGGACATGTCTGTTCTATACGTTACTCTGTATCACTGAACAACTTTTTAAAAATGATTTAAACTTCCACAGTTGTGTTTGTGTTTACGTTTTTTTTTTTGTGTCAAGAAAAAAATTCACTACCGTGTCGATTTCTGATATAACCGCCAAATCTGTTTCTTCACAAAGGCACGATTCGTATGTCTTAAATCTAAGTGGTTCCGGCAACGTGCTTATCCTTTCACCATCTTCAACTGAATGTTTTTATATTTTGAAATGTGCCTCACAGCTCTTGTCGATGCCCACTGTGGGGTGTTTGCTATGTTTCTCTTAGCTTGCAAAGCTATGAAAGAGCATCTGAAGAGCATGAAGGATTCAAATGGCCATGGCCATCCTCTCGTGTATACACCAACAAAAACTCAATATTGCCAGTATAAACTCAAAAAGAGAGAAAAGGGTGCCGAGCTAAAGCAACCCCTAAAACATGTTATGTGCAGAATTTCGAAACTCCCATGGGGCCGGGTCTTTTGTGTGCACCTTGGCAAGGTACATACATACATGTACAATATATGGCATGAAAATTCCGCGCCAGTGCATGATATAGGTACATTCGTATGCGAAGGGTGTACTTGTCACCAATTCCCAATAGGGTGAAGACATATCCCAGTTTATGGGAAGCTGCGTTATGTGTTTGGTCGCAGTGGTTCTCAGTTGTAGGGGTTCCGCACGGGCATGCTGAGTTAATCTCAGTGGGGATGCGCCAAACATGGTAAAGTAATTATGAACAAGGACGAAGCTCAAACATCCGATTTTGGCAAAGATTTCTCATCCGTGGGGGGTTTTCCTTCAAGAACTAACGTGAGAAAACCTTCCGTGCATATGTTTCCCACTTTCGACATTTGACATTTCAATGAGTTTGAAATAAAAAGGCAAAACAGCAGGAACTGTTGACTGTTAAAGAGCTGATTTAATTATTTCCGATATAGAAATTAAATTGTGCATTTTCCACGTGATAAAACCAAGACACAACGGGTTGGTATGTATATGCATTTTTGCAACGAGCAGAATAGGAGTCTGTCAAATAAGTCATGCACAACTGAATTCAATGGACACGTTTTTGTTTATTTCCGGTCTTCCACACACCCACGATCATTCAAGTGACGTCAAGACGGCTTAAGGAACCACTAAAAGCCTAATCTTGATTTTGAGCTTAAGTGACCGCTTTGTTGTTGCGAAAAGAGGGTTAAACAAAGTTGAAACCGGAAGGACCACTTGAGCAAAAAATCTTTGAAAATAAAAATAAAAAGACATTACATGTATGAGAGCGAGTCACACAACTGTAAGTAGTAATCTTTTAAATAAGTGAGGGTTTATTGTTAACACTGCAGGGAAAACAATGAAGTATTTCGGTTTGAATTCGCTCTCAATCTGCGTTAAGGGTTGCTCTACCAGGCACAAGAAATATTTCCAGGTACTCTCAAACTGTTGACGAGATATGATGGTGCAGCAAATCACATCCACAAACCAAGCAGATACACTCAACGTTCGTTTAACGAAAGTTAGAGAGAACCATACATTTATCCACACTTATCTGAGTGAAAAACCGAACACATGTTGGTATGATTAAACCAATTTTGTTTGAATTTAAAATTTAACTTAATTAATCCATTGCTTATATTTCTTGCTTATATTTAAGTTCGCTTACCATACTTCCCGTTTGCGGTTTCGACCGGACGTAAATGAAAACTTGCAAATTTTATGTTCATTTTCGACTTTGCGCTGTTTTTTATGCATGGTCACCACTACAACGCAAGGTGGATGTGGAATGTACCGTACGTCTGCTGTCACAACTAGACCATCTGTCTTCTTTTCTGTGTGTGTTTTCGGTTTTGTTTTGTTGAATGAATTTAGGACCCTACTATTGATTACTACGAAACGTAAAATCAACAGACTTAGGTGGACGCGCATGGTGCATTCTATGCAAATTAAAATTATGTCATTTCTGCGAATGACTTTGGATGTAAGAAACTGTAGCAGAGGCCTTCAAAACTGATTTAACTTTTTGAAATCGAAAAGCCAGTTGAGCTTGTATGTAATACCTGAAATACATTGAAGCATAAGAGATTCCGAAATGTGCTTCCAACTCCAGGTCCGCCATAGTCATGTGAAGTGTGCACATGTGCGATTCAAAGGAGAAGCAGAAAGCGAAAGAAGGTCGGCGCTTATAGCACCAATATACACACACACTCAACAAACTTTTACAGGACGAAATCGAAAGGCTGCCGTCGATGTTGCTGCCGCGCAATCATTCCTTGTCGAGCCTTCAGGAAGGTTGTTTGGCGTTTAGTTGTTGTTTCTTATGATTTGTTTGGTGTAGTTTGTCGTTTATTAAAGTGTCCTGGTTTTTGTTTGTGATTATGCTTATTGTCGTGGATTTACATTGTTTTTATAACAGTTACAAAAAAGTGTTCAGTGGGAATAGCCTAAAAGAAGGAAAAAACATTTGCAGCTGAAGCAAACTCTTATCACACACAACAGACAACAATGACTGAAAACACTGCGGATTATAACAAAAGGACTTGTATTATTTGCGGATGTCACACAGCACAAACCATAAACATTTACGAACCCCGCAGTGGGCCGAACATCGTGCAGTTGATTCAGGCGAGATTCAAATTTCAGGTAAGAAAATAAAGTTTTTGAATCTATTAATACTAGGCGAATGTATTTTGGTCCAAATTAATTGCCATTGTCTTTAGGAAAAATCAATATTGTTACTATGAAATTTGCATAAAGTATGTTTCATCTCAGGAAATTAATGTGTAGATGTAAATGTTGTACTATCTATTCTAAAAAAATCTGCACTTAATTAATAGAGAGACACACGCTTTTATTTTTTCCTAAAAATGTCCAGGAAATGGACAAGGAAGCTATAAGACCGTAGTAACCCAAAAAAATTTGATCCGTGTGAGAACACTCGCATGGTGCCTATGAGAAATTTGACACCAATCGATCGAAAAAGGAAATGCAGTATTTATATTAAGAAGATGGTCATTCCCCTTTCAACTCCTACTACCATCGTATACAAGCTCTCATCAAATGACATTATGAATTTGAGAGCAAAACAAGCAAAATTTGCAGCTGTCTAAAAGAATATATCCGAATTACCTACTATACATCAGTCGTAAAACTTCACCAAGAACAAAACAGCGAAAATCAACAGCAGATGTTTTCATTTTCCCACTACTATCACAAAACTGGGTGTTGCACCTGGTTTTATTCAAAACGAAAATAAAGAAGGAAGCAGTTGTGATCTTCATCCCGATACCTCAATATGACTTCTACAATATGTTCCCAAATAAACTTACATAATTATGCCTTAAGCAGTGCAACTTATTTCTAATTTTTGTAAAAAAAAAATTCATCATGTTCGTTAGCAGACATCTGTTAACACAAACTCGTCGATTGCATTCTGCGCATTGACAGAACCCTTACCGGTAAAATTTGATGGTAGTTAATGTTAATCTCCGTGAATTCTTTTTTATTTTTTCATTTCGGTATTCGATAGGTTACTGCTGTGCGTTGTCCTTTATATGAAACGCTTGTGTTATTACGAGTGCCAGCTGACAGCGTCAAGTAGGCAGGTGGTTACATTGGTTAAGTGTATGCGTGCACACATATTTTTTTATAATTGCATGCGTGCCCCAGTGGCTGATGGAAGAAAACATGTAGATATGTATATAAGTGAATTGCTTTTGAAATGAAAGTAATCTTACGCGATTGATAATGATATGATATGTATTTAAAAACACTATATTTAGTAAAAAAAACATGTCTCACTTCTTAAAATATATAATAAAACGTTTTTTTTTCTTTTGTTTAGCCCTTAAATGATGATAAGTACCTATGCTACAGCTGTAACAATTGGTTGATAAATTGGCATTCACTACAGGCAGTCAACAGTAACAATTCTGACAACTCGGCAATCACTTCTCGTACAAATTTTTATAACGCTAAACCAGAAACAAACTCTACTTTTGATGTAAAATCGAAGATAGTTCAATGTTCCAAGCCCATAGCAATTGTGAAACCACGCATTAGAGAACAGTCGCATCAATCACCAAAGGATGTGTCATCTAAAATAGACGACAGGAGTGTTAAATCTGATCGGCCCAAAATGGGAGTGCTAAACTTGCAACAACAAAGAACAAGTTTGCGAAAATTGCGGTCTAGTGTGTTTAAAAAAGTCATTCCATTATATAATTACTGTCAAATTAATAAATCTACTGATATTTTCTCCCAGTATCAGAAAGAACACAAATCATTAACAACGAAAAACATTTGCTGTAATCTAGTCAGTGAAACACCTTCCAGCACGGGAAGTGTTGAAGAACAATTACCACCAATCACTCTACCATACCTGCCTCGGAAGAGCTCAGGAACGTCAATAGATGGTAAGCTGGTCTCTATGTTGCGTCGAATTGGCACTACGCTATCAAAGGACCTCAACTGTACATTAGGCGAATATAAGCCAGTGAAGAATACTCAAGCAGTGGGACAGGTGTTGGTCGATAACGAGATAATTATTAATTTCAATACCGCTGTGTCGGAAGTTCTTTATTACAATGAAAAGAAATTAACATATGATGCAAAAAATAGTTCAGTAGATTCTATAATAATAAGTAGTAGCGATGATGAAGACGAACTCGACATTGGTAAACATACGAAGACTGCATGCGAAGTTAATACCAATGGTGAACTTAACTTAGAAAAAGTATTCAGTTTAGTGCCAAAAGGAGTTTCTGTTTCAATAATTTCAGATTCTTGTTAACTGCAATCGGCACTTGGCTCATTGTAAACTTATAAATAAATAGTAAAATCTAATCTGATAAAACTGTAATGTTGATTGATACTCACTGTGTACATATATTTAAAAATAACACATTATAACTAACTTATTTTGTTAAAAACTAATTTGTTTACGATGTACCTTTCATAGTTGATAAATAATAAATCCTACATGGCCATAGCATATTTGTAAACTTAAGATTAATGTTAAAATAATATAAAGTGTGAGTTTAAAATAAAACAAAAGTATGTAGATAAATATGATACGATAGTACGCACATGAAAAGAATATTCTGTTAAAAATTAAAGATTTCCATTAAAAATATATATATTTTTTTGCTTTAAAAATGTAATAAAATTTATTTTACAAACAAATCCGTACCCATTTCTAATAAGTGGTTTATTTGTGTTAAAGTACAGACAAAATTATTCTTAAAAAATACATATATCGCCCACTGGAACGTTCAGAGGAATCTATTGTATGTTGTCCTCGTCATAATAGTTCTTACATGCCCAAATGTTTAACTGCAAATCGAATCGTCAATCGCCTGTTAACAAAAATGTATGATTTTGTTTGAACCATATTAATTTTAAATCAAGTACAACTTTAATAAGGATGGTAACCACTAGGGGGTATGTTTAACTACATTACTTGATGACTGCTTTACAGGCAGAACGATGTTGTCTACAAGCGGGATGAAATTTAGTTTACGTTGTAATTCGATATTTGATCATTATAACATACATATGCCGTTATACCTACTGTGTTATGTGTTTGCATTGCATGTATATAAGCGTATTTTATAATAAAATAAAATGTACATATGCATTGTATTGAGTAAATTGGAAATTGTGTACCACAAAGAAATGTAACACCGAACATCCTGCGAATATAAAATACGCTGCTTTTCCATCCGAATTGAACTTCCAAAAAATATACATTCGGGATTAAATCAGGAATCGTCATCTATGAATTTGCGGTCATGTTAAGTGCCGAAAGCATAAATATATCCCATGAATACCGTACAACAACAATATTTAAGGTGACATAGTGAGGCACTGTGATGACTGTACTTGCAAAGGATAGAAAACAGGCCATTTCTTTTGTACCCTTATGGAAACTGCGCTGCACAGAAAAAGATGTACCCACAGAAAAATAATTTCAAAATAAGTAAGTATACATGTGCACGATATACCAAGAGAAAGCAAATGTAAATCCCTATATAAAATGAAAGAAGAAAATCCAACAATGAAACACGTTTTTTTTTCTATCAGCAGCTCCAGTATTTTTAATTTGCAATTAAAAAACAATCACAGTGATATTTTTAGTTAGGTTTTCTTATTTTTTTGTTTCTGTTACTTGTTTGAAATGGGTACAATAATATAAAGGCGAAGTTCTACTTCGGGTAAAACACTCTTGCCACCAAAAAGACCAACGAATTAGTTCCTTCCACCCTTCTCGTCACATTCGCGCCTCAGATGCCCACTCTTACCGCAGCTGTAGCAAGTTTTTGCCGCATCCGGACAGTACTTGGAGATGTGACCGGCTCGGTTACATTTGTAGCATGATAAACTTGAATTGGAAGAGCGATTGTCGTGTATCTGTTCTGGACAGTTTCGGGCCCAGTGACCAAGTTTGTTGCATTTGTAGCATGTTGGATTATCCATTTGGGTGCAGTCTTTGGAAATATGTCCAATTCCGTTGCAACGATAGCAACGCTCCGACTCCTCAGGACAAGCACGAGCATAATGTCCGGTCTGGTTGCATTTATAGCATTTTTCACGATTACCAACTCCACCACGACGCATGTCGCGTCCATCACGCAAACCGGAGTTACAGTCGCGGGCATAATGACCCGGGCGATTGCATTTGTAGCAAGCTGATGATGATGACATTATTAAATATGAATCCTTAACTTCTCGAGAAAACTTTTAAACGAATAACGTTCACCTCCTTTACTTCAACTAATTGAATTAACAGAAAAAAAACTCCAAAACTGCCTTCACCACCACGGCACACTAAATGCAAATCGAAATGGCTGCCGTCTAAATAATGCCTCCGACTAGTGAGAAAATTATAATGCCCACAAATACCGGCTGCAGTGCGACTCATATTTGATACCTCGTTTATTGGGGTTGTTAATTTATAATCTAAGTGTTGGTTAACCTGAATTTTGCGTCGATGGATATATTTCCCACCAAAAAGAACTAACATTATGTTATCGTTACATTTCTACGTGATATAAATATAAACTAATTAACATTTGCTTGTAGTTTTTAGATTCTTACATGAATAGTAACGGCAAAAATTAGTTTCTATTATTCAAAAATATATAATATATTTTTAATTCCTTATATATATAAATAGTTTCTTTGAATACAATCGTACATTAATTACATAAATATGAAAGGTGCACCACCTTACCCATACATGGATAGAGTCTGAATGCAACCATTTTAATATTTACTAGCTGCTCTTAGGAAGCAAAATAATATACAATTTTCAATTCCAAAATATCAAATAGCATTTAGCAATCAGCATGGGGAAAAGACAGCATCAAAAAGATAAAATGTATTTTAAATGTGCTTTAACTTTCAGAGTTTTCACATATACTCTCTCTTTCTTTTTAAGGTACCTTACGTACACGGAATGGTCGGAATTGTATGGTGGAAAGAAGTACGAGTCGGCAGAAAATGAACATATAAAGTTTAAAAGACTTCCTTATGATCACTGTTGCATCACAATGATACCTTTCGATATACCATACTGCGATAGAGATGGAAATGTCTTTGAATTACAGGCCATTGTGGACTTCCTAAAAATGTTTAAGGCGAATCCCATCACTGGAAAACCACAAGATGCAAAATCTTTAGTACCATTAAAATTCCATAGGAATGCTGATGGCGAATATCATTGTCCAGCATTATTCAAGCCATTTACGAAAAACTCTCATATTGTTGCAATATCCACATCTGGCAATGTGTTTTCTTGGGAAGCCGTTGAGCAACTAAATGTTAAAACAAAGAATTGGAAAGATCTTGTTGATGATTCCCCTTTTCAAAGAAAAGACTTAATAACGATTCAAGATCCACAGCATCTGGAAAAATTCGACATATCGAAGTTCTACCATGTAAAGAAGAATCTTCGAGTTCTTACAGAAGATGAAATCGCTGAAAAAGAATTAGGTTCAAAAGGTACAATTAAATCTATGAATTTAGAAACAAAAGAAACGCTCGCTCAATTGGAGAAAGAATATCAGCCTGCTGAGGAAGTAGCTGAACCAGAAAAGAAGCTCGTAGACAAATTCAATGCTGCTCATTACTCCACCGGTGCGGTAGCAGCAAGCTTTACATCAACTGCCATGGTCCCTATCTCCAATCACGAAGCAGCAATCATTGATGATGACACTATAAAGTATGAAAGAGTGAAAAAGAAGGGATACGTGCGAATGACAACAAATCTTGGTCCACTTAATTTTGAAATATTCTGTGATTCGGTACCAAAAGCAAGTGAAAACTTCATTAAACACTGTGCAAGTGGCTACTATGAAGGCTCGAAGTTCCATAGGTCGATTAGAAACTTTATGGTAATTATATGGATCGACGACAAAGTTTCGAAGTATTAATATTTTGCGTCTCAGATACAAGGTGGGGATCCCACTAACACGGGCAGAGGAGGCTCATCAATATGGAATAAAAAGTTTGACGACGAGTTCAGGCCCAATCTGTCACATACTGGACGAGGAGTTTTGTCCATGGCCAACTCTGGGCCTAATACAAATTCATCACAATTGTAAGTTATTTGTAAAAAATTATTGCATTCAATTAACTACTTTCTCCCTTAGTTTCATTACATACAGGTCTTGTCGACATCTGGACGGCAAGCACACAATATTCGGAAAATTGGTGGGCGGAATGGACACTCTTAATGATATGGAAAAGATAGAAGTCGACAATAAAGACCGTCCAATTGAAGACATCTGCATTCAGAAAACACAAGTTTTTGTGGATCCGTTTCAAGAAGCGGAAGAAGAATTAATTCGAGAGCGTGCTGATGAAGCCGCTAAGAAAGTGCGATCTACACTAGAAGTCACAAAAAAAGAGCGATTGAATCAAAAACTCAAAGTATTTAGAGAAGGAGTGGGAAAGTACTTAGACCTAAACGGAATAAAGGGAGAAATTGCGAAGACCGCAACGACTTCGTCCACTTTCTTAGACGTGCCCGCAAAGAAACGCAAGCCTTCAAGAACACAATTTAACAATTTTCAGTCGTGGTAGACAATGACTTTAAATAAAACAGGATTTATTTCTAACTTCCTTTATTTTCTTTCCATTTTTCCTTTAACTCTGACAGCTTTTTCTGCTTTCGCGTTTTGTCGGCAGACTTTTTTGCCCCAATAGCCTTCATTTGGGAGGCTATCGAAAATTCACCATTGTAAATTATGTCCAGTTTGTTTAAAAGTATTTTCCGTGCCTCTTCCCTGTTACGGGAGGTAATTCGATGGGTATGACACTTAACTATAATATTGGTTGGTAGATGGCGAAGCATTACGCAATTGGAAGTTTTGTTCACTGCTTGACCACCGGGACCGCTTCCACGCACGAACGTCTCTTCTATCTCCGCCTCTTTTAATTTGGGAAAGCGGGAGTAGTCGAGAGTTGTTTTGCAACGAAGAATTAACAAATTGGCAAACAAATTATCTCTGGGTGTTATGTTGTGAAGAAAATTGCTTAAAGCGCCAGATTTAAACAATGCGGCCATTCTTAAGTAAAGTCTCCCCTCGCTATAAATATGCATTTTCTATTATATCAATTTTTTGTGTTCGACTTTCTGTACTTGCCTTAAATGAGAATAGGATATCGTTGGATTTAACTAAATCTTTGTTAGAGCGAAATTCGTTTCGGATTCTTTGACGAAAATATGACTTGTCTGTAAAGTATAATTGATTTCCGTATTTTAATAAATGTTTGTAGAGACGTAATATTTGTTGTTTAGATGGCTGATGCATGTTTCTTTAGTGCACAAGGTTTAGCTATCATTTAAATAATTGACTCGAATTCTTCCCTCAAAATTATCATACAGCTGGCGAAAATTTGCGCCATGTGTCAAACTTCATGTCAAGCGAATACATAAGCGCCCACCTTTTTTGAGACATTTTACACTTAAGCCACAAATCAGTATGACGAGCGCGCACTTATGACCATGTAGTAGAATAAACGCTTATCATATGTATGTATAAAATAATTTTTTTAAAACCGACAAAACGATACGACCGAATATCACTACCAGCGTGGTCCGTGCTAGTTGGGTTTTTAATAATATTCGCTTAGTACTACTTGGGGATTAAAATATTTCATTAAATGTGACATTGAGATACATGTTATTTATAGTTTGCATGATTTCAAGCATAGATAGTACAATTTTCAAACCTACTCCATTGTTTCATTAAGTCATTTATCCTTATTCACGGTAACATTTTTGTTACTAAATGAGATGCGTCATCACATGAAATCGTAATTGAGTATATTTATTAGAAATTCTGTAATTGTTGACTATGTGCCCTTTCCTAAAAGACAACTCTTATCACAAGTTAATTAAAATAAAGCCTTTTAGTGGTTTGCATTAATGATCAGCATTATAGCTTAGCCAGGAGTCTACAGATATAAAGCCTAAGATGATAAGGCCATGTAGCCCAAATGGGCAGTACTTCTCCAATCCGAAGTTTTCAACCCCGAAACAATGGGGCAAGGCAATAAGAGACGTCCATGGGCCACATAGAGCAGAGAAATACCTCAATCAACTTGGCACCAAATTAAGTATATTTTTTAGCATAAGTACTAGTTCCTTTCAACTACGTAGGTTTAAATAAACCTAAATAAAAAACAAAAAAAACTGAATCTGCTAATTCTTTGTTACTGATAAAACATAATCGACATACAAAAAAATACGTTTGCTCTTTCAAAATGTATTGGTACTTTATTTATGCAAATAAACGTGGAATTCAATATATAGAATATTTAATGTATTTGTTAAAGCACCTCAAAGCCAAATCCTGAGGGGAAATAAGGGACTTTGCTATTAAAATACTTTATTGCTATACGTTCACACATTCATTTCTCCGCGCTCCACAGCAAAGAAATATAGTAAAATGAAGCGAACAGAGTGAGTTTAATCATTTTTAAATGTGTTCATGCTACTGCAAACGGGAGCTGCATCGACTCTTATTTACGGTAGTGACACATTTTATTTATGTCCAGTTAGCACTTGAATATCTAGGATTAAGCATTATTCAAGTGTGCAATGGACAAAGCGACGTATTGGGTTAATAAAATTTTTAATGTATATCACTCTTTCACAGGGCGGAAGCTGCTTCGGCTCTCGCTCACGATAAAGTGACAAATTTCATGTACGTCCAGTTAGCACTCGAACATTTAGGATTTGCAACATTCAAGTGTGCAACGGACGATATAGGTGGCTCATCGATTAAAAGTGTAGAATGTTATCATTACAGCTATGAAATGCGGTATAGAAAATCAACCTCCAACCATAACAAGGACGATATTTCTTCTACGTTCATTTAGCACTTGTATGTTTATAGAAAATATCCAAGTATGCATGAACGAATTTAATTATTACCACTGTACTATCAATGTCTTCTGAGATAAAAACGATGTTATCCCATTTTTGAAGAACTAATACCATTCTTAATATACGTCCTTTAAGCACTCCAATACGATGGCAATAACGATATGAAGTGTGCATTATGATAGGACGCGAAAATAAAATAATAAAAATGTCAATCAAAGTAAAACAAGAAACAGGCATTATGTAAAAATGTTTTTATTCCTCTTCTATATTAGAACGCATATAACGCTCCAAAGATTTACAAGTAGTTGTCTGGGAACTCGAAAGTTACATCACGTCCAGTCAATTTTTTGTACACTGATGTGAAAGTATCCACCTGAAATGGAAGAGGTAAAAGAATACCATTTAATATTTTACCGAAACAAATTAAATTTTATTCACACACAAGCAAGAAAAGCAATTCATGTTATTCTAGTGTTATAAAATTTGCATGCGTTACAAACTCTAACAAAAACACTAAATTTTTCATATTCGTCTGGATTATCGGACAAATGGTATAACGCCCACAAATGACCGTAAAGCGCCCAGACAATTAGCGAAAAAATATAAGAATTTTATGTATATTGTGACTAAACTTTCAATTGAGTTACTAAACAACTTATTTTAAAAGTTTTTTTAACACTTATTTTAAAAGTTTAGTTGTTTGATGTCAGTCCTTTTTGACAATCTTAAGCTTATAGTAGTCTGCTGAAGAATAACACAAGGACTTTTGAATCGCCTAATTAAAATTGCTTGTAACTGTTCCTCACGATAATGGAAATAAACAACCTTCATTGCACAAAGAGAAGTTGACCAATGTGAGATTTTGCTCTACACTTTTCAATGGAAGACCTTCTTACTAATTTTATATAAGTAAAAAGGTGGCAATTAAGTGCATGGTTTGCGAAACTCAATAATTCTGTCAATTAAGTTTGCAAAACAAATTATCATAAAGAGATTTAAAATTTGTTTATAGGAGCAAACTCAAATGTTTTATGTTAGTCCTTTTTGACAATTACCAGTTTATTGATTTCAACTGGCAAATAACACAAGGACAATCGAGATTCACATTGATTTAATAGATTTTTTTTTTTTGTTTATGGTGTATGGAAAATGCTTTCCTCTATTGATAACGGATGAAAAACAATAACGAGACACCACAAAACTTTAATATTTGTCCCTTTTGACAATCACCAGTTGTAATTTCATACTGGCAAATAACACAGAGACATTTCAAATCAAATGCAAACAAAATTCATTTTAGAACTTACTTTGTGTTCAATTGTTGTCTGTTGGTTTTTATCTAAATGGACCTTAATCAGCTGGGTACCATCAAGCTTCACACGGATGCGTTTACCAACAATCTCGGCGGGAAACACCAAATCTTCTAGGATGGCATCATACACTGAAGTGAGTGTACGTGATCGTGGTCTTTTTTGTTTAAGTGGATTTCTGGATTTCCTTGTTGGTTTAGGTAAAATCTTTCTTTCTCCAATAAAGACGACGTGTTTTCCGGAAAACTTCTTTTCCATTTCACGCACTAGGCGGATTTGGATTTTCTGGAAAGCCTTCTGCTTGGGGATAGGGACATATATTATAACGGCCTGAAAGGAATATAACAATTTACTTGATGTTTTGTTAAAATAAATATTTATTTACTTTTTTATTGTTGAACTCAATCTCTCTGGCACGAGTTATGTGGAGATCTCGTAACTGAGGTTTTAATTCTGAATTCATTTCAAGCTCCAACAGAGCTTGAGCAATAGACTTTTCAAAATCATCGGGCTCGGCGCCGCCAGGCTTGATAATTTTTGTTCCAATCATCTGAAATAGTTGCAAATTGTAAGTGATGCCGCAACTGCCGCTGACGAATTTAATCCAAAATGATCTTCACGAATTAACAACATTTTACAAATATAATCACTTTTTTGAATTCATTCATATATTAAGTCTTGAATTCAAAAAATATTTATTTTTTATGTAAGCTTTAATCGTGAATATCATTTTAAAATAACTGGACGGAAAACGAATCGAACCTACCGTAGCCACTTATTTTGAGAAAAAGGAAAGACCATGACACTTGCCAATGTGAAGTTGGTGGCGTATTTTGTTTCTCACGAAGTTGGATACAGTTCAAATTCTTTAGCTTTATACAGATGGGCCTTTTCACCTGTTTAATAAAAAATAGTATATATAAATTATTTTCCATATAAAATATTTTCCATTATTCTTAAACAATATTAACTTATATCTCTTCGAACACACTAATTTTGTTGAAGTGATTGGAAACGGTCTAACTGCAAGTAGGCAATTATTTTAAAAAGCAAATCATTTGAAGTTGTTGAATTTATTAATTGACTTATAGTAGGATCTCTATACAATCTCTTGGCACATATATGTTTTATTTAAATAAAATAATATGCACTTGACAACACCTATATGAATGTTTTTCACAGATGGCGTCATGGTTGATAAAAAGGCCTTTTTGACATTTTTGGGGAACGTCATCAAAAAGTCAATCAATACGGCAATTTTGTTTACATTTTGTAACTATACGCATAGTGCACGGCAAAAGGCCGAATACATTGAAAAGTTGATTAAAACGAATGTGTTGATGAATTATGAGATTGAAAAAATTGACAACTGACTGATATAAATGTACGGTCTAAATTAAAATGCGATTCATTTCGACTTGCGATAAGAATAGTTGCTCATACGTTGTGCTGTGGATCACAATCATATACAAGCAATTATAGGTTTTATGTGCATAGTAGACCGTGACTAATACAGGGCTTAAGCAACGTGTATGATAACAGGTCAGTAGAGGACAAGTCCCATTGACGATTGGATATAAAAAAAAGTCTTAAGGAATATATTTTTCCCACAAAGTAAGTAATTCAATATATTGTATATTAAAAAAATATGTGCTTATCTAAATATGTACAAATATGTATTCAAAATTAAAATTATACTTTTATAGATTTAATTATGGCGCCCACAGTTTTAGTCACGGGAGGCGCGGGATACATTGGATCTCATACGGTCTTAGAGATGCTTAATGCCGATTACGATGTAATTTGTATCGATAATCTGTGCAACGCCTACAGCGAAAGCGAAGATTCTGTGCCAGAAGCTCTAATAAGGGTTCAGAATATAACTGGGAAGAAGCTCAAATTCTACAGAGTTGACATTACTGACGGAGATAGCCTAAAGGCAGTTTTTAAAAAGGTATATTGAAACTGTCAGTAATTCTGAAACCTAAATATGATAACGTATACAGAATTGAGTGCTTATCTGTACGAACGGAAATATACCATTCGATAACCTACTGGATCATGCAGTATGTCTTAAAACAATATATGTAATACTTGACTCACTTTAAAGAAAAGTACTTACGTGAAATTAATTTACACAGATGAGTGTCTGCTTAGCTCGTCACTTCATAAAGTGATGATCACACAACCGATAGAGGTCAATTTGTTTCTGTTGTTGGTATATCTCAGCGCCATTTTATTGAGCGTGTCTTTTTTTACGATTTCAGCATAAAATCGATATGGTTGCTCATTTTGCCGCACTTAAGGCCGTAGGGGAATCATGCCGATACCCATTACAGTATTATCAAAACAACATGACGGGCACGAACATGTTATTAGAAGCTATGGCGGAAAATGAGGTCTTTAAATTTGTATATAGTTCAAGCGCAACTGTATATGGGGAGCCTCAATTCCTACCTATTACTGAAGAACATCCGACTGGATATTGTACTAGTCCGTATGGAAAGACTAAATACTTTACAGAGGAAATTTTGAAAGATTTATGTAGTTCCGATAACGTAAGTATACACGATTTTTATACTATATAAAACACTTTATACTCCTACATTGATATAACTAACTAACAGAAAGCGTTTAACGCACGTTTGTATTTTAAATATATCACTTATTACATTGGGTTCCATGGGGAAAATGTTCAAAAATGGAGCTTAATTACGCAAGATACATATATAATTTCTTTTCTGGGATGCTTTTGTTTGCTTGGAGTGGCGATCTGGTTTTATGACGGTTTTCTCCCTAAACCATTTGTTGAACCTATCCTCGATTTTCACTTCTATGTACTTGCAATCTAATCATTTCGGATACTTACTTTTCAGTTGGAATAAAAAGTTTAAAATATTCAAACAAAACGGTGGAAGTTCCTTGCCAAGGAGTAGTAATTTTCGCAAACACATGAATTTATTTAATTATTTTTAATCATTTTATTATTTTTTCAAGCGATGGGCAGTGGTTTCACTTCGTTATTTTAACCCGGTGGGTGCTCATCCTAGCGGAAATATAGGCGAAGATCCAAATGGCGAACCAAATAACCTCATGCCATACATTGCTCAGGTAGCTGTCGGTCGTCGTCCAGTCCTTAAAGTATATGGAACGGATTTTCCAACTGAAGATGGTACAGGAGTTCGTGATTATATTCATATCGTTGACTTAGCAGAGGGACATGTTAAAGCTCTGGATAAGCTAAAAAATGAAAAAGAAACTGGGTTTTTCGCCTACAATTTAGGGACCGGAGTTGGTTGTTCAGTACTTGAGTTGATAAAGGCATTTGAAGTTGCTTCTGGGCAGAAAATCAATCACGAATTTGTTCCACGTAGGCCAGGTGATGTAGCTACAAGTTACGCTGATGCTTCCCTTGCCACAAAAGCATTGGGTTGGAAGGCAAAACGTGGAATAAGCGAAATGTGCGAAGACACATGGCGCTGGCAAAGCAAAAACCCAAAAGGGTACGAAAAGCAATAATATAGTTTAAGAAAATCAAACTTATTTATCTAATATAATTAAATTGATAGAATGAGAAATGGGGATGTGTAAGGTACTGAACTATGGAGATCCGTTTTACTACAACAATAATATTATCTATTCTTGATAACCCAAAGAGATATATACTACCTTGTATAAATGAAGCCAGTTTTATGTTTTAAAATCTTTAACTTTTACTGTCATATTTAAATATTATTCATGAATATATATCTAATTATTTGTTTTGTGTTTGTGTCGATAATATGTTACCTAAGGGCAATGAACCCTATCAACCCTCTACACTTTATTAAACTGATATATGCATTTACCTCCACCTTTAGACAGTATTTCATAATTCTTAATGTGATTAAGTGTTCAAACTTTACAAAGAACCAAACTGTAAATTTTTAGTGAGTTAATACGTATTCAATTGCTGTCAAATGCAATACGATTACTTAAATTTATCCGTTGATTTGTTGGTAGGGTTGAACGTCCGCAGATATTAATGTTATGTTTGCTTGTATTAAATTTATTGCATTTACACAACTCCTGTAATATGTATTTAAAAGTATAAATATATATACATATAAATGTATAATAACCCACATGTAAGAGTATTTTATGTTTATATATGGCTATGTACAAATATGCATATATTAACATAATATATACATATTAGATGAAACATGCATACATACATACGTTACATACAAATATATTTATGTATAAATATGTATAAACATAAATATTCTATACAATTGGAGGACTTATTTTATCAGGGAAGAGTTCATACATCAAAACTGAATCGCTTGACTTATATATTTATTGACATCTGTTTTAATTTGAAGGTGTATTTTCACTCACACGATTTTGAATCGGAATTTCAGTTGCGGCAAGTAAGTAACGACGAATCGTCTTGTCGTCAAAGCTTTTGTCTTGCTCCATAGAACTTTGTTTTACTTTTTGAGAGCATATGTTGTTGACAGTAAAAAAAAAAACAGGTTCACGTGGGTAAATAAGAAACATAAAGGCTGCTGCGTCTGTTTAGGAAATAAAAAAAAAAAAAAAATAGCAAAGGAACACAAAAAAAAAATATAATAACCTAATTACTTCATAACAGTCTTAAATTGTATGTAAAATTCAACATTCATATATATGTATACTTTTTAACTATAATTTCCAAGATGAATAAAAACTTAAATTACATACTTAAAACCGATCTTTCAATTACTTCATAAGAACCTTGTCAAATAATTTCAGTTCATTGGTATTTTGGGGTAGTTCACAAGAGAATTCTTCTTATCACTAAATGAATGCGATTAAATTACTGTGGTATAGATAACTGGCAAAAGCCGAACATCGAGTTTCATTTTTATTTTAATTTAAGAAAAAACACTAAGGGTAACACACATTATTTCTTTAAAAGAAAGAAAGCTGGGAGAGCGAGATTGATTTAGTAATAATTCTCGCTTGCACATAAGAAGTTCTTTCATTGTGCAGTTAAATTGCATTTGTGTCTAATATACATAATTGTGTGCTAAGAAACTAGGAAACCTAGAATATCAATAAATTGTAACTGAATTTAAAGGGAAATTATGATTTTAAATATATTTCCGAGACATATGAATAGGTATGTGTAACCGACTATTTTTTAAAATAATAATTAATAAATAAGTGTTTTAAATGAAACTGTTACAATATTGAAAAGAATCGCACATATAAAAGATATTCAGTTAAGAAGTAAAAACGAAATTTCATAAAATGAAATATATATAAATATAAGACTATTTAATTATAAACTTATTGTGTAGGCACATAATTATCTGCAAATTCTTTGCCCAACAGGAATTTATTTATCGATTTCTTAATACTTCTTTTCACTATTTAAAAAAAAAAAACTAAAATAACTGGATGCGGTTTCTTATAGATTTAAAAACCTACTAAGAAATCTGTTAGTATCATTAATCCCAGCTTCATTGTTATTCAAAGACTCATCTTCTATGTTTTTATATGTTATGCTCTCTGTCTAATTTGATTCACATATGTGACTCTTTCGAATTGATGTCCAATCTCTACACTGTAAGAAACTCACACAACAAGTTTGTTGATTACGCTGTCAGCCAGACCAGATAACCCTCACCAAAGGCGAGCCCCTTGTATCGTTGTCGGCCTTTGAATTGCTTAAAGAGCAACCACAGTTTACTCTCTGCAACAGAGAAATTTTGAATTGAAGTTTTACGTTGTTGATAAAAAAACATACGATTCTATTTTAAAATTAATTATTTAACTTTTTTTCCAAAAACCTATTGATAAAACCAGATGATAAGTCAAACCAAAACGTTTCAGCAAGTTCAAATTCCGAAACAAACAAGTTTTTAGCTTCGACAGAATATAACATCCATTCAAACTAATCCAACCGGTGTTATGGTCCAAAAGAGCTTTACAATGTTTAATTCGTTTTAAATTTGGCTTTGTCCAGAGAACATTCATTGGACTTTGAGTCGTCGCACGTTTTACTGGTAAACAAATGTATCTGTGTATGTAAAAACTACCACTTACGTGCTTTTCTTTTTTCACTTCGTATTATGTAGTTATATTTTTATATATTTTGTTTGTGTTTTATGTTTTAATATTAATCCGAAATTATTATATACGATCAAATTTTTTATATTATTCACATGTCAAAACATACATTTGACTTAACGAAATGTATGCGCTAAGATGTACTCTTTGTACAAA
Source organism: Eristalinus aeneus (assembly GCA_955652365.1). Taxonomy (NCBI): domain Eukaryota; kingdom Metazoa; phylum Arthropoda; class Insecta; order Diptera; family Syrphidae; genus Eristalinus; species Eristalinus aeneus. The sequence continues at coordinate 100,259,262 of OY019131.1, forward strand.
ATGCAGATTGAGCTTAGTGTGAGGTCAAATGCGCTGTTCTTAATTTGTAAATGCTCTTGGCTTAGTGAATTTATAAAAAGTTTATAAAAATTTGTTTGATATATTTTCCACAGTTACTACTATACATAGTAAGTAACAAGTAATCGTTTATTTATTGTATACATTAAAAATAATTTTTATATGTTAATTATTTATTTATTTCTGTTTAAAAAAGATGATGAAACATTGCATCATGCTTTTCGCTAAATCACGCGCGTATACATATCTAACTAAACATAACCATAAACATAGAACTAAATACAAAGTTCGAACTTATTCTAATTATAAAAAGGCAAAAAAAAAAAAAAAAACAAATGACTTCCATGACTTTACTAACCAGCTGATGTTCTCGTGGTCTTCCAAAAATAAACTACCTACAAAATTTTCGTAGTCAATGAGTAGAACTAATCTGATTTTACGCGTGAATCTTGACATTTTTGCGAATCAATTAAAACGATACATGGCTAGATATAAACACAAATAGATGCGGATATTCCATTGTGCAGTGAAGTGTCTTTAAATCTTCACAGGCAGTATATCTATACCAATATCAATGCGTTGTTTTGCCCCGATGTCTCTTTTTTTGAATATTTCTTGCATCACTGTGAAGTATTTAAGATAGGTCAAGAATATTCTGTTTACAATCATTTTTTGTTTCCACTTTGAAAGAAGTGTGCGCGAATTTGTATGAAATAAAAATTAAATATATATGTTTAAATTTTCAGATTGTCGACGGTTCTTACAAAATTTCGTGTACACGATGTAAGAAGATATACGGCTTACACCGGAACCAGCATTACCGATTTGCCGCACGATGCTGCGATTTTTGTTAAGGAGTCGGCAAAGCTCTGTTCACCCGACAAGGTTCACATTTGTGATGGAAGCGATCTAGAAAAGCGGATGCTAGTGGAAAAGCTCGTGTCTCAAGGCACTATTAGTGCACTCACGAAGTATGATAACTGCTGGTTGGCTAGGACAAATCCGAAAGATGTTGCTAGAGTTGAGTCAAAAACATTTATATGCACACAGGATAAAGATGAAGCTGTTACTGGTTCCTTAGGTAATTGGATTTCTCCAGAAGACATGCAAGCGGCAATCAACAACCGCTTCCCTTCCTGCATGAAGGGTCGCACCATGTACGTAATTCCATTCTCAATGGGGCCCATTGGATCTCCCCTATCGAAAATCGGAATCGAAATTACTGACTCACCGTATGTAGTTGAGTCAATGCGAATCATGACGCGCATTGGCAAAGACGTCGTTCATCAATTGCAAAAAAAATCGGAATTTGTAAAATGTTTGCATTCAGTCGGATGTCCTCCGAACGGAGTAATTGATCACGTTTCGTGGCCATGCGATCCAGAACGAACTATAATTCTACACAAACCCAATGAAAATTTTATAGCCTCCTATGGATCAGGTTATGGAGGCAACTCGTTATTAGGAAAGAAGTGTTTCGCTCTTAGAATAGGAAGCACAATTGCCAAGCGCGAAGGCTGGCTAGCTGAGCATATGTTAATTTTAGGGATTACCAACCCGAATAATGAAAAAATATACATTGCGGCAGCGTTTCCCTCCGCTTGTGGCAAAACAAATTTGGCAATGATGACACCCACTTTACCTGGATACAAGATTGAATGCGTGGGCGATGACATTGCTTGGATGAGATTTGATGAAAATGGTCAGCTGAGAGCAATTAATCCAGAAAATGGATTCTTTGGTGTGGCCCCAGGGACATCAGTTGATACAAATCCGATTGCTATGAAAACCATTTTCAAAAATACGATATTTACAAACGTTGCATCAACTTCGGATGGGGGTGTTTATTGGGAGGGTCTTGAAAAATATGTCTCTCCTGACGTAAAGATAACAGATTGGCTAGGAAAACCTTGGAATAAAGATAGTAACAATACAGCGGCTCATGCGAATTCTCGATTTTGCAGTCCAGCATCTCAGTGTCCTATAATTGACCCGTCCTGGGAGGATCCACGAGGCGTTCCCATAAGTGCAATCTTATTTGGAGGGCGTCGACCGACTGGCATTCCTCTAGTGTACGAGGCACGTTCTTGGGCACATGGTGTTTTCATGGGGGCATCAATGCGAAGTGAGGCCACAGCAGCTGCAGAACATTCTAAAAAACAGATTATGCACGATCCCTTTGCAATGCGACCCTTCTTTGGTTACAATTTTGGCAAATATTTAGAGCATTGGTTGAACATGGAACAGAAAGGAAACATGCCCAAAATTTTTCATGTTAATTGGTTCCTTAAAGATAACAACGGAAAGTTTATGTGGCCTGGGTATGGCGAGAATTCTCGCGTCCTAGACTGGGTGTTTAGGCGAGTTAAAGGCGAAAACTGTGCTACAGAATCAGCTATAGGCCTGTTACCCGCTAAAGGAGCCTTGCGTACAGATGGAATGCACTTGACTGGAAATATGGAACATCTTTTTACTTTATCAAAAGAATTTTGGATGCAGGAGGTCGAGGAAATTGAACATTATTTTGAGACTGAAGTGGGAACACATCTCCCGCAGCAAATACGAAATGAACTATTGTATTTAAAAGATCAAATTGTTAAACTTTAAGAAACTATTTCTTTAAATAATATATGATTACTTTTGTTTTCAATGACTTTTAAATAAATAACAGCTTATGATGATTGTTCAATGGAACAATACAGATGTTTTATATAATTTAAAATTAATATAAATGTCATTTAAAGGTTATTTTGTCTCACACACACGCTTATCTGCCAAAAACTATTTTTGAAGTCTTATCATTATTCAAGCACTGTAGTATTCGGAAAAACAAATAGTTATTTTCAATAACATACTGTTTTGAAATGGAATTTTAATTTTATTGTTGTTGCCTTTAGGTGAAGAAGATTTACACGTGTGGCTCGTAACCATATACGTATTTGGGTGAACTATTTTTTCTTGAGAATTTATTTTTCGGCCTCTATTTTTTTTTTTTTTGAAATTTGCATCAAAGAAATTTAGAGTCTTTAATAAACATGAAAATGCGAAATAAGCGTCAAGCTGAACTATACAGCTTGACAGAATTTATATATATAAACTGTAGCTAAGTATGTTAGTGAGATTGGGTACGAAGAGCAATTATTAATTAGAAATATAAACTTTGAGACCAATTACTGTAATCACAAAGTCACCTAGATAAGCAAGGGATCACATATTTTTAACAACGTACCGATGACAACAAAAGCACAGAAATGTTAAAATACATGTATAATTGTTTCTGGGTGGTTTACATTGATTCCAAACAGCAGGCATATATAGAGTAAGCTGTTTTATTGTCTATTCAATTAACATTAATACGTACGAGTATATATGTATTAATATGTATATTTGCACATGTATTTTTGTCTATAGTCCTATCAGTAATGTTTTTGTTTTTTTGTCCCCTGATAACAACAATACGTTATATAAATCGTTTTATTGAGTCTTTGTAATAAATAATTAAATACAAGTATCTAACCGAGTAATGGTGTTTATTCAGGTTTTTTTTCCTAAATAATAATATCCTTCAAAACGGAAATAAATACATATAAACGTACATGTACTTGTATCCATCCAGACATAATATCAACTCAAATAGCTACAACTAAGTAATATGATCGATAATGTGCATGGAGACACCGGAATTTCCAGTCTACTAAATGACAAGACCCAAAAGATTATCCATTTAGTATCTCCTAAAAGTAGTTAGTCTTTTAAGGGCAGTTTGAGCCAGTTTTTTTCAAACTGGAATTTGTATGCAAAACAAGTTTTACCTTATGCTCTATGTTTAGAGTGGGTTAATAGAAATAATTCAACTCTACGAGTTTAAATCTAGTAAATCTCAGTCAGCACAGTATTGACTTTGAATTCACCTTATAATTCATCCAAATCCCTCTATAGGCAATAAATAAATGGTTCCATATGCACGAATATATGAATGTACAAATACAACAATAATACGTATTTTTCTTATTTTAATCATGGAATGAAATAGAATTTTATTTTTGACACGGCAATAACAAGTTTTTGTTGTTATACGCCCGCTATGCTTTTTTTTATTTGATGTCATAAGGAGCTCAATAAAACAATAACTAACGTAAGCAAGCAAAAGTAATTAAGAGTCTGTTCATGTTTGTATATCACGCACAAACACCAAAGCAAAAAGTATTGCAATTCAGACGAGCCCCTTGTATTGGCCAATGAAACGAAAGCATCGTCTAAGTAGTCTGTATCCCAGTCTGACGGGACGGAAATAATCTATAGTTCGGCGCTATCGCTATCTTCCAATACCATAGACGTTGGTGTGAAGAAATTCGCATATAAAAATGTTTGCCGACTGTTTAGACCGCCAGTTACTCGCAGTTGGAGTAAATGGAAAGATCAAGTGATAGGAACAGTGATCTTAAAGTAAAACCAAGTTTTGATAAAAAACTGTGGAGAAACATAGAATTCTTGGAAATAATTTGAACGCGATCGTTTTATTCGTACTTAAGTGCATTTCTGTTGTTATTGTGTGAATTAAACCGTGAAATATAAGCGTCCAGCAACATGCCTGAATTTATTGAAAAGTCTAACGTGTACGTACATATAGAAATTTGTTTAATATTTTTTGATTTTATGATGTAATGAATTGTTTTGTTGCATTTGCAGATTGCCTTCTTGTTTGGCAACGGAGAACAAGGCTCAAGCAAATGTCGGATTATATAACCATATCCGTGGAGTGAATATATCAAATGGTGATTTATCTTATTTGACACCCAATGTGAAAGCGTTCGTGGAGGAATCAGTGGCACTTTGTCAACCTGATCAGGTCCATATATGCGATGGTTCTGAGTTGGAGAATAAGATGCTTCTTAAGCTTCTCGTGGAAAGTGGAACAATTGTGTCATTGCCAAAGTATGAGAATTGTTGGTTAGCAAGAACTAACCCAGCTGATGTGGCACGTGTTGAATCGAAGACATTCATTTGTACCGAAAAGAAGGAGGAAACAGTTACTACACCGAAAGAAGGAGTAAAAGCTGTCCTCGGAAATTGGATTTCTCCAGATGATATGAACAAAGCCATACAAGAGCGCTTTCCGGGATCGATGAAGGGACGTACAATGTACGTTGTTCCATTTTCAATGGGACCAGTTGGATCTCCCTTATCGAAAATCGGCATTGAGGTGACAGACTCAGCATATGTAGTCGCATCCATGAGGATTATGACTCGTATGGGTATGCCCGTTTTGGATGAGTTAAAAAAGAAGGAGGAATTCGTTAAATGCCTACACTCAGTTGGTACACCAAGTAGCGGAGTAGTCGAGAAGCCATCATGGCCATGTGATCCAGAGAGAACTATTATTCTTCACAAGCCAGCTGAAAACCTGATTGTCTCGTATGGATCTGGGTATGGTGGCAATTCTTTGTTAGGCAAAAAATGCTTCGCTCTTAGAATTGGTAGCACTATTGCGAAACGCGAGGGATGGTTGGCCGAACATATGTTAATTCTTGGCATCACCAATCCCGAGGGAAAAAAGACGTACATAACAGCAGCTTTTCCATCTGCATGTGGTAAAACAAACTTGGCAATGTTAAACCCTTCACTTCCCAACTACAAAGTCGAGTGCGTGGGTGATGATATTGCTTGGATGAAATTCGATAGCAAGGGTGTATTGCGCGCTATTAATCCAGAAAATGGATTCTTCGGAGTTGCACCAGGAACTTCTGTGGAAACGAACCCTATCGCAATGAGTACAGTTTTTAAGAATACGCTTTTTACAAATGTGGCATCGACTTCAGATGGAGGTGTTTATTGGGAAGGGATGGAGAGCAGCTTGGCTCCTGGTGTTCAGATAACCGATTGGCTGGGTAATCGATGGGATAAGAATTCGGGAAAACCAGCAGCGCATCCAAACTCTCGTTTCTGCACTCCAGCATCACAGTGTCCAATAATTGATCCAGCCTGGGAAGACCCAGAAGGTGTCCCAATCAGTGCTATTCTCTTTGGAGGACGCCGTCCAGCGGGCGTTCCATTAATCTATGAAGCAAACTCATGGGCTCATGGGGTATTCATTGGTGCAGCTATGCGAAGTGAAGCAACTGCCGCTGCTGAATTCCGCGGCAAAGTCATCATGCACGATCCATTTGCCATGCGCCCATTCTTTGGCTATAACTTTGGCAATTACCTCAAGCACTGGCTTAGCATGGAGCAGGCTCAACGCGGTTTACCAAAAATTTTCCACGTCAATTGGTTCCGTAAGAATGCCGAAGGTAAATTCTTATGGCCTGGTTATGGTGAAAATTCGAGAGTCTTAGAGTGGGTTCTTAAGCGCGTAAATGGCGAACAATGTTATGTTGAATCTCCAATTGGTCGTATCCCAACTAAGGAGGCATTAAACCTTTCCGGAATGTCAGACCCAGCAGACTATGATCAGCTTTTTGCCTTAGAAAAAGATTTCTGGATGGATGAGGTCAATGCCATTGACACTTATTTTGAAACTCAAGTTGGAGCTGATATTCCGGCTGAGATAAACGTTGAATTGAACAGTTTAAAGACACGTGTCGAAGCAATGTAAACGAAACATACCAAGTTAAAATACAAATAATTTTATGCCTTTTTTGTACATTAGTATTACCAACAGAATTTTAATATATTCATAGCTCGTAAGGTGCTTTTATATATGTTAACATACATACATTAGATAAAGACCTGATCATTGAAGTAAATTACAGAACAAACTGAGATTGTAAATAAAATATGACTTTCAATATAAAATTTTACTTTTTCTGTATACTAATCTATAAACCATCTGGTGGGAATTGATTGAAACTGATGTATTGGAAATGTTTCGACTGCCCGGTACTTTGATTTTTACATGATGTTCTACTGAGATATTTGTTTTTTATGGGATAGTGTATATATACATACATACATTGTAGTTGCTTAAAGTGAGATGGATTTCATATAAAATATTTTCATTTCTTAAGTGGAGTTTCTAGTACACTTTTGATCCCATAACGTCTTTTCAATATTTATATAATAAGCCTAATTAAATTCGCATGCCTGCTCGTAGTTGTCGCCATCTCTCTATTAACTTTGCCTGCTTTTTCACATCATAATATGTATGTATATCGAAAAAAATAAGAAACAGGGAAAGCTGCTAAAAGCGCATGAATTCTATACGAATCATGTAGAATCAAATTAAACTTTTATAACATGCAACATGGAGGTAGTGTGGTGGAAAATGTGGTTCTAATCACTTACAACCTTCCTTCGATCCATACTTGCAGAAAAGTCTCGAAGCAACAGCTGGTTGCCGGATTGGTGTGTATTTTGCAACAGCGCTGCAGATTTTGAACTTGTTCGACGATGGCATAAAAAGTTTACCCTGTTCCCTCATTCTGCTTAGCACGGCGCAGCGTAAAGTTATCAAAAAGTGCTGGGTATTTCCCTTGAGAATTTCAAGCTACTATCCTCACTTATGGATCAGAACACATAAGTGCAGGATGTTGTTTTATATTAATTATGTGTGTATATATGTATAATATATTTCCTTTCTGTTTTTGAATCGAGTGCAAATTAAGGTACATATAATATTTGCGATAATGTGATGATATGTTAATAGTTTAACTAAAAACGAACTCTTTGTGTTTCGCCCGTCCCAAGAGTAATGGTATGTACAAACGTCGCATAAGTAAACATTCTAAGTGTATTTAGTAACACTTGTTGCATGTTGAAAACATCCACTCCACAAGGGTGAAAAAGGCTAAAAGGGAAATAATTGCATCTTTTGAATTGGGGAAAATCAATATCCCCGTAACTTAATAAGTGCTTTTGTTCTATAATTATGTTATTGCATATTTCCGGATACATACTTTCATGCAAGTTGTCATTCGTTATATTTGTAGAAGCGTAATTCTCTGCGAAAAGGCTTCTGCTGTAGTTATAAGATACATATCAAAGTTTACATAAGCGGTTGTACAAAATAAATAAGAGCAAAGTAGCTCAGGTATACATAAAAAATATAATTCTTTGTACCTCAATTCAACAGTTGGAATAAGGGTATTGGTTTTAAAAAAAGAATATAGTGCGAGTTTCTTGTAAACATTTTCTGTACTCTGAAACGTGTGTGTATATATGCCTTATTATGGCTTTTTTGAAGTTAGAGCATTTATTTTATCACATAATATGCAAATATACACTTGCTATTGTGTATATCCTCGAGATTGCTGCTGATTATTTTTGCGTTTGAGATTCTATTTAACCAATTTCTATATAAATGTTGGACTGTTGGAAGAATGTTTCCGGGTATGTATGCAATAGGTATGTGATTCTACTTAAATATTCAAACAAATGATTTAAATTGATAAGGATACCCTTTCAATGTAATAAAAAAAACTTCATTTGGATATATATAAACATGAATCTTTAAATATGTAATTTGATTGACATGAATCTGATTACCTTATTTTTGGTAAGCATAACCCTTCACAGTCGCGTCCTTTTTCAAGTTTAATTTAGGTTTATAAATAAAATAAAAGAGATTGAAATATTCCAGAATACAAATCGTAAAATGTCAAGCTCAAGAAGTTCACCGGTGAGTCCCAGATCCCCTAAGGTTCAACAACAAAATTGGGACTCTACTGGATGTTCTTCCTCTTTACAAAAAAGTCCGCAAAGAAACATTCCGATTTTACCACCACAACCATTTAAAAGTCCTAAATCGCCAAGGTATATTATTATTTAGATTTTTCATTGAAGGCTGAAAATACAAAAAAGGGATCTCTTACAGAAATTTTAAGAATCAAACATCACTTAATTGCTATGAACAGCCAAGAAGTCCAGCAATAAGTACATACAGTAGTTATAGCTACGATTCAGCTAGCAGCCGTAAATATGAAAACCCACCGTGCAGTCCAAAAATTACGACTACATTTGCTAATGATGATATTGAATCAACATATAATTATTATCAGACTCCTTCGCCAATTTTACGAAGTCCCAAAGCTCTGCCGGCTATACCATGCGATTCATCTGAAGAAAATTATTATTTGATAGGACAGAAAACTCAATCACCACAGAGGAGTCCTCACTTACCTAGAAAATTTGTTTTTGATACAACTCCGTCTGCATCGGAACAGCCAGGTATTGATCTAACCTGGCCTTTTGTTTATAAATATATATGGATAATTTATTTTATAGCTAAGAAATTTGAATACTACGAACCGCATACTCCCGATGATGATGTTAATAGCTCGGAGATTTTGCACGGAACTGACGATCAAACATTTAGTCATGGGCAATTTACTCGTTCCTTACCATTGGCTTTTACACCATCTGGCCATAAAACCCACAAGAGAAATAATTCTTTGAAAGCTCTTGGTAGATCAACAGCAAAAGATTCGACACAAGTTTTTGAAGAGATTGATAATTCTAAAGACATTTTTACATATAAGTGTGATCAGCTGCTAATAGACGACCAATCCTGCAATAATTTATTACTCAAACGTGATTCATGTGTAACTGAGTCCACGCAAATATCGTTCGATTCGTCAGATACTAACCACACAGTTTTAACTACAGCCACTACACTCAGTTCCGAGAAGTTGGAGACAAGTTCCGGGGAAATGAGAAGAAACAATGCGCGCAGTAGATACTCTCGGGAACAAGTAGATCATTATGACCAAGTAATTGGGAAACACATGCGAGTAGGTCGTCGCCATGCTATAAACATTACGTCAAATCCAGGATATCAGGTTAGGCATTATTTCTTCAAACTTTATAAGTGATTTTTTTTTTATTTTTGGTTTTTGTCTTAAAGGTTCTTCACAGTTCGCACTCAACCTTAGACCGAACATGCTCTGACAGTATTGTTTCTCTCCGCTGTCGAAAATCTACGAGTGATTTAACATATGACATGGAAGATGTAACGAGCTTAAATAGCAAAAGTACTTCCATTAATCATGGAAGCAACAACGGTGCTACAGGTTCAAATCCAAAACCTAGAAGACGAGGCAGTTCCAAAGGGGGGTTAGCCTATTTAGCCTCACGTCGGAATTCGAGAGAATCTATGAAAAGCGCTTGTTCTAATACCTCAATCTTTTCAAACGACGACATTGGTCCACTTGCATTTCAGGCTACTTCACGCGGCCGGCAAAGGAGAACTTCTAATTTCTTAGAGCTGCCTGGTAAATATTACAAATGAGAACTTTCAAAACACTGTAATATCAACGATAATTTATAGTTCCAGATCATATAAGACCCAGAGTATGCTCGTTGCCAGATAGGGCTTATAATCCACGTTTAAGTGATGATCTGTACCGATTGCGTCATTTTTCTATTAGCAAAGGCAATGTTGTTAATTGTGGAGACTCTATTATATCGAGAAGATCAAGAAGTAATACTAGCGTAAATTCAACGAACAGTAGGTGAGAGGATGGGGACTAAGACTTGGTAAATAATAAATAAAAACATTTATCTTCAGGGCAAGTGAACGGTCACCATTCGATGGCTCTTGTTGTGGCGGTGGTTATGCAAATGTTGATTCGATACCTCCATCTCCTGATACTGACGACAGTGAACCACCTCCTCCACCGAGGTAAGCATTAAATTCCTAGTTTGTTCACAACTTTTGCCCTAGACAAATCTCTGTAAATATTATAAATAGGTATAGAATCGTAATGTTGGGAGATGCTGGAGTAGGAAAAACAGCCCTTGTTTCACAGTTTATGACCTCCGAATACATGCATACGTATGACGCGAGCTTAGGTAAGTTTTTTTTACATACACAAAGACGCACGGAGCAAATGTAAATTATGGGATTCAAATAAGGTTGTGGGGTTTTACTTAATAATTCCAATTTGAGTTTTAGATGACGAATTTGGTGAAAAGACGGTTAGTGTTTTACTGGATGATGAAGAGTCAGAATTGGTTTTTATCGATCATCCCAGTGTAGAAATGAGCGTACGTATCTTAACAATTTGTTCTCCTTTTTATTTTGTGTGACGCCAAGACCCGCGGTGAACTTGGTCCTCAACCAACAAACCTTTAGCCAAATGCTTGCAATTTGGTACATTAAGTTGGTTGACGTCCTGCTACACACTGTGCGCCATCTATAGGGACACCGTCCTCTGTTGTTGTTTCATGTTCTAATTCAAAATACTATCTTTACAAAGGTCGAGAACTCCCTTACGACATATGAACCTCATGGCTGCGTCGTAGTTTATTCTGTTGTTGATAAAACTTCCTTCCGAATCGCAGAGGAAATAATTAATTATCTATGGAAAGAGAATATAACAAAAGATAAAGCAGTGATTCTTGTTGGCAATAAAGCTGATCTAGCACGAGCTCGAGTTATATCAACGCAGGGTAATATATTTATAAAAAGAAATGTAAGGGTGTTTTTATAGCAATTATTCCACAGAAGGAAAATCTTTAGCCGCTTCTAGAGATGCTAAATTCATTGAAACATCCAGTGGAATCCAACATAACGTCGATGAGCTCCTTGTTGGAACATTAAAACAGGTAAAAAATATAATAAATGATTAAGGAATTTAATAAATCCGTGTTCATCTTCCAGATCCGACTTAAAGAAAATCGCGAAAAGAAAGCTACCTCCTCTAAGATGAAGACTTCTCGAACTCACATATCTTTGCATTTAGCTAAAGAAATTTTGCAAAAAATTTGCCTTAGCGATATAACTAAATCTAAGAGCTGTGAAAATCTACATGTTCTGTAGAGTACTATACTCCTAAGTAACTTAATATGTTCTTAAGTAAAACAAAACAAACTTTGTTATTCTATACCACTGTACATGCATATACATGTACATGTAAGTAATATAGATCTATAGATATATTTACATATATACATGAATTTACAACACGTTGTTAGATATTTAGCTCGCGAACAAAATTATTTGGCGAGTGTTTTAGTAGGCAGTCATAGGGCCGTGGGTTCTCAAATTGCCTTCGAATTGTTCACTATGTTACTGCGTTTATTAAAGTATTAGTCTTGTTCTTACTATTTAACTTGTCCTAACGAAAGAGAAATTCTGTCAATTTTGTATTGCTATTTTTAAGCTAGATTACTGTTAACCCTTGTTTTAAACACATTAAATGTAGATAATCCTTCCATTGTAATTATTAAAAAAATGACTGTTACTTTAATATTAATGTTTTGATAGGTATTTTAAAATGCCTTTTAGAGACCCTTCCTTGTAAACTTACTATATATATGCATTGAATTCAATTTTTCCTCAATTACTATTTTTTAATCTGACAATCATGATAATAGTAGAGTAATACATATATTTAGTTTCTGCGTGAACATGTTATTGTTTGTGAAGTTATTGAGAATAATAAAGTGTACGTTAAATGTTGGTAAAACTTATTTATGAATTATTAATTTAATCACCAAACATGACAGGGCTTGGTATCTCCCTTGTGTTTATTTTCAAAAATTTAAAAAATTTGAAAAAAGAAACAATTTTTTTTTAATTTCATGTACTATACAACTGACTTTGATTGAAGAATATTTTTTATAATTTCTTCTTTTTGTTGTATTTTTTGTTTCATTTTGTCCATTTCCTCAATGTAACGTGAGTGCAGTCCCTTAATCTGTGCATCTTTGTGTCTAATTATTGCCTCTAGTTGTTTTACAGCCTCACATGTGTTTTCAAAATCCGTATGCTTTTGTTCCAATTTTTGTGCCCACGCTAGAGATATTTTCAATCGAGTTTTGAGTCTTTCTCTTGATTTTTTCAATCTTTCTGAAATTCTTTGAAGTGCAATTATTTTCCGCTTGAGTTCTTCACATGCGTCTTTTTGCTCATCCAATACTATTTTTGACTTTCTTTGTTTATCAGTAAGTTCTTCGTTTTTCAACCTCAAATCTGCGTTACATTTGCGCATTTCCTCTAGCTTCGTTGTCCAATCAGCTTTTTCTTTAGAGTGTTGCTCTCTAAGTTCTTCAAACAACTGCTTGTATTCTTTTATGGACTCGAGGGATATGTCTGGCTTGGATTTGGAAATGTTTTTTGCTGCAACTAAGTCAAGTTTGCAACGTGTGTATGCATTTTGAAGATGTTCCAAATCTAAAGACAGTGTCTGTGTCTTTTGCTCATAACATTGAATTACTTCCAGCAACTTCTCTTTAGCTAAATCGGCTCGCCTTGTTTGAATTTCTAAATTTGATTTGAGAGAACATATTTGGGATTGAATTCTAGTTTTCATTTCTAACCATCCATTAGAAGATTTCTTAAGTATATCGGACTCTTCCTGAAGCTTTATATTTTCGTCAATCACTCTCTTAAGTTCACCTGTGAAATGTCTTATTTCATTTTCGTGTTCTTGAATGAGATCATCCTTCTCCTTTATCATTTCTTCGTATGCATTTAGAAGGGGTCCCAAAGTATCAGTGTTTAGAGGACCCCATCTCTGAATGTTATCCCTATCCAAGCAATCACTTCGCGGCGAATTCTTTGAACCGCTCGTATTAAAAGAGCTCAATTTTTCTTGATAAGTATCAATTTGTACGTTTAACCGATAAACCAAGGTTTTCATCATGCAGACATCATTTTGAAGATTATTGTTAGCTTTAATTAGTTCCTCCCTATCCACAGAACACTGCTTACATGTTTTGCATTTCACACCGCTGTTTGTCTGCTGAAGGAGCGTGTGTAACCTTTTGTTCTCCTTAGCGAATTGGTTATTGTATTTATAAAGCAAAAGGATTCTCTGAACTAAACTCTCCATTTGACTATCCCTTTCTTCCAACTATGGAAATGTAGTTTATTAAAGTTTCATTCTTGTGTTTAATTACTTTAAATACTTACTTTGGCAATGTTTTTTGCATTGTTTTTGTTAAAATCAACACTTTTACTTCTTTTTGGAAAGTTTTGGGAGAAACTATTCATACTTTTTTTCATAGGATCGTCTTTATTTGAACGATTTTCTTTGCAAACATGCACGTGGGTATTTGGCTGGTCTAAATCGGTAATGAGAGAACTCTTTTTTGAAGACTTCATTGTAATAAACACAGTATTGTTTTGTTTTGAGAATGAACTACATATATGTCTATAATTGATTTTCTTTTCCTATAGGGTGCCATTTGTAAACAACGTTTGTGGAATATAGGTTGTCATAGATACCGAAAGTCATTGTCATGATGTCGTCGTCGAAATATTCTAAGAAATCATATCTAGTACACGATAATTTGAATCAGTGTAAAAGCAAACTCTTTTATACAATTTAAATTCTTGAGTAAATTACAAAAAGACCTAAAATATTTAAGTTAATATTTTACAATCATTGGTAAAACGGTCTTAGTGATTATTTTAATAGATAAGATTTCAACTAGTATTAAAAATTTCTAAATAAGAGAATCCAATTTGCTGAGTAAGCAGCAACGAGAATTATTCAATTATGTTCTTTATAGAACATAATTATAGAATAGGAACATGATATTATTTGATCAGTACTAATTTTTATATTGTTCTTACAAATTCATAAATTGCGGTTACAGATCAGTAACTGAAATATTACGATCTATCAAGAAACTACCCTTTTTCATTTCGACGCTGCCTGATGTATTCAAAATGCTTTAACAAAAATGTATATATTATTAACGAGTCATTTATTGGGAAATTCCATTTTACTGCATACATTAATCAGTATATGTATTTTATATTTATATTAAAAATATATACGTATAAATAACATAAAACAAATTTGTGTATATGCACATTAGTTTATTTTATCAGTTACAGCCTTAGGTATAATCGACAAGTCCATGTATTCACTCATGTTAGACAATACGCCCGAATAAACCGTGTTCATTAGATATTGGTATCGTATATCTCCTACTTGAGAGTGCAGGATCCCTAACTGCCACGCTACATAATCCTTAAGAACAATTGTGTGTACAGGATCTTTAAGAGAAAGTTGACGGCATCGATCATAGTGGTGAGCTTGATATTCACTGTCGTCTATCCATATACAAGCATTCGCATCCTCTCCCGCCATGTCCAAGTCAGCCTCATCTTGGAAAACTAACGAATCATAATATTTGCGAACATCTGCTATTTCGTCTTCCTCTTTCATGACGTCTGAAAGGACTTCTGATATATTTTGCATTGTAGCAGGAAAACGTTCCTGAACTGTTAAGTTATTAACGGTAATTAGGGATGCCAAAGCGAGGCATAGAAGTTTTCTTCTTTCCAATTCTGAAACTAGAGGCATTTTAGCATTCCAGACATCCATTATCGTCTCTAGTGCGTTAGGAAGATTAAGTTTATGCAGAACTTCGAAGAACACGCTTTGGTTTATTATTAAAACTCTGGCGACTATTGTTAAATATGTACTCATGACCATGGGGTACTCCTTGTTGTCATAAATTTGTCGAAAAATATGTGGAAGTACTGGTTCCAGGATTTCTATTCCATATGATGAGTCAGCCTTTAAAATAGTCTCAAAAACTTTCATAATAACAACTATTCCTTCTGGTCGAATATCATCCAACATACGACAGCATAACTCTACAAATTGTTTACCGTAGGTTTCGAGAAATGCTCGTGGACACAAAAGGATGTATGCTTGTATAAGGAAAAGTATGGTACGGAAGTTTTCAGATGACCTCTCAATAATAGGTGGTAAATTTTTGCACAAGTCGAGAAGTTGCGGAGTAATTACGGTACTATTTTCTATTACAGACAACCAAAGAGATAATCCTTCCTCCATGAGATATATGTGAGACGCCTCTTGAATGTCTGTACTTAATCCGATCACAATATAGAGAAAAGGTTTCATTGGTTCTGGAGTTTCATGTAAAGCTTTAATGACTTGTTGTAAAGTGCATATTATTGAACAGCGTAGTAAGTTATGATCTTCGCTGCATTTCCAAAGTATTGGGAGATATTCTATTAGATTATTTGCCTGTGATTGTATATGATCACTCATTTTTTCAACTATTCCTGTAATGATGGATAACACATTCATTTTCGTGTCACATTCCTTTGACTCAGTTAAAAGCACAAATAGAGCAGAGAAGGTTTGCTCTAGGTATGGTTGGAAGGGGTCTGGTTCAAATTCAAAGCTATTTATCAATGCTGCAAGCGCTTTAGAAGATTCCAAACGGATTGACATATCTTCCGAAGAACGTAAGAGATGTAAGCATGCTTCATATGCAAGTGGTCTAAGATCTCTAGAAAATTTTACGGATGCCCATTGTGCTGTAAGCCATATCGCTCTTCGTCGCAATATTCGAAAATTGTCAGACTCTATTTTTATTTCAGCCAATAACTGATTCGTAAACCACATGTCGAAGTCAATTTCATCAAATAAATTGAACGACGCCAGACCAGCTGCATTATAAATAGCATCTTTCAGTAATATATCATCCAATTCAGAGTTAGCTGTTAGATTTATTTGTTGTGCTTTTGTTATGTATTTAAGAGTTTCTGAAGTCATATCAGTACGGAATTTGTTCATCACTGTAAGGTACAGCCTTTCTACTGAAGGTCGAAGGCAATATTTCCAGCTGTCACCACCCGCATCATCTTGTGAGAAACTCTCTGCGTCTTCTACCCATAATTCTAATTCAGCTTGGGTGAGCAAGAAATAATGTGTTATAATTTTTTCACAAATGTAACAAATGCGTTGAGGGGTAAAAAAATCGGATAAAGGCACGAGCTTATCCATTGCAGGAAAAGCATCTTTTGACTTAGTATCATTATACAAACTGCACAGTAGTATACCCTTCATAAGATTTATACAATGTATGGTGAAATGGGTAAAATTAATAATATTTCCATCATCGAATATTAAAGCAGTTCCTTCATGAAATACATAGTTGAAAGAAAATTCTAAAGCTGTTGATATGAATTTTACAAAAGCGACTGGATGATGTTCTAAAAATTCATTGATTGTTTTCATTTGCTTTAAAATAAATTTTTCTAAAGTTTCGACTAATTTTTCACTTCCATTAAGACGCTGCAGTTGAAACCGCCATTCAAGACATTGTTTCATTCTACCGAAAATTATCTGTATAAACTGCATGCAGTTTTGAGAAAGCTGAGGCTTTGTGAAGCCAGATATGGTGAGCTTCCGTAAGGTTCGCAAAGTCAAAAGTGCTTTCTCTAAGTGGACAATCGATATATCAAGTTGTGAGTTTTCCAAACTATGGAAGAACAAATTTGAGAATCCATCCCACAAATCATATATGTACCCATATATGTTAGCAGTCAACTCTTCAAACATCTTTCTTTCTGCCAACATTCGCCTCGACAAAAGTGCTTTTATCACATGATGTAATATCAACATTACTCTTTGCTGCTGCATGTGGTCGGTAGTTAGAATTGTTTTAAGAAGCACTTCAACTAGATCTGGCCATTCTTTTGGATAATCATGTCTAGCAATTTTAGCAGTCAAGACGGCAATTTGTGTGGCAACCTGTGGTATTGGTTCCGAAAAATTTTGAAGTAAGCTCCGACGAATTTCGGATTTGTCTTCAGCCGGCATTTCATTTTTAATACCTTTTCTCCAATATCTGTTTACGCCATTTTTAAGATAAACTGCAGCCATCCACCGGACGTTTACATCAAATTGTTGATTTTGGAAAATTCTTAATAAAGTTGGGAAAAATCCAGGTTGTTGTTCCCATTCTACAAGTTTCTTCTCAGCCTCCTTTACTACTTCAATGCTGGAATCAGTCGCAGCTTTAAGGGCTTGTAAAACTATAATTTCTGGGGATGACTCCATCAATTTTAGTTGGAAAATCTGATTAAGGAAGTATAGGCTATGTAATGCTGAAGATATTTGCTATACAACAAACCTATAGAACATTGGTCCGAAGTGCAGTGTTGTGAAAATTCTTTATTTCCTCCTCTCACGTTAACGAGCCAGGTGGTTTAAGGATAATTTTACAACTATTTGCTTTTTATAATTTAAGCGAAGACTTAAATACAATTTTTTATAATGGAAAAAACACCTTTCAATAGAGAAAAAAATTGACAAGGAAACTAATTGCAAATTTTCTGTCAGTTTTTATAGGTTATACTGATTGATGCTTAAACATATTTAGATATAGTGAATAATATCAGCTGTTTAGACCCGTTCACAATGTATTAATTATAATAACGATTCATTCAGTAGTTTTAATAACAAGAAATGAAGTTTAAATTTAACTACTTCCTTAATGTGGTTTAAATTAATGTCTATATATATATATATATATATATATATATATATATATATTGAGGGGCATGTATTTTTATAATATTTATATATGTCATGAAAACACACACATATGTAATTTTCGATATTATAAGGCCTGAGAAAATGAAATAATAACTTTTCTATATAAATATTATTTTACCATATACTGAAGATCCAAAAAAATTCTGCACTCATTGTAGAAGGTTGCTTCAATTATATTGGCTGATAAAATACAAATTCACCTCATGCAACAAACAGGTCTGCAATTGTGATGTGTTGTTATCTGTGAAACGTCACCGGTGGGGACCTTGACTAACTACATACTTCATAAAATATTGTTTTTATCTCTAAGTATTTAAATTAAACATTTCAAACATTTCGCAACATGTTAAAGGCTATAATTCTTATAGGGGGTCCACAAAAAGGTAATCAGTTTCAAAGTTTGATGGAAAATTATTTCAAACACGTAGTTTACCACAGGCACTCGGTTTCGTCCGTTGTCCTTGGACACTCCAAAGCCCCTTTTTCCAGTCGCCGGCCGGCCAGTGATACAACACCATATTGAAGCATGTTTGGAGGTCAAGGATCTAAAGGAAATATTGATAATTGGATATTATTCTCTAGGGCAAATGGAGCAGTTTGTTTGTGACATGCAAACCTTATATAGCATAAATATTAGGTATATATATTTTAAACAGCATAAGTAGATCCCACATACTATTTAATATTGTTTCAGATATTTGCAAGAATTTACAGCTTTGGGCACTGCTGGTGGAATGTACCATTTTCGAGATCAAATTCGTACAGGTAACCCCAAGGCATTTTTTATTCTAAATGGGGACGTCTGTGCGGATTTCCCCTTGCAAGATCTATACGATTTCCACATGAGTCGGGAACCCAGTGCACTTATTACAATAATGAGCACTGAAGCTACTAGACAGCAATCACTTCACTATGGATGTTTGGTATTCGATC
This sequence comes from Eristalinus aeneus, assembly GCA_955652365.1. Classification (NCBI taxonomy): domain Eukaryota; kingdom Metazoa; phylum Arthropoda; class Insecta; order Diptera; family Syrphidae; genus Eristalinus; species Eristalinus aeneus. The sequence continues at coordinate 100,278,488 of OY019131.1, forward strand.
GCAATAATGGTGCTGTGTCACATTATGTCGAGAAGCCAAGTTCCTACATTTCCACATTTATAAATTGTGGTGTTTATGTGTGTTCTACTGATGTTTTTTCAAAATTGGCTGAAATTTTTCACTCCAAGGGCCAAGGTTATGACACTTTTATAAACTGCAGTAATGGAAATGGGAAAGATCCGGGTCACATACAATGGGAACAGGAGGTACTGACTCCCTTAGCAGGCACAAATAAATTATTTGCTATGCAAGTACCTAATTGGTGGTCGCAGCTTAAAACGGCTGGGTCAGCAATATATGCTAATCGGCATTATCTGGGTAAAATTTTTAAATTGCAAACGCTTCAAGTAAAATCATTTTTTATCTTTTAGAACTTTACAAAAAAACACATCCGGAACGCCTTGTAAATGCAGGAATTAAGAATTCTGACGACGGAGGCAGTCTAATCTGTAATATTTTCCCAGATGTTTATATACATCCCACCGCATCTGTCCATCCTACGGCAACAGTATGTGCTCTGGCAACAATTGATGCTATTTTTAATTATTTTTATAATAGTTGGGACCAAATGTTTCAATTGGTCCAGGAGTCACTATCGGACCAGGGGTACGAATCCGCGAGTCAATTATTTTAGAGAATGCAATCATCAAAGACCACACCCTTGTACTACATAGCATTGGTATTCGTTTGTCTTCAACAATATATACTTAGAAATATATATTTGATTTATTCTTACAGTTGGACGGGGATCAACAATAGGCAATTGGGCTCGTGTTGAAGGTACACCTACAGATCCAGATCCAAACAAGCCTTTCGCGAAAATGGAAAATCTCCCCCTATTCAATAGTGAAGGAAAATTAAATCCTTCAATTACAATTTTAGGTGAATACTTACTTCCAAATATTTTACCAAAAAATGTATATTATTATTTTTATTTATTTATTTTTCTTTTCTTTGAAAGGATGTTTTGTCCAGGTACCGGCTGAAAAGATCTTAATGAATTGCATTGTTCTGCCGCACAAAGAATTACGCAGAAATTTTAAGAATGAAATAATTTTATAATTTAAGTTTATACAGATCGAACGTGTATACTTTATTTCAATATTTTGATACAAAATATAGTACTTATTGTATTGTCAACAATAAAAAGTTATATCTGGCAATATTTTTTTTGTATAAATCCGACAGGTAATTAGAAGAGAGACCTAAGTTTCATCAGCACTTTGAAAAAAAAAACTTAAACAAATGACTTTATATGACTTTTGCTATGGAGGAGGAAAATAATCTTAAACCCATCTGAGAAAACCAAAATAACAGTCCCATTTGATACTAACTGTATATATTTATATGATATCTCATCCATTCACAAACAATGAATTTTCAAAGTCATGCAAAGAAAAGAGAGGCAACTACTTACATCGGCGTTAGACAACCTTATTACACTACACCTGGTATTTTATCACAGGCAAACCCATTCCAGTGATTACAGGTAAAACCGCCATCGCTGTTGTCTTTCATTTTCTTTCTCTTTCAAGCACTAATAACAAGTTTTAACTCGACCCAGGTGTGCCAATGTAGGTAGGCAATAGGCAATGAATTCGTGTCTTGATATTACGAGAGAAAAGTTATTTACTCGAACTGGACATCAGTCGACATTTTACCATCGTTCGGTTACGTTCGGTTTTATTAGCTTAATTTATCCTATATCATTGGTAACTGTCGGTGAAACAATAAGGCATATTAAGCAAATCAAAAATGAATTATCTGTTCTAAAAAGAAATTATTCTAAACGTAGACTAACGGTGGATTAGTATAGACTCTGCATATGTTGTAAAAACGAAAGTAATGTTTTCTTTTCTGAGGTTACTTTCTTGTCAGTAGTGCAATATGTTAACTTTTACATAAAGTCTATTTTAAAGTGTCTTATTGAGATTTTTTTTTTAAGCATACAATGACTTGCTAGTCTGAACCTATTTGGTAAAAATACAATAAAAAAATTTTAAACGACGGTGAGTTACTTCCAGTGATATGTTCGTAACTGGTTGGAAATAATAACATTTTTCGGTCTTACCTATATTGAAATATTTTCCTTTTCTGTTAACAACCCACAAAAACAGGAGGACAATATTAAATAGAATTAATGTGGGTAAAAGAATTTATGAACATGAACACAAAATAAAGAAATCTGAATTTATATTTCTAAAAATATTCCAACGACATTGATCATCTTAGTGTTATTAAATACCTGAATTGTGTTTTCTCTTTAATAGAAAGAGAAGTTATACTACTTATTTTAATGATATATTACTGTCTTTAACTAGTGTAGGTACACATCACACACAATTTGTTGTTAAGATAAATATAAAGACTGAAAAGATGGAGAGTCAATTTCATTGTAAGTAATGTTTTAAAACTCACTCTCAACATTGTTGCAACCTGTTGCAATTTGTACCCTTTGAGTATGACACGTGTTACACTTTATAAGCACATAGAGAAGATTTTATCCTACAGGCGTCCTTGTCTCTCTAATATATGTAGATATTTTTTTTTATGAATGGAGTTTTATACTTAAGAATCATCATGTAAGAATGTTTTCAACAGTTACGCTTAAAGAAGGAAAGCCATGTCCCCAATCTTGTTGTACAAGAATTTCATGGTGGACATTTTCTCTAAATAAAACTCCAAGATAAAACTACCTCAAGCTGTGTGTGTAGTCGTACTTTCATGTATTTATACATATAAAAGAATTTTGTTTTAAATTGTATAATTTTTTTTTCATAACACCTATTTTCTCTGAGTTTCAGTCGACAACAAAGACACAATATAGCAATGATTTGTTACGACTTTGAGCTCCAATAGTTTTCCCTCTGGATATCCTTTTGTTATGTTATTCATGAAATATAATATAAATTCGTTACATCAAATGCCGTTTCCATGCACATGCAAAACGTAATGTCCTTAAAATCCAAAAAAAAAAATATAATATATATATATATATATAAATAAATTTAGAGTGTACGTTATCATAAGTAATCGACTAAAATGAATGCGCAGAGTGCTGCTCAAACACTTTGAACGTATACACCGTTTCTCCTATGTTATATACAACTGAATATAAACATTTATTATTTGCTTTACGCACTGCCTTAAATAAGATGTCAACCTGACGTGAACTTATGCCTCCTCCATTACTTCACAGAGTTTTTATTGTAGCTTTATGAAAAGTAAGCAATAAATGCATTATGATGATCTCATTTGTTGAAATAATGAATGTGCGTAAGCATTAGGATCCTTTTTAAATTAATATACCATGACATTATTTTTAAATTTTCTAATTAATTTATTAATTAATTAACTTTTTTTCAGATAATCAAAACTAATTTTAAGAATACACAATGCTGGTATTCGAGCATCTATAATAAATTGAATTTATATCAGGAACACTTTTGAATATAAATTGAACATACCTATATTTATAAAATGCAAGGTCCAGAGTATATTGTGTCGATGTACGTAGCAACATGTGGGCAAAATGGACCAGGACTGGGCTCGGACGAGAAAGAAATTATTCTCCTGGTTTACGTTATAATCGATGCGCTTTCAAACCAAGTAAATATAGCAATACAAATTATTATAACCTATTAGGAATATTGATTAGAACAAGTTATGCTGTGATATTTAATATTTTCTTTCAAAGAAAACAGATTTTTATTCAGCAAACGAACATTTTATTTAATAAAATAAAAAACGTCTAAATAAGTTTCATTATATTAAAAAATTATCTTTGTTAAATATTTCTTTTACAACCAATATGTTCAATACATTATATTCATATATTCTTTACTCAAGAAACGTTTGAAGATTAATCAAATAATTAACCTGAGAAAAATACTTGTAACTCACTAGCAATCAAAGTCATGCAACCTTACTTTGCTAATAGAATTTCCAATTAGATAAGGCTTACAAAAAGTACAAAAATACGCAAATGTGCGTGTGCATGAAGATGTTTAGTATAATCGTTTCATTTTTACATCTTGTATTATAATTCAAGATGTCGAAATTATAAAATCTACATAGTTTTAAAATAGCACATTTTTACGAGATTTTCAACACCTGAAACTTTGAAGTAAATATGTTTAAGTTAAAAGTAATATTAAAATAACTTACTATATCAGGCTCTAATGAATTTATGTATTCCTTATATAATATGGAATAAACCTTACTGTAAGAAATTGAACAATAAACATGGATTCAGATCATAGTAATAACATATTAAAAGAAAATCTACAGAACACAAAATAGGACATTTATTTTGCACATATGTACGTTATAAACACATAGACATCTTACTGATTAAGTTTAATTTGCATTTAATGATAGATTGTGCAGAAAAACTAAACCTGTCTTGTGAGATCACGGCGAACACATATGTACATACATAAGTGATTCAGGTAATATGGTCAAAGGTCCCGGTTCAGTAGTTTGACGTGTTAAAGATATTCCAAACTCTTTTTTTTTAATTATAAGCTGTGTATGTGTGTAGCGTCATAATAATTATGAATAGGTTGATGTCTTAAGGCTTAAGTATGTTTGCATTTCTTTATAGATACAAGGCATACATATGTAGGTATTTAACTTTCTTTATTAATGTAGCATTTTATCACATCATTAAGGAAACTTCTAAGTCACCACAAACAATTTCCGTTTTGATTTTTTTTAACGTACTAAAAGCGAAGGGCACTGCCAACTTAAATGGTAAAATAAACAGAATTCTATTTTGCTATTCAGATTACATTGAAGCTAGAGCCCCCTTTGAATAATGAGTTTGCTGAGGTTATAACCCCAACTCTAACCCTTCTTATAGTACGGCTTCTTTTACAGTATTGAATTAACCATGAACTAATTAATATTAAATTTTTCTTACGTAGTAGAAAACAATATTTCATTCATTGAACACATTTCTATTGCTTGGGGAGTGAAGAGCTTTTATTTGAATTTAATTTTTATTTACCCAATCAACATTTTTTTTTCAGATCACTGGTGTGAAACAAATCCTCGTTAAACCCATCGGTCAATTTGGTAAAGATAGATCAGTGTCTAGTAGCTCTGAACACTCAAATACTACAAATACAACTTCGCGACAATTTGGTAAGATGAAATATTTCTCTCATACTAGCCGATTTTAATTCTCATAAAACGTCGCCAGCCACAAAAAGAAACAAAAAGTTTGAACTGAATAATATTGCAATAAGCAGCATTTAAAATAATAGGTGCAGCCACTAACCAAGTGAGGGTTTTATTCACATGGTTAAAATTGCATTGCTTGTGATAAAATAAAATTCAAATATTTAAAGAAAATCTTATATATATTTTATCGAAGGCACCGCATGTAGCTTACCTACACCTTTTGTATTAATTCAGATGCAATGTGATAATTCACTTTGTACAATTTCTGGGAACGAATGTAGCAACTGTTAAACAAAAAAAAACTGTAAAAATTGAATCGGGTTTATAGAAGGCAGTGTATACTGATCTCAGATAACGCAAAACGAAATAGCAGCATAAGACTGGCATGAAGGTGATTCGCACAAGCGTCGTAGAATTTTAGACCGCATTAGCTCGTTTTATTACAAAACATAGGGTATGAACATTTTACCACTTAAAAACTGTTCAAAACAGTACCATACAACTCGTTCACACCAATCACTAACAAACCGCATTTTTTTAAATTTTGAAAACAGAGGATGACAATATGACAAACACAATTTGTATCTAATTTTGCTGATGTTGTTAATCATTGAAGAGCAACTTTACAAAAGTTAAACTATATTCAGAAAAATTATCAATTTTAATTTGATTCATTTGTTTTTATTTCCAGTGAATTGTTCTAGTACCTCTGAACAATCCATATCGATGAATACAGCTACACCCGTCACAACAGATTCTACGCCCCATATTCCGTCGTCACCTTTGTTGGGGGATGGTCCGCAAGTTCTGAATGGTCCACCAACAACGATCGATTTGCCAATAGCCATTGCGCATTCAGCTGGAAAACCTCTTAATGAAGCAATCAAGGAGGTAAGTTTTATTTTATTTTGTATCTTAACACACGTTTTTCTTGCTAGGGTTACTATTATTTATTTGTTTAAATTTGGGATTTTGTATTACTAAAATGAAAACCAATGAAATTTGACTTGTTTTTAAAGTTGACCAAAAGATAAGAGCATCATTGTTTTCTCTTCATTTATGTTGCCTGGGTACACTAATGGCACTAATGTCAAGCGATTAATTTTATTGTATATGAAGTTTTAGTATTCCAAAATAACTGCCAGTAGAGTTGCACCATTGATTTAAAATATGTGTATAAAGAAATAATGTTTTAGAAGGAGAGTGATTCACGTCGATAAGATATGAGATCGTGTTATTTTATGGGAAACAACGACTTTGCATTTCTTAATCTTATCAATAAGTTTTACCCCACTCGAAATCCGGTAGATTACTTACTAAGAACTTTGAACCCATTTATTCAGATTCCAAACGATGATATGGGATTTTTCTCCAAATCTATATACATATATTTTAATTTGTGCCAATGCAAGGCAAATAAACATTTTGTGCTTGTGTCATATATTACACAAATAAAAATAGATGTAAACGGATACTGATTGTTAAATAAACATTTGTACAAAACCTACTTAGTCAAAGCTATAGCGCTTCACTTAAATTAACATTAATCCTTCCAACACTTCTAAACGTTTTTGAACGACTAATGGTGTCAATATTGATGGATACAAATACTCAATAATCAATGTTTGAGTGCTGCATTTCTATATTTATGTCATTCCAAGATTTTTTACGTTGTGTCCATGTCAATAGACATATAAAACTAAACTAGTTTTAATTTATTATGCACAATCCTCAGAGATATTCATTTTTCTGACAATTAAAATCATTATGAATTTATACTGTAGCTAAATAAATAAAAAATTAAATATGTTATTTCGTTTTTCAGTTCGATGATTATCTACGTGGTCTTTCAATTGATCCAAACTCATCAACTTTTAAACTGATCACAGACGGACAGTTTCCAATACGCCAATGTTTGCACCCAGAAGCTTGTGCCAAAGATTTAGATCTTCCATCATATTATTGTAGATTTAGTGATTTACGCAAGGAATATATTAAATATAAGTCTGGAGATTTGTCAAGGGCACTTGTTCCCGTTAAAGATATAAAAAAAATATTACAAATGCCAACTGCTGCGCCACCTCAATCTATTGCAGAAATGGTGAAGGGTAAGCAAAATTTATTGCAACATTTAGTTTTAATTTACAAGTCATGTTTTAAACGCATAAAAATTTTAAAGTTAATTATTAAATTTTATTAGTTAGCACGACTTCGAAATATATATATAAAGAGAAATAGAGTATTTTATAAACGTGTTATATTCATACAATTTTCGTCAAAAAACATAAACTTTCAATCAATGGCTTGCAATTTTTGAATAAACTTAAATTATTGATAATTATTGATTATTGATAAATAATTACATATTAAAAAAAAAAGTGGATTATTGTAAATGCACTGTTTAAGTTGAATTCGTGCATTGATGTAGGTATACAAATTGCGAAGAAAACCTTGCTGAATAATGAGATAATGAGAACATATGAGCAAAATATCGCGCCGTTGAAAGAGCAAATAGGCTCTCTTAAAAATTTTTATTTCGCATTTCGCAGAAGCAACATGTTATGATATTTAACTATATACCATATATGGTTATTACCTATTAGTTCATATCCTTATACATACGTCTTGCTCAAGCGCATTGTTTTATTATTTTTGTATTTAAATTTGAGACATAACCTTGTTCCTGTAATTAAGTAAATAATTATTAATAATATAGTATTGTGTTTGCAGAACTAAATGTAGCTGTTTGTGATGATAATGAATTTTACGTTAAGGAATCTCGAGATATGGTATCAGTTATTCAGGCACTTGTAGCAGATGGTATATGAAAGTTTGAAAAATCATAATAACATTAATTATCTAATTATCCCTTTCAGGACATAAGTTTGAAGCCAACGAAGTCGTGAACTTGACACTAGAACCAGGAATTTGGTAAGTATGTTGATTCAATTACACATATAACCTACACTTGTTGACAAACACATTTGTTAAAATATATTCTTTCTTGTCTATATTATGATAATGTTTGAACATTTACGTAATAACTTTCTCTTATCATTTTTTCCGATCAAAGAAAAATGATCATGAATATATACATGACTATAGCTACATGTATCCGAAACCGATTTGAGTTTCGATCTTAGCTCAAACCCAGTGTCAAAATCCAAACACAACTAAATTCAGTGTAAATCAGAGCGCTATTCGCTCGTGATCGTTATCTGTCTGTGAGTGTAAGAAAGCATTACAATAAATGTGATAAAATTATTATCGATTTAAAAAATCTTCAATTAGTATTTTATTCCTCCCTCGTTCTATTCTATGAACTATTTAAAAAAAAACAAAAATTTATGAGGCTACGTTACAATTACCGTCTTATCGTTAATTATTAGTTATTCGAGATTAAAATCGATAAAAAGATTGGAATATCTTGTCCTCTTTCAAATGTACTGCTTATCATGCATTCCTGAAACGAAAAAGTGTTGAGCTGTTAATCATTTTAAAGTAAGCTAGGCAACAAAGTAAATGTGCTCTCAGTTTTTCTGGAAAAATAAATGAAAAGTGTATACAAATGTACGTGTAATTAAACAACAATTCATTGATTTTTTTTAAAGCATCTTCCATGCGATAAGAAGTTATAAAAAGTGAATAGTTCGTTATTCATTGTTCCGATATTTACATGTGAATATATTCGATTCGCCTTTGTGTTAGGATGTTTTTCTTGTTTTTGAAATGTGTTAATTTTATATTTTAGTTCAATTGACGATGAAATTGATGGTGCTTGCATAGTCAGAGCAAGAGGATTACCGTGGCAAAGTAGTGATCAAGACATTGCAAAGTTTTTTAGAGGGCTCAACGTTGCAAAGTAAGAAATATAAATATTATTTAAAAATATATTATTTATTAAAGTGTTATGAATAGAAGTACTGCTTAAAATTAGATATGGCTTCCTAGTGTCATCTCCATCAGTTCGAAAGTTTTATTTTTTTCCATTTATAATAGGTCAAAGGTTTACAGATTATTTTCCGAAGGCTAACACTAACACTATAAAAAAAAAGCTGAGTCGGATGGAATGTTTTTGTTTTCTCTTTATATTTTACAAGTGTTCCAATATTATTATAAATGTTTTTTTTGGATTATTATAAAAAAAAAACTTAAGGTTTTTGTTATTGTATTTTCAAGCTGCTTTTCGATTTGGGTAATGAAACATTATGTAGATATTGATTGCAAGTATATGTGGAGCTGAATTTAATTTTATGTTATTTATATTTTTAAGGGGCGGCGTGGCTCTCTGTTTGTCGCCATTGGGACGTCGAAACGGTGAAGCATTAGTTAGATTTATTTCACAAGAACATCGCGACATGGCACTTAAAAGGCACAAACATCATATTGGCAACCGATACATAGAGGTTTATCGCGCAACCGGAGAGGATTTTCTTTCGATTGCTGGGGGCGCTTCTCACGAAGCGCAAGCATTCCTTTCAAAAGGGGCTCAGGTTATAATTCGGATGCGTGGCTTACCATATGACTGCACTGCTAAACAAGTGGTAATTGTTTTAAATTTGATAAAACATTGTCAATATTAAATTATAATATATATTTCCAGTTAGATTTCTTTACTACTGGCACCGACCCATGTCACGTTCTAGATGGAACTGAAGGCGTTTTATTTGTTAAAAAACCAGATGGCAGAGCAACTGGTGATGCATTCGTTTTGTTTGCTTCTGAAACTGATTCCCCAAAGGCATTATCGAGACATAGAGAATCCATTGGACAGCGTTATATTGAATTATTTAGATCAACTACAGCTGAAGTACAACAAGTTTTGAACAGATCAATGGACCCCAAAACCTATGAACCACCACAGCCACCTCTAATTGCTCAGTTGCCGCCAATGCAATTGTCCCTTTTGCCACAGGTTGAGATAATAATTAAAATCCATTTAATATTAATATTTCATAAAAATCTTTGCAATAGCATATGATAACGTCTGGAACAACGAAGAGTTGTATTCGCCTTCGAGGACTTCCATATGAAGCAATGGTGGAAAACATTCTACATTTTCTGGATGATTATGCCAAAAATATAATGTTTCAAGGAGTACACATGGTCATCAATGCACAGGTTGAAACGAGAAAAAAATCATAACATACTATACAAATTAAAATTATGAATCATAAAGGAGTTTAAACTGTACTTTTTTTTCGATACAGGGACAGCCTAGTGGTGAAGCTTTTATTCAAATGGATTCGGAAGAAGCTGCACGGCAATGTGCGCAACGCAAGCACAATCAGTTCATGGTTTTTGGCAAAAAATATCGATACATAGAAGTATTTCAATGCTCAGGTGACGATATGAATATGGTCCTGAATGGAGGCTTGCAATCACCCGTCAGTCATCATCATGCAACGAAACCGCCTTTGCTATCACCGGGTATGTTATCACAACCACCGCAGGCATCAACGCAATCAATAAATGCCCATTCTACAATTCAATCAAACGCACCAGTTGCCGCAGCAGTGGCAGCTGCAGCAATGGCTCAACAACATAATCATCAGCATTTATCTGCCGCTAATTCTCAAGCTGCTGTTGTTGCTGCTGCGGCGAGTGCAGCTACTCTAAATTCTTTCATACCTCGTCATCATTCTCTCGCTCATCACTCCCCGGCCACTATAGCAGCTGCAATTCCCATGCATAATGGACATGCAGCAGCACCTGCTACAAATATTCCGACTGCTTCGATTCACAATCAACATCATCCAAGCATGTCTGGCACGTCATCATTGCCGTTAAATTTTTCTATACCTCCTCCACTAACAGCTAGTTCTGCTTTAATTGCCCAACAGCAAGCTCATTTCATTGCGCAGCAAAATTTAATTGCTCGTCAAGCTGCTGCAATGGCTGCAGAGCAAGCAGGACCGTTATATTCAAATTTTATAAATCCATATCTTCTCCCCAATCCAAATGTGACTGTTGGGCAAAATCCTGCTTCAAATCAGGCTCAATATGTATTTATGCCACAAAGGCATCCAATATTTCAACCCTTTCAAATAAGTTATGAACCACCTGCTTTTCAATTTACGGGTCATGCAAATCAAGGTCCCCCTGTGACACCAGCAGGAATAGCGCAATCTATGAAGCGATCTTATGATAGCGCCTTTCAGCACGACCCAAATCAAGTAGGTAATGCTGCAAAACGTACTCTCACTCGCCCTTCTCCTGGCAGCATGTATACTTTTTATAACCCAGGTGTTTAAAAGGATATTTCCGAACGGCACTGAATCGTTCTACAAATATTTAAATGGCAATATTTTATCGATACATACACTTACTTATTCTGCTTAGAAAACTTTGTTAGTGAAAGACATTCTTTAGTTTTTATATAATAGAATAAGTTATAGTGTATACACATGCTCGATATCACCTTATATAATTTTTAATATATATTTTTTTGAGTGCTCCCAAATATGTGAACTTGACTTGCTTTACCAAACTTCTTAAAAGAAAGGAAATACCATATATATATATGATATTTACTAAGCTTTCTATATAAAAGAAGCAGATAGTAATATTAGAAGCATCAAGATTTGCTTTAATATTATTTGTCATAAAATTAGTAAATATTCAATGAGGCTAGCAAAATTAATTTCAGAATTTATCAAAAATTTTGGCCAAATGTATCCAAGATCCCAAAAAGGAACTCCTGCAAAAATGTTTCCAAATGAGTTTTTCATATCCCTGAAATTAATTTCGTCAGGTGTTGGGTTGTTTTGATTTTTATCCAATGTTAAATAAAATATGGAACGAAGTTTATCACACATTTTCAATTCAATTACATATTTTTAAACGAATCATGACTATACTTACCATTCACCATATATTTTTTTAATTTTCATAATTATTAATACTTAAATATACAAATTCATATCAACTTGTAATTGGTGGTGTAAGTCGCAAAGTTTTCAAATGTTGTCCTTTATGCTCTGTAACGCACTTATTTGCTTTTGTTATTGTAATTTAAAGCGAACAACGCTTAAATGCTTTCGGCGTAGCCTCACTATTTATGGTAAGATCATATTATGTTATGTACTTTTTTTTCTGTTGAAGTAAAGGGAGCATAGTATACAATTAACTTGCGGTTGAATTTTATTATGGCAATGGTCTTGTGTTTACAGATATTTTTATACAAAAGGAAAGGTATAAATTTGTGGAGTAAACAAATTTTTGAGGGCTATACATTTTCTAAAAACCTTTGTAGAGTTGTTTCCTCACGAAAATATACATATTGTTTTTGATGTGATATTAAAACTGATTCAAAATTGAAATTTAAGACAGAAATATAGTTACAAAGAACGTTTAGAAGGGCAACAAGTGCTTGTTTTGGTTTAGTGACTTACAGCATCATAATATTTCATTAATTATATAGCCAGTTAAACTGGTTTCCCTCCTTAAATTAAGACATATCTGGCATCAAAAATATTAATTAATTTGTATTTAAAGTTAATAATATGAATACATATTATACATTTATTTTTTACATCGTTTGTGTCTAAGTGTATTCCAAAAAGGTGTTTGGTTACGATAGTTTAGATTAAAACTTAAAACAAAATCGTAATTACATTCCAATGTAAATTAACACTTAGTATAGAAAGAAAAAATGTTATTTGGTTGGCTATTTCATTATTTTTATTATCATTTGCATTTGTGGTATTCTGGGGGAACTGGAAGCACATTGAATACTACATTGAGTTTAACAGAAATAAAACGAAAATAAATTCAATGAAGTAGTCAAAATAAGTGTCAACAACACTAAATGTTAGAATAAATAAATATACATATTAAAGAAAAATTAATTGATATTATTTTTGATAACACAAATATATTTTTGCTCTTATATTTTATTTTAAATAAAATTATTTTCTAATAAAAATGTAATATGGTTTCTCTAAATTCTTTTATATGTATAGCTTTTAGATGTGGTATATAATTAAGTATTATGGTTAATAAAACAACCGCAATTATATAAGTTTTTTCATATTATTGAATTAAGATGATAACGGAACTTAATTTATATGAGTTACACAAGCTTCACAACTTTTCCTCTGACTACTTTTTAATTCTTTTTCGTTTCATTCTGTGTTTGTTTTTATTATATTAAATTATATTTTAACAATGGTTTTCTTTATTCAATTCATAGTTACATATGTGTCGTCTACAGTTGGAAGCAAATTACTGCATAAATCGAGCTATTGAATTTCTTTAGATTTTTTCTTTATTTCAATTTTGGTTGATGGGTTTTGTGTTTCCTTGAAATATCCAGCAGTCTTTAAAGTCAACGAGATTTATGAAAGCCATCGCAACTAATTTCACCTTTGTGATTGTTATTTAAAAAACTAAATATTGCAATTACACCGTGTAACGTTCAAACAATCAACGCAAATAACAATATACCCGAGGTGCATTCATCCTGTCCTAAACGCATACACTATTCCTACTATAATATGGTATTTTTTGGAATAAAAATTGTATTATTGTCCTACTTCATCGGCAAGTTTATGATGAAGAAAATCAATGGTGGTTGTATTTACTTCTTTATTCTCTTGTGTAATCGGGGAAATGGTAAATATTTTTTCGTTTTTAAAAAAAATTAAATGGCTAAACGGTGAGTGTTTTATCATATATCTATATATATAAACCAAATACCCATTCAAATATTCTTATTTCTAACAAATTTTAAAAGTCTTCTTAGGTGTCATTTTCGCTCTTAAATGAAAAGTGCGTTTTAGTGAATTCCTAATTGCTAACCCTTAAAAAAGTTAGATTAAATACTTGCTATGTAATTGAGTAGTATAAGTTCTGGAAATCAAGAGACCTTTGAACACATTTTCCTTAAGATTAATAATTGTATTTTTTTTCTATTAGGTGGAACTCTTTTAGGTCATTCACCATTCGGACCCTTTACACACTTTAGTCCGGGCACAGCAGCAATTATACCACAACCAACCCATCGTCCACATCCAGCATTTTATAGCCCCCCATTAGTTTTGTGGCCATATCCAAGTCCACCTGTGTCACCAACAGCCTATTATGGCCCGGCCCATGCACATCCTCATATGACTACGAATCCTGTTCCTCAACATCAGCATTTGGTAAAGTTCTTTCTTTCGCAATAAATCAGGTACACGTAATTAATAAAAACTATTTTAACATAAGTTTCCGGTCGACTATCTCTCAAATCAAAACATGTCTCCTTCTGCAACATTTCATAATCACAATCAGAGTCATGTACAATCTTCGCCAGGAAGCTGTCCTACGCCTATCTCAAACTCTTCATCTCACAGCTTAAGTGCGAATAACTCTTCAAAATCGCAATACTTACCGAAGAGTATTAAATCTCATCACCAAATTACTTCCTCACAATTGCTCACAATAGACACTTCACTATCATCTCAAATGCACGAAAGCTCTTCCGTAATTAGACCTATAAAACCAAATGCAATCGTCACAGGAACTGTACCAACAGCTTATGCATTAACACCAGTTTCACCTCCCTTGGCTCCAGGGAATTCTGGGATGTCAGCAAATGGAGGCCAAATTACAAACCAATATGTGGAACTTTTTATATCATAAGCCAAATTATATCAAATAAATATCGTGTTTAATATATAAACATTTTTGTACAACTCGAAGTAAATGTTAAAGATAAAATAATAGACTTTTTTTCGTTTATATATACATAAATAAAATAGATCTTGCCTTTTCTATATTTAAAATTACGTAGACATTCAAATGATATTATGAATTTCTTGTCACAACGCTTAAAAGGAATAAAATTCAAAAATAATATAATAAAATTGAATCTCGAATTCTTAGAAAAATACGTAAAAACAAATTGCTTTGATATACAAATGTGCAATATTATAAGAAAATGTGCAGTGTCACGTATGCATTAAGAAGTATATAATAAATTTGTGTACTAAATTTAGGCGCTAGTCAATACAAAAGGAAATATGTAAGAAAAGTGCTGATATTCGTTTTAAGCTTCCAGACAAAGAACAAATGCAGGAAATGATGCTGTAAATTATATGCTCTGAAGTGATGTAGTTATTATAGAAAAGTATTTGTATATTAATTATATATATAATATAAATTGGCACAATATTAAAGAAATAATGAGAAAAAAAGAAATTCATATGAAAGGAAAACTAAGTTAACTTTATAAATTATAATATGTTTATTTATACAAATGCATACAACAAACAAATTCATGTTACTTATGTGCAGTCTGTAGCTGAAAAATATTTAAATACATAAAATATACATACATAAGCAAATTGTTTAAGATGCATGCTACATGTTTTTATGAGAATAAATAAGGTTTTATTTTTGTTGAAAAAAATGCTTTTTCTCTGAATTTTTCTTCACCTTAGGTTAAAATTTATTTAAATTTTTTTTTTAGTCAAAAGTGTTGTTTGTTTTGCGCATAGTTGAGAATTATAACTAAAGGAAAAAAAAATACTAGGAACATATTTTGCAAAAATGTTTAATGGTAAAAATATACAAAATGAATATATTTTTACAAGCTGTCACAAATTTATATGTAAAAAACTACTTATGTCCTTAACCTCCAGCATTTTCTACGGCAAAGTTATCATCTTTCTTGCAGTCGTTATCGGAATCGGGTTTATTACTATTATGAAAATTAGCATTATGAGATTCAAGGGATGCTACGGAATCAAATACAGTCATACATGTATTGCATCGTGCACTTATTTTTTTATCTTTATAAAACGGAAATGGCAAGTTGCAAATTTGCAAACATGATTTTTTCGTCGCCGAATCGGAAAGCTTAAGTACGTCTTTACCGCTTTTGAATTTATCTACTAAATTAGAATTGTTTCCTTTAGCTTTTTTATCTTCCTCCATTTCATACAATAGAAGAAGATTTGTACTTATTTGTTTCTCATCACAACGGTTATCAATTATTGATAGAACATTTTCAAAGTTACTTTGTGGTTTCCTGTTTCGACTTTTAGTCATCGTTGTGGTATTAATTCTACCCTCCTCTTGAGTATCGCTTCGTAGCAAATTCAAATTTTTATATGATTTTGAAACTGGATCAATGTCATCTTTTAAAATATCAAATAAAGATCGTTTCGTTTCAATTTTCGCCTTACTTTCATCAGTAGTCTTTTCAATCGTTTCGTCAGAATTTCCTCCTGAAGAAATCTCCGCTGTCGAATTTTTTCCATCACTTTCTAAACGGTTTTTTGCCTCGCCATTTAACGAAAGATCGGGCAAAATTATTTCTCCACACGATGTCTTTAGCCACTCACATGTTTTTCGCAAGCAAAATATCATTCTCCGAATAAACTCATGAGGAGACACAGCTTTACTTCGACGAATGTCAAGTAGCCGGTTAATTTCTTCAATGAAAAGTAGAAACTTATATTCGATACATGTGTCCATGTGCTCTTTGTATGAATCTTCAAACATGAAACGCCTAAAACAAGCTCTACATTTTCGTTCCTTACACGTTTCTGGAATATTTATTGTTATATTGGCGGATTTCAGTTCGTCAAGGTCCATTACATCATCTTCCTCAAAGTTTTTTTCTCTGTATGAAAAAAAGTTGTTCTTTTGTTCAATGGCCTCGTTTTCATCACTTGAAGCCGTCTGAAACTCTTCGCCTAATGGATCACTTTCAGCATTTCTTATTTGACTAAAGATTTCTGCTAAGTTATTATCATTTTCTGGAAAACATCTATGCGTCTGCGTATGGTTAAGACGCCTATTTTTTCTGGCAAAACTGTTGCCTTTTTCAAATAAAAGATTTAAATAAGTCATCGGCAAAACATCCTCTCCTTGGCCTTGTCTATGCAATTTTTCAACACTTTCAATTTTACTCTTGTTTTCTGTACTACCGTTAACAAGTAACATTTTCTTCACATACTCATCGCTTTTTACTTTGGAACTTTGGTTGTTTAATATGTTAATACGCTTATTAGCGTCAGTCTTTCGTTCGCTGCTAAACACGAGATCCTTAGCGGTAATAAGAACACTCGATTTTTCATCAAACGAATTTTCGTTATCTGCAGATCTTATTTCATTCTTATAACTTAAAGCAGAAACAGCTTTTAAGCTTATAGCATTGTTTATTGCTTGTTGGCGAAATGTTGCTGCATGTTTGAGGTAGGAAATGCATAGAGCGCACATCTTTTGAGGAAGGCCATCATTTGCGTGCACCTATCAAGAAAACATGTATTTGAGAAAACGAGGAACGAAAAAGGAATTTTGTGGCAATAAGCAAACCCCCTTAAGTCTTTAATTTATTCTTCAGAAATGACATTTGGAAAACAAAAACAATACAAAGCCTGACTTTCAGGGCTTTCAACTGTGGCCTAAGAGTTTTTATTTTCTATTTTTAATTTTGTGATTGGCGGTTTTAAATTTTTTCCGTGAGCCAACATAAGGGGTTTCAGCTTGTTACCATAAAAATTGTTGATTCATAAAGTATTTTACCAAAAGACCAGTCGTTTCTTCCAAAAGTTTGTTTATAGGTTTCTGCCAATGAAGGAACTCATTTGGGCTCGCGTGTAAATATGATGGTATTATTGAAAATATATCATAATCGCCACGACTCGAACACAAACGACAAATATTATTCCACATTATTTTAAGTATGCAAGTTTATTTTGTTGACGCTACACAATGATTTTGCATTGTAAGTTTAAAATAGAAAAAATTTATTAAAGTTGGAGAGTTGAACAGACGACAGAAGAAAAAAAATCTGAGCTGTCACCCGTCACAGCTGCTTCTTAATTGTCAAAAGCGATTAAGACACTTTTATTTTCTTCCTTTCTCTACAGAACGAAATGACCGAAAAATATGTTTTTACAATGAGAGGCTGCAATTATAACATCTGCTTCCTTCTCTACTCATGTTTTACGATACAGGAATTTTTCTAGCTCTTATACAGGAGTTTTGCTAGCTCTTATAGAGAGAGAGAGATAGAGAGAGGGAGAGAGCCTGAGGGTAATACAAGGATAAACCAATAAGCCAAATCAACGTAGATTATCTGATTTTTATTACAAAAAATGAAACGATATCATTTTTTCTTTTTTTGTTCTTGATCGTTGAATATATTACAACTCATTTTTTAGCCAAATCAACGTAGATTGTTGGATTTTTTTTCAGATAGTTTTATTTTTTCCCCTTTGTTCCTGAACGTTGCATATGTTACAACTCTCGCATATCGAGAAGAGCGCTATATGTATATATATTTAACCTGGTGAAATTAGGTTTGTTTCAATTGATTTGTGTACAGAAAGTTAGTTAGTTGAGTAGTTTGGGTAAAAATCTCTCTTGCAAAGAGTAACTCTACCGAAAATTGTGAAACGATTTTTCATAGAAATTCGTAAACAGCTATCAGACATATAAAATGTCAGTTTTTTTATTTTCGATTTTTTCTTCGACAGAAATTCGTAGGGAGGGAAAATGTTTTGCTCTCTCATGAACTCTCTTTTCTACGGAAAAGTCAGCTAATGGAACGCTTTTTCGTAGTGTTTCGGGCAAATTCATAGACATTCGTAGCAATTCAAAGCAATTGGAAATTCAGCAAAAGGAAAAAGCAGTTAGGAGAAATTGAAATATGAAAAATAAAAATTTGAAGAATGCCAGTGTAATTATGGAACAGAGAGAGACAACTATATTTTACGATAAATAATATATTGTCAATGTCAATATAATATAATTAAATTAACAACTAACGTTTAACAAACTCAAGTGCCGCATTTGAATATAATCGCCGGTTTTAGGAATCAACATCTGGCTGATACCAGCGTTAATGTCATTGTCTGCTTCTTTTTTCCTTCCCAGGAAAACTTTGTGAATGACTTATTTTGAGAGGATGTGACTGGGAATTATTGCTCAATCTATTAACATTATAAAGCTAGTAGTGTAAATACCCACTTCACACAATGAAAACATGTTTTCTTTGTTCGTAATTTTTTTATTCAAATAAGGTTCGTTCATTACATCTAGATATTTATTTTAATAGGCTTATGATCGGTGACTATGGATAAACCGATTAAAGTATACATTTTACAATTAAATACTTAACGTAAAAAGCATAATATATAGTAATTAACAACGATACGCACATGCATATTTGTAGGTACGTTTGTTCTTGAGTTTATGCTCATACTTAAGTTATTTCAGTTATCAATAGAAAGAATTGGTTGTTTGGACAAATGCACATACAAAATATGTTATACGTATTGTATCCATACGTACGCATATTAATATACATTCATGTACTTATTACATGCAAATCGGATCAACTTTGGTAAACCCGTTTTTAATGTTGTTCGCAACAGTTTGTCGTCTTCATCTCGAATTCAAAACACTCCTTTGAAAGAACGAAAAGTTTAAGGTTGTTTATACAAAAAATGCTGCCTCTAATTGCGAGCATTTAAACACAAGTTGCCCAAAGGATGTCGGAAATTGATATGATATGGGACAACTCATCATTCCAATTCAATCATTTCCCCTCTGCATCTGTATGATTTGAGAAGCTTTACCTCACTATTATTACCTCACCCTTCGTGGAGCTCTTTCGCTTCTTCGGAATACTACGCTTCCGGCGCTTTGCCCCCACAAGACCATCATCACCGACCAATATTGTAGAAGACGCATTCTTAACACCGCCGTCAAGAGTTTTAATTTTTAATTTTTCTGTAGCATTACGTGTACGCTTCGGACTGAATATCAGTCCATTATCACTGCAGTTGCTGGTGTCATCTTCACTGGTTATGCTGGAAGAATTATTTGAACTGCGATCAGTGCTTGAACTGCGGTCACTACGATTTACTTTTCTTCTTCTGGTTGCTATTATGTTTGCAGAACGTTTGTCTTTCTTTATATTTATAATCGTTTGACTATTAGCGACAGAAACGTTGTTGGAGTTTGTGCTGCTGCAGGAAGATTCATCAGTTGTTGTAAAATCACCAGTGCTACCAGCCTTTGTTATACAACCGCGAGTGCGGCGCTGCTGCTTTTCGGATACAATTATGGGAGCAGCCAGACCTGTTAATCGTTTTGTGCCAGTACTTGTTACTGATGAGTTGGTGACGAATGTTTTTAGGCCAGTTTTTGTTCTTGTTGATCTGGACGGAGTTCCAGTAGCAAGCTTATTATTATAATTAGAATTTATATTATGCTGCGTTGATATTACATTCGCCGATGATGTATGTGTGTTTCGCTTCTTCACAGAACAGGATTTCGCATTAGTAACCACACATTCATCATCGGTACTTAGCTCTTCCGCAACGTATGCATCTATGCGATCTTTAAGTTTCAGTCTGTTTTGTATCTCTATGATTGCGTACGTAGGTTTACCCTTAAATCGTATAAGAGGTGTTTCTATAATTGGTTCCCGATCAAATTCTTTTTCTGCGCGTTCTCTAGCTATTTGATCAGGATCTTGAGATAGAATTTCAGTCCATGAAAACTTTTTCTTTACGGATTTCTTTTTGGCTGATTTCGAACGCAAATTTTTTGGAGACACTCGGTTAGATAGTGTACTTTCATGGAATGGCATGATAACACTTAGGTTCTTCATAATACTTTTAATATTTTTCATTTCAAAAACGTTGTTGTTTTCGATTTCCTCTTTAACTTTCACTGACGTTTTCAACATTTCGTCTGTATTAAGCTGAATCTTATTGATGTCATAGCCCAATGACGCGTATTCGCGCATGAAAACTCGCCGACATTTTTTATAATCTGGTCGCTCATGGTAAGCTAATTGACCTACATATTGCAAATATTCACCCAGATATTTAGGAACTTGTTTGCCATAGATATGCTTAAGCATTTCTTTAACATCTTTCATTAAATATTCTTTGATCCAGTGAACCTTTTCGTTTTGGTGTTGAGCTGCTGCATCTTTCCAAGGCAGATAACCTTGTGACCAGAAAAGCAAATTATATCCAAGACATTCAAGGTCGCTACGTCGAGAATGAGCCCCCATGTGTGCGTCACGTGAAGTAAACTCCAGTGTTCCATCATGTGCTCGACGTTGATCCATTACAAAAGGTCTGTGTATGCCTTTGTCCATAAATTTTGAAGCTAATCCAAAGTCTATTAAAAACACGCGTTCTTCCGTAGCAGTCTTTTCATCTCCTCCAAATGCTTCATTCAAATCCGAAGATATCGACCGCTGTTTGTGATATTTGTGTTTTGCTGAAGATGCTATTTGTCGCGACGAAGTTCGACCTTTACGGGTTGTTTGTTCACGATATCTAAAACTTCTGTCATCTTCGTCCTTCGAGTTGTCTTCATTAAAGAATTCAGAGTAGCTTATACGTTTCACCGGTCGTAAATAATGCGACTTCACCATTTCATCATAAATAGAGTTTCGCTTGTCGCGTCTGCAGGACCGAACCTAATGCAAAAACAGATTATTTAACTGCAAACATATTAAAAAAAATTTAAAAGCTCATACTGGATTGGATCCACTATATTGAACAATTGCCTTCGTGCGTTGTCTTTTGCCAGATGGTGTCTTGTACATATTTCCTTCATACGATTCCTCATCCTCGTTATCGTCTTCATTGGAACTATTACCACTATCTGACCCACTGCTTGCATCTTCACTAGCATTCCTATCTGTTTCTTGTTCATGGTTAATATCAAGATTTTCTATAGGTTGCTGTTCTGAGTTCAATGTACAGGATTGCTGGTTTTTTAAAATTGTACACTTAGATATCATTAGGTTCTGTGCTTTAATGTCGTTATGGCAGTAGCCCTTATCATGTAAATGCTCCAATACGTTGATGATTTGGAGTGCTAGCGTTAGTACAGACTTCTGACTGATACGTCTGTTTTTAATTAATGAGTGAAGATCTTGATCAAAACGTTTCAATACTAGAAATCTGTAACGTGCATCTCCAAAGTAGTGTGATCCAGATGCTATATACTCTGGCATTCCTGGAGGCAAAGGATGTTCATCTATGTAAGAGGAAATATGTTAAAATATTTTTATTTATTATATTTCACTACACAAACCATTGTTCTTAGCTGTATTGAGTAAGCAGTGAATTTCTACGAATAGTGGACCATTTGAGTGTGGTTCAATTTTTACAACATATTTGGCGTTTTCATGTGTCACTGGTGTATTTACATTATCAGATGCCAAGAATATTTCTCCAAAGTTTCCCTTACCTTAGTTAAATAAAGTTATTATAAATAATGTATTAAAATAATTTAGTTATATGTATACAAAAAGCAGCCATTATTGCTGCTCGATTCATTTTCAATACAGAACAATTTTTTTTTTAATTACCTATTGGCTTCCCAATGCGCCACTTTTTTTCATTAAGATCCTCAAGGATTATACCATTTACCATATTTGGCCTTAAATGGTACATTGGTTTTGGAGAATTATTATCATCAATTGATGAATTTAAAACAGTCTGTTTAGGCCCACTTTTTGAGCTTTCTGGTGAGTTACATTCCTCTTCCCATTTTTGCTCACTCTTTGAATCCGGGTAGTCATTGCAAATTCGTTTTCGTTTCCTAATGTTATTTACCATTACAGTTTGTGATTCCGGCGCAATGCGTTTGCCCATATTGTACTGTTTTTGTTATTATTTTCACTAAAATATATATAAAATAGAAAAATTCCTTTTTTAAAAAAAATCAATCATATTCACGATTAATTGTATCGATTTTTTTAAACCCTACCCACCCTTCTTAATAGCAACATTATTTCAATGATCAATTTATTTCATAAAACCTATTTATTGTAAATATTTAAAACGCATACCGTTTTAAATTATTTAGATTATAAATAAATTAATACCATTCCAAAGAATACCCTTATTTTTGACATTTTATTCGTGTACCTCAGAATACATTGGTTTTTGGCATTCAGTATACATTTTTTCTCTCGCACCAACTTCTTAAATGCGAAGCTGTATATTAGGACTACACGTAATTCACAAAAATAATAAATATATATGATTCACATGGTAAAAATCGTTCTATTTTGTATCGATTTTGTTTAATATGTAATTTTCATCGAATATTTTAGGAAAAATGCCGTCAAGAGCATCCGAAACTCTAGCTTTCTTTTAACCACATATCTCACAAGCACCAATGTCAGTGTACAAATGAAATTGGAACATTCTCTTCATTATTGTCACTATGTCTTTCTCTGTCTAATTTATAAAATTGATTTAAATTACATTACATTCGTTTTCTTTTTTACATGTTGTTATTTCTTTTTGAATTTATGTATATAGTTGACTTGTTCACACTTTCTACGAATAATATATTACAAACAAGTCATAAAACTGGTAAATAATTAACGTTTTGCTGTTCGAAAAATGTAGCTTATTTCGATATTATTAAAATAAGTCTTTAGCAATTTACTTAAAACTTGGTATTTATTTTCTCACTCTCGTTTTATTTTCAGAAAGTCCCAGAATGAGTTATGTTCGTTTCGATGTGAATAATCAAACATATGAGTTGTGTGTCTACACATGCCTCCCTATTGCCATGATTTCAATTTTTCAATTCTTAAGTGTGGCGCTTTTTTATTATAAATATTTTCATCAGACGAAAAATGTCTGTACCTACCCATTTAATTTTTCATTCTGGAGTTCATTAAATAAATTCAGAATCTGGTTTTCTCACCCCAACAGCATTGTTTTTTGAACTTTTGGTGCATTTTCATTCTCTCCTCATCCTTTCTTGTCAACCTATTGAAAAACCGTACTGTCGTAAAACGCGCAAGAAATGGAGTACCTTGTGTGCACATACGTGAAAAGTTATGTTCCTTTCAGACTGTCCGCATTGATGTGCCCACACAAATTTAAAATAAGCCCAAACAACTTTTGATGGGGTAATAGCCTTTTCAACCAACTCTCATGCAGTTACGCTTACATTCAGTTTAAAATTTTTGCTTAGTTCGTACGTTTATTAAAAAAAAAAAAAATACTGTCTAATATAATAATATATAATAAATATGAAACTTTTTATGCCTTTGCATACTTCATTTATGTAAAAGGTGTCTGGTGTAGACCCTGTACAAGAGAACGGAACCTAGAATTCGACCTTGCCGCAAATAGACAGGCAGTTTTGATTTTAAACAAAGATGGATATGCTTTGCCCACTAGTTTTTAACACTCTCAAGTCAAAATTGCAATTACTTTATAAGATTGGTAGATTATTAAATCCGTAATCCATGAAAAGTTAAATAAATCGAAAACAAAGTACCCTCAAAAGTAATTGCTTTGTAATTTCATCTTTTTAATAACTAAACTCGCCGTATTAATTAAATGTTAACGCAATTAAAAACTGAAATTAAGTAATGTCTGTCGTATCACATGTTAACAGTATGCGCAATATATGCACTTATTATTTCTTCAATTCGATTTAGTTAGTTTGTAATACTTATTTATCGTATTATCAAACCTTGGCTTTTAACGAAACAATGGGGTGTACTTGTGGAATGTAGTGAAAATAGTAAAATAATGAAACACTTTTGAAATTCCAGGTATTTATTTGCTATTTAAACAATTAATGGTTTTTCAACCAATCCTCACGTTCTTCACGTTCACGAATCACTTCTTTCAAATACGGCTCAAGGTATTTCACATCTTCTTCATACTTAGTCCACTGTTCCTTGGGTAGAATGGTTTTGGTAAGTGACAAGTGCAAAGCTCTTACTATGCGGTAATTACGCTCATCGTAAAGCTGCCGTGGTAAACGCCTTATTGCCTCTTTTACATCTTCATTTTCATAGAGGCAATCATCTCGGTGTAGGCCTTTTCATAGTAAAAGATATTGTAAGATTGATTTTCCTTCAGAAAATTAGCTACATACCATACTGATTAAACCCTGAAAGGTTGTAGGCCCATTTTCCGAGGTTCGCTGAAATAAGAGTTATATAATTACTTAATATATTTTTGTAAGACGTGATGATGATAATCCATTCAATAATGCGTTTCACTATTTAACTAAGAAGTTACGATAATTCTATATTTAAACGTACAAAAAACAAGAGGTCCCTTCCTTGCAATATATCCAGACATTTTATTAATGTGCGATATTCGAAGTTTATTCACGGAAAAAAACTGGATAACTATGGATGCCTGACAAGCTGCCTGACACCTGTCAATGAGCGTAAGAAATGTTCGCTTCAAGAATCACAGAGTATAACTGCTCCCTCTTAGAAGGAAACTTATGCGTATGCATAATGTGTTGATATCAATATTGTTGGTAAACTCTAAATAATTTTATAACAAATACAGTTGTTCTCCTATCAAGTTCAAGATAGACTGGTATAAGCTTGCACAAATGAATCTTTTACATTCTTTAAGCCTAATGCATTTTAAAAACCAGGAAATAATGTTATTATTGCTCTGTTACACATATTTTTTATCAAACTCTTTAAAGATTGCAATCATATAATAAAAACGGAACATACATTTTTTACTGGTTCTTTTTCTTCGATTCCCACCATGAAAATATCGACATGATTTAAAATAAAAAAAATTCACGTTTAGTTGATGAATAAAATCTGAACATATGTAAGATTTTGTAGAGAAAATAAAAACTCGAAATAGTGTCAAAATGAGTTGGTGTTGGAACTTTAATGATTGACTTTCATTTTTCTTCCAAGATTCGTGATGTATTTGTCAAATTGGTGGATTAAAAAAAAAAAATCAGCTGTTCATTGTTCAGTGATTTTTGGTTCTGAATGGTTAAGTCTAGAAACCTGTCTCTGCTTAGTTGCAATCGGTTCGTCTTTGTTAAATTTAGTATTGTGTTAAGACACTTGCTAGTTCATTGTCTACAATTGTCTCTGGATTTTTCTCTTTGCTAAAGATTAGTACAATCACTGCCAAATCATCTTTGACACACATAGTTTCAGTGTTAAATTTCACAAAATATTTTTTTATGAATTTTTGCATACTCGTTGGATGGGTATCAAAGGAATGAATAAAAATATTAGTAAGGACTGCTTAGGTCTTCGTATGCGAGTCAACGGCCTGCATCAAACCTGGAAGTGGTTGCATCAAACAATTGCCCTTCACGAATACCTCATCTCGGTCACGTCGGCGGATTCTGCAAAAACAAAAAAGTATTTTGCAAAGTTCTAATTCAAACATACATAATATTCCTCAAGTGTATTTTTAACTTTTTTTCTTAAAATATACATAATACGTCATAAAACTGACTTTAAGCTATAGTGTGCGTTTATGCATATTCATATTAAAATAGCGTGAGTGTAGTGCACAATAATTGAAAACACAATTAAAAATCAAAGACAATAACTTTTAAAAGAATATCTTGAAAAAGGAGTGAAATTATAAAATTTGTTCAAAATAAAACTAACATTCAATATCACGTATACTTATTGCTTTGCTGATTTCTAAGTGCGTGTATTTCATTTTTTCAAAAAAAAAAAAAAAATTGTATAAGACGAACGAACTGGGTGTTGGGAGGAAAAATTAATAGGTTAGTAAAATTAGTTCTGGCATTTTAGAATTATTTTAATATTTTTCTCTTCTAGGAAAGTAATATTAAAAGTTATCAGAATCATGTTGATACAGGTTGGAAAGGTTAGTCCAATGAAGTCGTTAGGATGTTTTTTCAACCTAACTTCGAAGCGAGGAATTGATAACGAAATACGCAAGTGCTTTCTATCTTCGAGCACTACGAACAGTGATAAGCAACCGTCAAATTCTAATAAAGTCAATACGATTCCTGACTCGGAGATAAAGAAATCTGTGTTCATTTCACAGTCTTCTGATATCTTTACGAATTTGGCTTTAGAGGATTGGCTGTATAAAAATTTTGATTTTTCTCGGCATCATGTTCTATTACTATGGGCAAACAATCCATGTGTAGTCGTCGGACGTCATCAAAAT